>CM055208.1:4392613-4992613 GCA_029224185.1 Karalla daura | reverse complement strand
TTACTTTGATGTCTCTACAGCAGCTGTAGCTTTGCCTCTGAAGCCGAATGATCACAATCCTCTCCTCAATGCATCTCTCTTGAGTCTATATATAAAGGGCCGACTTTAAAGTAAGTGCTGCCACATTCACTCTATCTTCTCCAGCCTGCAGAATTAAAGGTTTCAATTAAGTGCAACTATTCCACTCTCCAGCGGGCTCCTGAATGGATAGATGGGCATTAGGGACACAGGTACCCCTCGTCTGTCATTTCAGGCATGCCCTGGGCGTGCTCCCAAACAGTGTGGTTGCCCCCCTGGTTTCGAATGTAAAGGGTTCAAGCCACGCCGCCAGCTGCATAAGTGGACTCTGGAAAAACCATCTATGTGTAGGAATTTTAGATCACATGCCAGTCGTCCAGTGTAAAAGTAGCATTCCAAGAAAAAGCCAAAATGACCTTGGTAGAAAATGATTCCATATGACAGATTCAGAGTCGGCTGGTATTATGTTTGCACTGACGCGGATTTAAAAAGTGGGTTTAAATGGTCACAAACTCCTCAGAGGTTTATCCACACCACAATTAAGGCTCAGTAAATTAGAGCTTATATGTTACATCATAAACCCCTATACTTCGTCCTCCCCATGTTTTTCATCGCAGGAAACCTGAAATGTCACACTAACCTCACCTCAGCGGGATAAAACTCTTTACTGCCGGAGCAGGTGGTCGAAGTCAGCTCCGTTTGACAGACACAGAGAAGATTTGAGGCCTGTCAATCAGCACTGGCATCAGTATGAGGAATCTCCAGGCGGTAGTGATTGATTTGAAGGTCTATCTCATCTAAGACCTCTGAGTGTTCTTCCCTCCTCTAGCCATAGGTTATAAACCGTTGCAAATCCCTTAAAATTGTTTTTCTCTTCGCCATCAGATAGAGAGACACTGGGGTTTTGTTTGGCATTACATTTTAATAAGAGAGAGAGAGAGAGAGAGAGAAAGAGAGAGAGAAAGAAAGAGAGGGGAGCGTTTTCAAGAAGAAAATAAATAATCAGAGACCTGGCTCCACTCTGGGCCATATTGCGAATGAATCAATGGGCTATTAGAGCCTGAAGCCAGGCATGAAAATGCATCCATCTTGGGCTAAGAGATATAGAGGTCAGAGATGACAAAGAGAAGATGTGTGCTCCTGTCACATCTGAGGCGATATTGTTGTCATGTCTCTTCTGGCAGAGTGCAGCTTTTGCTCTTAATGACGCCATACGTCAGTATGGACATAACTGTCAGCCACCCACCAGTGCTACGACTGGCCATGTTTCATCACTATTGCATTGTGAGGGACAGTATGTTCACAAGCATTTTGGTCTCGCGTCTGAACAGGACGTGGCATTAACTGCATTCGCTGAGTGCAGAGGGTGCTGAATTGCAAATTCACATCACTGCCTTTCCTGTGCGGAGGATTAGAGACAGCAGGATGGCTGTCTGCCTCGCTGCCAGTGCATCATTAGACTCCAACCTTGTCTCATAGAAAATACTTTCGTATACAATCATATTAACGCTAAGTGGACGGGACAAGTGGTGAGAGTCAGAAGACCTGGAGCAACTAAAAGCTTGTTGTACTTTCAATTCAGTGTCAAAGCTGCAGTTTGCCTCCAGATGAATGTTCAGACGTTCTGTAAAGCTTCGTTTTTGATCTCAACCAGCTCCTGATGGGAATATCAGGCACTGAATGTGTTGTTGCTGAGAAAGTGGTACCCTATGGGTTTTAAGAGTAAGAGTGAATCAAAACACTGACACGCTAAAACATTCTCTGACATACTGTGTTTCTGCCTGGGTTTAATTCTACCCGGCATTTGATCTAGACATGATGAAATTATTAATTGTAGCACCCTGCAGTGTATTAACACCATTACGTAACATTATTTCTTTGATTGCTCAATGCTACAACTCAAGAAGAACATCAGTCTGCTATGATGCACTCCTTTTCATTCTAGATCAAAGGACCAACACTGATAGGTCCATGAGGGTTGCCTCACAACAAGAAGGACCCTGGTTCAAATGCTGGTTGGACACACATAAAGTGGTCACACTAATTGGAGATGTATGTATTTCCTGCTTTCACCTTTGGTGCACTGGCATAGGATCCAGCGAGATAAAATGTGTATGAGCATTTTGAGACCTGGCAGATTTTTTTGCTTCAAATAGGTGCGTTCATCACCTGCCACCAACACAGGACCAGAGAAGGAAGGTCACTCAGATCCTCATACGTATTTGACAGATGCCACATATTCATTACCATTAATCATCAATGTGTCGTCAGTAATCGCTCCATTTAAAGGGACTGGCCCTGGTCAAACCACTAATGAAGGTTAATGTGCTCAGGTGGCCATCATTCTTCTGTCTGCAATGTAGCAACAATCACTATCAGCAACACAATGAGCTCTCAGGGATTTTACTGTGGCAATGGGATTATTGTGCCTGTGCTGTCTCTTCCCTCTTGCAACAATGAGTGGCAGTACTCATGCCACCTTTTGCTATGATGCATTACTGCTATTGTCTGAAGTCTAAAGTCTATTGCCTAGTGACTGAGGCACAAAGCAACATGTCTGTGTGGATTGTAAAGGTTACTGTGGGGATTTTCCCCCAAAATACAAAGGAGCTTATTTACATTTCAGTTCCATTACTGAAATCCAGAATTAATCTGGGTGTAAAAGGCAGCGACAGGTTAATGATGTTTAAACCGACCTCAGAGGAGGTTTCAGGATAAACATATACTGCACAGCTGTTGAATGAAATAGCACTTTGGCCAAGTACATTTTGTCATCTGTTTCATACATGGATGAAATCCAAACACTCTTTTGTGTACACTTTCACTATGTCACTGTAAACTACCTTGTTTTTTCCTGGTTATATGCAACTCAGAGTCCTGCTCCCCTCCAGAGCTTTGTTGGTTTTTAATCTTTTATCCTATACAGGAAAAATCTTCTTCTCTTTCATGCTGGTCCCTCGCTCAGACTGATCAGTGCTCTTTAACACACACCACTCATTTAAAGACCAAGGAAGGCAACTTCAGCATTTTTTTTCTTAACCTCTTACATACGTAGATACATACATAAATACAGCCCTCAAAAAATGTGAAAAGTCTTTTGGCCATTTGTGGAGCTAGGCCTCACCAACTGTGTTTCACCATCTAAAAACCTGGATTGAAGCACTATTTGATATACTTAGTGACTTTTTTAGTCCTTTAAATTTGACAATGGTTGGTAATGGTTTTTCTGTGGTTGGTAATGGTTTTTCTGTGGTATTACGAACTCAAATCATTCCAGCAATCATTCCATGCTCTTTCAAAGCAGCATGGGAATGGAACATGTTTCTATGTTTTACAAGGCGTTTGAGGAGATTCAAGGTGACCTAAGCATTTAGCGCCTACCTATTTTATGGTTTTAAGGGGATTCAACATCGACCTGGGCATGCAACAGATAATCATAAAGAGGAAATCAAGAAAAAAAATCTAGAAATTAAACTTGATCTCATGTCAAGTTGACTGAGATCAAGAAGTTTAGATGACCAAGTTTAGACTCCTGATCATATAGATAATACAACAACAACTGCTCTAACCTCCTGTATTGCGTGAATGTACTGTATGAGCTTGTTGGAGCCACTTTTTTCTCTTATCCCCATTTGCTTTAGAGAGGACATGGAGCTGTGGTTATCACTGGGGACAGATGGGACAGACTGCACAGGCTATTTCCACAGACAAAATTGGGAGAGAGCATGGATAATGTATGCATCTAAAGAGGAATGGTTGCATTTGTACTGTTTTAACATCTGGCAGTCGACCACCTGCTGAGCTGGTGTGAGCAAACAGATTTGTCTGGAGTGTTTATTGCTCTCCCTTTTTGAAGATAACACACAATGTGAGACCACAAAAGTCACCAGTCACCACTCGGTGTAATTCAAGTCCACTATATGGATGAGTGCAAATAAAACCAGCAGTTTGATTGCTGCACACAAACAATAAACCATCTCGCACCACAGAGCAAAGATTTATTTGTCTGCTCGAGATGCAATTATAAAACCCCTGGCAGCACAATCTGGATACAAGTTGAATGAGTTTTAAATGCTGATTATTGTCATAAGAAGATTATCTGATTTTTCAAAACAATTCCCAAGTACTTAGCTATTTTAAATGAGACAATAAAGACAAAACTGAAAAGTGAAATTACATCCTATCCATGAATTATTTTTGTACCCAATGGTGTTGCAGGGGTGTGCTGATGCCTATCTCCAACATGGGGAAATAAACACACACACACACACACACACACACACACACACAATTTAGAGTCACCAATAAACATAAACATGCATGTTTTTGTACTAGAGTACCTGTTCTTGTGTCTTAAACCTTAATATTTTAACTTTCAGTATTTCTGAACATGTGAATTAATGCATTGTCTTGGATGATCTTTTAATGCAGCACACCATAAGAAGTCCTTTCTTGACTGGATAACGAAATGATCTCAGTACGAACAAATCTAGGTTTTCGAAGCTGGCCAGCGACCATTTCCTGTTTACATGTTTCTGTTATCGGTAACAAGTGAAGCATTTGTCAACAGACACAGCCCATCGCCTTGTCTGGGTGGCTGCGAGGGAAGATAAAGAGGCGTAGAGGCAGGCGCTGCCCTCCTGACAGGAAGCAAGAATAGAGGAATGGAAGCATCCTGTTTGATCTCTGAGGAGGGAGGATGCGTCCCACTGTTGGCTATAGTTCTGCATACTGAGTCTGATAAGAGAACAGAAGAGTGTGTGTCCATACGAGAACCTGTGCAGACCAACAGAGCTGCTGAAGGCAAGTGAGATATTCTACTGTTAGACAAGACATATTCAATAATGCTGCATGGGATGATTTTAATGTTGTAGAGTGTCGGCTTCACTGCATTTCTCCTTGTGTCTTTGCAGTTTGAAAAGGTCCTTGAAACAACATTTAGCTCCCAGCTCTTGACATTAAAATGCTCCATTAATCCTTTTGGATAATGAAAGTGTGTTGAATGGGTTCACACAGTAGCGTTTGCAGGCAGACTGACCCCTTGGGCCTACTGTTATGGAGGAAACCATTATGTCTTTGAGTAGAGGCAGATTCACAAACATATGAAAAGAAGAAAACAACTTGCTGGTTTTACAAATCCACATTCTTGTCAGTGACGGACAATGGATAGTAAAACGGTATAAAAGTGATGAAGTATAAATAAATAATAAAAGCTCCAGAAACACAACCGTACATGCACATCCGTTGCATAGCACATGCAATCCTCTTAGTCTTTTCTTGTGCTGTGCAGCTCCTGGGGCTTGCACAAACACCATCCCATTGATAAATTGCAAAATTTAAATAGGTATATTGCCATCGGTTTATTTAGTCTGATGATAGGACCAAACTTATTTCGGATAGCACAATTTTATCAGCAGCTTCCAATAAACCAGGCCGACTGGTGGCATATATATGCTAATTTGTGCAACAAACTGCCACTGAGGCGAAAGGTCTTGAGCTGTAGCTCACGCAGCCCCAAGAGCCTTGTGCCCTGTTCCTGCTCTTGTTGCTCACCAACACCCACTCACTAACAACCACTCCCCGAGTGTTAAAAACAATTGCAGACTCAAACAACAATCGGGAAAAGAAGTGCAAGTGCGGTAAAAGTGTCTGGAATAGCTGGAGTCAGCAGCAGTGCTCTTTGTACTGGAACGGACTGCGGTTTTTCCTCTTAATTAAATCTCAGCCACATTTTTAAGAGGAATTTTAGGTTTTATGATCCATGGGTGTACGAAGGCAGTATTCACGGCGTCTGTAATTCACCATATGGGCCGTGCACTCGCCATGGCAAAACACATGTGAAAAGTGGCACAGGTTGAAGTTTGTTTGCAAATACTAAGACAATAATAATCAGGTGTAGACTGAGGGTGACATAATTAAAAGGATATGAAACCAATTTGATTCAGCATTCACCTCATGATCATGTAAAGTTATCCATTAATTCCTTTCTACTCAGGGCATTGTCGCTGGGTGTTCTCCAGTGCCGCTGCACAGCTTTTAGATTATAAGTCAGATTTTATTACGCTCGGTGGCAGGATTTAGTCATCAGTTTTCTTTGGCACAATTAATTTTCACCTTTATAAAATCAATAAGAGAGATGTCTGAGTGACAAAATCTTGTCACGAACCTTTAACGACTACTATCAGTCATTCCTGACCTATTGATATGCTATTAATCAGCGACTGCGCTCATATTCAGATAAGAAGTCATTCTTATCTCATCTTTAAACATCATACATAAGGAAATTTGGAAATGGAGCATGTTGCTATGCCCTGTTTCTTCACGCTCTTAACTGGCACTGGTCCTGCCAATGCTGTTAGACAACCACTGGTGTATTTTTCATACCAGAGTGTATAATTAAAAGTTGTTCTGAAGTGCAAATTTGGCAGAGCAGCTACAAAAAGCCCCTGGGCGAGGTTGGAGGCACCTCATTATCAGATGGAGAGGAAGACGCCAAGAGCCAGACAGATTAGTGCCAGTAAAAAAAAAATTGAGGGAGAACAAGTCATTTATTAATACGATGACTACCTTACTTAAAGCTGCCGGGCATCAACAAAACACTCACCTAGACCTGGTGGTACTCAGACCCTTTGACACCTCAGTTTATCACCTAGCCTGGTGCTGTTGACACTAAGAGGTTTTTATTATTACCTGACAGCATAAGAGCTTTAAGATACACAATTCACTTTAAAATATTTCTTCAGCATCATCCTATCCTATTATTTACTTTGATGTATGTCTCCTAGGACTTGGTTCATGATATATTAATATTCATTCTTTTTTTTCTTTGACTCAGTTGTGCTTATTACATCATTCTCATGGATGCATTTAAAGAAATATGTGTACTGGTAAAGATTGGAATTGCTGGGAAGTCAGGACTTTTCCATAGATTGTCTGGAGGCCACAACAACTCTCCTCTAACAAACCAGCAACTGAGCCAACAACATGTTAGCTAAGGACCTAATTTGCCTCTTGCCTGGTTACAATCAGGACTGTAAGTCGACACAGTTTTATAGAAACATAACTGACTGCGTAGGCAAAGCAACAGTTTTTACTCTGACAGTGGAAGTTAAATGAATCGCAGAACAAAGCTAATTAACTGTGATAGCAGTTTAGTTTCTCTTGCACTGTGTCCCCACGGGCAGATTGCTGCTGTTGCAACAGCATGAATTTGCAGGTCAAAGTTAATCAAAGTGAAGTCAGATCCTCTGAAAAATCAATTAAATGCCTGCTTAAATCCTGGTGTGACCAAGCCTTAAGAGTCTACACTCGCACTAACAGCTCAGAGAGGCTTAGTCACAGTGGTGCTTTGGGCTAAATGCTAAGGTCCGGATGCTAACATGCACATAGTGTTGAGAGACAGTATCGGGATGTTGTATTTATCATACTTAATATATACAGGCCTAAATGAACTACCCAGCGCTTAAAACAGTAGAGGATAATGTTTTTGTAGGAAAGTGGTATTAAGATGAAGTTGCAGATATACAGTATGGAATACTGTCTCCACTGGAGACTCTTAATTGCTCCTAGGAGTGAATGAGAGATCGAGTGATATGGTGTCACAGGGGAATAAGTACAAATGTAACCACAGCAATACTGCAAATACAGAAAACAAATAGCCCTAGGGGATGGACGAAGGCAATTGGACAAGATACTCTGAATACATACCAAAGACATGATAGGATAGGGATGCTCCATAAGTCAGCCAAACTTTCTCCCAAGCATCTTGATTTTGAGTTTCTAATATGCATTTCTCTCTTGTTTTTGAGTTTTGTGTGTTTAGCATTTTTAGCATTTGCAGGATTTTTATTTCACATTTGTTTGTTGTTGTCTTGGGTTTGTATGTTTTAGTTTTAACATCATTTCAACACCTTTGCCTTTGTTGGCCATAGAGAAACTGCACCTCTTTATAAATTTTGCAGATAAAAATATCCTTCTCAACAAGGAAAAAAAAAGCAGTGACACCTTTGTGGTGCTGCAACACAGATGGCCCTTTTCTGAGCAGCTTGAGAGGACACAAAGATGGAGATTGTTTTTACAACATTAAGCTGGACTCCTCCTTTCCTGACTAAACACAATCAAAGGCAGCACATTATCAATAGCATCTCCCACTGGAAATGCAATTTCAAGGTCTATTTGATGCATGAAAACGCAGTGGTGCATTCAAATTCATAAATTCCACTATTGTATTATTTTTTTTTGCTTGTGTGGAAAAAATAAAATAAAATCTGTGATAATCCAGGTACGGTGAAAAAATAGGGCAGCGCAAGTGCTGTTTTCCTTTTGAGTCAGAGGTAATTAGAAAACAATGTTGTTCACAGTGTTTTTCATGCTTTATTCACTAACAATAACATTTTTCCCCCCAAAAAGCTTAAATTGGCCCACATTTAAAATTAAGCAGAAAGGCAGGATGTTTTTCTTATCCTGCCACCATAGACAGGAAAGCTGTGTTGACTGCCAACACGATGTTGTGTTATTTAGTCACACACAAACCTGTGTGTGACTGATGTTAAAGCCAACCTGGGAACCTCTGAGTCACTTCCACTTTCTCTCAAGTTTTACAGTGATTTTCCACTTTTTGCAGCCTTTATGCTTATATGCTTATATTTATACTGGCTACCTGTCCTGTATTAACCATACAGACACGCAAGTATTGTTGATGGACTCATCAAGTATGGACAAGTATGGAATATTTTCTCAAATCTTTTCCGTAATGTCATTTTACTGGGCAGAAAAGCTGCTGAAAAAGATTAGCGTTTGGTCTGACCACACATCCAGAGGAGATTGTGTTGTGTTAACAATAATCACAGGTTACCATGAATATTCGCTATCTTTCCCCAGCTTAATGGAGAAGCCATAGTGCAATATGAAAGTACTGCTGGTCTGTCTTTGTTGTGATAAGGAACAGAAATCGCTCATCCAGGCGTATGCTACTGTACACTCCCAGCCTTGCTGGAAAGACTGTGTTAACGTGCGAGCCAGCTTGATTTTTCATGTTTTTTCGTCATGCAAATACATTTGTGTGTTATTCCTGTGTGAGATTAGGCAAAAGGACAGATTTAAGCATGACAAAGGGGGAACACTGCTGAGGTGGTTTATCTTCTAAAGTGAGAGCACATGGCAGGATGTGTATGTATACGCGAGTGGGTTATTTGTAGCTCAGCGAGCAGAGAATAGGCGACTGATGTATCAATCTGTCTTGCTGAAAAATATCTATCGCCAGAGGTGTGAGATATACAGTAGAGTTGTGAAGTGACAAACAGCAAGATGTGTTTTCCTGGTTCAGCAAAAAAAACAACAAAAAAACAACAAAAAACCCCCAGTCTTGTAGAAAAACACATTTGTTTAAGACAAGCCTGGCAGGAACACATCTATTTGCCAGAGGGAACAAGGCAAGGGAAGGAGTGATTGAGTGGGCTGCAGGGAGTGACCTGGTGTCGGGATTACACAGGGGTGAAGCAGTGGAGAGAAAACTGAGGCTGGAATAGAAGTAGGAACCCTTCCTGCTTTCCTGCCCGTAATGTATGCCCCACGCAAGTGCATTCATCAAACACAGAATGGACTGAGCATGCAATGAGACACGGAGCAGTGAAAATGGGAAATTGAACATTTCTACAAATGCTTCTTACAAGAGACATCACTTTAAAACTGCATTTTGTTTGATTTAAGCAACCGCATTAGGCAGCTTTTGCAACCCTTGCCGTCTCTTTGGGTAGGCAGAAGAGGTGATTTCCTTTCTGTGTTTATTTTGCACCCCTCCGACCACCTTGGGCTTGGACTTTTGATTTATCCCTGGAGCATGTCTCAAAATATCCTTGGAGGCAGCGGAGCTGCTATTTTTATAACTCTGCATGGAGAATGTTGGGGCATTTGCGCTACTAAAGTGGCATTTTTGTCCCATTGCACACAGGTTATTTTCTTACCAGTTCCTGTTTGCCATCGCCCTGAGAAGGAGGGGCACGGAAGTGGGTGCGTTAGCAACAGTCGAAGAGTCTGCAGTGCAATTTTGGTGAAAACAATCTTCCTGATTGTTACTTATAACTTGGAGACTCAGTGGCAATGCCTCCTTGCCCGGACCACCAAAAGTGACACAAGCAGGAGAGTTGTGAAGTCTGAGCATCTACACAAACTCAACAACTTTGATATTTTACCCTCTATGACTTTTAAAGGCAGACACTTGACAGCAGGAATGAGAGGTTATATATATATATATGTGTGTGTGTCTGGTTCTGGTAATTTCTATCCATAATAGATCTGTCAGAATGATAGGGGTGTGTGGAGGTGGCCTTATCCCGCAGTAATGTTCGGATGGAGGACGCTCGCCTTCCTGTGAACAAATTGTTGGTTGTGCAGCTTGTGCATTTGGCCATAAACTGATCAAGCATCAGTCAGCCTGTGGCTCAGACTCACATTTCTACCATGTGCCACTAAAAAAGAACAAGAAGCAAAATGAGGACATTTTTCGCACCTCGAGCTATGTGTGCGTGTACGTGCCATCAGAAACAACACAATCTTTTTGTGAGCAGACAACCTCACAGTCACCAGCTCTTTTCTCTGTTTTCCCAGTTTACTTCACATCCTGCTGTGAAAATAGCTGATGCCAGCGGAAAGAACAGAAACCAAGTCATAAATTTCTCATTAATTCGGCACACGCGAAACCAGGTTCGTATGGTCTTTTGGGCCTGACAGCAAACACTTGCGCAACCCAGGTGCGTGATGAAACTGTGGATGAGTTACCTGCAGGTGCTGAATCACCCCACTGCAGCAATTAATCCCAACATGTTGGAGTCCTGCCAAGATGGACCCTGCTGATTCATTCACCCTGTTTCACCTAAAAAAAAGGGCTACTGCATTAATATTGCAGGATGCCTTGATTTATATCAGCTTGCATGTTTTTTTTATTATAAATATATAAAAACAAGATTTTTTGTATGAATGAGGAAAAAAGAAAAAGACCAAGCAGGTTAAATTTTAGGACATTGCATCTGCCAACATGATCTCATGGGATGATCTATAAATAGCACACCACTTTCAAGACCATTTAGCATGTCATGTCACACATTTTAAGCTTTTTGTGTGTCATTTAACAGTATCTATATTTTATGAGCTCTTAATGTGGTGGAAATTTGACCTTCCTCATCTCTTTTCTGTGACCCTCCTCATCACGGAAACATCAAACACGTGGCTAATGTTGTGCAATGTTGCTTGGATGGGTCCAGGTAACAAAATCAATGGTTGGGTTATGATATATTATAATGATATATTATGGAACCTAAGTAATCCATCAATTATCTTAGCTACTTTGTAATTTAGCAGTGTTTCAGGCTATTTTTTTCTGTGTTATGGTATTTGTTTCATACAATTTTATTGTTTTTATTTAAATTAATAAAAAAAAAAGTCTTTAGAAATAAAGTTGGATTAAATTCAATTGGACATGTGAGCACAAGCACAAACAAAAGCACAAACATGTGACCATGACCAGACCAAACATGAACGACAAAGTGTGTGGTTTTATTTGCTGTGTGAATGAATGAAAAAAGGATTGTTGTTACCGTGGCAACGTTCCAAATGAAGCATACATTAACACTTTGTTAAAGTTGTCAAACATGATGTTAACACCTACATACAGTATATGCAGGTGCTTTTAGATGAGCGCCACAGCAGCGTTCACAGATTGAATTGCCATCACAACTCCACTGTGTCTGATTTTACACTGAGGAGACGGTGTATTTGTTGTATTTTAAAACACTGCCAAAAGCACTTTCTCAATCAATGTGAACTAACTGAAGAAAATAAAAAGGATTTAATTTCACTTGATGTTCGACATTTCAGCTTCATCTGCAGCTGTGAGGCAACAAAGAAGTCCATGCTGCAGGATTTGCATCACTCTCCGAGCCGGATTAGCAATCAGGAAGTTCTTGAGAGGAGCACACAGGAAGTCACTTTGAAATGATCAATTAATCAGTATACACTGCACGATGAATATGCAGCTGAACATGATGTTCCTCTCACAAGAGGGAGGACTGAAGAAGGCTTGATTATGATTCAGAGACTCTGGATTCAGCCTGAGAAACAAAGTAGCAATCACAACAGGAAGCAGGAAGGTCGAGTAGGGTCTAACCAAAGCCTGAAATAGAAATTGTGCATATTCCCAAGACAGGAAATTTTGTGTAAATGTGTTCATACAGTATCTGGATGTGGGTTGAAATCCCATTACTCAAGTGACAGCTAAGTAGCGAGTTGACAAATCGTTTGACAGCCACATATGTATCACATCCTGACAACTGCACGGACAGCACCGAGTGCTGTGATGGCTGTTAATTGGTTGCAACAAAAGATGCTACAACTATGATGAAATCCTGAAGTAGTCCTCCTCAGTGTGTCTGGGAGACCTAGACGTAGAGGAGATGATGTTTTCCAACCTGAGGAGAAAAGTAGTTTGTGCAACGATATAGGCTCTGAATTCAAAGATGCTGCAGTACTTGGGGGGGGAATCCAAGCTGTGTGTGCTGTGAAGGCTTTAAGGACAACAGAATGTTTTGGTCCTTTGATGAAAAGGCCATTTGAAATCACTTAGTTCCTTGAAAAGAGGTCACATCACACCAACATGCATTCCTCCTCTTTTAGAGGCTGTGCTCCGTACTAAAAGAGCCTCACGGCGTGTTGTTAGGGATTAGAATGAGATGTCATGATTTTCCATGACTATGAAACCACAGTTCAAAATAAATACTTAAGGTTTAAATTATTCAAAAACATGCAGGGCAGCGATTCCAGGAATTGCATGCAGCGAGAATGATGAATGACCTCGGGGTGAAAATCAGGGTTCTTGTCCTGTAAGTAGGTCTGATACTGTGAGAAATGCGCACTCGGCTTAGAAGTGCACTTGGGAGCAAATTTTGCTCTAGCGCAGCAGGACATTCTGGGTATCCACAGAGCCATATTTTCTGATTAAGTGCTCTAATGACTGCCTTTTAGGGACACAAGCCCCATTCATAATACATTTTGCATGAGGTTGCCTGTTCTAAACTAGTCTCAACTCCCATCGAGTCCCCATTAATTCACTGTTTGCCCGATCAAATTAAAAGTGGCAGTCGGCGTCTGAGTTTGTTCATTCATGAGGTGGATCTGATTGCGCTTCAGGCGCTGTCAGTGCATGAAGCCTGATAAGAGGCTTGTACAGCAATTGGGCTGATTGCAGAGTGATATTTTGGCTGCGGACCCTATTGTGCGCTCAGCAATGATCGGGCTGAATAATGAGGTTGTTATGGCAACGAGACTCAAACCTCTGGTGTGTGAGCAACAAGATGTAAGAATTACAGACAGTGCTGTGTTTCTGATGGATTCTTCCTTAAAGGTGCTAAATACAGTTTGAACCTAAACTGAATTTTAATCTTATACTGTTTATCATGTGCACTTCCTTGATCAAAAAACAAAAACATCTGTTTATCTTGAAACAGCATTCATATGTGTGCATTTCCCAGCTTCTATATTATGATATTCCGTATGCATTTTTGCTGCCACCACACCAGCAGCTATGAGGGAGATGACAGGTAACACAAGTAGGACGCTTTCCCTCCTGTGATATGAGACAAACGCACCACTAGGCGGGTGGAAGCTGCAGAGGACTCAGCGGGCGTTGGATTCAAATGAAAGTGTAAACATCTAGTGGGATCCGAGCTAATTTTAGTATGCTAGGTTCGCTAGCTTCAACCTTCTGAGCACCAAGCTCGTACACACGTAAAAGAATTCAGGGCTGAAAAGTATGACTAGTATGACTATGACTACAGTATAGCACAGCTAGTACCGTAATACATGGAGTGCCCACAAAAGGTCAAATCAGGCGAGCGCGGCTGGGGGAAACAAACAAGTCACTGCAAAGCTAAAGCAAGTTGTTGAGACACATTAGCATTAGCTTTTGACTTTTGAACATAACTTTGAACACTCTCAAATTTCGTCCTGTTAAGAGAATGTATATTTGTTAGTCTGGGGATGGACGAAGACATCTGTGCTGCTCCTTAGGTGCCTTAGGCTTCTCTTCCCAGCGCTCTGCCCTCCTCTGTGATGGACCGGCAGCCTATTAACCACCTGATGTGTAAAAGAGGAGCTGCAGTACTCTCTCTGAGATGCTGTGTGTTACTCTACCTGTCCTTCTGTTGCCTGTAAGTGTCTGTTCAATGTTCAAAGTGTTGTCCAGCTCGAAGCTTTTGGAGCAGCAGAGCTTTGTATCCTCTGCCATTTCGCATTTAACAAATCTCTCTATCTACAGTACATCTCTCATTGATGTGTGATTGCTTCACTTTGGGGACATAAGGCCCACAAAAAACCTTCAAGGCTCCATAATGATGATGGGACACAGATAACATCTATAAGTTCTTATGCAAACTCAGCACACAAGGGGATTGCTGAGAAAAAAAGAGAGAAAAAAATCAATGTTCATAGCTTTTCATATGCCTTTTAGCAAGTTGTGGTCTATAATGTTAGTTAACTCCTTCCAAGTTACACCCACTCAGGAGCTCAATGCTAGACGCCAAATACTGTATATACAGTACAAATATTTACATTCTTCATCCCCTAAAGCAACAATGTTGTATTATTATGTATTTACTTATTCTTAAACTTTGAGTTCAGATTCACAAGAAAAATGAGAAATAACCTGAGATTTATCCACTCTCCATCTCTGGGAGCTCTAAATCAGAACAAATGTGGTGTCTGCTTCTTCAGCTGCACTGACAAGAGCGTTGTGGTAAAGTCGCACTGCGCTCTGTGTACACACCAACAGCAATCGAACTTAGCAATGACTCTTTAATATGAGGAACCCAAAGGGAAATACATCATCGGGGGACTGCTGTAGGGGACATTGGAAAGGTTATGAATGTCATTACAGTCCTCTGAGGACTTTGTGGTGAACTCATTCAAAGTAGTTCATAGTCACGGTTCTGAAACTCTCAGATCTGGCCGAAATGCATTATACTTGTAACAAAGAGGCGACGTGGTCCTGGTCACTTGTAACGCTGTAGATAATCAGATAGGCATGGAGCACAATGAGAGGCAGTGGACCTGACAGCATGGAGAGCCTGGATTAGACCACTCCATGAAAACAGAATCACCCGTGACAGACACTCGTGGCCTTTCATAGAGACAGCTCACAATAAGGGATAAAGGAAAAAAAAAAAATCATTCCCAGTCATTTCTCTTATCAAACCGCTCTTTTCATTTCCTAAGCTTACTATTGAATTTTCTCACTCAGGCTCAACATGGGTGATGGGGCTTCTTTTCTTTGTTATGTGTCATCCACACACTGGTCTTGCCCGGAGGTTAATAATGAAAGTTAAAAGAGTGTTGCATATTAATGCAGAAATCTATTGAGCTGTGCAACAAAGCAATATCTTTCCTTCAGCAGCAGACCGTTGTCTTAAAATAATTAATACGGCAGACATGTTGGCCGAATGCAGAGACGAAATCACAATTCAGGAAACTTTTCTTTTGGATTCAATGCAACAGTGACAACACACAGTAGAACGACTTTTTCCAAATGACTGCTTATATTCTACTATAGATCTGTGTGTGTCCGACAAAACCCTCCATGACTGCAACTTTTAGATTCCTCCCATTTATCCTCATTTACAAAAGATTACTGGCTGTACTGACTGTAAATCAAACACCATTTACGGTAATGTGCTCCATGATATGTACAGCTGTGAGATGACATATGTCTTTCTCGAGAGGCTGTCAAGAGCATCACTCTAGCAAATCACTGCAGATTCTTCAAAATAAGAGTAACACACTGTGTCCGTGACAATCTCCATTCTTTGTCCATTTACATCGACATTATATTGTGTTTAGTGAGATGGCTGTGTATTATACAAATTTATCATGCAAAAAGGAAGTCTGACAGAAAATGCCTGGAAATGAGACTTTTATAGGCGTATAGACGTATGACGGCTAGTATATGACAAATCCTGCATTCCATCCTCATCAGAAATCAGTATGATAATACGACTTCTTCAGAGGATGATTTAGCCTCCTGTGGTGCTGCTGAATGTGATAAACTCAACAGTGCCTTTCCTGCAAACCCCATGATAAACAACAGCTGCAACTATTGTATAATAACAACAGTGCAGATGGAGATAAGCCTTCGGGATCCTCAGACCTGAAATCCAAAAATAAATGACCAAAACTATACAAAAACTACACACACACACACACACACACAAGACTAAGTCTCTTTTCACTTGTTTCTTTGGGTTATATCTTTAAATACTAAACACATAGGTCAAAACTGGCATTAAACAATCAGGTTACAGGTACAAAAATACAATATTTTCACAATTGAAGTCACACAATACACTGCTACATTTACAAGTTACATTTCTGCTAAATGTTTCATCTCTGCCATTACCTGGAAGCACCGTGTGTTAATATTCCAACTAATGCACCTTTAAAGAGCTTTCTCAGATAAGAGGTCGTTGAGGGTTGTGCCAATCAAGGCGAGACATCGAGATTCAGCATCTCATATGGAGATTTGCCAAATTTGAATGAAGCTTTGCATATTAGGTGCCACCTAACATTTCCCTGACTCTGATCATGTTGTGATATGCCGTCTATTAACTACTGATGTTTTCCATAAAGAAGGCGGCAGATCTCTTATAGAGTTAATTCAACGTTTGATCAAATGAACATTTCCCTTACTGTCAGCCAGTTTGGATAATCCTCCAGTATGACATTATTGACAGATGTTAACATGCAGTACGAGACTTTCAAAGCTAATTGAGGCAGAAGTGTGAATCTATCAAGATCAATATTGAGTGTCCATTTACTAGTCGCCATTTGTTTTCTCTGACAAAGATAAGTTTGAGTCAATTCCAGCTGATCCAGCACAGAGAGGCTGATCCTCACACCACACCTGCCAAAACCTCTGAGCCTTAAAGGGTGGATGCAGCAAAGCTATGGAGGGACTCAGATGGAAAGGAGACAAAGAAAAAGAAAGAAATGCCATGGTATGAGCTGAATTGAAGGTGAGGCATTGTACTGTATTATATATCCTCCACAGACTTCTCCCAAAATCACTTTGGGGAAATGAACTCATCCCAAGGTCACTGGCAGCTGCTCTGCTATCCATGCAGAACTGCTGAGTGGACTCTGCAGGGTCAGCTGTCCCTTTTGGCGGTGTTGATGAGATCAACAGTGACTAGATAAAGTATTGAGAAGTGGCTGAGACTCCCTGTTGCCAACTGATATACGAAACGTTACACAATTTGGTCCAAACACATGGTGAAAGCTGTCAGTGTCTCTACTTGGGAGCAGAAGCCTTCTAGTCTGAGAAGAGGCAGTCCTTTACTTTGTTCATGAAAGAAGCTCTAACCTCCAGTCAGTTTAAAGAGTTTATTGAAATAGACTCTCCGTAAAATGTTGGGTTTGTCACTCCTGGCCCCAAAAATCTCAACAACTGTTGGATAAACTGCTGAGAACTTTTTACTGAAATGAAAAGCTTCACTTAAATGGTTTCAGAAGCTTTAATAAATATGGACTTGCAAAATAAAATAATAAATAAAATGGTCAATTCAGCCAGTTTCCTATCTGGGTGAATATGTTGATTAGACGGAGAACATGGTAAACTTTATCTTCCCTGACCTGTTCCTGACGTATTCCGCTTCCAGAGAAAATGCAGCTGCTATATTCACAACAATCCGCCTTATACCTAAATCTGCACCTGGTGTGAATCCTGCCAGCACATTGCTATTTCCATCTTATTTCATTCTGTTTTTTTGGAACCTTATCATGCTGCAGCATTCATAACCAACCTTCCTTGTGCCTAAATACCAATACCTTACACCTTGCACCTTACATAAATACTCCCAGTGTCTTACTTTATACAATTTCGGAAGTTTATTTAGTTACCTAGTTTATTTGGTTACTTAACAATGCATTGCCCTGTTAAATGCCCTGTTAAATTATCTTTAAGGGAAAGAGAGATTTGTCCATTTTGGAAAATACTTCATCACTTGTGACAACATTTGCAAAGGAGATCATTCAAAAAGAAAAAAAAAGTTGCCATTTCTATTCCTATGTACCATCACCAGTCACTGAATAATCTGAAGCCAGTGGTTGGAGGTGAATCACGCTGCCTGGTATTTGATACCTTTACTGCATAGGAAATTTGCACATCCTGTAAATCACAACAGCTTGGCTGAACACCAGCTGATGCCTTGCCAGGGAAAGAAAAAAAAAAACACATGCCAGGAGCAACAGGAACTATGCTAACAGACTTAACCCCTCCCTGCAGAAACACACGCAGCCACGGCCATTTCAATGAACAAAATCTGCAGGGTGGGGAAGTGACTCCCAAGCAGGGAATCATTTAAAATTAACAAGAGAGATGATATCTCGTCGCTGTTACAAGGTCACGACCGTAACATCATTTGTTTTGCTGTGCTCTCCTGCAGCACGAATCACTTCATCCTCCCAGTCTGTACTCTGCTGCTCCGTCCTTCAAACACATCCTGTCGGACTGCTGTAATTGCACCGTGACAGGAACGATTCCTCACCCCCATCAATCACTCCTATGGAGATATGGGCTTCCTCCGAACATGACGACTCCTACCCTCCCTCCTCTCTCCCCTCTCTGCTCTGCCTCCCTGTTTTACGGTTATAGTGATGAATCACACATCCAACGCTCAGCCCACTTTGTCCGTGCCCAGATTTCCTGGCCTGCATCCTATCAGGGCTGGAGCAGAAACACAGTGCACTGAGTGATATATTGACCGTGCTGGATCAGTGACAGGTTTTTCTTATGGTACTGCTGCCGGGCAGCCTTCAAGCACAGCTGCTATGTGTATGTTTTGCAGAACTCCATTGAAAAATTAATACAAGGAAAAAGGAGGAGAAAACAGTTTCAGAACTTCACCAAAACATGGTGTTTGACCTGGATTGGACATAGTGAAACATTTAAGGTGAACCCATTTATCCTCGGTGTTGACATAGAAGCTATGGAACATTGGTTCGATCAGAAATTATCTGATTTTTATGATCTCATTTCTGAGGTATGGAAAAATGGTTCATATCTACACAGATCTGGCACCCTTTCATGCTTATCTGGCAATGACATGTTGGCTTTACTCTATTTGGCTGTCTTGCCATGAACAACCACATAACTAAACGTAGGTGGATATAGCCAAATAATTTTGGAGGTTTTAATCCTGGACGTGTTTTATGTCACATTCCTCGTCGGTTCAGATTTGCCCATTGAAATTTCAGAAATTAACGAGAATGTGATGATGTTTTCTGTACTTTGGCTACAACTGGACCGTTATATTGTCTCATTAAAGAAAACTAACCTTCTGACACATGTATGAAGGTTCTTAAAAGGCAGCAAAAGCAAATTCGATCAAATGAAAGTCAGTGATTGTTTCAGGTTTATGGGTCCTGCATAGTGTCAATAGAGGTCACAGTGATTGTGACTGCTCAGATCTGCAGAGAAAAGATAAGAACGCTGTTTAATACAACCTCGGCATTTCTAAATCGCTGACTCTGCAAGACAAAGTGATTAGTCCACGCAGCAATATTGACCCGAAGACAAATCTTTATGCCCCTTAATTAATACATTTTTTTATCGTGAGCCATTGTGCATCCAGAGACAGATCGGAGCTGTGTTAGGTTCACAGGCAGGGTATTCTATTCATAGCAGGGAGTGCAAATGAGGCACTGGAAAGCCTCTCTTCATCTGCACCGATATAAAGACGGCTCATGTTGTGAGATGTTTTGTTTCTTATCAAAAGAACAGAAGTGGAAAGTTTGCTTACAGAGCCTTGTGATAGCATTCCACTTGCAAAGCTATGGGAAAACTTTGAATTCGCAAAACCAAAGCATGCTCTGTGCAAACACAAACAAAACAGCAGGCTGGAATCTAAGTATGTCAGGGCTGTTTGGTTCTGCTCTTCTGTTTTTCTCTCAGTGTTGCTCTCCTTTAAATTGAAAGTCGTGTGTGCTATTGCAGGTATTATGAGTCCAGGGGAAAGTACTTTTGGTCAATGGCAACTTTAATAGAAGTAGAGTTGGTCCCCTGGTGCTGCACCGTGGCTGCCCACAGCTCTTAAAAATTCAGGATGGGTTAAATGCAGGAGGACATATTTCCCCACAAGGATAAATAAATAATAGCTCCGCTGTTAACCCCAACTATAGCTTTAACCTCATATGATACAGTAACTGGAAATCATGAAATGACTTACTTATTTGGGTTATCATCTAAATGAGTGCACTGCTGCAGGAGGTCTGCTAAGTCCTGCCTGGTGTAGAGAGCCATCAGGATGAGCCCATTAAGTCAGTAATACCACTGTAAAAACACAGGGGGTTCAGACCAGTATATGAGACATGCTAGGAGTGACATTTCTGACCATTTAAGATCATTCATAGTTTTTCAGATTGTTAGACTCTCGTGTTATTTCACAAACTGAAAAATAGACCAAGAGTTTTTTTCCTAAACCTGACTAAGTAGATTTTTTTAAACCTGCAAAATTAGAAAGAAATTGAAAACAATTGAGCTGAAAGTTAAAAAAAAGAAAAGGGCAAGAACAACTTCCACATAGGTAACGAACCAAGAGGTTTTTACTTTTTCACTAAGTGGGATTTGTTGGTTCTGCTGTTTTTTGTGCTCATTGAGCAGTTTGGGTCAGACCTATTCGATATGTCTTTTCAGCCGACTAACTCTCTCTATCTGGGATCTGATTAAATGAACACTTAAATAAAGACAATGTTAGTGTTTGGAGTGCATCTTATTTGTGCACAATCACATACCTTCTACAATCCACTTTACCTTATCGTCAGAGTCTGTAACCAAACTAGTTGACTACAAGCAAACCTGTTGCCTTAAACAACCTTCACAGAGGCTATGACTAAGATGATACATTGTATTGACCAGAGAAAGGCCCTTCATCCAACCGAGGGCTCAGACAAGGAATGTGCTATGTACTAAGGAAGCAGTGGTAGTGAACAATAGAACAGAATAGAACAGAACTTTTCATTTATTGTGAGAACAAAATAGATGCTACACATACAATAAAAGTGTACAGACAGCTGGCGATTAATGCAGCAGGATAGTTGTATAACAGATGGTCTGTAGATTGTACCTCTGTTGCATGTTATCTACCAAGTTAGATAAATCTGAAATTAGGAGGAAACCAGAGTGGAGGAACATTTCAACTCCACGCACAGAGGCCTGTCTGTCTGATTTGAACCAGGGATCTTTCACAGTGCTACCCACTCCTTCACTGTATCACCAGTTTGAAGGTCCAACAGAGTAAATATTTAAAGTAAGCCAGGAGAAGAGGAGGAGGATGGCTCAGTGCTCAGTGTGTTTTCCGTCTTAAACCATCTTTTCAGTAAATACGCTGTGCCTGTATGGGGATCAGTACATACATAATAAATCCACTTGATTGTAGCCAGCCACCTGAACAATGAGCCCTGCACACACGGTGTGTTTGAAGGTGCAGTAAATGCAAAGTAGGCGACTGGAACCACGCGACAGACAAGACGGCGGTGGCTGCTCCACGCTCACTGGCTGCTCACGCTGAGCTTTAGCTGGGGTATTTTTAAAACCGCTCATCCCTCCTGAAAGATCCATCATCTGTGGAGCCTGCACTCCCTGCCATCGGATGTGGCCGTGCACGAGCACACACACACACACACACACACACACACACACACACACACACACACACACACACACACACACACACACACACACACACTCCAACAAGAATAAAAGACACAGACAAAAGGAGAGACCGGCTCGAATATTGGACTTTGTGTCCCCACAGACCGTTGGAAAGGAAGCCAGTTCATTTACAGTATGTAACCTTCCTTTGCCCAATTTGGATCTGTGAACACAAACAAATCAATTCTCCCAAAGGTGAAAACAACAGAGCCAAGGGCAGAGTCTCCTGATGATCTCTGATAGTGACTACAGAAAAATGAAAGGTTCTCGGTGGCTGCCGCTGGATAAGTTGTATTGCTTTTTTAAGGCATCAGTCATTAGGAACTGTGGTGTGTTCTGCCTGTGGGAGAGCAATGCTCGCAAATATTGAGCTTTTTGTTTTTGAGAGATGCGAGAGAGATATTTTTTAGCGACTCGAGAGATTCTAGATTTAAAGTTGTGCTCACTGCCTCTCTCTGCCAGCCCTCTTTCACATTTTTTTTTTTATAATAATCTCCCAACAATGGCTCCTCCACACATCCACATGAAAGAAACCTATGCCAAACTGAAGTGCAGGGATTGAATTGAAGACTAGAAAAACACGTCTTCCCTTCCAATGTGAGGATTTGATAAACGGGGGCTGCCACGTGCTCATTTGTTCAAAGGGAATCAAACCGAAACACGAGACCGGCGCTTCCCTTGTGAATTGATAGTTGTGACATTTCGCAACAGCGAATGCAAAGTTCTCTGGCGCTTAATAATGCATTCATCCTCATTAGGCTTGAATGAGAGAGTCACAACAAAATGCCCTTTCCGTTACAATTCCCTTGACCTCAACTGGAACCTCCGGCTAATGTGACAACAAAGAAACAATAAAGAGGCGAAGAGCAAAAATCAATATTTTCATTTGCAGAGATGTTACCAGTGGTAATTATAACGCCTGTAGCTTGGAAATATTGGTTTTGTTTCATGTGTTGCCTTCGGCCACGTCTGAGAAATGAAGGCTCAGATTGCAGGTGAGCTAGACACCAGTCATATAGAGCTGTGTAATCTCACTCTCAATCATGTGCTGTGCACGCTCTGTTGTGTAACATCATTGTTTTTAAAAAACTTTATCCTAATGACTAAATGTTCCCATATTCAGCAGCACCAAAACAGTTAGCAGGTTAATGGCGGATGACTGGAGGCGTTTTTAAACAGTGTTTAACACTTAAACACTTATCTCAGTTTATTTTCACCCACGCAGTTGTGTTTATATGATTTTTATCATGTCGCTACTGTCTGAGTTGCACGAGTCCTTGGGTTACTTCAGGCTGCTCAGTGATTAAATGTAGGTGTGATTGCCTGGTTTCATCAATAGGCACATTAGTGTTCAGGCTCTCATGTCCTAGGAATGGATGGACCAAGTTCCAAGCTCCATTAATTTTTAGTTTTTTGTTTATCATGTCTGCATATTTAAGTAAGTTAAGTTAAGTAAGTTAAGTTTTCCATCCAAATTCTTGTTTTGTAGACGTAGTTGAGGCTTCTGAGGCAGATTTCCAAGCAGTCTCATGCTGGTTGGGAGGGTGAGCGGTGTATTTTTGCTGCAGTGGAGGAGAGGTGCATCCACATTTTGTCAGCTCTCATCAGGCCCCCATCAGCACAGGTGTTCTGCTCCTGACTTTACCCCCCGTGCGGCTCCAGCTTTGTGCCTCCCATCTGTGGTTGGTGCTTAGCTGGGGCTGTGTACTCAGAAGTATGGCGGTCTGTGGTGTTTCCGAACAGGTTAATGGACCTCTAACCCCTCATCACTCATTAGCATGATTAATCAGACAGTGGAGTGCTGGGCGATGCCCCTCCCCTCCTCTCAGCCCCCCGCCTGGTAGCTCTCCCTTCCTGCCAGATGGTATCAATGCAAAGCTGAGAGCAGAGGAAAATCAAAGGTAGGCTTCACAGCCTCGAAAACCAAGAAGGCACAGCACTCATCTCCTGCTGTTCAGATGACACATTTACAGGCTTTGTGCTCTCTATGCAGAATAAACCCAGGAGAGAGTGCAAATGAGAAACCACTTCACGGCACTCCCTGGAATGTAACTTTCACAGCCATTTGCTTTGCCACAACAAACGTTGAAAAGGAGCACAGAATGCACCTGGATGTTTGTGAATGCATCTGCTAATAATGAAAAATCACACATCACAATTTTACAGACCTGCTGAGAAACAACACAAGGGATTCAATGGTCGAATGTTTAATGTTAGACCATGTTTTGAAATGTTTTCACCTCTACAATGTGCTTGTCCAACATTATTTTGAAACCCACAAGGACAGCAAGTGTACAAAACCCCTGTGGAATGTAAATTGAGTGAAAATGGTTGATCAACAATTCGTCTAGGAAATTTAGATTTAATAGAGTTTTAATGCAAACTCTGCACAAAAAGACCCTTTAGCTTCCACTCCAGGGTCCAAACCCAGGAATTTGTAGCTCTCCTTATCCATCCGTCCATTATCATACCCACATACCAAGGCAGGGGATACACCCTGGAGAGGTCTCCAGTCTATCACAGGCACACACACACACACACACACACACACGCACACACACACACACACACACACACACACCATTCAATCTCTCACTCACATCCAGGGGCAACTTTAGAGACTGCATTCTGCTTTAACATGCATGTTGTGAACTGTGGAAACCAGAGTATCTCCACACACAGCGTGAACGTGTAAACTCTGGCCCTAGAGACCTATGTGCTTCATTTCCATAATAGAAACCTCAGTTACACCCTTTTCTTACCTAGACTTAGATGACAAGACTGATACCATTAATGTTTGTTAATATTACACCCAGGAGACAAGAGGCTGAAGGAGCTCTTTCAGATGTCAGTGTATTAACAATTGATAACTTATTATCTTCAAATGCATTGGGGAGAACTTGACCTTTTTCAAAGGCTGGTGTCAGATTATAGCTAGACGATAGGACCACTAGTGGCACAGAGCTTATTTTCAGTGTGATGCTTTTGGATATTAATTGATATTGGTTATTACTCAAATGTACCCAAATGTCCCTTCAGGTGAAACCTGTCTGAGATTGAAGATTGGTCAGGAAATACGGTTTCATCTTTGAAGAAAGCACTTGGGAAGCGACCCTGAGCATGACAACATCTCTGGATCCATCATTAGTTCAATCACAGAAATGGCACGGACTCACATGAAGGCAAAAAAAAAAAAAAGTCCAAAGTGCTCGGTCAGTGTCACTTGCTGGAAATGTCAAGGTGAGCCAAGATTCTTAGGGGTGAGAATCACAGCACTGCAGTCAGCCTCTGGAGAGAGCGGGAGCACACCTCCAATAAAAATAATGATTCAGCGAGGAGATGGCGGACAGTGTGTTTTCCCTGCGAGGGGAAGAGTTGATGAGGGTCTGCGAGGAGTTTCTTTTAAATGTTCATTTATATCACAGAGGGGGGGGGGGAGCTGATTAAACCTGTCAATAGGGGAGGAGGCGGTTGGAACGAGCTCAGATAAACTCATTGAACGAGTGGAATAACACATCGACTCAGGGCCTGAGCCTTCCCGAGCTCTTAATGCATTATTTAATCTCGCATCCAATTCTCTTGATTCTCATTGTCGCCGTGCTCAGGGAGAGGGTGAGCGCACGGAGCGCAGGGAGGGAGAGCGCCAGAAAATGAGTTTCAGCTGCGGCGCTCTCAGACCTCCACCGGAGTCCCGTGGGCATTCTCATTCCACATTCAAAGACAAAATAATTAGAGGCCATTTTGTTGAGGGTAGCCTCCATTTAAATTAGATCAAAGTGCGGTGTCGGGACATAGTAGTCATCTACCGGGCCTTGTGTTGTGTTTTCTACTGGGTTAAGTTTATCCAGAGTTTCAAAGGTCTGCAATTCAGACAGTCAACATGGAAGTCTGGGTCACCCACACTGCTCCCACGGCCACACATGATCTCCTTCAGCCCATCTTTACATCTCCAAACACATATCTAAGGAAGCTCTCAGAAGAAGTGGCTGATGTTGCAAAAGTTTGGGTGAATTTTTTTTTTCTCGAAACTTTAATCCCTGTGCTCGCTCGCTGCCAGTTGCTAGATGATGATCAGAGTAACTAGGACAAATATGTTCCCTCGCAATGTCTGCTGGGTTTTTGAGGAAACAGAAGATTAAGGGCGGGAATTAACATGAAAGAAGGAGCTTGCCATCCCTTTTGATTTGTATCGGATTTCAGAGGTGAATTTCTCATGTTGACGTCTGTTGCTCAGAGATTATTATGACTTTGGTTTTCATCCCGTCAACAATATCACAGATCCTGGTTTATGGAAAAAACATCAATCTCAAATGAATATCGCACATCAGTAATGCTGACCTTAATCTTATTGACAGTGCAGGTGTTGACTTCGGTATCCGTGGGATTACATCTGTAAAAGTCACAATCTGTGATTCCTGATCTTTTTTGTCTGTTCTTTAGCCGCACCTCACGATACGAATACATTATAAACTGAATGGTGTTTTACACTGATATAGCTATTATAACAAGTTTTTTTGATTTGATTTCTAATCCAATCTAACTTCAATATTCACCACTTTTGGATAAATAAATGAAAAACAAAGCTGTTTATCAGTGAACAATATATAATTGTGTATTATTTATGTGTATTTTGGTTGAAGAGATTCAACAATATTTCTTGCAGGATAGACAAATTTTTTAATGTGTCTATCCTGCATCACACACATTCTAGTGACTAGGGTTCACACACAATTGACACACTTATGACACACTTATTAAACAGATTGGTTACGTATCTCAGTAAAAGTCTTTACATGTCACCTCAGGGTGATGCAGAAGTTTGGTTGACTGAAGTGTTTCCCACTAAGAAGGTTCAGGGTCTGAATCTCTCCATCTCTATAATTCTCTTCCTATCTGCATTCATTTCCCCCTGGTTCACCACCATCCTCCCACAGTCCATGAACACACATGTTTAGGTTCATTGGAGATCTCTAAATTGTCTTCATAGAGTAGATGTAAGAGTGAGAGTGCTGTGGTAGGCTCCAGGAAACCCCTGCAACAGCTTTTCCAGAACGAAGCAGGTCGAGAGGAACGATGGATGGATTTTGACGCAGTTCTTGTCCCCCTCTCCTCTTGAACACCGTATTTAACTACCATGATTCCCTCCATGTAGGAATTTTACTGTGTGGAGACAGAATCTTTTCCAATATAAAAACTAATCAACTAAACCCAGCGGTATGACTCAGGGTGAAGCCCAGAGGTTTGATCCATCACTGTGAACTGTTGTGTGGTTTCTACTCTGACCCTTCACATTCACATATAAATTAAACAGCAGCAGCTGACGACTGGCTTTCCACGCAGACAGACGCAGCATCAGTCTCGGTTGCAGTCCATTAAACACCTTGTTATCCAGGACACGTGGACGGATTTGGAGAGTGTGTATATTCAAACACTATAATTGGCTGTCAGCAGATTGTGGTGCTGAAGAGTTAATTACCTTTTGTGTGTGTGTGTGTTTGTGTGCGTGGTGAGTGTTGACATAGCTGACATGAGAGTGACAGGTTGTGGGTTGACTATGCTGCAGATGGAGAGGGCGGTTGTGCACCACGAGCGGGGGACATTAAATAAAAACGAGTCATTTGTGTTAAATGCACGGTTGTCGTGTGAGCTCAAGACGGCAAATTAGCTTTTTGACACCTGTGCGATAACAATACAGCTCAGCTGCTAACAATGATACAGCGATAATTACAGATTGTGCTACACACGCACAGGCATCAGAACAATTAGATTTACGGTCTGAATTTGAGAACTCTGTGCTTCTAAATGAAGTTTGACAGCCGCATCTCTCTGCTCCAGCTGTCTTTGATGTATCTTTGAAACAAACTTCAAAGCTCGGGGACTGGCACTGGGTTGTACTGATGTCTTGCAGAGGGCACCGAGGCTCCGCCGCTACAGCAGAAGATATGAGGTGTCTCGGTGCGGGGCCGCAGCAGCGACCACGGGGCAGCCTCGGTCACCGTGTTAAAAGGACGATGCGGTTTTCAACAAATGACCCGTGCACAGAGATAAACGAGGAGGAACCCGGGTGGCGTTCGCCCTTATTTGTGTTCAAGGTCAGAGGACTCCGGAGTCAGTCGGTGCCACTGAATGCGAGGAGTGAGTCATCACAGCATAGAGTCTGTGGGGGCAAATCTGTCTTGTTCGTGTCCAAAAACAAAAAAAAAAAAAACAGTGAGTGCTTTTCGGTGCATAGACACAATCTATTTTTATGATATAAGAGGAGTTATGGTCTGTTTGTAATTGGAAAGGTTTTACCAGTGTGCAGAAGCAGCTATCAATCTGAGCCATGATGGCTTTTTATGTTTGTTTTTTTTCTCCACGGTATTTGGATGAAAGCAAAAGCGAGTCTTGGATAACCAAACTGCATTTGCTGTCTTTCATGTTTGCAGAAATCACGCATTTCACCATGTTGTCAAAATCCAAAACAGAGTAGTCAGAGTTTTTCTTGAAATGTGAAGCAAGGTTAGAAATGAATTTCCTTCATTTCCTGCATTAAAAGAAACCAGTCTGCCCAGTAAGTATTCCATCCATCCATCCATCCATCCATCCATCCATCCATCCATCCATCCATCCATCCATCCATCCATCCATCCATCCATCCATCCATCCATCCATCCATCCATCCAGAGATTGACATAGAATTAAGGCAGGGAATACACCCTGGACAGGCTGCCAGTCACACACACCCTGCAATCCCACACTTACACCTAGGGGAAATTTCAAGTGTCCAGCTGACATAAGTGTGTGTTTTTGGACTGGAAAACATGCACTTGATGGGCTGAGGTGGACCAGGATTCAAACCAGGGGCGTTCTCGCTCATTGAACCTACATGGTTCATATTATATGATACGTCCCGCAGTACTTCCTGAGAGCTTTTGCAATGGTGTGACCTCAACATCACAAGGTCTATTGAAAGGGAACATTATTATTCATACAACTGCGACACGTTTCTCAGGGAAGCAGGCTCATCGTTTTCTTTCTTTTTTTTGGTAACAATTATGTAGAACACGACACTGTGAGGAGATGTCCGTGCAGAGATATAGCAGATGCCCTTATCCTCTCTTGAAATTCTTTAAATGCCACCTTTCTTTTTGCAGCTTTGTAATCACAGCATGTCCATTTTAAATGCCATCTGGATACAGAACCACCCACAGCCTCGATGAAGAGCCTTTACTCAGGAATGCATGCGCATTTGCTGTGGGATAATTTTTCTTCTGCTTTGTGCCTGAAAATTTACATTCAAGCACGACTGGAAGAATAACCAAGGACACCGAAGATCAGCGGCATTGGTGATGTGAAATAAGCAGAGGAGGAGAGAGAGTGTGTGTGTGTGTGTGTGTGTGTGTGTGTGTGTGTGTGTGTGTGTGTGTGTGTGTGTGTGTGTGTGTGTGTGAGGATAACAGCATTGTTATAGGTGTTGAATCTGGAGTCCATACGTTACTGAAGGAAGTTTCCTGGATTGAAGATTGAAAAGCAATTGCTCCATCAGCTTTGTCCTACATTTCTAAGGGTTGACAATCTCCAACCTCTGATGACAGATACAGTATGTCCATGTTAAGATGTCCTGTGTGCGTGCACACACACACACACACACACACACCCACACAGACACACACACACACACAGACATACAAATCAAGGTAGCACTGTTCTCTTTTTTCCTGCATCCACTCTCCTGATCATCCAGTAACACTTTCAAAACAAACTTCAAGAAAACATAGTGGAACTGAAGTAATGTAAAATAGGTTTTTAATAGGAAATTACCCGAACTGTGGGAGGAAAGCACTTGGAGTAAACAAACTTAGACATGGCGAGAACATGCAAGTTGTTGGAGTTGGAGCACACAAAGGCTGTAAACCTGAAAGAGTTCTGGACATGATCAAATAGTTGGAGGATGAGGTAGTGCAGTGGTTGAATGTCTCCACCTTGGGACTAATAAAGGAGCAAACTAATCTTGTCTGTAAGTAAACTTAAAACTTTAACAGGGTGACATATTTTGCCTCCCTCAGCTTTAGGAGGTGGAAGGAGTTGTAACAGTTGTAACACAACCAGTTGTAAAACTGACAAGAGTGAGGAGAAAAATGGTGGCCTGGAAACTGCCTGCTCCTCCACACACCTGCACACTCACACACACACACACTCACTCAACACACACACACACACACACACACACACACACACACACACACACACACACACACACACACACACACACACACACGCACACCTGCACCTACGTCCATATATTTAAATAAATGTTGGTATGGCTGGCACAGTGCGACTGCAGTGATTAGAGTGGAGCTGCCTGGATCTCTCTTTGTTCTAAGTGGAGCCACTGCTGGCAGCTATCTGAGGTGATGCAACCGTGCCTCTGGAGAGGAACGTAGACCCACTTATTTATAAAAGCCAAAGGGAAGATGAAAGGACAAAGGGAGCCGGAGTGACCTGTTCGGAGAGGGAGGTTCAAAGTCAAAGCGAAGTCATCTGGTCTTTACGGGGACAAGGGTAAGATAATGAGCTCTGAGAATGGCCCTTGAGAGGGAATCACAGAGAGTTCAATTAGACTTCCGTACTGTTGCTTCTGGCTCAGTCTGACTCTTTCGTTGTGCCAGGATGAAATGTCTTGAGTTTCGGTACTGACAGGAGCCCAACTGGAGTGCCTTGTAAAACCAAATCTGTGTAATATCCCCTCGCCGCCCTTGTGTGCAATAAGACGTGCGAGCTATTCAACTGTGGATATCAAGGCCCACTGCGGAGCTGCGTGCTAATTGTTTTCACTTTGTTTTGCTGATTTGAGCGACTTAATGAGTTTTTTTCCTTGTTCTCATCGAGGGTCGGACGTTTGGGGGTGTCGTTTTCATTTATCGTTTTCATTTTGTTTTCTCTAGATGTGGGCGTACAGATGTCCTTTGAGGCTGTAAAAAGCTAAGTGAGGGGCTGGTCAGCTTAAACGACAAACACAGCAATAATGACCCTCTTTGTATTGTGAATGATTAAAAAAAATGTAATGCAGAGTGTTCATCATCAGGAAAAAAGAAAGACTGTCATGGAGGAGAAAACAAAAAAAAAGGTATTTAAAGTCGTCTGGACAGATCCATCTATTATAGCTCCAACTATGTGACACTTCTGAAACTAAGTTGTTTTTTTCTTTTTTGTCTTGGAAAGAACGAAATAATTTGCTGTGTATGAACACAGGCTGTGAGACAAATGTGGTTCAATCACACCCTCGTCTTCTGCCTATACTGTATGTTATCATTTCAACTCCATCATCTGCATCCGAGATGTTAGTGATCATCACTCTGCTCCGCTGAAGTGGCAACACCAGGAACAAAACACTTTCAGTCTTGGGCAGGAAAATCTTTATCGAGCCACAGGCTGAGCAACGGGAGCAGATGGAAATCGTTCTCTCCACTCTTGCGGTACATTTGCTTCTAGTTTCCTGTTCCACTTCAAAATCAGGAAACCCACCCACCGAACCCGTGTTCACCAGACAGCCATTCAGTTTCGTCAGGAAACGTTCATGTGAAATACCACTGAATGCCACAGAACAAGACGGCGGAGCTGTAATTGATTATAATTGATGTTCCGTGGATCTGACATTTTAATCAATAAGCAGAAGTATTCGCCGCTATGGCAGCTGCAGTCCTCCATGCAGAGCTGCGAGTCTGCTCGTTAAATCTGCAAAAAGTTAAGGAAAGCTGTAGAAGGGCAGGACAACTCAAAAGCTACAAACAGCTATATCTGACACGCAGTCAGGCCTCATTTTAAATCAAAGTGAACAAAGAAGTCAGGCGGCTGCTGCACCAAATTTACGAAACACACAGGCTGCAATTTGAAACAGCAGATCATTTTCTCTTGCTTATGCATGAGCGTGTGATGGCCCCACAGGACTTGCAAATGTAGCTGCGATTTGGGAGTGACAATCATTGCCGTGTCACCACTTTGGTGCGAGCGGAGCTCAACAAATTGCTTTTCTGAAACAGACACTTGGGCCTGTGTGGAGCACGGTTGACGGCTGGATGTTCCTGATTAGCCAGGTGTGACCCTCTGACAGCAGCAGGACAGCATCCACTGTTAACACAGGTCATACCCGACCGGCCTGGTACTTCTCCTCTGGCTTTGGACTTCCATTCTTCTCACATCAGATGAAAAGTTATGGTGAAATAGTATTTTATATATAAACTGACCGAGAGAAAAGAAAATCTACTCCAGGCTCCACCTCTGATTTCCTTTGGTACCTCAGGTGTCATTCGACCACTTTCATTCACAGCATGTCATACTCACAGGTCCCTTGATGCACCAATTGATGCCCCCTCCCCACACACACACAACTCTGAGGCGGCAACTACAATATAATCCCATCCATGATGATATCAGACACTCAGAGTAGAGCAATGTGCTGTATTAAGAGTGAAAAGCTCCATGTAGAGAGGAGGTCAGAGAGGACCGGTGGGTAAAAACAGAAGACTTTTACACAGGAAATTAAAGCTCTCTGGCTGGCATTTCACACAGACCCTCAAGGGGATCCTGCGTGTCTACATGAGGGGCGGAGCGGCATGACTATGGCTATGAGAAAGAGAAAGAGTTGTCCTGCTTCTAGGAGGTGCAGTAGGCGCATTCTGCTGTCTGCTAATAGCTGTGCTTTTCATGTCTGCTCAGCTTTTAAATGCTACTAAAAACACAGCATTACAATCTAAAAGCGTGTATCTCCCATTATGTATTGAAATACTATACTGGTTTCAGGACTGATTTAAATACTAGGCGACAGTGTTTAATTTTGCATTCCAAGCTAGACAGACATGTCAAACTTCATATTGATGTTATCTGAGTCTGCTGGAGTCTATTGGGAACACACTGGGCGAAGGCATGCAAAACACCCTGCACAGTTTACGAGTCTATGAGAGGACATGCACTTATTCACTCATTCTCACACTTTGGGGCAATTTCAGCAATTTCCTGCCTCCAGCCTGCATTCAGCCTAATCATGCATGTTGACTGTGGGTCTGTGGGAAAATAAGCACACACAAAAACACCAACTGATTCACTGTGTGTGGAATGTTATCCAAGCCACAGTAAAGACATGTATAACGTGATCTAGTCAGGATGAGGAGTAATGTACATACGCAGATTTTACAGACTGCAAATTCTGTGTTATGGATTACCTGACCTATCATGGCTCCGTCATCCAAATTCTGTGTTATTCCTGTTAACAAGTCTGTGTTTATACCTTACTGGATGAGACCAGATTTCCTGCTTTAGCTGTACAATAGACTTTTCTTTTCTATTCTGAACCTTCATGTTTTGAAGTGTCTTCATGTGTTACAGACTAACAGGTTGTGTCAGTGATTCTACCCTAGAATCGTCAAGGCACTCACTGAACTCCATGATAATGAATCTGAAGTGAATTAATCTTTTAACAGCTTGCTTCAAAAAGCACTTCCCTACCTTAAATGTGACAATCTGCAATTATCACAGAAGCCTTTGAATTTTCATGACGATTTCACTGCTGGACTCATTTCAGGCCGGAGAGAGCAGATATGACCAGAATAAGCAGAGACCTCATTCGCTGACCCACTGTGGCCGCAGTGCGTGATTTAATGGGACGAGGTGGTGTATTAACATTAACTACAGCAATAAATCATCGTAACAGCTGGTGTTAGCTTCAAATTTATGGCTATAATTTTTTCTCGTGGAGCCATTTAACAAAAAGTCCATTCTCGCTGTGGGACGAAAGTCACTTAAATTGATTCCGGGGCACAGGAGCACCTGGTGTGGACGGACGCCATAATTCATCAATTCAAAAAGTATAATTTGCAGCAGCGCCCGAGAGATTAGCAGATATGTAAAGGAAGTGGCTCCAGGCTGCGCTGTGTCGACTGTGCCTATTACGGTCGATGAGATTTTGGTGAAAAGAGAATAAAAAAAAAACTTTTCCAAACTGATGTTCCTGAGTCTGCTCTGTGTGTGAGTGTGTGTGTGTGCAGGGACAGCTGAAGTGGAGCTGGCGTGCGGTTCATGGTGAGGTGACAGCTAACCTGTTGGAGTGCGTTCGCAGCGTGAGCCGATTGATTTTGTCAGCTCAACAGCAGCACATGAACCGTCGCCGCTCTCATAATCAGCAGCGGCATTACAGCTCAGTAGCTCACATAATGGAGGGCTGATCACACTTTAAATATTCATGGGCCTCTGTTGTAATTCACACACTGCAGCAGCTCCCGCCTTGTTACCTCCGTGGGCTGACTTCAGCGCTAGATCTCTGCGTCTCGCGGGCGTTTGTTTACAGCTCGCTGCCGCCGTTTGCCCAGAGTTGCTGCTCTGGAAAAGAAAATTTAGTTCTCGCAAATTTGAGGGAAGTAGGAGATTTACAGCACTAAACTCGGGTTTAAAACAAGACTTGACCTGTTGAGCTTTTGTTAGTTCAAAGAGTGTTTTGCCAAGAGAGTGCTTCACCAAGTGTGAGCACTGAGCCTGACAGCACCTAAAGCACAGTATTGAAGTGCATTGATGTGTCATAGGTAATAAGATCATGAAATCTAAACTGGAGTGCAATCTAAGCTGAAACGCACCACAGGTCCAAGCTAGGCTGGTACACATAGCAGGGAAGAGAGGAGAGCCGATTTCACTCTGCAAAACACTAGAGCTGAACAATAACTGAACATTACAACCTCATCCATTCACTTATAATTTTCTCGCCTTACATGTGGTGTACATAGTGTTTGCTTAGGCAGGCTGGGATGTAGCTCTATAGATCCTCCCCAGCCCCAGACTGGAGCTGTAGAGTCTAAATCTGCAGCAGAGTCATAGAAATGCATTATAGGACCAGAAAATGTGTTTGCAGAGCCAGCTTCTCCAATTACCTTGGCTTCTCCAGAAACCTCTGGTTCTAATCAGTTATCACGGGGACCGTAAGTGGAGAGCACAGCCAGGGTAAATGTTATTGTATTTGGGTGGGAGCAGAAATCAAACCTCAAGCAGCAACAAAATCCCCAAAAACCATCTGCATGGCTAAGCACTGCCAGAGACGAGTGAGAAAACTGTGGCCTCGCAGTCGTGCTGAAGCTTTCCATCTGTGTCCCCCCACAACCCCGTCTCTCTTTCACCTTCAGCTCCCGTTCTGAGCAAAGTTATCACAATGTACGCACGTTATTGACAAGAAAGACGGAATTTCTACCACTGATACATTTCTACAAAGCACTTCCAGGGAGGCGGTGAACCGTGCTGTTTGAAATGAGCTCCTGCAGGTTTGATGAACAAAAATCATCCCGTCCTCTTCATGTCAGTTTCAGAGTGACGCACCCACTGTTTGATCAGGAGGAGACTGATGCTTCGGCCCGCTCACACTGATAACAATACGCTTTGAAGCTGCACCGCTGAGATGTGCCGAGTCATGCCACCCCACTTCCCACACACACACGTTGGGTGCTTCTTTGACAACTTTAAAGCTAATACCATATTTCCATAATACAGCGCGGATGTGAACAAAAGAAGAAAAAAAAATATGTTAAATACATAAAACATGGCATCCGAGGAAACAGTGACCTGTGGAAGGCACTGTGCACTCAAACGCTACCAGTTGTTAGAATAGGCCGATGCTCATGACTTTTTCATGGAACATTTTAAACAAAGTAATAAACATGCTGAGCCGAGCGCTGTGGGCTGCATGTCAGCCTGTGTGGGCTCCAGGCATTAAAAAAAAGTAAAAGTGGGAGTTACAAAACATGTTGCAGGTTGAATCTACATTAATTTCACACCATGGCACCAGAAAAGTACAACCTCGAAAGGGCGATGTATTCGTCAAGCTCTTTGTGAAGACTGATTTGGAAGTTTGATCTGCATTTCAATTGGGAAAACAAATCTACACCATTTAGTCAGATGCCGTGCTGCCGCCTCGGCACGAGGATGAAAAGGCGAAGGAAACACCAACAACGCTGCGAGGCTCGGGGAGTAAACATGCCTCGCATCTCATCCTGGGTTTGCGTGTGTGTGTGTGTGTGTGTGTGTGTGTGTGTGTGTGTGTGAGGTGCCCGGTTTGTGGCTGCAGCTGCATGAAATAATAAACCGCAGCTCTGTGGCTAATACATCGCAGTGGGTTTGTGATGTGGACAGTGAAGAGGAGGAGGAGGAAGAGGAGGATGGCCACCCAGCTTTGGCCCTCCTTCAGCTCTGTCCGGGCTCTTCATCTGGCGTCTTCAGGCCGCCGACTAAATTAGCTACCACGGAAACGGCCCCGAGCGACTGGAGCGCCTCCTCCTTGCCGCGGTCCCTCCATCGTCATGAAAAATAAAACAGCTACAACACCCCCGCGTTAGGGAAGCTTTCAACCCCTGCTCTGCCTCCGTTTTAATATTTCATGCCCCCCTCGTACTTATTTTAGTGGGAATAATTGATCTGCAAAGAGCACTGCCACGCAAAAATGAAAGGCTCGGAGGAGCCGGGCAGAAAAAAAAAGAAAAAAGAGGAAGAGAAAAGTTCTATTATGGTTTTGACGACTTGAGATCCTGCAGCTTTTTTTGTTGTTGTTGTTTTTTTTGTTTGGTGCCGCCTGGCAGTACATGGCCAAATAAATGGCTCCCACAGCAATTTCTGATTTACCGGGGAGAAAATGCATCTTCAAGCGTGGCTGCACTCAGACAGACAAAATTTTCCGCTGCTCGTTCCACAACTGATGTATAGGTTGCTATTAACTGTGCTTTATCAGCAGCAGCTGGGAAGCGACTAAGAAAACAACTCCAACACTGACCTTGCACTTGCAACAAATTCTACGCTTACATATGTGGCCCATTCAGGTGGAAAACTATGTTGTAGTTCATTTGGACCAATATACATTGACAATTCAAAAAAGATAATAATCTCACTTGGTGCTTCGAATAACCTTTACTTCTGCGCCATTCACTGTTATCTTTAGCGGTGTGTTGCTATTCTGGCAGCCGACACAGGCAGTCTGGAAACACAATTGATTCTTTCTCAGGAATAAGGGCTAAGGTCACCCAGGACCAGGAATCGTATGCATTGATGCACAAAAACACCTCCAGAGATATGCACCTGCAAGCATCTCGCCCCTGAGTTTAACGATTTGTCAGAAAATGGTGGGGGAAAAAAAAGAAGGTGGCTCTAAGGTGATGTTTGTGGAGGACCAGAGAGAGGGGGGAAGTTAGGTAAACCAACAGAGCAACTGAAAGAGAAAAACAGGGCTTTTTTTGAAAAGCAACAAAAGGTCGACTTTTCAAGGCTCCTGGCTCAGTTATTATTGAAAGATTTTCTGTTGACGTGATGGAGGAGGTGTTCAATAAGTTTCTCGGCGTGCGATGCTGAGCAAAGGAAATGGAATACCCCGATGACGGGTATCACTGAGGGCCAATGGCAGGCCAAGACAAATAAAGTCAAACGGCCATTTATCATACTGACAGTTGAAATCCCATCTCAGTAATCACAGTTGATGCCCGGCCGCCGAGATCCAACCAGTTATTTCAACACAGGAACCAATGACGTGCAGCTGGGGGAGCACGGATCGCCTCTGAGATCAATGAACTTCATCAGGAAGCAAGTTAAGCTGGAAAACAATAAACAATTGTTTCATGTCGGACAAGAGGTAAGATGGATCCCTACAGCGGCCCGACCACCTTTCCCTGGGACACTGGAGACGGGTTGGAATGAGAGCGGGAGACAATCGATGTGCCGGCGAGAGGACAATCCCTCCACACTCTGTTCCACCACTGAGCTCAGATCATACAGTACAACCCTGAAACCTCATCTCTCACACATTACCACTCTATAGTTTACAGTATTTCTGAGGGCTCCGTCTTTTTTTCTTCTTTCCCAGAAGCTGCCATTAGGTGTAATGGTACCTCTTCCAACGCTGGGCGTAATAAAAAGCGTAGATTAAAAAGGAGGTAAACTTGATATGGCAGCACCTTCACAGGGAATGTGCTCCTTCGCTTTATCAGTTCAGCCAGAGACAAGGCCGACGCTGCTGCCGTATCTGTGTGCAGTGCTGAGCGGGAGGCACTTTTAAAACACACTCTGCTTAAAATTACATGCCCTACAATGTGATTTCTTTTTTTTTACTTGGTCCATTCGATATCCACCTCTTTCCTACCATTGTCAGTTATTGCTTTATTTTTTATGTAACCTTTATCTATCCAGCAGGAAGTCGACTCAGGTTATCTTTTTCAAGGAGGTCCATGTCCATTCAAGGAGTAACATGTCTCAGTCTGCATGAATAGAACCAATTAAACATTAAACAACAAACATTAACACAACAATAAACAACTGTAATATTAAACTTGTAAACTGCTTTATTTTTGAACCACTTGAAAGCCAAGTCATTACAGTACATGTTTGTACTTTTCCATCATAAAGTGAAACAGACATGTCTCTTTAAAAGATACATTTATTTACAGTGAGTGTCATCGGCACTGCATTTGTGCAGTTCATTGCACTTCACTCATCAGTGTGTCCTTGAGGACCAAGTCCAGGATATCAAAATGTGGTGATAATGATTATCTGCTTCAAGCAAGGTCCTTGTTTTGTCCCTGTAGTATTTATTCAGTGACTTCAGCCGCCGTTTCATCATCTCATGGCTTCTTTCGTGTATGGAAAAAAGAAATGGCAGACTTTTTGCCGTCTCAATAAGGCTGGCTCAGCTAAAAACTACCAAGATTATTTTTGGGGGCCTCTACAGAACTTGGTTTTGTGTTGAACTTGAGCTATTCATCCCATTCTGTTTTCCAGCTAACAGAGCCATCATGAAGACATCCGCAGGCTTATTTTTGCCAGGGATCAGAGATGAAAAAAGAAAAAAAAGTTCAAACCTCTATTACTCAATGCCGACAGCACTTCCAGTGATTCCAACTGGTGCAGGTACAACTCTAGAGTGATGTGTTTTTAAGAAGAAACCTGGTCCATGCAGTCTTACATTTTGCCTTACATATGAGTTTTAAGCTAATTCTACAGGAACTGGAAAGGGTTTTAATCCAAACAATTTCATGGGGGGTTAAGTGTGCACTGCAGATCTCTGCAGGTCCAATGTGTGGGATTTAGTTACAACAAGGTGGTGAGGCGCTAACAGACTGACAAAGCATCATGTGTAAGTTTAAGTAAAAAGCCTTTCTGCTATTCAAAACAAAACAGATCTCCTCACATCCTGTCCATGCTGGACAGTAATTTCACCATATTGTGACTTCTCTGAATTTACACGTAATTTATATCTGAGCTTACACTGCATATTTTCCAATACTCCTTCCATTGCAAAAAGCAATATAAATAGAGCAGAAAGGTGTCTGCTATGTCTCCTGTATCATTTGACCATAGCGAGTTTCTCAGGTTGCCGGGGGGAAAGTGCTGACACTGTGCGGCTTGGCCATCTGCTTACTGTCCTGTGAGATCCCCGCCTTGTTCATACATTGGCTGTCTGAAGCTGTGGGATGCGGTGATATACCTGCAGCTCGACCTCTGCAGTAAGTGCATTATAGACTGTCGCAAGGAGGGCGGGAGGGGGGAGGGAAATTCCATACAAGTTGAGGGTTATGAGAAAAATAGGGCACAGATTAGAAAGAAATATAACCTCTGTAGATGCACTGCTGAGACACCAGGATAATAGGTCACCCTTTATGCTTGGCTCAGCTCCAGAGGAGTCTGTATTTTGGCAGAATTATGAGTCCAAAGGTGAGGAACCAGATGGATACACTCTGTTTGTCCTTTAAAAATGAAGGCCCTCCTCTTGTCACTGGAAAGGACAAATCCTACTCACATCTGGATCAGTAGCTAGCCGAATTATCCAGATATCAAAATATTTAATTATAGAGGCAAATATTTACTATAACCAAATATTTACACCAATCTAACCTTCTAACATACATCCAAAATTAAAGCAGCTGCAAGAACTTGTCTCAGATTATCTTAAAATGTAATAAAACAAGCAAGCGGCAGGCTTCCCGTCACTCTGTTCCAACTCTACTATGTTCAACAATCATAGTGCAAGAAATCCATCACTGACGGACAGAAATACCAATTTCACCAACAACTGAGGCGTCAATGGAGCAAAATACAATACAACCACAAGATACGCACACACACACACACACACACACAAATTTATCAACAAATACTGGGCAGACCGTTCTGATCTCTGATTCTGGTTATAATCCTGAAGTTTTTTTATTTGAGGCATTGTTTACAACACTGTCTTTTGTTGTCAGTCACTGTTCATAGGTTTTCACAAAGATTCACATTTTCAATATGATCTCCACGTACACAAAAAAAGCATGTGTAGAGACAAGACCCTTCTTTGTTTCAATGTCAAACACAAGAGTGATGAGGTGCCAATCTTTCTAAAAATGTTGTGTTTTCCAGTCTTTACATTCTGGGGCAATATTTCTGTATTGTTCTGTTTACTGTACAGTGCTGTTCTTCTGTAGACAGACAGCCAAAACATAACAAAAGTTTTGTGTTTTCACCCTGTTTCTGGATGTCTTTTGCAGTGAAATACTGCTCTAAAATGAGATTTCTGCAGATTTTCAAATATATAATATCTAAAAAGTTAGTGCCTTTATACGGGAGGTATATGGTGGCTAATTTACAGACATGCTGCTACTGCTGGTGCAGACGGGTCTGTTTGTTAGTTGTTTATCTCATGATTTTTTTATCTCGCTCCTCTCAGACCACTTAGACCCAAAAGGCGAATCCATCCTCTCTTCGTGGCCTTTGTAAAGTGCAGCGAGAACTTGGATATTTTGGCTGCTGAGAACACGGAGCCGGGACCGTTCGTGACAAACCTCCACAGTGTCTGGGTCTCAGTGCTGACGCTGCAGCACGGGGACTAAGTGCTCATGTTTCCCTTTCCCATGAATATGGTCACCCAGTGGATTACCGTTTCATTCATCATTTATTATCCCCTGTATCTCTTTATTGCTGGAGTGATTTGTTGGTACCCACGAGCAGGTTGTGCGCTTTATAACAGGCGCAGCGGCGATCGTTCAGTTTTTCCCGAGGATCTTCTCCAGGCTATTTGCTCATTCTAACCAGCGCGAGGGGAAATTGGTGGTACTGGCAAACGATTCCTTGATTGTTGGAAATATAACAGACCCCTGCAGGGCAGGCCTTCTGTGCAGCATAGTGTTGCTTCCCCATGTCACGTTCCTAAGCCGCCGTCTTGCGTGCAGAATATACACTCTGTCAATTAAAGTCCATTGTAGTCAGTCAGCGAGCAATCAAAGCTGAACCGTTCCTCAGGGGCAGGAATTAGGGAGGTGTGACTCCACCTCCTCCTCATCCGAGCACCGAGTGTGGATGGCACCGAGACAAACAATAGGAGTGAGTGCGCAGAGACCGTGGCACCTAAACAGCATTGATTGCTGCGAGTCGCTCTGAGTGGTTTTGATAACGTTTCAATAAATATTGAAATGAGCGCGGCTCTCCGCAGGCACCGTGGCGCGGTTGGATTGACATTGCCACTGTGCTGCAACATGGGGACGTTGACTGAGACAGAAGAGAATGCCTGTGGGCACATAACGCTTCTTAGGTCACATGAAATGCAAATGGCATAATTGGAGCACATGGAGAAATCATCATGGTGGTGCCTCTGTGAGATCATGTTCTGAATGTCAGCAACTGAGGGAGGCATTGAAGTGGGACTGGAAATGATCCATGTCGGCCTTTTAGGGCCCACTTTTCTCCATTTCTGACCATTTCCTGTTTACAAGATGCTTATCTCCAACCTTGCAGGGTAAATGCAGTTCTGCACGTTCAGGCATCACTCTGTCTATCAGGTCATTGAAGCTGTTGAACCACAAACCATTCAAAGAACTGCATGGCTAAAGATGATCCACAAAGGAAAAACACTTTGGCTTTATCGAATAACGACCCAGGTAAAGGTATACTGCAGGCCTTAAAATATCGTATACAAAATCTGTATGTTAAAACATGTTGAAACAGGCAAATCTAATCAGAGATGTAATGTGACATAAAATATGAGGGTGAAGCAAACCGTAACACCCCCCCTTTGAAATGGGAATAGGAATGACATTATTGATCCCCAAAGGGGAATTCATTTGTCTGCAAGCTCATCAACCTCTTGCAGAAGAATTATAAAAGCCTGATGGCCGCAGGCACAAAGGATCTTCAATATCTCTCTGACCACCACTGTCATTTTTTGGTCCATCAAGGTCTAATGAAGTGGATGATCCAGACTGTTCAGAATGACCTCAACCACCTTCAGTGCGCATCTCTACACCCCATCCCATTGAATTCATCAGAGAAACACGATTGAAGTCTTTTTGCAACAGCACACCAACCAGGAAAGCACCTCTTCATCTCAGCTGGAACAGGGTGGCATACTCTAGCTTTTCAATGAAAGAAGCTCTTCTCCTGAAGGATCCACCACTAGTTCAAAAAAATAAGACAAAAATACAAGAAAAATAAAGCTATGGTTGAGTTCTCAGACTTTGCCAGCTGCAGTGCATGTTCTAGAAATAAAACTGCTTGCATGTGCCAGATGCCCCTGCTAGGGTACACAAGTGAATGAAGCCACATGCACTTTCCTGCATTTTCCAGTGAAATGTCAGTGTTTCACTGGTTTCACTCCTGGTTGTTCTGCAACAGCTGATTCCTCCTCTGATTCTGGCTCAAACCCAGGATGTTGGATGTGTATGTGCTCCATGTATGTATCAAGTTGCTGAGATCTGTCACTTAGCAAGCAATGTAAACTCATGTGATCACTCGCATGAGTGACAGGTCGGACCTGTGTGGAAAATAGGATTGTTGCATCCAAGGCATTTCTGATGAAACCAGTCTACACCAGCTCCTATGTTAACAACACCAACAAGGACAAATACTCCATTAAACGATTCTATGTCACCTTTAGGTAAACCACACGCAGTTAGTTCAGACCATGGAGGCTTGTTGCAGACATGTCTGCACATCACTGTCATTCAGAGTGCTGTGACCGTGCTTTGGCAGGCGTCCACAGCCTCGCCGCTGATCAAATAGCCTCACTAATGGCTTGGAATGATGACACTGGATGAAATTTCTTTCAGCGCCGTTCTAAGACAACAATTACTTGAGGCTGGTGCCAAGCATTTTCTATTTTTATTTTTTGAAGTTACAATCATCGTTCTTCTACGTGACAGGGCACATTTGGTTTCTGTCTGTCCAATCAATTTGCATCGAGCTCTGCCATTCTGGCTGCAGGGCTCGGTGGAGGTCTGGGGCCCTGAAACTTTGTTAAAGCAGGGAGTGATGGATGGCCGAGGAGAGCTCGGCTTTGACTAGGACTGAGAAGGAAAAGGCAGCGATGAATCAAAGATTACAGGTTTGGACCTGCAGGGATCGGAGAAATCTTGGATTGTTGAGTCGACGTCTATACTTTGTGACAAGACAACCCAAACTGCAGGCTGTTCATTGATTTTAAAGTCAACGGTGAAAAAAGTGGCCTTAATGGTACCAAAATCGCAGTTTTATCGCGGCACAGGCTCTTACTTTATCTTTAGACTACACCACAGTTTTCTGGGGTAAATGACAGAATTAGAAAACTAATAAAAACCGTGACACAAAATTGCTCCTCTGTAAATGTCTCTCTGGAGCAGTATGCCTCTGGCAAATACATCATAGCAAACAGTTTCAAGAAATTGTTTTTCCTCACAAATGTTCTCAGTAAGCGGCGAGGGTCTCTGACTCAGACTTCACCTCGCTCGGCAGCTCTCGAGGCTACGCTCACTGAGCTAACATCAGCCCAACCCCTCTCTTCACCGTTTCACATCCACGTACACCTCGAGAGCAGTCACAGCTTGAGGTAATGACACCCGAAGCAGGAGCGCTCTCGTGTCTCTCTGACAGGCCAGTATTTAATTCATCGACGCCTGCTGGGTCTCTGTTCTGAGAGTTGGATTTATTCATTTCTCCTGCATCTGATTGAAAAAGTCTCTGTGTGAGCTGGTTCAACTGGCATCTTTTGCCCTCCGTCCAACTGCTGAACACAAGATCGTGGCACAATGGTCTCTGTCGCCACTTTGAACTGTAATAACAAAGGTAAAGTGTTACCAATGCCAGGGTTGGACTACACAAATTCAAGATAATTTACCCACATAGCAACCCACAAAACAAGATAAAAACACTAAATCTGAATGAAAATGTCCTAGTCCATTATAGCAGATTATAGATTACAGTGTAATCTCTACATTTCCTGGACAGAATAATTTTCCTTCTGGGACAAGTACTTATTTGATCTAATCTTAACTTATCTTTTTGACGCCTTGTGCATTATATAGTGGTCTCATAGACTAACCTGCTGGACACCTGCTATTCTACACTGCTGGACACTTGCTCCCACACCATCTTATTTTAAAGAAGTGGGACTCTGAGGTCTTCATTTAGGCAAAGCGATGGCATCAGATCAGTTATTTTCACTGTCTGGCAACATTTCTTGACTTGACCTTTCCCTGACTCTGCTTAACGTCTGAACAATATAGAAAGATGGGCCATAAGCATCACCACAATCACACCTTACTGACAACAATGGGCCATAACTTCAGAGAATGACCGGCCATTTGGACCACCGGGGAAAAGCTACATGGGCACAATATGTCACCTTGCAAATGGATGTTGCTGCCAGTTGCTGCCAGTGCAGCACAGATTGCAGCCGAAATGAATGAAGCGTGACCCAAAGCTCCACTGGTCAGGACAACACTGGAAATATTCCAGATAATGGAATATTTTGTCAGGGATAATGGGATTACGAGAGCAAACACAGGCTGGCAGGGTGGGATAAACATTAATTGTGAAACTCTGAGGCCTGGCATTACAGGTTAATCTGCTGGAGAGTGATGTCCAAGTTCAATTGGAGGATAGAGCTTTTTAGAAATCCCTTTTTTCGTGCCCTCCTCAAAAGTCCTTGTAATGCGACGAGGCATTGCTCGTAAACAAATTGAACAAGACGCATTACGGCGCATCGGAGCAGAGCAGAGGACACTCGCTCAGCAGCCTTGCATGTGTCAAGTGGCTGTCATGTCATCTCTCCCTCTTTATACCGCATGCTTTTTATTTTTCTATTTATTTGTATTTTGTCTCCATCACTGAGGACCATTCACTCCAACGGCCTTGGCACTCTCCCTGGGTGCTGGGATTCCTGTGCTCTCAGCGAAGGGCCCCTGCCTGCTGCATATCCACTAAGCTTCTGGAAAATTACAAACACACACAAGGTCACAGCAGAGCTGCGCCAGCCTCCCACAGAGCCCATCTGATCCAGCCTGAAACGCAGCAATTACCACCCCCTGTGTGCCTCCGTGTGGGGCTGCAGCTATTTCATTATTTATTTGAACAAATAGGATTACGGTCGGGTCTGCGGTGGATTGATTGTGACCAGGGATGAGGAGCTCCAGAGAGCCTGGGTGCTGTGGCCCTGGGTTTGCTGAGCCACTCTACTGTGTCAAGAGGAGCATGGTCCATCTCCCGTCTTGGACTCTGCGATTCCTCCACTTTTCCCGGACAGTGGAGTGTCACCGTGTTGACATATGCCATCTGCTCGGCTGCCTTCTCTCACACCGATTGATGGGGAAATGTGTTGGCTGGTTGGTGTGTACCACTTTCGGGGGGAGGGCAAAATTTACATTTATGAAAGCATAAAAAGCACCTATCTGTCATATCCCCTGAGGCTTGGTGCTCATATCTGACAGCATCTGACAGTGCATTCACATCCTCCATAATGCGAGCTTTTCTAGTTGCTCTACAAAAGATTGTCACTCACAAACACAGCCGGTTTTTGAATTTAGATTAAAGCAAATTTGCATGAGAATAATGAAGGAATAAAGTGACACCACAGAAGTTTCAAATCACTTTCCAAATTAATTGCTTTAGAAGTGCTATTAAGTTACGCGCTAAATGAGGGCGCTGTGACTGAAAGGGAAATATGAGCAGCTCCAAAATGCAGATTTGTTGGCTTCGACACATCACACTCACAGACCTCATATGCAGAAAACCGATGCCTCCCAAATAGCAAATGCACCTTCTTTTAGATCATTACAGGATGATGTGCTGTGATGCCAACATCAATGCGAGGTTAGACTCGATGGTGCACAATCTCACGGTATTTGAAATCAATACTGTGAGGTTAAAAGAGCAACTTGCAGAATAAACAAGGGAGTGATACTGGGGGTTTATATTTTGGGAACGTTACCATCATGTTGATTCAGTACAGACTGTGTGGTCTTTAATAGCTAATAGCTCATCCCAGATGGACTTTGACCTGGCAGCTCCCCCTGTAAAATACCCTGCTTTGAAGTGATGAAACTCCAGGTCCCTGCGGTAGACTTATCTGCTTCTGGAGATTGATCGAAAGTAATTTTTTGCCCTAGGAAATCCAGGGAGGGATGTGATAGATAGCTCAGCCCCTCTATCTCCCTGATGGCGATATTAGTCCTGATTAAGATAAATGGGCCTTCTCTGCCTAACCATGCAAATGCACGCTGCCGGTGCCATTTATCTCTGAATGTGAAATTGCAGTAACAAGAAAAGCATGCTTTTCTTCATCTGATCATTGACTAGAAGTCTCTCTTGCTGGAATAAATTACACTGGTTTGAGACAAATGCCATCAAAGCAGAGCCACCCAGATATTCTTAATGTATGAGGAGCCATGTCTGTCTGACGCCTGATTTGATAATGGGAGAGGATAGGATTTGAAGCAGGACAGGGAAAGGGCTCTTATCTTTGCTTCTATAATACCCCAGATGCAGAGCGAAGAGAGCATTTACTGGGCTTTCCTTGCACACTGCCCTAAGCCTCCCTAATTGATGTTGATTAATCAAATGAGCTGCAGAGAGGGCAGGAGGAGGACCTTATCAGCCAGGAGGTGTGACCTCCATGCTACAGAGCAACCTAATGAATCAACAAAGATGGCGGATATGCTGGGGTAAGCGTGCCTATGAACGCTAAGTAAATTGAACTGCAACGCACAACGAAAAGTGTTAATTGATGTTAAACGCAATCGATGCCACAGCGGCGTGAAGAACGCTCACTTTGCAGAATTTGCTGCATTGACGTTCACTGCAGTGTGACCGTTGCCTCCCGACGATAAATATCTCAACAATTAGCGGGGGATTTGTGTAGATGTTCATGATGAACCCGGCTGACTCTAATGATCCCCCTTGACTTTCCTTCTTTTACCACCATGGGGTTGGCATTCATAGTACTGCTCGTAATGTAGACGGCCGGGGAATTAGGCACATACACATACAGTATGTTCCCCTAAGGGAATTAAGTTGGTCATTCCATCTCTTCACCCTCTTTTACCGCTTGGTTTCAAAGTGGTCTGCTGGAGCCTACCTCCAGCGCACAAAAGGCAAAGACAGGGAACAGAATACAATAGAGTAGAATAAAAGAATAATAGTTTTTTTTTGCCATTTGCACAGGAATTGTTGTGCGTTTCTCAGACTGGAGGCTGTTCAAAAAAATACAAAAAGTAAAATACATCCAGCTATCAAAACACAAGAGAAACACATGGGAGGCAATAGTTACATTTAAGGCACGTGGGTGACATATAAGGAATATAATGTGCAATATACAGTAAAAAAAAAAAAAAACACAAACAGCTAAAGTGAGACAGTGCAGTTCCCTGAGAAACTATTGCAGTTCCCTGAAAATACATCTGGGACTGCTTGCTAGTACATTGCCAAGGACACACACACACACACACACACACACACACACACACACACACACACACACACACACACACACACACACACACACACACAACACACACTCACACACACACACATACACACAAACACACAGACAGTTGACTCTGAAACTCACACCCAGGGGCCATTTTGAGTCTCCAATCGACCTTATGGTATGTTTTCAGACTGTAGGGGAAACAGGAGTATACAACCTAAATCCATGCAGACATGGGAAAAACATACCACACAGGATCTGACCTAGTCGTCATTCAGTTGACCTAGGAACCTTATGCTATGAGGTGTTATTTACATGCCATTACATTGGTCACCCCATAACTTTGCGACAAGATGCAGCTCGCTTATCACCAACATTTCTCTGCTGCACATTTTTACTAATGATCTGCAAAATATGTGGCCTATCTGTCAGACTCTGTTAAACTAAGATGGAGCACAATCTTCCAGGAATGTATCTGCAAGCACTGGCATCTAACAAACTACATGCCTTATTGAGCCTCCGTACATTTCCACTCAATGCGAAGGTGTAAAGTGAAATCCTCCCATCTAAGAACTGTCAACTTCCTGTCTCCGTGCTGTCAGTCTTTATCACTTTAATCAAAAATAGTTTAATGAGCCAGATAGTTATAGGCGCTCAGAGTGTGCAGAGGAGCTCTGCAGCGTTTCAGCTGAGGTTAGAGAATAAAAAACAGCATCACAACACCTGTATGACATTTTCATATGTGTGACGAAGCAACAAATTTTAATTGCGTGCAATGCTTGGAAACTCCTCATCAGCACTTGTAAATTACTCTACTGTCTTTGCATGGCACGTCTGCATAGAGCTGATTAAAATGTTGTCATTTCTTTCACAATGTCTGCCTCGTTAGGAGCAATATTTATATTGTCATGAACCCCTCGTAAGAGTTTAAACACTCCATAACACCCATAACATTTTTAATTCTTTGATTACATTATGTTAATCCATGTTTATTCATTCAGCTGACTGTTCAGTTTTATATTTACACACATTTCCACTTGAAAACAATTAGTGTTAATTAGCCAGACCAGAAAAGTCATATTTGTTTAATTCACACCAGGATTTTAATTTCCTCTCAAGGCTGAAGATTTTGATTCTGGTGGAGAACTTTAAATCTTTTATTAATTTCTTCAATATTTCAAAGTATTTCACTGCAGTTTGATGAAAAATGAAAACAAGTGTATGAATTACTTCAACCTATGGGGTGTAAAATCATACTAATTTGCCAACATACACGCATGACCTTGGGGATGTTGAGTCTATCCTATATTTCAAAAATATTTCCCAAGTTCTGGGCTCACCTCAAGATGGTCTGAGGAGCACTTTGACACACGATACTGTGTCACCCTGCTGAGTGGTGCAGAATTGAAGCTGCCAATCAAGAAGCAGGAGCCTGGAGCTAATCAATCCGAGCAGGCCATGATGTGATTTTTTTTTCCCTTGTCGAGGGTTGAGCAGGCTGACAGCCTGTTGGATGGTTGGTTTGACTCCCCTCCTGCAGTCTGTGTGAGTCACAGAGCTATTGTAAGTCATGTAAATGTCTCCTGAAGCCACTCTTTATGAAGCAGTCTCACGAGCTGTGGTGAAATTTACATAAAAACGATAAGTAAATGATAAGCAGGCGCTCTTATTAGCCCAACAACGAGACCGCCTGGTAGAATAGAGACGGCTTGTTAGGGGAGAAATTTTAATCACGTTGCTGTGCTTCATTTTGTTTTTCAAAAACTCATTATAAAAATTCTGTGTTTATTTCAGCAAAGAATAGATTTCCAGATAAAGATGAAAGTCTGAAATATCATTCTCTCATGTGTCTGTGTAGTATTGAGCAGAAAAGAACATTAAAGTGAAACTAAAACACTAGAAAGGGAGAAAGACTGTCACACGGAGGATTATTAATACAAAGCAATGAAAATTGAAATGAATAACTGAATACAATTCAAATGCTGCAAAGAAGAGGAGTGGAGGTCGTAAGAGGACAGTCCTTAGGTTTCAGGTTCAAATCAGAGAAGGTGGTTTCTTTGATATATCTATATTCTCTCTACATCTTCAACTGTGTCTGTGACATCACTTTTGGGTGCTGTCACAGGTTTCACATCGCTGGAGTTAATTTGCTGCAGCATGACTGTTTTTAATTCACATGCAGTGAGGTTCTTATGCAATGAGATCAGCTTAAATAGATCTTGGCAGGTGAGTGTTTTCTTCCATTGACTCTGGAAATGTGACAGACGCAGCATTTTTCAGCTGATGCTATCGGAAAATATAGAAAAACCTGGATAACCGTTCCAAATTGCATTGTGATTGTCGCTGGCTCTGCTGCCACACAAGAGTGGATTCAAAACTGTGGCGCTGACTACAAATCAATGGCTGACACATTAATTTCATCAGATGGTTAATTTTATCCGCTACACAGTTTTGGCAGCCAGACAGTTACTTTGATGTTTGACCTTAAAAATGTAGTGAAACCTTTCTTCGGTGTCATTACCATAATGCAGTTCAGTCGATTTGGTGGCATTTCGCAGCTGAATTAAGAGATGCCCTTAAGAGTCAGACAGCGCCGTCAGAAGGATGTTCCCTATTAGGGGAAAGTTTATGTGTTTTTGCAAGAAACTTCAGAATTAATTAAAAATCACATCAGGAGATGTCAAGGGATTTACTTGAAGGCTCAAGAAGGCAGCCACTTTTTCTGGTGAGGCATCCTTCAGCGAGGACAAGCCTGTGTTCATAATTCCATTTTTTCATCAAAGTGTGTTTTAATCTCAACACTCTCAGTATGCTGCAGACACATTTTAACAGGGACTCCACTGTCCTTGTAATTCATTTTAATCCCCACCGATCTTGCTGAAACAGTTCTAAACTTAAAAAATTATTGATTTCCTCCAACAAATTGCCAGAGGGGTCTACTTACTGTGCATAATTATCTTTCAATTGTTTATGATTTTACGATTGGGCTGTTGGGGCATGCCCCCACCCCCACCCACAGAATTTAACGCATCCAAGGCTTGTTTAGGGCGTCACATGGAGAAGAACATGTGGAAACTCCAGCAAAAGCAGCTCTTTTTCTGCCGCCAACAACATCATATCACTCTTTAGTCAAGCATGCAAGCAAAGCAAAGCGAAGCAGGGAGCATGAGATATCAGCCTCACCAGTGAATTATGCAAGGAACATACAGCTGCTGGTCACTCCTAATGCCGTCTCCCTTTGAAGTCAGCCTCTCTGTGGCCTGCAGAGCTGCTGCTTCAAGCTGGCCCAGTGAGCACCACTCTGTGTCTGCCAGGCAGGAAGTTATGGCAGACTGACAATAAGAACATGCTGGGAACAGAGGGCCGACTAGAATAAAGCAGGTCAGCTGGGGCCTCATACATGTGTTCTGCTGCCAACCAGCAAATGAAATGCACGCATGCATTTATGCAATTATACATTGAGTCAGAGTTGGTCATATGGAGTGCAAAGAAAGTGCACTCCATATTCACCTCATCTCCTCAGAGATGAGGTTAAGCAAACAAGTTAAGGGATCAGCAGTGGTCATGCAGTTCACTCTGAAACAAATAGAAATGTCTGAACTAAATTTACCAACACTCATCCGCCCCATAGCTATTGGGAAATTTCTCAGAAAAACCATGAAAAAGAAAAAGAGAGATGAAGTCTTTCTGATACAAAAACTGGAAACAATGAAAGTTGAAAGTCCAGCTGGTGGTGTTACATGAACAGTCAACCTCTCCTATATCACTCCATAGTGGTCCAAGAGTAAAGGTCAGCCAAGTCTTCAGGAAGTGGAGACTAAACAGATTAAACAGAAACACAAGTGTCTCAAGAACGCACTATGACTTGGGAAATTTTAGAAAAACAGCATGCTGACCCTGCACCAGATTGCTACACATCATCAAGGAGGATCTACATCATATGGGGATCAACAGCCTGTTGGGCAAAACTGAGCCCTCACAACACAAGAGCCCTAAACTGAGATAGAGAAAATGTCTGACCCACATTCCCATCCATACAGCCATGCTACTAATAAGGGTATAGAGGAGGGACTGCAATGCAGGGACCTCTGTGCTAGGAGAAATTTCCCTACAGACAGGCAAAGCAAAAAGTAAGATGTTGAGATATAAAACCTTTGGAGCATGACTATCCATTTAGAGAATGATTTTCACAGGGGGGAGATTATTTGTAAACCGATGAACATGCCCTGCAAGACCACCGCTCAGAATTCCTCTGCTTTAACAAGAGCACAAGAAATCAATGAGACATTTTGCTGTGAACTGCAAATGAACCTGGTCCTCTCTTGTTTATGGATTTTAATTAGGGCCGAATAGTCCTCATGAATTTATGTAAAGCTCTCATATAGCAGCCTGCGTACATCACAGCCGGAGCCCGGGGAAGGAGGCCGGTGGTGCAGGCGCTGGACACAGTCCCCGCTCCGCTGCCAAAATCACTGTACAATGTGACGCACTGCATCTCATCTTTTAGTCCCTTTCAGAGAGAGAGAGAGACGCTGCAGTTTCCCACTGGATGCTGAGTGACTGACACTAGAAACTCATCTCCTATTCCCCCGCTTCGCGGCGACACGTCAGCCTCGGAAGCTAACGAGTCGTAGAGCTCACGACCGTGAGAGGCGAGCTGCCCTATTTGAATAATGTGCACCTAGGAGAACACAGACTCTCTCTCAGAGTCTTTGATGTGTTTTGCTGTGAAAAGATGACTCCTGACAGTGTCAGATTAGACTCCAGACTCTCTGAAAGTTTAAATAAAGAGTTGAGGTGTGTGGGGGGCATAGTGGGGTGAGGTGTAAAGTTGTAATCTCACACTGCAAAGAGCTGAACCACAAACGCCACTGGTAAGTGATGCATCGGCTGCACTGGGATGTTCCATTCAGCGCCCTCTGAGAACATCACATGTCGGTCTTTGGGTTGTGAAATTAGTTTTGAGGGCTGTTTATGCGCCCCGGTATGGAGTCAATGTGTCATGTTGCACAAAGTAATATCTGCATGGCTGTATCAGCAAATGGGGAAATGGAGCGAAATCAATTTTAGCAAAGGAGGCACAGTGTCGCTATGAGAGGGTACACAGTCAGATTCACGTGGCCGGGATGTTTGGTTCTTCCCAAGCAGGCATTACAATCTTCATCGCCTTTCCTGTCTAAAGCGTACCTTTTTAAGATTCAAATTATCCGCTGGGACGCCAAAATTAGCATCCTGAAATATTCATGCTGAGGCTCAGAACTCGCATTGCACACCTCAGAGGATACGAACAGGTACTGTATCAACACCGCCCCACATTCCTGAATCTTTCATGGCCGCTGTGCCTCAGAACTCAGATCAGTTAACCCTCAACGTTGCACACATGTGTCAGGTATGTTAATTCCCTTTCAAATTGATTATTTATCCAAAGTCACTCTCCAGGAGTGCACAGATTTATGTTGTCATGCTTTAAAAGGGGGTTTAACTCAAATGAACCCTGGCACACTCAAACAGAGTCAAAGACTTTTCAAGATACTCTTCAGTATTGATAAATCTGAGGTAAAGTTTCAACAAGTTGAAGAAGAGAGTGTATTTCACTGACGCTGTTATACTGCATTATAATGTCAGAATATCCTCTGACAGGTTGATGTTATAAGTTTTGTTAAAAAGAAGAGTTGTGATCATGAAAAAAGGGAACATGGCCACAGCTCTCATAATAACATTCAAGTTATAATGAACTGGATTCAACCTTTTGCTGTTTTTCTTTGACTGACCTACAAGAGACTTCCTGTGGGTTCCTTGGCAGGACTTTTATTGAAGCATTCATACATTTCATTTTTCTTTTTCTGTCTTTCTTTCAGTGAGCTCTCAGTGAGTCTTTGTGAGCTTCAAGGCCACCTGTACAACCACAGTTTGTGTGGGCAATAGCAGATGAATATTTTTAATAGAATAAACTGTGATTCATACATAGCATGCGTACTCATTTATATGGTTGTCATTCACCATTGTGCGTTCCAATATGATTGAGCAAGCATGCAGGTGTATATGTGTGATGTTTGAGGAGGTCTAGGCAGATGTCTTCATGTTCAAGTAAATATGTTTTATAGAAAGATAACAGCACTGCTTTGTTGAAGAATAAAGTTTAATTTACTGAGACAACAGTGATTCAGGGTCAGGACAACGGCGCTGTCTCAGAAGCACCTGTGATAAAACAGACAAAACAGTCTGAATTTTGTGGCTCTCTTGCTCCCTTTGTCCTAAACAGCCGCCCTCTCCTTACGTCGAGGTTAGAGCGACTGTGAGATCTATATGAATTGTGCAAATTGTGTGGTGATGACCTCTCTGGCCCTGGTGAAGATCCTCTCCACCTCTCCACAGTTTGAAGCTCCATTTGAGCCAAAACATCCATCTGTCTGGCTCGGCGAGGTGCTAACTGCAAACCGATGTGCAAACTGCAAACAGTCAAAGAAAAGTGCAAACAGAGAGAAGCCGAGTGCAAACGGAAATGGGAGAACGGCGTAAGGATGAGGCGACACCAGCAAAGACAACAGATGTCTGTCTGCATTAAGCAGCAGGTATCACTGACATGAGACAGATGCAGACGAAATAAAATGTACCATCAATGTGATACAATTAAATCCACAAAAGCAAGAAAATGTTTACAATAGTATTATTTTTGCATCAACCAGAACCTTGAAAACACAACAGGTAATGGCTGAGGGATTCAAAAAAATACCTTTTTTTAATGGTATTCTCTGAGAGAAACAATTTCCTCCTTTATGCATAACAATTTTGGTCATTAAGATCTACTTTCTCTGGCGTTTCAGTTTCCAGGTGGTACAACATTTCCTCTTCACGATATTTAATGGTTTTCAAGGGACACAATGATTCTGAAGCACCCAGAGAATACTGCTGCACGGTGCGCTTGAAGAAGACTGCTGTGATTGACAGATGGTCTCTTAGCTCCAAAACTATCTTCGAAACCTGAACAGTTGGAGCCAATTTTCCCTCTACCTCTACCCAGAGGGCCGGATGCAGGACACAGGCATGCTGAGCAACTCTAGACTCTTGGGGGAAATTGAAATTCTCTGCAGGGAGAGAAGAGGGGAGTCTTTCAACAGCCCGGTTCGCACCTCCCATTGCTCCCAGCATGGCATATTTTTAATAAGGGCACTGACTGTCAGCACACACACCTTCTTCTTTCAATATGTATGGCCGGAGGTTTGTTTGACTCAACAAGCAAGGCCGGGACAAAGCTTCAAACAGCCAACAAAAACAGCGGGGGTGCTGCAGCTGGCGAGCGGACACCGGTGCCACCTGTCAATCAAAGGTACACTTGGGTGCACCGTGCAAGACGTTTTCTTGGCAAAGTTTATTGTTGCTTGTCTCTGATCAGATGTCGCCAGGCAACGACTCAAGATCCTCCTCCCTAACCAGCTGTGGATCGAGTTGATTAGAGAGTGGCTCTGCCACCATGCAACCATCGTACCTGAACAGATGACAAGCATGACTGTAGGAGAGCAGAAGGTGCGGTGCACCTTTGTAGTAAATAAGTCAGTATCACAAGTTGATAAAATGATGAAGAGATTCAGAGACTGAAAGTGTTTGTCAGATGCAGTCAGGAAACATGTCAACCTGTACAAGTTTGGTATATAAACAGTTCAATACTAAACAATTTAAGGAGACAAAGAAACATAATAAAGCAATTGCTGCATAACATGAGAAGTACGTTTTACATTAATAAGTCAAGGCTGAGTTTGAGTTTCTCAACTCCTTGGTGAAAGTGCTGTGCTTGTTTGGCACCCATCCCATATGCACTCAACTCCTCGTCACAGTTGGTATGGCCACTAGGGGCCGCCCTGCTGACTGTTTATAAATAGGTTGTAATGACCACTTTGTACAGGCTGATTATTTCAACACAGTGATGGTAAATCAAACCTCTGTTCTGCAGAGGCTAAAATGTCGCCAACACAAACATCGAAAGGAGTCAGTGTGAGGTGTTAGGATGGTTCAAAATTGTTCCAGTCAGTTTTTTGGGAAGTGAAACCATCAAAGGCCTGTGGTTGTGTGCAAGAGACATCAGTCCTCCAGCTCTGCACCCATTTGGAAGAGCGATTTTCCAGTGTAGACAGGACATACTGTAAGCTGAGGCAACTAAATGAAGATAAAATTAGTCAAAAGTACTCTGCTGAGAAACGCAGAGGTTTAACAGATGGGCAGTTAATGGAAGTGAAAGTCTGGGTGGAGTGTGCAGCAGAGAGGTGCACGCTGGAGGTTTCCACTCAGATTCAGTTTTGAAAATCAGAGTTTCATAAGAACTTTAATCTGGACCTGAAAATAATTTTATAAGACGGCAGTGTCGAGAACTTTATTAAATCAAGGATATAACTCACCTTAATATTCATAAACCCATGGAAATTTGAGGAATCATTACATTTTACTGGCTGAGGTGCTTAAATAATAATAAAAATTCTGTTTTTTTTTTCTTCTTCATATTGCAAAAACACATTGAGAGTCTAAATCACAGATGGAGGTTTAGAGGGAGTTGAATGAGGACTTTGGAGGATACAGATCTCACCAGTGAGCAATGAACTTACTATGAACCAAATCCACGTGTTCCTCCGATGAACATCAAATGCAGGACGTCAGAGCGTTGCCCCGATTACTGGCACTATGAAACTCGATAACTGAGCATTGAAGAAGCTGACGTCAAACACATTAAAAGGTGGAGGGTTAGAGAGAGTGCGAAAGGAGGGGATGCGTTTTCCAGAGTTCATCCATCTCTTCTTGGGTGAGGCAATAATTTCATGATCACAAAGCGAAGCTGCCGCTGCCAGAGAAGAAATATAAGCCTTCGACATCAGCGACTGAGGTACGGCCAGAAGCCCAGTGTGGTTAAGAAGTCATCGGCCACAGACATGCAATGTTACTTTTCCCTCCAGAGAAGTGGATGCAGGATGCAAGAGGGTGGATCATATTTCCCAGCAAATATGCAAATTGAATCCGCCCACAAAAAGGAAGCTGCATGTCAAATGCTAGGGGACTTAGCCACTGGATAGTAAGGCAGTAGTTTAGATTCATCCTCCTTTTCCAACACACAGTGGAACACCAAGAAAAGGCCAACGTTTAAACATACAGTGTCAGTCTGGGCTGCAGCCCATAGACACTAAAAGTAACAGAATGCATCAATTTTCTCTTCTTATGTTTTTTTCAGGGATGGATTTGGGTTTGCTTCTTGTATTTTGCACCCATCTTGAGGCAAAAAATAAATAAACACATAGAAGAAATCTGGGGCGATGCATTTTTTGTCCATCAAACAAACATGGTTTCAAAAATAACTGTGTTTGTCACATTAGTGTCAATCTGGAACATAATTCCCAAATTACCATACAATTAAACTGCTATTTCTGCAGTTATGTTGTGAAAAATCTCAGATTTGTCACCTAGTGGTTATTGGTGGTACTGCTGGTTGTTAAGTCATTTCATCTTGCGTAGCTGTACAAACTAAATGTTGCACAAATTGCATCAAAAACGTATTTTTTTGTTCCAGAAATGAAATTTCTGTCACCACTGTCACCTAATATCATTTCTGGCTATAGCAGTTTTTACTGAAACAGCAGCCATATGTAGTGCACTGATTATTAGATAAGTTATTATCTGTTAACATAATTATTGATTAGAAGGAAATTACAGTAGGTACAGGTAGTACAGTAGTGAGTGGAAAGCTATAGCAGTGAAGCAGAATACTTTAAAATGAAACCTGCTCAGAAACAATTTTCCTTAAATTCTTATCAAAAAAACAAACTTGCCATCTGTTTACAAACTTCTTCTTTCCCCGAGCCCAGAAATATAATCTTTACATTCATGGAGAGTTTTAACTGATGCAAGTTCAAGATTAGCGTTTGTTGGAGAGCACCTGAGCTCCATATGGAAGACTTTAGTCCAGCGAGAGATAACTGTACGCGTTTCCTGCGGCCGCCCTGATAAGACCGAGCGTGTGCCTCCGGCTCGTGCTTTTGAACCATGGGGAAGGATAAACAGCGGCTACAGTGGGGTGGCATCGAGCTGGGAACATGTGTGAACAGGCTCTGGAGAAAGTCATCCATCATTAAATGAACACACTGCGTGGAAAACTGATGTACCGAAGGTGGCGATCGGTGAGCGAAGGAGCCACGTCTCTGGACAGGTAAATGTCACACTTCTCTGAGGGTTATTAAACACCTTCTCTGATTCCTCAGGAAATGTGTTAGAAAGATCTGAGAGTGAGGTGGGGGATAACAAGCTGTAAAGAGGCATTTGGGTAAAAATAAAAAAACATGGTTAATCTCAAATCTAATTCACTCACATCTATCAGGTCATGTTCTTTATTTTTTCACTACACCTGCACATTTGCCGGTATCAGTGTCAAATTATGATGATTTTACCATCTTACGGTACATTTTCATGAGAAAGGATTAATTTTAAAGGACCTCATATAAAAAGTGGTTATGACAAAATCAATGTCACTCTTAAATCTGCCTGTTAAATATAAGATTACATGGCCAGCAGCTTGTCAGCTTAGCTCAGCATCAGGCCTGGAAACAGGTGAAAACACCCTGGTTTTGCCTAAGGCTTAAGAAAAAGTTCTTCCCATCAGCAAAATGTCAAATAATTCTTCAGAGAAAATGTCAAAGTCAAAGTTCAATATGTCCAACCTCCTCATTAAGAAGAGAACATATATAGCACTCAGATTTGATTGTCAAACAGCTGGGTACCTCAGCCGAGTTCAGCATAAGAGATAATGAGCACCAGCCACACATCTGAAGCTCACAAACGAGGAAAAATGAACAGTAAATTGACACTATTGAAGAGTTTCAGTTAAAAGGGGGGAAGCAACACAACTGACTGCATCAAATGATTGATTTAAGATGTGCTATGCTGTGTTATGGCCAATTTTACTCCTCGGACAGAATCAAGCCAGTTGCTTCCTCATGTTGCCAGGGCACAGTGTTCCCATTATTTTGGAAACATGACAAACACAGCACTACTAGTACTTCCTCCATTTCATTTTCTTCTACGTCTACCAGTGCTATTAAACCTCTATCTCACCAGCACAGTTAAACAGGGATCTAACGGAGGTCTAACATTGATTCTTTAAATAAGTGAATACTAAAAGTACACTGGTAGAAAATGATAAATACTAGACTTGTGATGAGATTATGTGGCCGTTTTAAAACCTTTTCCCGATATAAATAACAATGTTTATGCAGTATTTTAACCTGAAACAGGCAAAACCTGACACAAACCAACGACTGGCTGCACTTTCTATTTCAGCTTTTCACAATAAGACAGCAAATAAAAGCTGGAGTATCCCTTTAATATCAACCCTGTGCATCATGCCAAAGGGGGAAAAAAACTTCCTGAATTACAGTCTTCACAGGATCTGAGTTTCATCACTCTTTGATTTTTTTCCCACCTTCTCTCTCTCCTCCCTTTTCTTCTTGATACTGAGGAGGGACTTCACTTAAAGAGCAGACATGACAACCACCCTGTTAGTAACACCGACAGAGAGAGAGAGAAAGTGGGAAGGCCGAATATTCATCTCATTACAAAGTTCTCTCTCTCTCTCTCTCTCTCTCTCTCTCTCTCTCTCTCTCTCTCTCTCTCTCTCTCTCTCGCTCTCTCTCGCTCTCTCTCTGAGAGATGAGAGGCTTCTGAAGTTACGGCTCCCTCTGCAGTTTGTACAGTGGAATTTTTTCCATCCAGAGCTGGAAAACAATCACACTGACTTGACTGCGTGTGCGGAGCAGTCGTGGACACAACGGAGAGGCACAAACACTTCCAGGCGCACACACACGCAGCTCTACCGGAGACAGATGCGTGTGTATGTGTGTGCCGGGTGCAGAAAACGCACAGAAAAACCTCCAGCATGGACATGAACATCTGGGATCTTTCCTATCTGAGCGGCTGATGCGCTGTTTCCTGCCCGCAAATGTATCCAATTGTTTGGATACTTGAGGAGTGACGACAACTTTCCTCTGAGCCACGGACCGAAAAGGCGGAAAAGTAGCGGATTTAACCATGCGGACACGTTGTCTCCCAGACCTGGATTGGCAGTTTTAGACACCGGGAGAGAGAGGGGAGGGGGTGTCTGCATATCGGAGTGTGCGTGTGTGTGTGTGTGTGTATGTCTGTGTGGAGGGGACACACGCGCGCGCGCTGACAACGTGCAATGTTGTCTGCAGAGATGCGTGGATCACCGAGCTTCGTGTCCATGGATGTTGCAGCTCCGTCGGGCTGCACACCGAGCCTCTGGGTGGCTGTGACTGGACCCGACACAGACTGGGGCTGACTGATGTTTGTCCAAGAGGAAATGTTTTTGGGGAGGAGATCAATATGAGTTGAGATTCCAGATGCATTACTATGAGGAAGCGTGCAAGCAGAAGGATTTTCCCCCCCTCTTCCTCCCTTCTTCCTTTTTTATTTTGGATTCAAATGCACAGCAAACCAGAGAGATCTTTTTGAGACATTTGTATTTACTTGATGTGTTTGCTGCCTTGTGTGTGTTTGGATTATTGTGAATGGATGTGGATGGTGCTGCACTAAAGTTTTTTCTCACCATCTACTGGACTCATGCTTGGGACTCTGCATAGCTTGTGTTTTGGACTCAAAACCAGGACTTTTACTCTGTAAAAAAACAACAACAACAAAAAAACACCCCCCTGGAGTTATGTGACATTGCAGAAACATTTCCAAGGTAGAAAACAATCAGGTGACTCATTTTGGAATCTGGTAAATTGTGTGCACAGATGCCCTGCAGCATGGCTGTTAACTGGGTTGTGTGTTGTGCTGTTTTACTGCCGCTGTTCGCAGCGGGGACAGCTTTCTCCGGGGTCTTCAACACCACAGACAGAGACATTTTCGCAGATGATTTGCTGCAGGTCAAGCTCAAACGGGACAGAGGGGGTGAGCACTGGAAACTCCAGTCTGCCGAATCCCACCCCAACCTGTATTTTAACCAAGTGGACGTGCTGCACTTGAGGCAAAGGTCCTCCACCACCCACAGTCACATATTTAAAGTCATCCGGGCTGCTGTGCTCACCATGCTGTCTAATGTCCCCTTTTACATGCCCCCTGTGAAACACGCAGAGTTTACAAGCAAGTGGAATGAGATTTATGGGAACAACCTGCCTCCCCTGGCTCTCTACTGCCTGCTATGCCCAGAGGACTCCGCTGCCCTGCAGTTCCTCATCAAGTTTATGGATCGAATGGCTGAATACCCAGACTGGAAGGTGACCAGTGCACCTAACGATGAGGTTCCCACTGCACACTCGCTCACTGGCTTTGCCACTGCCTATGACTTTATTTATTCCTACTTGGATAAACAGCGGAGGACAATTTACCTCAAGAAAATCCGCTCAGAGACAGCAGAGCTGTACGAGCTCTCAAAGTATAGGGGGTGGGGGAAACAGTACCTCCAGAATCATCAAACCACAAACATTTTAGCCATATTAACTGGTGCAATAGTGGTCGGGTCACATGACGACCCCGAGTCAATGATCTGGAAACAGGTGTCTGTGAACTACATGGAGAAAACTATGTTTCTACTAAACCACATCGTTGACGGCTCCCTGGATGAGGGGGTGGCCTATGGGAGCTACACAGCCAAGTCCATCACGCAGTATGTCTTCTTGGCTCAGCGTCACTTCAGCATCGACAACTCCCAGAACAACTGGCTGCTGGGACACTTCTGGTTTTACTTCGCCACGCTGCTGCCGGGCTTTCAGAGGACGGTTGGCATAGCCGACTCCAACTACAACTGGTTTTATGGACCGGAGAGCCAGCTCATCTTCCTGGACATGTTCGTCATGAAGAACGGCACGGGGAACTGGCTGGCTCAGCAAATCAGAAAGCACCGACCCAAGGACGGCCCGATGGGACAGTCGTCAGCCCAACGCTGGGCCACGCTTCACACTGAATACATCTGGTACAACAACCACCTGACGCCGCAGCCCCCACATGAATTTGGCAAATCTAAAATGCATATTTTCTCAAACTGGGGTGTGGTAACGTACGGTGCCGGGCTCCCCATCGGTCAGGGTAACACTTTTGTCTCCTTTAAATCTGGCAAACTGGGTGGGAGGGCTGTCTATGATATTGTCCACGATAAGCCTTACTCCTGGGTGGAGGGCTGGAACAGCTTTAACCCGGGTCACGAACACCCAGATCAGAACTCTTTCACATTCGCCCCCAATGGGCAAGTCTTTGTGTCTGAAGCACTTTATGGCCCAAAGTTTAGTTATCTGAACAACGTTCTGGTTTTCAGTCCATCGCCCACCAGTCAGTGCAACAGTCCGTGGGAGGGTCAGCTGGGTGAGTGTGCCAAGTGGCTGCGGTGGACCGACGAGGGTGTCGGGGAGACCAGAGGGGAGGTGATAGTGGCCTCCTCACACAGGGACACCATGTTTGTGAGTGGGGAGGCAGTGTCGGCGTATTCCCCCGCCATGAAACTAAAAAGTGTGTTCAGAGCACTGGTGCTGCTGAATTCACAGACGCTGCTGGTGCTCGATCACGTAGAGAAGTTGCCCGACTCGCCTTTGACGACGTTCAGCGCGTTTTTTCACAACCTCGACATTGACTTTAAATACGTGCCCTTCAGATTCATGGACAGGTACCACGGCGCTCTGATGGACGTGTGGGATGCGCATTATAAAATGTTCTGGTTCGACACTCAGGGTCACAGCCCTGAGACCAGGATACAGGAGGCAGAGCAGGCGGCTGAGTTTAAAAAGAGATGGACTCAGTACGTCAATGTCACTTTTCCAATGACAGGCTCTGTCAGCAGAGTAGCTTATGTCCTACATGGGCCGTATGTCAAAGTGTCCAGCTGTAGATTTATAGATAATAGCAAGAATGGTGTTAGACTCTCTTTAACTATAAACAACACAGAGAAGATAGTTTCTATTGCTACTAACTATAAAGACATAGGTGCTAGGATGACTTATTTAGGATTTGGAGGTCACGGTAAAGTCGAGGATAGATATCAAATCACTCGATTTGGCCTTGGGACGCAGCTCATCCCCAAACCAATCAGCAATGATAATCAGCTGTTTGACTTTGGGTTCACAGTCAACGTGATAGCAGGGGTGGTCCTCTGTGTGGCCATCGGATTTCTGACCATGCAGCGAAAGTTTTACGTCTGCTTCAGCAGGCTGATGCGTTACGTCCTCCTCTCTGTGCTCATACTGTGGATAGTGGAGCTGCTGTTCGTGTCTAACAGCTGCGATCAGCTTCTCTGTGGGGTAAAATGGAAAGGTGCGGGTGCCAAAAGCGAAGTAAACAAACAAATCAGACTGTACGAGCAGCACCGGCTCCCCCTACCCACCGTTGTCATAACAACCCTTCCCGGTTCGGGATCGGAAATCCTCAAACACCTTTTTTACAACAGCTCAGACTTTGTTTACATAAGAGTTCCCACCGAGCATGTGGACATTCCTGAGACCGAGTTCGAGTTCGACTCTCTGGTCGACGCCTGCGAGTGGTCGAAGTCAGATGCCGCACACGGACGATTTAAGATTATTCAGGGGTGGCTGCACTCGCTGGTTCACAACACCAAGCTGCACTTGCAAAATATCCAGCTGGTCGAGGGCAACAAGGTCAGACAGCCCCCGAGAGTCAGCCCCTCCAGGGACAGGAAGAAAAGGTCCAGGCGTAGAGAGCTGACGTCTGAGCTGAAGGGCAAACTGAGAGCCAGCCTGGACAGGGATGCCGAGTACGTACGGGAGATGAGACGGCATGTGGCGGAATACCCCAACGCCCGTGTGGTTCTCAATATGCGGAGCGGGAGCTGGGCGCTCAAACTGTCTTTCTTACAGGAGGTGGTGGGACCTTCCCTCAGGACGATCTACCTGGTGCGAGACCCTCGAGCGTGGATCTATCTCATGGTCTATAACAGCAAACCCAGCCTTTACTCCCTTAAGAACATCCCGCAGCACCTTTCCTTGATATTCAAGGAGGATGCTGTCAGCGACGGGTGTCCGACCACGGCACCGGAGTTTAAGATAATCCAGAGGCTGCTGAACCGCTCAGAGACAAATCCCGTCCTGATACTGGCCCATCTGTGGCTGGCTCACACTGCAGCAGTGCTGAGGGTCAGCGACAGCCTCCCGCAGGAGTCTTACCTCCAAGTCAGGTTTGAGGATGTGGTCAACTACCCACAGGAGACAGCGGAGGGCATCCACAGATACCTGGGGTTGCCCGTGTCTCCCACAGCTCTCAACCAGCTCATATTCACCACCTCCACTAACCTGTACAATCTAATGTACGAGGGGGACATCTCCCCAGCCAACATCAACATGTGGAGACAAAAGATGCCTCGTAAGGACATCAGATTGATTGAGGACGTGTGTGGGGGTGTGATGCAGAAGCTGGGGTACACCAGGTTAGCCAGTTAACTTAAGCGCTGCTGGTCAGCTGAAACTGAGCTGTCTTGTTTACTGTCTCGTTGAGTTCTGAAAAGTTGTGTTCGTCTTTTTGCACTGACCTCAAATTAAAAAAAGAAAAAAAATCCTATTACAAGTAGTGGAAAGAGCTGCGTGTTTTTTTCTGTTAGTTGTGTTTGAGCATATGTAGGATGTTGTAAAGACTACAGTAACAGATGTTTGTGAGGGAGGAATATTTTACATTTAAGCAGGCAGAAGGGAGCTCACATTGTTACTCCCCCCTGCCTCCCAGCAGCCCTTCACTCTTACTTGTAGCGTTCTTTTACTGATTGAGACTTTAGACCTTTACTGTCTTCACACAGTGAAGTTCTGCATAAATCTGATGTTTTCGCTGCATCCTAAAACAGTCCAGTTTCTGAGAGATTATTTGCTGTGCGTCTTTGCAAGAGATGAGAAATTGAAACTTTTTTTAAGCCCTAATCTGTGATGTCAGAAAGATATTTGTGAAAAATCAATACCTGTCATTACTTGCATTTATTTTTTAGCGGGTGGGAATCAACAGATATTTACTTACATGGAAAAAAAAATGTGTCATTAGGTAGTGGGGCTGTTTACCGACAACTGTCTAATTTGAGGCATTTCTGGAAAATTGAAAAAGGACTAATCAGGCTGTCAGGAATATGGTATCTGGACTTGTGTGCACAGTTTCCCTTTAAATCTTAAAATACAACAAATGCTGCAATGTAAAGACTCATTTGCGAAGCAGAGAAAAAAGACGACAGCACTGCTTTTATACGCTCTAATACAGACATATGAATGACACGGATTGTATTTTCATTGCATTGGTGGAGAGACTTTATTTGAAGCTCAGAGATGTCATTGTGGCTAAGCACTTTCACTGGGACTCCTTTGATTGTATGTGGGATTCAGTGCATTTTCCAAAGCTAAACTCTACTGTACATGCTCAATAAGCTTGGGAATATGAAACCTCTGAAGGTATATAAACCTCTGAAGATATTATGTCTAGGAGAATGAAAGTTAGAAGTATTTATGGGTTCCAAAGACACATATCCCAAAGGATCAGGAATGATTATTATAACTCCCTTTGGCATTTATTGAATTAGATCAGAGGGAAGTGCTTAATGGGGATCAAACTGGAAAAAGGAAAAAAAAACCTGTCAGCCTTGACACATTTCTAGTCAAAGCAATTTCCAAAGCATCCCCCTCAGCAACTCACATTAATCTGCAAAATGCCATAACTGAGTCTTTCCCTGTGTTTTATGGCCGCGCTATCTTCACTCGGAAGGCAAACCGCACAAGTTTCCATTCACTGTCTCGGTCAATCAGATATCCAATGATCTCTTCCGGGGCCTTTGTATTGAAAGAGTTCAGTGAGCTGTGGCTTCAACAGGGGATGAATATTAAGTATCACTTAAGGAAAAAATAATGTTCTTCAAAAAAAAAAACAGTCAGAGACCATTTCTACTCTGTGATATTCTTTCTGCTCTTTGGCCTGGGCGAAAATGTACATTCCTTAGTACCTTTCAATCGCCTGTCTTGCTTTAATGTTTCTGTACTGTAAATGGATCATGTGTAAAACGCGGACAGTTCACTCGATTATAGACTGTCTGCTGCATCTGTACACATACACATACACACTCTGTGCCCATTTGGAAACATCCATTGCTCCCCAGATAGAAACAGTCCTGTTTGTTTTCTTCTCTATGAACAGTGAAACCTTCGGCTGCCTGGAAAACCCGTTTGATGTTTGTGGTCTTTGAATGTGTAGACTTGGCAGACATGCTTTCACTTTGGTGTTGCAATCCTGTTACCAACTCTGTTTTGTATTTGCTCGTGGGGATATGGTTCCTTGCTTCTGTGGCCTTGAATTACAATCACTTCTTTATAACGGTTTTCTGTGGGCTGTGGAGCGGGAGGTGGAGATCATGTAAAGAAAATAATAAATTCATAAATATATCAGCAACCGGTCTCTGTCTTGATGCCGTGAATTATCTCAAGCTATAAAAACAGGAGTCGCATTTGTAAAACAGCTATTGCTCGCTATTGTCTCTATACTCATGTTTAACTACTATTATCTGTTGCTACAAAGGACAGAGCATAAATCTCAATTTGTCGTCCTGCTGTGATTACTGCTAACCCACCAGCAAAGTGTCTACTTTAGCAGATGTCTCTATGCTGTCACCAGCAAAAATCTCCATTTTATTAGACATGGATGACAGACGCCTAATTGCGTATACGGCTGACATGCATGACAAGGAGGAGCCAACAATTAAAAATATGTCAGGAAATTCTCAAGTCATGCTTGGAGTGACAGTACCTGGGGCTTGAGCGAGAGAGAGAGAGAGAGAGAGAGAGAGAGAGAGCACGTCTCAAAGCGGTCTCAGTGACTCACTCGTTTCATTACTCATTTGTTCTTGATTCCTCCTGTAACGCTCTTAATGCTTGGCAGGATCTTCCACGTGTAATCCCTCCATGCAGAGGCACAGCGTTAGCTCAACAAACCTCGGGCAAAATGCTTCAGAGGGAACATCTCTGCAGGTCCAGACTGGATCTCAATGGTTGTTTTAGAAGCCGCATTTCTAGTTTCTTCAGTTACAAGAGTCATTGGGAACATTGGTGCATAAATAATCTGTAATAGTAGCAGCTCAGTTTGACTCCAATAGTTCTTATTTTATAGCAAAGTCCGTTAATGTGACTGAAAATTTTAGCTCAGCACAATCGTGCATCTAACTCTAACAGCTGTGATTAGATTTTATGGCGCTGCTCCCTTTTAAATTGAGTTATCATCACACACTGTTTATTGGTTGGAACCAATTTGTTTATTCCTGATTATTTAATAATTTACTCACTTTAATGACAGTAGTTTCTGCTACTATAGTTGGCAGAGTGTTCCAGTCCCTTATTTTCCAGTGAGAAACATAGTAGTTTTTAACAGTCATGGTTTATAGCCAAGACTTTACAAAAATAACGTGTAATGAGTTGATGAAATACGCAACATGGACAAAAGGTCAATTTCATTTCACAGTTAAAAATACATTTTCTTTTTAACATATTTCACATTTTTGCATTTGTAACTGGGGTAATAGCTGTGCTGTAATTCATTTAATACTGTCAGAACAATACTTACTTTGTCTTCTGAGCTGCCACGGGTCTGCACCACAACGTCTCTGGAGATGTAAAGGAATGACCGTTAAACCTGTGGCCAATACATAATAATGTTTATATGACAAATGAGTAATGTCTTGTAGCCGTTGCCATGACCTTTATGACCTTTACTTAATGACTCCATTAGAACGTATAACTTCAGCTCCCCCAAAATGTTCACATTAATGTCTTAAAACTGATCAAATTAACTTGAAGTAGATTAGCTTATTAAAGATTTATTAAGCTATTCGCATGTTGAAAAACCCTCTTCACAAAGTATCATTCGGAAGAATATTTGATGTGATTTTACTTCCTTGTTCTGTAAGTCTGCCTTTACATAAGGATTTTCAGGAGAAATTAATGATGTTAGTAATGACTTAGAGCAACACTCGCTCTGCCAGGTTATGAATAAGTTATGACCATCAATGAATGACTTTACAGACACCTCTCATGGTACAGTCTGGGTTATTTGCCTTTTAGTAAAAGCTTATTGGCATTGATAAGTGCAAGCTTGTTGATTTATGACAAAATGACAAACACTAGCGTAACTACGGATGAGTCACCAACAAGAGCTATTTCACAGTCATTTAAAGACATTACACAAAATCCTTCATAATTTACCATAATCACCATGTTATAGACATATCACATGTCTGAAGGAGCACAGAACACATAAGTCATTCTTCCCCCCCTACAGCGCTAATTTAGTCCTGGTGCAGAATGCAAGTCTCCACAAATGATCCTGAAAATTAAATTTAATGGCATCATCTTAGCAACGGGATAAAAATAAAGCTATATGTCAGTGCGGGTTTCCTGTCTCAAAGTAAGGCTGCACAGACAAGACCCAATGTGCTTCATGGTCACAAGGAGCAGCTTCGCAGAACTAATTTCAAGCTCTGAGGTTGCCTCGTAGATTATCTTTGATGTCTGATTACCAATACATAATCATTGCATAAAATAAGGATTTTACAGGAAAAAATGAAATGAAATCAAATGCTGTATTACAATCCAATTCCATGCCGGAGCTTGGGCAACTGATCAAGTGGCTTTCTCAGACTATTAAGTACATGGAGGTTACGAGGATAGAAAAGAGAGACTCCATTTCAGCTGAGTAGTCATACCCTCGCCCGTTCCACCTTTATCTTTCTCCACTGGTGAGTCAAAGTCCCAGGAGAGCCTCTCCCTCGCCAGCCGCCGCTGCTTCTGCCACTGCTCATTAATTAACCTTTGCTGCAGCCGCCATCAGTCAGACAGCGGCATGATATTCTGGAGAAGAGTAATCATTGATACTCGGCGACGCTATTGTGCTTGAGAATTATATAGCCGGCTGATGGAGAGCAGCACCGGCCCCGTTGAGAGTTTTTTAAAACCTGAATACAAATCCATGTGCGTGTGTCTTGATGAGTGTCCTTCAGGATGTATTCTGCCTTCATCCCCGCAATGTGTAGGCAACCGGTCATGTCACTCTCCTATATTTAGCTGTTTTCACTTTGGTAAACAAATGCCTGCCAGGTCCCTCAGATCTCACGCTGTAAAAATTACCTGCTGATGGCAGCGTTGTGTTTGGACAGGGAGTGCTGCACGTCCCGGGAAGCACGATTAATAAGAGTTGACTCGCAAGGAAATATGGAGCATTGTCAATTTGCAGCTGCTGGCAAGTCATTTCTCTAGTGAAAATGGGATCTTCCGTGCCAATAAAGCACAGCAGCAACTGCTAATGAAGCCCAGTCTGGTCATACGGCGGCAGGAAATCAGACCAGATGAGGCATTCTGAACATCTCCGCAGGCAAAATCTCAAATACTGAGGCAGGATCACAGTGGAAGACACTTCTTATAGCTTCAAACAGTCTTTGTGAGCAGTTTCTTATTTCCTTAGTCAGACAGAACATGGAAATACCAGAAGAATTCATCACAATGAGGTAATTCCACAAAATGATTAAGGGGCGTAATCTTCACTGAGGATTTGTTTGGATTTCAGGATCCAATTTCTACCATTTGTTTGTCAGTAAACATCATTTTGGTGCAGTTTTCTGAACACCCAAAATCTCCAAGTATCCCTCTGTCTGAAAGTCTGATGAACCGGTGTGGAAACTGATTTCCATCCCTACTCCCCGACATGATGTCACAACGTCACGGCTGAGGACTCTGAGAAGTTTCTGACTTTTTGACTTTGAAAGTGAAACCTTACGCCACGCACCAATATCCTGTCAGCTTAGCTCGTCTCTCTTGACATTTTGGTTAATCCCTCATGTGTTGTTCTGTATATCGCAGGCAGTTTCCGGGGCAGACGGAGCTCCCTGACTCTTGGAAATGGAGCCACTGTAAGTGTTCCTCTGCTTCCTCCTCCCTCGGCCACTGCGGGTTTGCAAGCGGTGCAAAAAACGAGCGAAACGATGTGCAAGCTGGAAAAACGAGATAAAAGCGAAAGAACACACAAAGTCGACGAAATGATTTAACTGTTTGTCTCACTAATGTGGGTTTACCCATTCAGTTATGGAGCGGTTTAGCCACCGTTGTGATTTAATGAGCCGTTTTCGGGCTATTAAAGCAAAGGGTGGCTTGTGCTGCCGCGCTTGGGGCTCGTGTTTTTCTGAAGGGTAGAATTGTGTCCAGCTGGCTGGCAGACAGACAGACGGGGGAGAGGCCCTTTTCCTGGATGACACACTCAGTAGTCCGTCATTACTGAGACCCAAAAACCATAACCCGCCTGTCAAAGCACCGCCGCAGCCACCGCTGTGCTGTCTGAGCCGAGGCATGTCAGCCGTGGGGATGCTTCTCATGTTTAATGTCATACACAATAGGACTGGTAGGAGATAGAGCAAATCAGAGGATGAATGTATGTCAGAGAGTTTGTAGAGGGCGTCCCATCCAGCCTAATCACATCAAGCATGAGTCATTGATCTCTAATTAGTGGAATTTGTGTCTTGAGGAGGAGCGACGGTCGCTATGACATTGGTCACAGTGTGCCTTGGAAATTACAGCCGAGCAACAGATTTATGTTAAGTCTTCAGAAATGAAAGAACTAATCCAGGATTGTTTTTCTCTCCGTCCTCAAAAGAGGATCCAAACATGTTGGGACACCGTGTAAGACGTAAATAAAAACAGAGAGGCGGTCGGGCTGTGTTTACAGAGCCCATGCAGCAATGTTGTTTACAAAGTCGTCTCTGTACCTAGCCACATTGTCACTTACGAGTTTGTGAGTTATTACATAGCCGATCATGATCCTCACACCTGTTATCCATGAACCTGTTAAAGCCTCTTTAATCAAATCCTCTGTTGTCTTTGCCCACTTTGTAAGACAATTCATACGAGAAAGTAAAATATTAAATAAATCATCTTTGTTCTGTTTTCATTTGAGTTTCTGTCAAAACGGATAAGCACGTTATCATATTCATAGGTTTTATTTATGTTTACAGAGTGTCTCAGTTGTTTGGGGAGTGTACGTATTCTCATTTCATGGGTTTTTTTCCCCCCAAATAGCTGAAATGGAAAAGTTATTTTCCTTAACAAAGAGCCAACTGGCAGAGGGATACTCACTCTGAGAATTTCAGAGATAAGCCAATCACTGCTCTCCACAGATGTTATATCATCCCCGTTCATAGCTGTCCCACCCAGTCAGGCTGTCTCCACGCTCTGGAGTCAGTCCAAGAATGCAAACCCAAAAATGAGATTTTTGTGTTTGATCCCTTGTGGGGCCTACTCATGTTTTTCCTTCACAGAAAGAAACTTTTACTTCTGGTTTAGGGGGGGGGGGCACTGAGTGGCTCCATACATTTTTTGACAAACAGTGTTTTATTTTTAAGAGAGACATCTTGACACTGACAGGCGGCAGGAGAGGAGGGACGTTCGTCACTCTTCTCTTATCTCCCCCGTGATTTTTTAGCTGCAGAGAAAGCCAGATGGTCAGATTTTGTGCTCATATGGTTGTGTTCCTCAGAGATCGCCATTCTTGGCCTGCTTTGTACAAAAAATAAAAATAAATAAAGAAATACGAGAGAGAAGAAACGATAAGAGGTGAACAAACCCACTAAGGGAGAGCAGTTTTAGGGGAAATTTGTTGTGTGATCATCACTATCCTAGAGTGACGATTTGAAGGTTACCTTGATCTACTCCATCCCAGGATAAAATGGCCAGAAGGGCACAGGCCGCTTCGCAAAAGGGCAACAAAGAGCGACTTTGACTGCAGATAATACCCAACTCTGCCTCTTGTACCTAGGACAGTTTGTCCATTAGCATCACAAGCCCCTGGGCTCACACTATACTCAGATCAGACACAAAGAGATGTGCGAGACTAAAAGTATACACAAGCCGAGCTGGGCGATCCCACATTATGACAGCATTTGTGTGTCTCTTTTCCCTTCAGCCTCTGCGGATGACTACATGGGATTGCTTTTGCAACTGGGTTAGAGTTTTGTTTCCAGCATGCATGTGCTCAGCGTGCTCGTCCTAGTTTAGAGCCAACGTACAGCTGCCAAAAATTATGGTTGTCTGGATAAAATGCACCAGCAGTCAATTCTGCTGAGCTGAGAATCTCTTTGTTCTTTGTTCAAACTTTTTTTTTCATTTTGCAGATACAGGATTCATTTCATACCGAATATAACTTCCAGAGAAATATGCCTTAAGTACTCTCTCTAAAACTCCACCGCTTCTCCCTGAGATCACTCCGACTACGCCGGGTTACAAAAGAGTTCTTCGGCTCTTTTCACCTGGTTCCATTTTGTGGAGTTTTTCTTTGGAGAAATTCTCTAATACACAGAGGAAATTTCCTGCTAGCTGCCATTTGGAGCAGTTTGCAATAGAAGGACCTGGGTAGGGAGAAGAAGTGAATCGCTTGAGGGGTGGCAATATGCTGCAGAGTGGGAAGTGGCTGCCTCCAATACGGAAGAAGTGCAGGTGTTGGTGCTTCTGCAGACAAGACCCTAACATAGTGACAAGGAAGTGTAAAAAAAAAACAAAAAAACACTGAAGCAATATTTGTTCATCACCAATGAAACTGAAGACAACAGCAGCCTGATGGATGACACCTCGACAGCTGGATCCTTTTGAAGTTTACCGGGATGATACATCTCTCTCTAAATCAGTCTCTGCCATGAATGCCAGAACCAAGTGAGCCGCACTAACTGTTATGACTCTTGTTTGACACTTCACCTAATTTAGAGAACTTACCATACTGTCTGTGTTGGCTGGGAGATTTATTACCAGCCTACTTTGCAGCAGCTGTTCACCTCATTCTCGGGCCTGTATGTCTTAAATCAGGGCTTCAATTCAACTTTACCAAAAAAGAAAAAAACAACGTATCAAAAAAAAAAACAACGTATCAACAACGTACTTTTCCTCAATGCAAAGTCGGTTTTAATAATTCATCTCTCGTCCTCCGGTCTCTTGATTTCCTGCAGTGCAGATGAGCGACCCAAAGTTTTCCCGGCGACTGAGGGGTGACACGTTTGCATGCCGCCTCCCAGTGTTTACTTATTGTCATTTGTGTCTTCTTGCAAACACACTTTGACAGGATTTGATTAGACCGGAGGGCGTGAATGATGGCGCGACTTTAATAACCGGCTGTGGTCACAGTGGCTTTGCTCCTGAGCATTGACTATAATAGGAGTAATGTGTGGATGGTGTCCCTCTGGCTGGGCTGCCTCATTAAATGGCTGGAGAGGAGTGACTGGCTGCAGGGCTGATGCATTATTGATGAGGGAGCCTGATTAATTGAAAATATCCTCTACAGCACAGGAGAGTGTGTGTGTGTTTGTGGGCGTGTGTGTGTGTGTGGAGTAAGTGGCTTCATTTGTGGGAACAACTTTATCAGTTGCTGCATAGCGCAGTCAGACCATTGTTATTCCACTCAGGCGCCCGCTGCCAAACACTTACTGTAAGGGCAATCACAAATACACACGTATTCAATTGTATTATTCATATAAGCTCAGTCCAGGTGGGAGTAATAACCTATGGCAATCTGCGGGATGTCAGTCAGTATTAAACAATAGCAGGTATTTGTGTCAGGAGACTGAGAGTGTTGTTCATCTCCCCCGGTGTGACTCTCGTCGCAGGGCAAGTGGTTGTAAATAAAAGATGAGGCTGTCAGGAGATGAGCAACAGGACCAAAACGAATTAGCGAAAAGCAATCACTCACACACGACGAGCTGAGAGGGTGTTACGAGCTGGGACTGAAGTCGGAGGTTGATCTGGAAGCCCAGGTTGAATCTGGGTGTCCTCAGCAAACGACACAGGTCATCCTCGAAGAGACTCAAACTGTGGAGTAGTTTGGTGCCGCTTTTCGTCTTATAGAGTGTTTCAAAGTTAATCACCGGAAAAGGTCCTTGAACAAGCGTTACAGCAGCTTTTATGACGGGTACGAGATGGGCAGGGAAAATGAGACACACTCTCCCCACTTCAGAGTGGCGTATTTGTACCTTAGGAGGCAATTTGAAGCGAGAATCTCAAAAATTAATTACGAGATATTGATAAAAGGTACAGCAGAGGCAGTTGGGATGTTTGGATTAGAGCTGAGGATGCTGAGGCACGAGAGTTGGAAGTTTGGTAATCAAACAACATCCTACCTTTCTCTTTGGCTTTTTAACACAGACTTTTCAGACTTTTAACACAGAAACTAATTCGATCCTGCCTTTACTGTTTTCACGTCTTATTTGAATTATTGTTTGTTTAAGTTTCTTTTATACCTATGTACAGGTGATGTCCAGCACTTGGTTGTCAACTGTGGTTGTTTTTAGCATCATTAAAAGTTGAGGCATTGGTCTGACTGCAGTTACAAGTGCAGGCACATTCAGTCAGTCGTTCCTTCACTAGAAATGAGGCCTCTGGAGAATTCGATTTGGGACACATCTGCGACCGTAACCTCCATTATCTTATTTCCTTCCTTTCCACCCTTTGTCAACATGCAAATTAAGTCCATTCTCCTCACTCAGCTCCCATTAAGACCCATCGAGGCTGACATCAGAATGCTGTGTGAAGTCATGCCAACAGAAATTACAAGCCCTCTCGGCAGCATCCAATGACAAATGACTTTTATATAAACCCTGTGTGGTTTGAAATTCATAACAAGGCAAGAATATATTACAGACTTGGATCACTCTTTGAAAAGCTTACAGGACATAAAGGACATTATCAGTTTAACTCTGCAGACATGACATTCAGTGTCAGTGGTTTGGACATCACAGATTCATGCCTGAGCTATACATGGCAGTGTGAGTGTGTGAGGTAAACCTGACATTAAACAGAGCCCTGAGGCCACGGTAGCGCTGCTGAAACACCCTGGCTCCCGCAAATGAGCAAATATGTGTAAAGATTTCAAAACTTTAAAGCCAGGAGCTGGAAGTGGGTGTGTGTGTGTGTGTGTGTGTGCAGTCTGAGGCTCTGTGGCAACGTAATGAGTCCCGGAGCTAAGGCCACACAGTTGCAGGCTGTTTACATTCATGTTAAAGGCTGCGGTGTTAAGCTCCTCTCTGCAGTCTCTGGAGACGCTGAACACAAACAGGAGGAAAACATAAGCATAGAGAGCTGCAGTGTATTGTTATGAGCTGGAGCTGAAACCTTCACAATCCTCCTCACTCACTCGTCTATTTCTAATATTCCGTGTCATGAATTTATTACAGTTATATTTCCATTACATTCTATTCTCCAGTATATCATGTGGAATGAACATTGATACAGCTCATTCTAAAATATGCATCACAGGGTTTTTTTTGTCCTTTTTTTACTGCAGTTTGCGTGTTCACGGTCAGCTTTGCAGGCACACTGGCTTTGTGGAGTGCTGCTGCCTCTCCGTCTCCAAGCAAAGAGCGACTGCAACACTGACCAACATCACAGTCCACCGTTCGCACAATGAGATCCTCCCTGACCCTGGCTCACCTTGGGCAGCTTTAGTAGGCACCGTGAATGGTTCTCTCCTGTGTGAAGTGAAATGGAGCGAATAGACCATCAACAGAAACCCATTCCTCTCGCCACTTAAACAGTGATGCACCAAGCGCAGGTGACAGGGCTTTTAAAGGAACTGAAGACGACACTATTTGGCTTGATTCACGTGATGCTTAAAACACATACCTATGATTAATAAAGGGAATAAATAACAACGCTTTGTGTGTCACACGGATTACAAAGCTGGTGTAACTCATGCATTAAAGATAGTAAAAAATAGGGACAACAGATTTTCAGGTACGTGAACAATTGTCATGATATGAAGTGGAGTATGCACAGCTGGAACACTCATTTCAGCTTTGAGGGAAAATTACAGACATTGAGACCAGATGTGAGCCAGGTAAACAGGTGTCTGAAAATTAATGGATTTTTCTTACTCCCAAAAGAAGCCCGGTCTAAGTATCTGCATGTAGTAGATTAGAAAAACATCCACCTATGTGAATTTGGCCGTCTTCCATCAGCGTTTTGTTATTTAGTCTTTTAACTCTTTACAAAAAGCCCATTGAGATCATTCCCCTGTCAGACCCAGACAATCCAAATAATCCATTATGCCTCGGAGTGAAGTGAAAGCCTCTCTGCTCCTCGGGGCTTTTACCAACTTCAATACCCCCATAATGTTGTTCATTATGCCCACGTCTGCTCAAACACCACACAATGTTTGATTCCCAGTGTAAACTCCCATGCAGCATTTACATTCACAACCTCATCTGTTTCATTTTCACCACCTCGGGAACCTTTAGCCATTATGGGCAGCAAAAATATGGCTGATTCTTGTGCAGTGAGAGAGCAGAAATTATGAAAACAGAAGTAAAAGCATATTAGGAAGCTGCACTGTAACCAGATAATTATATTAGCTGAGAGGTTTCCAGTAATGAATCCAGCGAACAAAAAGGAAGAATGGAATCAACAATTAGCATCATTTCTCCATAATATCTCTCCCCTTTCATGCTTAGCTGAACACAGAGGACATGGCTCCACTGAAAGGGAACTTTTGTTTTAGTGGACTCGGTAATTTAGTTTAACAAGGAACAAAAAGATTTCAGAAAAAAAGCTAAACTCTCTAAAGAAGCTAGTTTAATACACTGTGTATGAGCTTAGGTCTGGGGTACAGATACAGCTGTGAAGTACCAAAGATGACCAAAAATAAAAATATACTTATACTTCTCTTTTCTATTTTGTTTTTCTGGTGACTGAATAAGTCTTGGAGGTGAAGGCGCTGTTGCGCAGACACACAGAGCCGTGTAAATAAAATATATTTGCTTTGGCAGCTACAGACTGTGAGGGTGGCACCTGTGACTGGCAGCCTGGTCACTTTTCCTATTATCTGCAGAGACAGTGGACAGGTCACACAGACCGTCAATCACTATGATATCACAGAGGAGCCATGTAGAAATATAGCATGCCTTATAGACACTGCTGAGGAGCTGCAAAAGAAATTGTCAGTGAAGAGTGATCTGAGAAATGAAAACTTGCATAGCTTGAATTTAGGAGAAGTATTTTCTGATGGACTCATTGATGATTTTATTTTATTGTATTAAGACGGTTGTCATTTCATATTGACTATAAAGGTGACACCCTCAAAGCTAAGGGCAATTTAGAGTCTCCACTTGATCTATGCATGGTTTTGGAGAAAAACCCATGCAGAAATGGGAAGAACATGCAAAGTCAGTTCAGATGGCAACATTGTGTTTAATTTTCAGTCACTATCTTCAAATGGTTTAAGACGACAGGCCAGTAGTTAGCGCTTTGATTTTGGATAAACTAAAAATGCACACAGATGTTAGGAGACTTCCCTTCTCGGTGCTATAACTACTCCTATATGCGTCAACATTGACAATCGTGATAATTCAAGCATTTGTTTGGACCAATCGATGGATTGCTGCTGTGAGTGACCCTTACAAGGCAAGAAAAGCCAGGTAAATATACTATAGACTAGTACTACTCATGCATGGCTATTGACTGCGACCCATAATGGAGACAGAGGTATTGACACTGAAAATGAAAATCCAAAATAGTTCTGTAAGTATATCAGTCTATCAACTGGGGAACAGTCATGGGAGAAACTCTGTGCAGGAATTTATCCAAAACCATAAATATCTTTGCCAAACATTCATCTGATAGTTGACTAAAACCACAAATGTCAACCTCAGACATTAGAGGAATTAGAGGATCGTAAAAGTCAGTATGATTCATTTCATGAAGGGAACAAAATGGCTGAAAACTTGCAAGCACAGCCCCATAGTCCTTCCTAAGTACATATGACAGATCCATGGCTGGGATTCATTTTCCTCTGATCTACATCTGTTATATCAGAAGATAAACTTAATAGTGGCTACATCAGATGAAAAATCCTTTGTCCTTCTGTGACATGTGGACGTTCTGCTCCCTGTGACTAAGAAAAAAAAAAAACTCTCTAAAGCCATTCTCTAACCATCCACCACATCACATCATTTGTTCGGTGTCTTTGATTCTGTTTTGTCCTTCTGAGAGACCCTCTCTCGTCTGAAGAGCTCTGATTGTAGATAATAGCTTATTCCTGAGAAAATCAATCAGATTCTCTTTAAAGATTGCCGGCCCACGCGTTGGTTTGCAGCCCGTAATGATGTTTGCTCTGCTTCACAGTGTGGTCATATTAAATGAGAATCCCTAGAGTGAAAAACTCATAGAACTTCATTTACTAACCTCTGAGCATCAGGTAGGTGAATCGCTGTCGTCCGTATGAATTTGCGCCATGACATCTGATGTTTTTTTTTCCGTAAGGACAAATCAATGTGAATGGAGGGGAGCAGAGCTGGCAGAAACAGGACAATGCTGCTAATAAGAGTTCCTTCCTGGTCTGATAAGGTCCAGGCGATCACAAAACAAAATCACAAAATCTTCTAACCTAAAGATGCAGCCATCTGTCAGTTCATCCCAAACATCTCAAACATTTTCTTCCTCTCACCACACCAGTGTGGAGACTTGAAGAACTGTAAAGTAGATTTCTTGAGTTGAAGTGTTTTTTTCTCCTCGCCAAGGTTTCTCAGCCCCAGCTGATTGCAGCACAGACGTGATGCCGGTATCAACCCGGTTAGCCGTGTTTTCTTTGGTTGCCGTGCCAGTTTACCAGAGACTTTCATCTGGGCACTTTGACAGAGAGGCTGGGTTAATATTTTATGCTGGAGGGAGAAACAGAAATGTAGAGCGTGCCATTTTGCTGTCTTAAGAAACTTCTTGAGCAGCATCCAGAAATTTTGCAAGTGATGGACAAGAAACAGATTGAATAACCAACATAAGTCAATACATCCAAACTATTTTTCAGGCATCAAAATAGAAAGTAGCAATGTTTTTTTCTTATCGTATAGATCCTCCTTCTATCTCCTAACAGGAAAATATGAAATACACTCTGGCAGAGTGTGCCCCTAAACAGAGGCAAAATCAATCCTCACCCTATGTCTGTAAAATAAAATAACTTGGAAATTGGCGACATTTTCACTTATTTCCACAAACCCTTAGATCAGAATATCTTTTTCTCTGCAGATAGTAGTACTCACTGACAGGGATGTGTTTCAATATTTTTTTTACGCTTTCGGGTGATACAATATTCAGTTTTGAAATGCCCAGTGCTCCCTGCAGTGCACGCGCCCATACGTTAGGAGAGGGCCTTTAATTTTTAGTGCTGCCAGAGGGGCTTCAAAGAGGCTTCTGATCGAGACTTCAAACACAATCAAAACAACTCTGATAAATGGTGAATCTTCATTGCCTTGACTCGCTCTTAAAAAGAATCTTTAAATTGAAAGGTTTCTCTTGACACATGGCTCTCATTCTCAATAGAAGCAGCAACTTCTGGATTTCACAAAAGCCTCTCATGGGACACTGCAAACCATTGTATGTAGTTATAAGCAAAGAGAGAGAGAAAAAACTGTTTTAAGCTTCACAACTTGCTATTAAAAAGTCCAATATTTATATAAATGGTGCTTTTTGGCTGATCCCTGCAGAATAGAGCTGGTTCATCATCTTTCTGTCAAAGTATCCACTGTGAGCTGCAGCCGTCATTAATGGGTGACAAACAATCAATAGGAGCTATTTCAGAGCTGCTCTTTGTCCGTCACTATTGTGACAGCTGTGGAGAGTTGCCTGGTCTTGTTACTCGGCCCTGTGTGTGCTGGAACATCTCCCTGAAGGAGGTTGTCTGAGGGGCTGTCAGTGGGACGGCCGTCACCTGCTCTGAGTGACGCCCCCACCTCAGAGGTGGAGTCACTTATGTTGGCGCTTCTCCACTTATTCAGCTCTAACAGCAAATGTTATAGATTAACTAAAATGAAGCATGTATAGTTTATTTTGGAGGCGATGTTTAACTCCCCAGTTTGACTCTCGGGTCAGACTGAGGGCCTTGTGTGGTTTCCTGCTGTGTCTGCATGAGTTCTCCCTGCAGGTTCTCAGGTTTTCTGCCTCAGTCCAAATAACACACATGATTAGGTGGATTTGAGGCTGTGCAGGTCACACACCTTTCACTCTCACACTCATGCCTACAGCCAGTTTCGAGGCTCCAGTTGACCTATACGTGCATGTTTTTGGACTTTGAAAACGGAGAACCTGGAGAAATGCCACGCACACAGAAAAAACATGCAAGCTCCATCCAGAGTCGAGTCATCCTGTAGACTTTCTTACAACTTTGACGAAGGACGATATTCAAAACAGTAGGTTTCCATCTTGTTTGAAGAAAACTGGTCATGACATATAAATATACTTTACATCTCTAGGTGCACAAAGCTGGACCAAACCATAAGCATGGAGTGTGGTCTCCCTGTGTTGACGCCTTTTTTGCCATTATAACAAGCATCATAATCCTCTTATTTTCATGCAAACTCAGCTTAAGACAAACTTGTCTCAACACAATAGTCATTTAGTGCAAACTGGTGCCGACACGCAGGTTTAACTCATAAACTGAACTCAGGTGCTGCGACTGGCAGTAAAATCCTGCAGATCTGGTTTCAACTCTGGCAAACGGCCGTGGGAACTGAGAGCATGTCGCTACAGTTGTCCATGTCCAGTTAAGTGAACTACAAAATGATTTTTTACACAGAAATTTCACTCTGTAGAGAGGGAGCAGTGGAATGAAATGCATGTTCATATATGGTAAGAAGACCTTGTCATTCATGTCTTGTTTAAGACATTTAGACAGAATCTGATATTCTGATAAGCCTAAACTTGCAAGTGGTGTTTATCAAAGTAGTTTCTTCCATTCCTCAACTCTTTCAGATTCTGAGTACGGAGCCAAAAAAAGAGAGATCAAAGCAGCTGCTCTCATCTCTGCCTGTTTTTGATGATGCATGTACATGTTGCCACCGTTTTTTTTTCTTTTCGCTCCAGTTTAGTGGTGCCACAGAGATAAGAAATTGGCAAGCAGAAATATAGATAATTACTTCTTCCTAATATGACGAGTCCAAACAGCCTCTTCTTGTTTACAGCTGATATTATTAGAAGTGTCAGTGCGTTTTACACGGGTGTCATCTCTGCAAATGTATGTGAAAGTTTGACATTTCTGCAGAGCAGCGGCAACTTTTTACCGCTCTCATTTTGGAGCACACTTCCTGCCTACATTTGGCTAAAAATGAGTTGGTTTACACAACATGAAATTGGTCTTTAGAAGGGTTATAATTTTGTTTTGATCAGGGAGACGCTTGACTTTGGCAAACAGGAATGTAGTGTGAATGTCATAGAAGTGAGACTGTCTGTAAAATGCAACCACAAATATAAGTCTGGATGAAGACTTGGAGAAACAATACTTCCTCGTGGGCATTTCACTTCTGTAGATTACAGGAGCTTAATCTTAACAGGGCTGGGCAATATCGCAACTCAATATATGTTTTACATGTGTTAAGTTTTATACATTTATGGAATTCTACCCATTTTGTTTTTGCAATTTGTTTTGTTTTACATTATTTTATCGCTGTGTTCCTTTAGTGATGTCCAGCACTTTGGTTGTTTTAAATGTGGTTCATAAATCAAGGTTGAGTTGAGTCCTGCAGCAGTTCTTTTTGCTGGCTCTTATTTTATCATATCTTAAACCTTACGCAGTGAATTTGAGTGCATATAGAAGCACGTGCATGTACAGTGCCTTTTAGGTCTTGGTCCTCAGTTGTAAGGATCATACAATGATTATAAAGCTTTCTAGTTTTGATGCAAACTGTATATCACAAAACAGACTACAAATATCGAGACATTATAGCTTGGCCTTATCACCCTCTCCTGATTTAAAAGTGATCAAAACACAAAATAAGTGAGTAAACATTAGCCTGAGGAAAAAACACAAACACAAAACATGTAATTCACCTTATTCATAACACCAAGTATTCAAAGGCCCAAACATGCAGGCCCTAACATGCAGCAACACATCTCCGTTTCGGATTAGTAAAGCCCACATCACCTGACATTTCATCACTTTAATGCAGGAGTTTCCTCATACTAAATGTAACCGTCGGAGGGCTGAGTGAGTGTAATGACTGCGCACACACAAAGAGAGCCGGTATCTCCTTCCACAAGTCATTAACACACACTCAGGGTTCAGCGCACGGGAAGGGTGCGATAAGAGCCTGTTTGCCCGCTGAATAGTGAAGGACTCAAAAATACCTGGAGGGGGGGGCTCGCTGAGTGAGGTATGTGGGCGAGATCCTAAACAGCCTGCAAGCACAAGTAAAAGTTCAAGAAAGTAAAAAATTCCATGATTTCATTTATTTAACTGGGGATATTTTGTTGTTTTCTCTACTCAGGAGAGGACAATTTGAAGACCTTTTCTTCAACTCTGTGAAACATGCAATTAACAGTTTTCACCACTTTTGCACCATTTTATAAAGCAAACAACTAAACTGATTCATTGAGAATGTAATCAAGAGATTAATCAACGACATTGTTGTCGCAGCCCTGCTGAATATGTTTTTAAATGTGTTTATTGAATGTTTTTCTCTCATCCTTTCAAAACAAATGTAAAGCATCCTGGACCAACTCTTTCTTTTAAAAATGTGCTCTGTAAATAAATCGACTTGACCTTCTACTCGACACTGTAAGCACTATTATGAGGCAGGCTGTGTTCACGATGATAAATTTCATTGTTGATCCAATACAACTCAAGCACCCCAATACAAACCTCAAACCTGAAGGTTAAACAAAGGAAAGAGTTTTGGCTTTGTCCAGAGAATACACGAGAGCACATGGTATCATCTTTCGTATTTTAATACTGCATATTCTAAGTATCCATATTGATATCACTCCTCCACTCTTTGGTTGTGGCAGATTAATATTTCAGCCCCCCCCACAGTGCGTCTGCATGTTGAAAATATATCTCCAAATCTTGAATCAGAATGCAAATGTGGAGCCTGCACTGTAAAAAATTGATATCTTGTTATATTTTTCTCATAAAACATGATCCTGTGGCACATAAGGCATGAAAACATGAAAACTTCATGAAATTATGAATGGTATTCCTATAGGAAAAACACTGTTTTCGTCTCTTTTCAATGAGATTGGCTGCACTGCTTCTCCACAACAGCAGCAGGGAGCAGAGCTCCTGCTGGAATCAGCAGAGGCTCCTAACTCATTCCAAGTCAATATAATGTCCAGTAGGGCTTACTAAGATGAGCCATTAAACCTCCCCTCCAGGACTGATAGGTGCCGTTAAATCGCTCACACTGATGCATTTTCTGCATGTAATTATGTTCTTCAAATAAAATAATTTACTCGGCACATTCGGGGCCAGCCAGTCTGTAATTACGGCTGAACCCAGGTCTTATAATGTTTTAATCAGACTGTGATATTGAACTGCTGGAGTGGTAATTAAAAAATGAGCAGAAATTAAGCGCTGCCGTATATGAGGCACCGGATTGGCAGGACACAGGATTCCTCATTTGCAATGTAGATTACTTTCTGGAGCAAAACAATGGGATTATTGAAATCAAAAATCTGACCCTCTGAATAAAACATGAGTTTAGAAAAAAATAATGGCAAGTTGAAAATAGGCCAGACGAGTGTTCAGGAGTTTGGAACTGAATGTGGTTGTCGTTTCGTTGTGCTTTAAAGAGGAGGGGGAGAAAGAACAGAGGGAGCAGAGCAAACAGGTTAACGCTGGGAAGCCTTGCATTTTAATGGTGCTGTGCCTTCCAGGGAGACCTGGTCTAACATACTGCATCTATTTTTTACTATTTGATTGCGTTGCAACCTTTTGATTTCACTTATCAAAGCAAAACCCCAACAACAACAACAACAACAAGGAGCAAGGGCATATGGGAGGTATAAAAAAAGCAGAGGAAAACATGCTATTTACAGCTCTGCAGCCACTGGGATTGGCCCCCTGGGACCCTGAAGCTGTGTGTGACGTTCGTCTCACTGAGACGGTCGTCCAGGTGACGGACCGAGGCAGAGCGGGTGCGACCGCTGTCTCCAGGCGTCTCCAGACGTCTCAGGGCGTCCTCAGAGCTGCTTTTCATTCCTGCTGCTCATTACTACACCGCTGCAATAACCATGCAGTGCAGGGACATATAATATAATTGAGCTCCAGACCACTTCAGATGTGTGTGCAATAGATTTTAAAGTGGGACCTAGATTACAGGCACATTGGCTGTGTGGAGTATTTATCCATACCAGCAGATCGAGTCCAAAATGATGATGAGTGTAGTATAGGATGAGAGACATTGTGGGTGGCAGACAGTGTGGAATTTATCATGATATTTATTCAGTAATAATTCATCCTGTATTTACTGCTGATATCATTTATGTTTCAGAGTTGTGTTAAATAAAATCGATGTGAAGCTTTTTGCTAAAATTTGAGCGAATACTAGCAACAATATCCAGTTTCTGACTACATTTTTGTCTCCTTTGAACACTTCTCAGAAACAAGAAACCACTGCTCTTGTGGAGACATGCCGGAGTCTGACACTGACCTGAAGACCTCGTTGTCGCCGACCCTTGTGCATGTCGATGTGTGTCCACAGGAAGTTGGGGAGAATTCCCTAAGAAAGTGGAGCGAGGGACTGGAGGGGAGGTCGTGTAATGGAAACACTTTGGTGTCCCATCGCCCAGAGGTTGACGTCAATGTCAAAAGTGAGATCCTGTGACAGAGGCGATTAAATATTTAGAAGTGTTGATAGTGCAACTGGAGAGTCTTCCTGTGCTACTGGGACGCGGCCGCACTAAAGAGGCCTTGTGGACAAGAGCAGTTAATTTTCTCCTGCCACGTCTCGCGTCTTCCCCGAGCCCTGGGTACACTCAATTATCCTCTGCGAGCTGACCACGCAAACACAAACCCGAGTTCTGCTCTACAGCCGCGCTGTTGCTAATTTCCACACGTCACAGCAGAAATTGAGTTATTAATGTATGGCCAGATGGCAGCTAATCATCTGTCTGTATCGCTCTGTAAACACGTCTGCTATGAATTCTTTTAATTAAACTGGGGATGTAAGATGACGTGTTTTTGGCTCTCAGCGCGTTGAGGCCACTTTCAATCCGGTCACATCAGATGTGACAGTCAACGATTGAACAAGAGCGTTTTATAAAGCGGCGGCATCACTCCTGAGTCACTCTGAGCCTCTGTAAAGTTCTGGCTGCAGGTCAGCGTGCCTCCAGGTGCTCAGAGGACATTTCAGACACCAGACAACATTTAGGGGCTGTTAACATGATGTTTTTTTGAGTGAAAGCCTGAAAGCATTGCCGTTTATGTGAGAATGGTGTTTGCGATGTCTGGAAATGGAACTATACAGAGTGTAAAGATTTGAAAACACCATCATCTCTGTCTTTCCGATGATTCAGACGATGACATGATGTTCCCACAGAAATCTCAGGATGGCTGACGCATCCTGTGACTGCAGAGTGCTATGGTAAAATCATTTGCTCGAGTCACGTTACCAGACCAAACTGCCTGTTTTGGTTCATTTGTGTCATATGATGATGATGATTATGAGATATATAATACGTGTCCACCTGACATAATGTGAAAACTTGCCAAAGTGTCAAAACCCACAGCATCAGATCACGTACAATTCTCAAAGTCAAATAATTACAGAAACCCTGGATAATAAGCAACGAGACAATTTTACAGTTACTAACATCATGAGCCTAGTTCTGGCATTCTCAACAGAGGTGAAGGAGCCTCCAACCACAGGTGGATGGAGATGGAAAACTTTCTAACGGATAATATAATCTGAAAAAGTTTCTGGCTTTTGTGATAACTTCCACACTATGCAACCCGTACAGTTTGTGCAGTAGGACCACTCCCGTCATGCCTGTGGGCACTTTTCAGTGGCTTTTCTGTCCTTTTAGAAAATTTTCTGACAGATAAAGTGTTAAGTCCATGACTTAAAAATATACGATACAAAGATTAGTGACTGGCTGTGTTTACAACTGGAGGCATCCTGTCAACACAGCTGTCTCTTTTACCATTGCTGTCGATGGGAAAAATGTTTTTGGGCCACAGGGGGATTTGTTGTTGCAGTACCACAGATGACCACTGGGAAAACCGATCCAGTTCATATAATCCATAAAACTAACAAAAAGGCTACATACATATTGATGGATTACCATAGATCTAGATGAGATGTCTATTAGCATATATAGTACTTAAAATTAACTCTAGACCCCTAAGGTGGTTTCATGTGTATCCCTTTTCCAAGACACATATTTTAAATTGACGTAGCTTGTATATAAATTGTGGTTACAGCTGTCGCCTCACAGAAAGAACGTCCTGGTTCCCAGGCAGTTTTCTCTGGGTACTCCGGTGTCCTCCCACAGCTCAAAAACATGCATGTTCAGGTTGTAAGCTGCCCCTAGGTGTGAGTGTGAGAGTGAACGGTATGTGTGTATGTAACCTGTGATGATGGACTGAAACCTGTCCACAAGCCAAACAGAAGAAACTCTTTAACACTCGTAGTTTGTCATTAACAACCCAACTATCCCTAACCCTAACCCAACTAACACGCTATAGACACTTTAAGCATATAAGAACTGTATCAGCTTTCTAAATCAAAACACCACCTAACCCTTATTATGCTCAACAGTGTTTTTAAAGGCTCTACACTGGGAATTTTCAATGACAGTAAACAAAAGACTTTTTTCATTTTCTCTGAGATCTGCTCATCATTTTAATCACAAGTCAGTGTAACTCACAGCTACATGGCGAATCGGATATGATGAAACCAAACCGGGCAATGAATCCCTAAATTCTTCATGATTATCTCTGACAACCTCCCAAAGCTTTAATTTAGTTCATCTCTGAAAGCTGTAATAAACAGTTTTCTCCTCACTTTATAACAGTGGCCCTCTCTCTCCAGATTAGTGCTTCCACGAAGAATTGCACAACACACCCTCAGGCGATAGACGAAAAGAAACATCACATACCATCGCTATTTTCTCCTGGCTTCTAAGCCTTATTTACAGAATCCAAAGTAATAGAGACTTAAAAAGATTTGCACACACATACACACACGCATATATATTCTCTTTTCTGATGCTGACAGAATGCAATTTATTCATAAGCCATTGTTAGAACTCACTTTAGACTCATTGATCAATAATACAACAAAAAATATTCGTGAGAGGAAGAAAGGAAAGAGCAGAAAAGTGGGAAACCAGTGTAACTTTTGCCTGAGCTGGAGGAGGCTTTTTAATGGAGTATCGAGGAATGGGAGATAAGCTGGGAGAGGTAATGGAGAAGTCCCCTCGGGAGGGCACGGCCTGGAAGTCAAACCACCTCCGCAGATTGGATTAATTTTGCATGGTGGCTTGTGCAGCCTCCCCTCCTACTTCCATCCTGTCTCCTCTTGAAGGACCACTTATTGCTTTATTCCTGGCTTCCCATCCTTCCAAAAAAAAAAGGAAAAAGAAAAACAGAAGAATTATCAAAATGTTACAACAGTGAGTCAAAACAGGAGTGAAAACAAATGTCTAAAGAAGTGACAAAAAGCCTTCAAATGACTCCTGTGAAAGAGGACAATGACAGAGAGTGAGCGACAGGAAGCATTTATGCCTTGTTTATCCAGCTCTAACAACAGCATGTGGAAGACTTTTTCTTGCTATTCTGGAGTATTTTTTTCCCCAAGCATGCATTTGTCAGGAAATGTGTGTGTGTCTGTGTGTGTGTGTGTGCATGTAACAGGTTTAACAAGGTCTCTACTTTGACGCAGGCCCATCGTGTTGCAGCGTGGAGCCACAGCCCTGCATGTTTGTGCCTGCACTCTGTTTAACAAACATTTAAGGGATTTACGGCACCCCCTCATTCCTCAGCTGTGTCCTGACGCACACGATCCTAACGGTGAAATTCATGTCACCTCTGCAACACCTAACTATCTGACATTTGTAAAACTTTTCTTTTCCCACACATATTCCATCCCCAACCCATGCAGATAGTCACACATACTTGGCCCGTACTTGCCATACAGGCCTTGATGCTCTATTATGATGCTTTGCTGAGACCCGTTTTTGTTCACATTATCATTTAAATACGTCATCACAATCTAGTGTGAATGGGCTACGGCCCTGAAGGGTTAGGGTTAGGGTAAATAAATGTGTATGACACATGTCAGTGTGTGACAGTTTTGAGGTGTGATAAAGGGAAGAAGATTATTATTTTTTTAAGTATAGATTTTAACAAAGTGGTGTGCTGCCTGGGTCTCATTGGGAAAAAAAGGATTTGCGCTGTTCAGACTGACATAAAAACTGAGATCTGGGGCACATATTGTATGAGAAGAAAGGCTGGATTTGGGCCACTTTTGCCTGCTGTATTAACATAGCCTTTTTCTAACACGCATATGTTTGCATACTCTACATATTTCTTTAGTCCTGTGCAAAATAGTCACCTCAGATTGTTTCATCTTTGTATTATTTTGTGTATACGTACATGGATGTGTCATTATTTGTGTATTTTAATCACTCTCTCCTGTCTTACTGAAGTAATGCATTTATATTTGCACTTTACACAGAATGAGGCAGGAAATTTGGCTCGGAAAACACATTTAGCCCAAAGTCACAGTTCAGGTGCACGTCTCCTCCATGGTCCCTAGCTCCAGGTATCCCTCCTCCTGTGTCCTGAAGCGAACCTGCAGAGGATGACGAGGGTCGGACAGCAACCTCCCAGCCATTTGTCATCTTTCTCATATGTCGCTGTGGTGAGGACACCTTTCCCCTTCCTCCGTCACGCTCTGCACCTGCGAACAGAGGTAGATTGTGACTCAGGAGTGAGTTGACACACTGGATGAACGCCTAATTATCCAGATCTGAGCTGATTTTTACTCAAATGAGCAGAGTGTGTCATGACAGGCCACAGAGTATGCACAGAGGTTTTTACAGCTCTGAATCATTGCAGATGTTGTTTGTTTTCAAGTGGCATCATGATGCTCAAGGTTCGTCCGAGCGGTGATCGATTATGTTCTCGTCTGTCGACGGCGAACACAAGAGCAGCTTAGCTCATACTTCCAAAAAAAATCTGTTTTCATGAGGCTTCTAATATGAGTTTGATAGAGTACCTGCCTGCTGCAGGTAAACAAATCGATACATATGAGACAATCAATAAGACAGCGAGGCTCCTCATCAGTGTCAGTGGCTGTGACTGCCCCCTTCTGGCTGACCCAGGTAACAACAGGTGCTGCTGAATGTTCCCTCTCTAGTTGACTGATAGGAAAATGATGAAACACTGAGCATTTATATTTTCTGACACTTTCAATTTCATCTCAGAAGCAGATAAAAACATTGTAAATTCTAACTAATAACTTCTAACTTTGACCAAACTCTTAGAATCTTTCTTTAGATTAAATAATTACTTCCTTGTCATTACATTTTCACAGTTTTAATTCCATGGTGAAGTAAACAGGAGAAAAAAATACAGTGATGAAATAATGATATAAAATGAAATGGTGGTAATGAATAAACAGCTTGTTCCTCAATTTCCTGCCCAGCACATAGTTTAAAAAAGCCAAAACAAAAACAAAATGCGCTTTTGGAATTCTCTCTTTCATCTCTTTCATCTTCTCATAAGTTCTCAGTTTATATCTTCACCATTATACCACAGCACACAGATGAGGCATTTACAATCGGAAGAGAAGTTTCCTTTTTCAAGTATCTTTCCGATCCGATTAGTAAGATAAACAGACTGAGCCTAATGTGTGAAAATGAAGATATTTAAGACCTCGAGATCAAAAACCAGACCACTTACTTATACAAGTCCCTCCCACAGGAATCATTTACATAAACTGTTCATAAGAGCCCAATTCTCACATGTTAATTTGCACATCCCCTTCAACAGTGTCTTGATGTTGGAGAGTTGTGCAATGTTCCCATTCACGGAGAGGCAGGATAATTCTCCGCTCCTGTGGATTACTAACATTTGGCTAAGACCCTGAGTGTGCGGGTTTACAGTAATTCTGCAAACACTCATGAAGGGAGGAGCATGTAATAACACGTTGAGATCTCTTTCAAGTCTGTGCTTCGTGGAAACGATTGCACAAGGAGGCCAGGTTTGTCTTTAAAAACATCCAGTTTTTTCAGTCCTAACCATCATCTTAGACCTGAGAGGCAGGGAAAACACCAATAACCCTTTGATTATAACATTGTATCACAGGGTGCAGAAACATTACAACAAACCCTACATGTGAATCGAGCATTTACCCACACAAATGCAGTAAAAGTGCGGGGGAACATTTCCGCGGATCTGTTGGAGAGCTTATTAAAGCTACAGACTAATCAGACCCAGGAGACGTGAGCTTTGCCTCTGCAGCTCGGCTATCACCTCGTTCATTAGCGCACAGATCTGTGACCACATGCTCCAGCTGTGTTTCTGCTTCTGCCCGTGACAAAATAACAAGCCGCGTCCCGGCCTGTGCCTGACGTGTTGCATGAAGCGGTTTATGTCTGACAACAACAATTTCCTCGGCTGGCGGTGATGTTTCCTGACTGCCAGCCAGATGGTCTGAATGCACCTCGAAAGGACGAATGCCTGCTTCCCAATTTCAATGGGGATGTAGACTTGATTAAGAAAGAAAGGGATTTGCATAATTTGGTGGAGCAGCGTGCTTTCTATATGTAGAAGTTCAGCAGCACACAGAGGGGTTCTTAGATCATAATGAGCTTAGCCTCGAGACGTTTTTGAAATCTGAACAGGGATGATTTTTTGACATTAGCTAATGCTCTGCTGGCCAGGAATACAAATGAAGCTGTGATGAATGCTGGCATTCACGGTAGGTATTGATCAGAGAAAATGTTGAAACGTTAGAAAATAACAAAAACAACATTAGAGGACAGTGCAATTCCATTTGGAGAGAAGGAGCCATTTGATCTTAATTCTCTGCATTTCAGAAACAATTTTTGAATTGTGAGCTAATAAACTGAAGACCGAACTGTGCGCATAAACAACTTCATTAATTTCCCTCTAAAGGCAAGCACTTGCTTTGGGACTTTTGGTTCACGTATTTGAGCAACAAAATCCATCTATTAAACCAGCTTATTCTATGATTAGTAAGCGGAAATGTTTATGAGCAACTCTCAAGAGGGAGTGGACTCCAGAGCAGTTGCTGTGCTCAAGCCACACAAAGGCAGGAGTCACGATACAAGAAACACAGTGCTCATGGCTACAAAAACACAATGTGATAAAGGTGTGGACGAAAAATATCCAGACAGTTGTGTGCACTGTATCCCAAATCACACACCGCTGCTCTGAACTCTGAACCACTTTGAGTGAATTGTCTTCAACTGGAAACAGACTAATAGGTCAGAAGGTCAAGGAACATGTGGGAAAGTGAGAACACAGGTGGATATGTCACTATCGGGCGGGCCCTGAGCAGAAGAAAAAACAAGAAGAGAAATTGACTGTGATGGAAAGAAGAAAAGGAAAGTCTACTGATCTACTGCAGGAAACATTCACAGGAAACATTATGAGCAGAGATAGAGTGCCACACTGTAGACTGTGCAGGCAAGAAAGATGCATGAAAAAAAGAAATCAATATGAGCTTTGTTATTTGTCTGCAGCCTTGATCAATAGAGGACGCTGAACAATGTAGCAACAGTAATCATCATTGTGGAACACTGTGAATCTACCAAGACCTCTGAAGCCCTGTTCAACCTCAGTGTCATAAGACACACAAAAGTTCATAGATACGGATAAAATTGACTTCTCAAACATTTTGATTTGAGTCATGACAGTATGAGACATTATACTTGTTATGTATCCGGATCACTGCTTGCAATCTGACATAAATCCCCCCCTGTCCAGATGAAACTATGCAGGGGCAGGTTTTTCTACGAAAGGCCTTTAAGTTAATTAAACGCTGCCTTGGCTTTCAGGGAGCACAGCTGTAGGCTCCTCTGCTTTGGGCAGAGAGAGCCTGCGAGTCGCCGGGATCCATCCATCTTCATCCTTGTCAATTATGCCGTTAGCGGGCTGCACATCTTCATTTCCAATGTGGGCACCGTCTCAAAGTACTTCCCAAAGTCACCGTAATCCAATTATACTCTGGCATTCACTCTGATGCAGCCCATTAGAAAAGGCTTAATCAATGTGAGGTCTTCATTAAAACAATTTCTGAATATTCATCATGACACTCAGTTCGATACTTTATGGGAACTCCAATCAGGCCATTCCCCCCCATGGCGCCTTAAACAAAAGCTGGCTATAGTTTTAATAGCAGCTCTGAGTGGATGGGGTAATATTCTGTATTGGGTAGGCAATATGAAGCGCTCTCCTCTTTAAACAGATTAATCCACCGATGACACTTCACAGCCGGGCCAAACACCAGAGGATTTCCTTTTATTTGTGTATCACAGAGGTGTACGTAGGTCGCACTGCACATAAACAACCACCAGCCTTCAAATCAGCCTCTTCAACACAGAATGACAAGGAGCAAAGTAATTTTTACAGGCGGTTCAACTCCTCATTTCCAAGGAGACCACACACACACACACACACACACACACACACACACATACACACACACACACACAACTAGAGGCTTCATTTCAGACGCCACCGCTGATTTTTCATTTCTGCAACTCTAGACCAACTTACTAATGTATTGCAAATAGCCTTCATGTAGCACAGATAAATGGGGACTGATAATAGGGAATGCATGTGATCCAGGCAAGTTTTTAGAGGAGTAACCTCTCACAGCAGGAATGTATGTCAGCAGTCAGTATGATGAGAAATAAACTCACCATGTACAGTTCTAGTGCTGGAATCACATAGGCTTCTTTTCCACTGCTCCTTCTCCCTCATTCTCTTTGAGCAAACACTAAACTAAACTTAACTGAACTAAACTAAACTAGTCCCGGTTTGGCACCACCCACATATCTAACCAAATGTGTGCAGTAATGAGTGCATGGACTTTTGGATTTTGGTAGAACATCCACTACACTTTCTATTTTGTTTCTTTTTGGGCAGTAAGTTATATTTTAAATTAAACAGGTACTCAAGCATCAATTTCATAGATGACACAAGGTGAAGAATTCCCTCAATGTCTTCTGTTCACTGGACAGAGCCCTGTAAATGAATTTCTGCAGCTGCTGTTTGGCCCATTTCCTTGTAAATATACTTCCTGATTGGTGATGTGAAATGCTGGCACTGAACTACCTCATTTGCATTTCCAGGCGCATTTTAAATGCCAGACGTAATAAGCTCAACTCTGATGGTTTTAAAATATAGCTTATTATGCAAACTATGTTTGTTCCTCTCTCCCATCAGAACCATCTTATTGAGACTAACATGTTGTACCCTGCCACCAGGCACGCTCGGTGATGAGGATTCATTCACTGGGTCTATGATCATTTACGGCAATTTATTTCCCTCGATTCTTACAAAGCCCATTAAAATTGATGACAGGGAATTCAGGCAAAGAGACTGAAAATAACTTGCACCAAACTGGAGTGATATGTACATCAATTAAGCCGCATGGACCAAACAATTTACCTCTTAGTCTCAGGGCCTGCATTGTTTATCTTGTACACTGCATGAAGTGACAGCACATTAGTGGTATGCTTTTTTGCACTTTTTGTTCATTCAGTTATTCTCTCAATGCATTTGTACCAAAGTGAATGAGGAATAATGGGTTGACTGTTTTGGACAGTGTCAAATTGCTGTAGAATTTGATTTAACTGTATTTAAACAACAACTTTTGATGGTTTTAAAGCATTTCAGAGATGTATGCTTTAATTTCTAGTGTTTTTTTCTCTCTCCATTTTCATCCTCTGTGATTTCTGTGACAGTGCCACACTTTGTTAACTTGAAACTTGAAACTTGAATTTGAAACTTAAAAATCACTGCAAAGACAATGCACCTCAAGAAGGTAAGTGGAGTGGTTGAGTGCCATCTAGTGTCTGTAAAATGTTAACACAAATGATTTTACATTCTTTTATTTTAGACACAAAAACATCAATTTCTTTCATTCATTGCTCTCATGTGCATTTAAAATTGGATAAAACCAGCCTATCATCAGATAGATTTCCTAGGTAATAATCAAATCGGATTTTGTTGTTATCTTTATTTCTACTATCATTGGTGCCTGCTTTAAGTTTCCTGGAGCTTAAAGTTGCTTTTGTATTACTTTGATAGATGACACATAAGTATCCAACATATCAAATCCACTGTTATCCACCTCCAATGACAAATGGAACATCAAAACCAGATGATTTACTCAGGTTGCTATGAGAGTTGACAAGAGAAATAAAGCTGCAGCATTTTGTACTTGCAGGAAAATTCCACACGATGGCAGTGTTTTCAAACGAGTTGTGGTCGATCAGCACTTCAACCAGGCAGCCGCTTCACAAGCCAGTGCACACAAGAAGTTAATGACCTTGCACTCACAGTGGCTATTAATGGATGCACTAATTAAACTGCAACACACATTCACTAATCACTTCCTCCCCTCCATCCATTACACCAGAAATGAAGGCCGTATATCTACTGTAATGTACTGTTGGAGCCCTGTAATTATCCTTGCATGCAATGTTGTGTTGTCAGTAAATACTGTAATGTTCTCTTATGAAGAGGATCAATAACTCACAGCAGCCTTATGTGCAAAGGTATGTAGGTTATCAATACTGGTTATATTTGAAGAGAAAAGATCTGACTCATCTCCCTCACAGCCTGAAAGTCTTATTACAGCGCTTAAGAGCATCCATCACAGTGAAAGGTCAATACAGTATGAAAAGACGTAGAACAATATTCAGAGCGAATTTGTCATTTGATCCGCCAGAGATAAGATATTGAAACTCTGGCTGTGTATCACTCATCGACCCGAACAAGCCGCCGCGCGGAATTCAGTATAATATTATTATTTGAGGTAATAATGATGGTACAAGTGCGCTTGTGGCATTCCTGCAGACGAATCATTATCCAGTATTGATGTAAAGTGGCACAAATCAATGAGCCCTGCTTGTGCCTCTCACTGCGCACAGGTGAGCATGTGCACAGGCATTTTTGTCAAAGTTGCACTGAGTGATGCTGAAAACAGGCTCTTTGTCGGAGCATTTGTCCGGGATCCTGTGTGTTGTGCCCTGTGGACGTAGCCTCGGGCAGCGCTGGAGTGTTTCCTTGAGGACAAGAGCCGGTGCAGCAGGAAGGTCAAGCACGGTGCTGAAAATCATTAACCGTCCTTTTATTCGCTTTCATACTCTGCCCGTATCGATGAGATCAAAAGTGACAAGGACAAGAACTCGCTGCGTTTGAATCTCATTCTGGATTTATTTTCACATATGTCTGCTGTGTGTGTGGGACAGGACAGGATGGGGGTGAGGGGTTTGGGGGGCTGGGGGGGTAGGAATTGAATTGCAGATGTCAGTGTAGCCATAACCTCTGCGGCAGGAAGAGGGGGGGAGCAGTAGACAAGGTTAAAGCTGTATTTGTTGGTGAAAAATGAAAGGCTGCTCTATAAAACAGTGTGTTTATTAACATTTTGGGGCTGGCTGTCCATCAGTTCGTGCACAGGACCATTGAATCATGTAATTTCTGTCATGGGTGAAAGATGAGAGGCCGGCCGAGCAGAGCGGCACGGGCCGGGCTCACTGGTTTCACAAGTGCTCAGGTAAAGGACGCTGAAAATACAGCCACTACAGTCCCTCCAGGTGTGATGAGTGTGGAGAAATCGCCTGCTTGAGTCTTTGGTTTCACATTCATTAGAGAGGTTCTTAAATTAATGATGCATTGTCGACCACGCCGCGCGATAAGACGCAATAAACAAGCCGAGGATATTTATGGCGCCGAGGCGAAGTTTATCACCTACAGTAGGGTTCAAGTGGCGTGCGCGGGACACGGCCTGTACACATTACACAGATGGCGTGCTGGGGCTTTACTGCCCTGCTGACACTTATTTACTCTGCCGGGAGCTACATCAGGCGGGATTTGTGTCTCCACTAACCTAAAAAAATGCAAATTCAATATTTGCCGAGGACACATTAAGATGTATCCCAATGCGTTAATGCTCCGTGGTTTTCACCAGATGATTAGCAGTTAACTCTGAGTGCATGTACAACATGGTAGGCTCACAGGCTACACAAGCAAGCCAGCTATAGCCTTCTTACCTCAGCTGTTTTGTTTTTGTTTTTCATTGCATGTTTGATGGTGTCTTGGTCCCCGGTTTGAATCCTGGTGGGAGTCGATCTTTTTATCTTTTTTTTTTTCTTCATCTGTTTGAAGTTTGCACAGGTTTTCTCGGTTTTCATACACAGTCCTGAAACATACATGCTTAGGTGGACTGGAGGCTCTGAAATGTGCCTAGGTGTAAGTATGACAGTGAATGGTGAGTGCTTTGTGTGTGTGTGTGTGTAGCCTGTGATGGAGGGTATCTGTTTAAAACGTCACAATGTTCTTGATTGCTAAATGTGTCCGTCTGCCATTTTCTGCTGGGCAGGTGGTAAAAAGTCAAGAGCTGATACAATTAGTTGATTGGAAATGGCAAACAAAACAAGTTATTTCAATGATGAATCTAATTCATAGTTGCAGTCATAACATAGTGTTTTTCTTAAACATGAAAACAGAAATCACGCAAACTATGCTGAATTAGAATAAAAGTGGGAATAGTTTGTATACTGAAACAAGCTGGAAGCTGGCGAATGCCCGGAGATGAGAGTGGAGCTGCAGCCTCTTGTGATCCTCTCTTTGGGGCTCTCCAGCTTCAGACTTTACAAAGTCTCTCCATTCTTTCATGTTGAAACACGTCTACTCAAAGGAAATGGAAATGGACCGTAAAGCACCTTCCTCAGTTGAATAGATGGAATCTGAAGTGAACATTATTTTATAACAGGCGCGGGATAGATGTGGAGTGGCGCCAGAGCCGGCATTGTTATGCAAATCAAAGCAAGCAGGGGGTCAATATCAAAGGTGCAGAGCGCACACAAGTATCTCATAAGACGATCTGAGGTACGAACGAGACACATGTGAAGGTGCACATCACTTATGTGACACGCCGTGATGTAGAATCAATATGCCACTGAGCTGCAGCGCCTCATAAGCACCCAGCAAACAAACTTGATTTGCTCCTGCCCTGAAATAATAATAATAATACATAATGCATCAGTGCATGCCACATGGATGATGCCAAGTGTATGTCCCACTTCATTAATTCATCCATAATGAGTTTTGCGGCGTGTAGGAGCAACTACCTTAGAGGCAGCCCCAAGAGTCACAGCTAATTAAATCAGAATCTTAAATCCCAATCTACGCACACATCTGCCTTTGTTTGCCGAGTAAAAGCCACAAATGAGCCACCCTCGAACAAAGAGTGCACGGTCTGCCGTCTTTTAGCAGCAGACGTGGACAGTCGAGGACACACTCACATGGCACAGGTGTATGTTGGTTTTTTTGGGGGGTAGCAAGTCAAAAGTCTAACCCAAAGTGCAAAAAGCAAGAGATCTGCACCAGTAGGTGTCTCTGTAACACAAACAAACCCTCCATTAATAACCAGGCGCTTCATTGAATGCCAAATTCAAATCGATCTCCATTTTGTGTGTGTGTGTGTTTGTGTATATATATATATTTATAAATATAAATGTGTGTGTGTGTGTGCGTGTGTGTACATGCTCTCAAAAGCTGAAAATACAACTTAACACGAGGTTCAAGTATAGAGGCCTTTGTTAATTGGTTGCCAGAAGTGTGATCCACATCTCGAGATTACGGGAAGTGAAACGCGAGTGTGCGGCGTCTCTCTGCAGGTGGCGGAGCGAGGCGGGGTTAATCTCCCGCTGTCTGCTGTCGCCTCGCAGTCCTCAAGGACATTATCAGCAATGGAGGAAGCCTGATTTTATGTGGGCGCGCTGGCCGTATCTTGTGGTTTTCTAACTGATTAAACAATCGGAGCGACTCGGATACAAGGCAGAGCCAAATGCAGGTGGAGTTTGGTATTTTTTTTGGACTGTTTTTTAAAAGTTACAATCATTTTGTTTGAAGCGCACACTTCTACTCTTTCTTCGACTGCTGCCTCATAAATTGAACATCACTGACTCAGGCCTGTGTTTTTTTTTTTTTTGTTGATTCAACACATGCATATGTTCCACGGTATCAAACAGAGCCCATACATATGGATGCTGATGTTTCTTGAATGAGGAATCTGCGTGCTCCGAAATCCCCACAATTGTTTATCAGTAAGCAAAACAAAAAAGAAAAAAAAGGAATTCGGAGCACCATGTGCCTTAAATTTGTCTTTGCCAGCTCCCAGTGCTGAGGACAGAATCTGAGAGCTGGATAAAGATCCTCATCTCGCATGCTTTCACGGAGCACTTGAGCCTGCGGTTTATCTCCGTAAGAGGAGCTGTCTCGCAGACGACAAGTCGCTGTTTGAGTAACCCGGCTCCGACGTCAGAAGTCACCATTAATCATGTGAATGTGTCATGCATCACACAGAGGTGGTTTGCCACATCTGGTCCTCAGTCATATATCCTAATCATCACCGTATCAGGGCTCCAAATCTGTCCCCGAATACATTATTCAAATTTACTTCATTAGAAAAGTCATTTCAGCCGACAGTTAGGTCCACCTCAAACTTGGCGAATGGCCTTTAATGACTTTATGTTTCATTCTAATTCCCTGCTCTTGCAATGGAGATATTGTAGCCGTTTAGCATAATTCATAATGACGCACACGTTCCCAAAATACAAAAGATGGCACGTGAAGTCAATCACGTTTCCCCCGCATTCATTTCCTCGAATGCAAAACATCTCAGAAGTTTCTGATTTTTAAAGAAGCTCTTTTTGTGTCTCCTCTTTCATGTGAAAACTGATGAAAGATGTCACTTGTGAAAGAGCTAAAAACGGAAAACCATGATATAAAGTTTCTCCTCGAACGACAATTTAATCACCGCAATTTCCAATACAGCCTCTTTCTCAGCCCCTCCAAGACACACTGTGTGCAGCCTCTTATATAACTGCATGACAAATCAATCATACAATTGTTGCTTAGATTGTTTTGACCGATAGGCACCTTGAGCCCCGAAGGACCCAAACAACCAAATAACTGCAACAACCCCAAAAAATAGCTGAAATAGAAAAGCAGGCACTTCCAGCTGTAGCAATATGGCTGCAGGTGTCTTCGCATTTCATCGCTGTGATGTGATCTCAAGCTTGTAATCTTACTATTTTATATTTTATGGGTTTGTGTGCAAACAGCAGTGGAGGCTCCTGTTGACCTTGAATCAATGTATACTGAATGCTCATGTACGTTATTTAAGCATTAGCGGTTCTTTCACTGCAAAACTGTATATTATCCACACAGATGCAACCCAAGCAACACATCTTCCTTAAGGATTAGCTCGGCTTACACTGTGGAAGGCTTTTCCAGAGACAATACCTGATCCATCAGTCTGCACAGAAAGTCCCCTTTGCCTTTCCCCGAACTAATCTCACATCGCTATAAACACAAGTCTCGATTCACCTGTTGATGGAGGGCTGGAGGCAGGGTTCAGCACATCTCCACTGTGTCCACCAAGGACCAGCCAAGGAGATTTCATGTGGAACATGCAGCCCCCGAGGCCTAATTTCAGAGAGCCATGACTTCTCTCTCTTTTATTATGGAGTGATATAGTGTTCGGTGCATCTGCGCTCTTGTTTAGTGTGACCTCCCCCGTCCTCTAAATCCAAAAAGCTGACATACTTTAGGACATAATTCATAAAAATCCTTTTTATACGAGCCTCTCATTTTTTGTTGACTTGTGACCTGCTTCAGCCAAAACATTTTCAACTTGAACTCTGGTCAGTCAACAGCAACAACAGACAGACATGAGGCTGATTTTCATTTATTTTTTATTTTTTCTCAGCCCGCAGTGTGAAAGAAAATAAAAAGGAGGATGATCCTCAAGTTGTCCAAGTGGATGGAAGAGGATGTGTTTGTTGCCTTCACAGACTGACCTTGAGATGCAATGTATGAAAATGATAATAATAGTGATAAGGGAATCTGCTTCATGGGAATGTTTAGGAGCTGGTTCTTTAACTGTAAATTTGTATCGGCAATAAGACTCATTTATATAAGCTCTGCAGCTATACAGACACGACTGGCGCATATGCAGTAAGGAAAAAGTAAAGTGGCAATTATAGTAATCATTGGTGGTGATGAAAGGGAATGTTTGTCTGACATCAAATTTGACAGATTTGACAGTTTTCTCTCTGGCAGCAAATATGTTCACTTATAGCACAGAATATCTAACACTAACACAGACAACTTTCACTTCATTTTATATATATATATATATATATATATATATATATATATATATATATAAATCGTAGGCGATGATGAAAATGTGAAGATGTTGATATATTATGTCTTACACCTATTAAGTATAACTGAATCCATGGCAGAACTTGTTCAATGAAGGACGATGGATCTCCAACTATCACACTGTCACATGAATGTGGTGAAAATGCCATATCAGGCATCTAAATAAAACAATGAATTATAACAATGTAGCATAACAAATGAACCTGCATCAAAATCAATCGATCTAAAGTGTTTTCAACTTCATTATAGGAGCCAACGATGAGTAGTTGAGTCTGTAACAAAGCTCATTTTCTAAACTGATGGTATGTTTTCTATGCAGAGGAACTTACTATTACATAATACAAAAGTACAGAAACAGCAAAAAAAAAAAGCCCAGCACCCTCCAACTTTGTGACTTTCGCTGAAAAATGTTGCTGTCACAAAGTTGGGAACACGGCTGAGTCTCGTCTCATGAAAACTTGATGCATTGCAAATGTGTGGCTTTAAACGACGACAACAACAATAACAACATTAAACATGATCAAGAGTTTCGTAGGTTGGCGCAAACAGCAGAAATAATTTGTGCCGAAGGATTTATGAGGTGGCGGTGAAATAAAGTGACTCCTGGTGTGCTAGTGGAAAAAAATAAAGAAAGAGAAAAGGTGTAATTTCAAAACTCGGCCAACGGACACCTCCTAATTTGATTGCTGGTATTGGCAGCATGTGGCTCTGCTCGGCCTCGGCGCGTCATTCCTCACCAAAAATGGTCTTTCGCTTGCCACCCTGCAATGTAACAGATAATAGTATTATTGTTATTGCATTGTCGCTGGCTGCGCTGGCCTGCTCGGTGTTTACTTTCCTAACGCTCCACGTCCACAGACGATGGCAGTGATCCATCCTGACAGCCAGAGGCTGAGCGACAGATTCCACACAAAGAGGGAACCCCTAGGTAATCATTTGCATTTGTTTTTTATTGCAATCATTAGGGCTCCCCTGCCGGGCTTCGGCACCAGTCTGTGTGACAGACCCCATGTTTTATCTGGGAGTCAGGGGAGGTATGTTGCTGGGAGCGAGCCGAGCAGTACAGTACGCTGCACTGATAACGAAAACAGGCTGGCGACCATGCATCATACACACACTGACATCTGTGCGTCCCTACGTGTGCGCGTTGTAGGAGTGCGATGGTGTCAGGTTTCAAACACAGAGGATCTGTGATTAAAAATGCAGCAGATATTAATTATCATACTAACTTGTATTGCCAATTTAGCCTGATGGTGTATTAAAAGACGTGAAATTATTTTAATGTGATATCATTAAAAGCCTGGTACACAGCACAGCAGAGACTTGCCAACAGCAAGAGAGGGAAAACCGTGGGGAACAAAAGACAGAGGAATCCTTGATGGAGCCGGGCAGTGTCATGACCCCGCCTGTCCCCCAGCGGAGCCCCGGAGAGATCACAAGTGGTGCTCGAATGGCGAGCGACCATGGCTGTGCATCAGGATCCAAAGATCACCCTCGAGCCCCCAGCTTCCCTTTAATTATCTCGGGGTCTTCGGAAGAATGTGGCAGCGTGCAAAATAACCACTTATTCAGCTTTCTCTGCGAGGGAAAAAAAGGAAAAAAAAAAACTTAAATTACCTTAATGCTTACACAGCTGCCACTCTGCAGAGGCACCGAACAAATCCAGAACTTTTCACAAAGTACCAAGACCAAACAAGGGCCCCTCCATAGTGGATCGCATTGTTAGAAACTAGTAGTGTTCTTAGATCTATAAGTTATTACCCTTACAAAAAGCCCCATGATATTTAAATGGAAATGATTTGTTCACTTCTTATCACATAGACTGTTGAACAAGCAGACAAAACGTCAAAACCTTTGCCTTCTAATGTCAGGGATTTTCTCAAAGGTGATAAGAAGACGATCTTGTCTCTCACTGGTCTGTTTCCTCAGTAAACATTTTCTCACGTATTTAGGGGATGGTCTAACACATTTTTTCACCTACATCAGAGGAAACTTATTACCTCAGATGTTCTGTTTTTTTTAGGATTTTATACCACTGCCATGTTTTTCTCCTGATGTCACCATGGTTTTAGATTGAAAACAAAACAAAACAAAAAACAAAACAGCAGCGTCAAATATGGACCTTCGGGATGATTCTTCTCCTCATGCTAAATGTAGTTAAAACAATGCTATGTAGAGGAAAGTGGTAAAAATGATAGTTCCAAGGCAAAAGCCCATACTGACTCCCTGATGTAATAAAGAGCATGCATTATGTTTTAATGGCAGTGAGATTAAAAAGGTAGTTTTAATGGGTTGCAATGTGCCTTTTCTTTACAAAATCCTTAGTGTAACAATACAGTGTATTATTAGACTTACTGCATGAGCTGAGCTGGAAATTACAAGATAATATAAAAATACACAATCTTACGAAAAAATCTATGCCTTAAGCATGAACAAAAAAAGAAGGAAAAGTGTGTAAAATGCATACAACATCCCCTTGGAGTGAAGTGCTTCAGGCTAGGGCTACAAGGCGTCACACAGTCAGAGTCCTCCCCAGCTACACCATTTTGTCCAAACATGGTCACTCCTGGCTCCAGAAGTCCAGCTTCAGAAAAGATGTGACGCCTTGCTTGAGGTTTCAGCTCTGCAGTCATTTGGGTCATGGAAGATTTACACTTGGTTTCATCATGGCGCCTCCCATGGTAAAAGCAGTGCTCCTCAGAATGGAACTGGATTCTAATTATATAGAGGCAGCCGTCAATGGAAGTGCCTTTTGAGTTCTCGTTCAGCCTCACAGTAGACTAATATTTACTTCTCCTTGACTTGCAGTGTACTTAGATTTATGCCACTGTCAAAATGCTTTCTAATATATTGGCCTGTGCAGCGTATTCATTATAATGATGCCTCGCATGAGTCTGCCGTGTCACTAATACACCCCTGCGCTTGTCACAGAGCATGCAGGATCATTAAGCTTTGATGAAACAATGGCAGCACCCAAGGTGAGGTGGGAGCCACCCACCCACGCTGAGGCCAGCTAGACTTTACCAACCACACGATATTAGGCTCATTCAGCTCATTACAGAGCCAACTAGCATTTCTCTGACTCCCCTTGCTTACTTGTTGGCCCCCTCTGCCCACACATACACACACACACACACACACGCACACACACACACACACACACACACAGCTTAATAGATGCCTGGGTCTCACCTCTCTTTTTGTCTGTGTCCTCCTTATCTGTCCTCCCATGGAAGCAAGTCTGCCCCTTTTCACCACCACGGCTGCTTCTCAATCAACGCGGCTCCAGCCTCCTAGACTCATTCCAATTTGGTGCCGTTCCCCCGATACCAGAGCAATTATACCCAGTCCTGGCCATCTACATCCCCTGCTACACAGTGCGGCACCAGCTTGTCAGTGAGCCACCGCATTAAAAGGAAAAAAAAGATCTTTCATGGCTCTGAATGAGTAATGTGAAGGAGTGATGTGAGGCGTGGAGTTAAAGGTTTCGTCAGAAGAAAAAGTTCAGGAGCAGCAGATCACGGGCGTCGACTGAGGGGTGGGTGGGGCATGGCACGCTTCGCCCTCATGTGCGAAAGGTGTGCATCTATACCATGCACAAAGTGCATAAAGGTAGCCTAGAACGAAGTACAAAGACTCAAGACAAGCAAAGAATGAGCAGCAGTGAGCTCAACATCGGGGGTTTCCATGACAACGTAAAACTTTTGTTTCCTGTCAAAGCGAGGATGGCATTAGCAGTGGCTGCAGACGTGACAGTAAGTAAACAGGCTCGAGGTTGTTTGAAAAGATCTGATAACGCAATCATTTTGAGAATGGGCATGTGCTGCACGTACACAGTTCTAGGTGATAACAGGGTTTCCGCCAACTCACAGTTCCATCTACTGGCCTGGCATATGAACTGCAGCATTTCTCAAGTTTCCCCACAGTCTGCAATCTTGTAATCAAAACGACTAAAAACGAATCACAGTGTTGTTAAAACAAGTACATTTAGGTTGGAGTCTAAATAAAAACGCATTAGTCACTCTCATGTCTCCCTGTCTTCTCTCTTTCTCCTTGTGTCTGCCCACCAACAGGCCCGTACGCACACCATTTGAAGCTTGGCAACCAATCAAAACTGACAAATGACAACCTGTGACTGCTGAAGCACTGAACTTCAAACCCCAGTCTGCTCTCTCTCCTCCACACATCTGACAGATTGCTGAAGGATTCCTTGACAAATTGTTGCCTTTGAAAAGAAAGGTGTGGGTGGAGAAGAGGTTTCAGACATAAACTGACCATCCTGACAAACACTGTGAACTGGTCACACTGACCCCTTAATCTAGGAGGAGAAAACTCTGGGAGAATCTCAGGCAAACGTTTCCTTGTGAAGGACTCAGGTGTTTCACGTTGTTCTGGGTTGATAAATGACTGATAACTGATTGGAAATACTGTCAAAAAGTCTAAAACAGATCCACATCCTAAGGCTGACACCCTCATCTCTTTGGCAGAGGTCACCACCAAGGTGTCGGCAGTAGGAAGGTGCTCGGGGTGGACGAGATTCATGCTGAAGTAATGAGGCCTCTGATATCAGGGAGCTGTGGTTGATGCTTGTATCAAATGACAGAGATTTTTTTTTTACAAACAGTGAAGCTTGCGGCCCAGGGGGCATATTGAGACAAGATCAGGTAGCTTCCTCGAAAAGACAAAGAAACTATCAAAGAAGGTTTCATTCCTAGACCTAGAATGATTAAAAGGAGCATTTATCCTTGTTCTCTAATGTTAATGTAGAATCTATAGTACACTGGTTCTAGCAGTAATGCTACAGAAGCTTTTCTGACAGGGATCCTGGTTTTAACTGAGGGGGTATTACAGATCTGCCCTTTTTCTTTCATGCTCATCTGGCAACGTGGATGATGAATTATGCTTTATGTTGTCTGGCACTCACATGAATGATTGCAAGACTTGACGTTCCTTATTAAACAGCACAGCAAACTTGGCACTTTTTACCCAAACTTTAGTGTTACGGCTTTGCAGCGCTCACACTGACATTTTGCTGGAAACCTCATGAAACTGATTCCTCGCAGTCATGTACAAGGGCAGGTTTGTTCCAAACTCTGGAGTTTGCATCTCTGTTCAGATTCACCTGTTTCTCAGCTGACATTTCACTCTCCAAAATCGATATATGAAAGGGAATGTGATGGTGCTTGAGGACTTGCCTGAGTCGTAGCACTCTTACAAATGATCTCTTAAAGAGCCGAATGCGAATCATGTTGGATGGATATGATGTTGCAGGCTGTTGTTCACTCCTGTGTGAACATCAATATGGTTCACACAGACAGGCTGACAGGTTAAAGTATGCCTGCCCTCTTGTTCACTCAAGATAGACGTTGGTCTCCAGCGAGGTCTTTTGTCCCACTGCGTGTTTGTTCGATTCATCGTCAGGATATCAAGAGATCCGGAGAGCGTCCAGGCACCTGCTGTGCCGCCATATTAAGGCAGTACATCTTAGGATTACATTGTTTTGCCTCATTCACTGTGGTTTACAGCTCTGTGTGATGCTGTCTAGAGCACAGTAGACACTCATATCTGAAACTGAGAGTTTGTGTGTGAAGGCTGTAACACACCGATGGGAAATGCACAGCTTCCAGAGTCCCGGGATCCTGTCCACCTCTTGGATGGAGAATTGTGAGATTTACTGCATCTCCAATTGTTTTGGAGCGGTGATGGCAGTAATTTAATTTAGGAGCATGGTGATAAATAGGGCTGCACTGTGGTTTAACAGCGGATCTTCGTCCAACTAAAGTTTTATACATGGATTGAAAGAACAGCGATGACGTCTTTCCAACTGATCCTGGAGTAATTGCAGTCAGACTTTGTGTAGATTTCAGCTCTTGGTTGTCTCCTATTGGATGTTGATAACAAAGGACACAATGTATGGATTGCTGCAGATTGAATTCAATTTTCCACCATTCCTTTTTGCTCCTGTGGACTTCTGTACAAGTGTTTCTTAAGATGCTTTTAATAATGCACAGGGCTTCAGCCAGCTTTGATCTAAGCTGTGTTAACAGTCTCTCCATTCCACAAAATATTTTGAGGCCACTTAGGTGCTTTGTTGGAGAGATCCTATCCAATCATGATGGCGAGAGGAGAGGAGACAGGAATAGAACCCCCCACCACACACACACACACACACACACACACACACACACACACACACACACACACACACACACACACACACACACACACACACACACACACACACACGCACACTTTTTATTCATCTGATTTACAACTCAGTTTTAAAAAGGATTACAGAGGATTATAGGATTACAGATTTTATTGTTGTTAATTATTTTTAGCCCTGCTGTTGGTGTGGCATTATTCTCTGGCACCAGCTAAAGCAGCTGTGGTGGTTTTCATTAAAACGTGAAAATTTCTGGAAAATTTGGTCATTGGTTATTTTGTGCATTTGTGCTTTGAATTTGTCCATTGACGAGTCTTTCCTTTTGATATTTCTCCTCATGTCCAAATATCTGCAAAAAACAACTGGATCACGGGCAGCAAAGATAACAAAGTACTATGATTTATTCATACGGTATTGTACTTTACTTTGGAGGATCATAAAAAGTGTTCTTTTATCCTCGGCTGTGTTGGATCAGTTTTAAATATTTCTGAGCACACGCTCATAAAACCTAACCTTGACTTACCATTTATGAGCTAGAAAGGGCTGTGGTAGCAACAACAATGCATGCACCTAGTGTACATGAGAAGAACAACTCTGGAAATGTACAATAGAAATAAGTAATAGGAGAGCTCCAGTCACTTATACCAGGAACTGTGTTGTTTTGTCGGGGTGTAACTGATGAGTTTCATCGTGAGTAGATATTATGTCATTCAATTAAAAAAAATCGACTTAATGATAAGAAGCCATGAAGATGAACATATCGATATGAGTCAATGTCACACGCTGATTAACTCTTTACCTACCGATTATTACTTTAACTGTCAAAATTTCAGAAGCCTTTAAAACTCGGAAAGTTGTGATTTCTGTAGATATGTGACTAACTGAGGGAGAAATAGTCTTGTGATGTAGCCCCATGAAACAAAAGAGAGGAAGGTGATATGAGAGTGATCAAAGGCTATCAATACGGTTAGTCCATGAATCTTGGCATAATATGAAAAATTCCAACGTGACTTTTTCTATTGTCTGTCTCTGTATAGAGGTCATGTTTGCACTGTTTTTTCTGCAAACCCAAAGACTTGGACTCAAAAAAAAAGTGAGTTGGAATGATTTATGTGCAGCAACAATGTTTTTTCTTACTAAAACCCTGAAAAAAATCAAGTTTGTTGTTTTTCTTCTTGTGAACTGTGTACTCGTCTATTTTAAGTACAATATAAACTATGTTGAAAATATAAGTTGTGCTGAAATACTTGACATGTACTGTATCTTGCGATCAAATCCAAAACAGCTTATTCTGTTTCCTAATGTTCAACAACACAACATGTCAGAAACATAAGTTGAAAGGGTTTGGAACATTTTCTTTGTTTTTACAACCAAAAATATTGCTCTCCTTGGGTCCAGTTTTGCTTAACAGAGGGCATCGAGTCCTTGCACGCCCACACACAGGCCTCTCTGGTCTCTCCCCCTGTAACGTTCTTCTTGAACATAATTAATCGCAGCGACAGAAGCCGGAGATAAAAACAGCATTAGTCAAAAATTACCCCTGACCTTTTCCATCGCACAACAAGCCTCCCTTTTGGTTTCTCTGTGTATTGTCTCTAAATGAGACATTCTGAAGGTTTCTCCCCCACGCACGATGGACCTTGTTAACAAGTTGCCACGTCTCCTGTTTACACGTTTTCTTTTCTCTCCTATTTTACTTTTAACTTTTATTTTGAAGAGTTCAAAAGCGCGAGTCTCTTTGGCGTTCTGGCAGTCTAGACTGTGGAGTTTGAGGGTGTTTCACAAGCTGTTTGATGGGAAGTTATTTTGCTACAAATGAGGTTAAGCCACAGTTGAGCGGCTGTAGATAACACTTGTTGCTACCATCTGTGCCTTCCTTACACTGTAACTCTCATTACTGTTCGCCTCCCCTTGATGAGGGCAGACGATTCCTCTTGCCGGCTCTACTTACGCTTTTCTCCTTTCTTATAGACAGTTTATATTATTCTGTTTCACAGTGCTTGGTATGAATGTCTTCTCCCCGTCTGAGCTTGATTGTTTACCCTTCATGTGTCGTTTCTGTTTGAGTCGAAGGAAACGTGCTTTAGCAAAAGTGGAATATCTATGCTCAAGGTGAAAAGAGAAGGCGTTTAATAAAGCAAGATCAGACAATAAACACGTCTGAATAATAACTAATTCCCTGGAAATGTCAGGACAATAAGGCAGCAGCTGTTTGAAAAGGGCTGGCTAAATAGGAAGACGGCATCCTGGGGGATTATATCCGAGGCCTTAATATATGGTGGAGGAATTCTGACCAGCAACAAGCTGCCTGTGCTGCAGACAGGATGCCTGCCATGATGCATGCGATGCTGGCAGAGTGAAGATGTAAGCACTTCTATCACTGTAAACGGGGAAAGCACTGACAGGATCATTTCGGGGGAGAAAAACAGCATCTTGACTTGTCAGGCGTCTCGCTGACGACTTCGTTTTTTTATATTTAGCTTCAAAATCCTTAATGTGGACATTTGCGAGTGTCTTCTGTCTCAGCGGAGGAAACAAGAAAGGAAATGTAGTGCTGTGCCATAATGTGGAATGTCAGACTGACTTTGCATGGAGCAGATCCACCGACAATGACTTGCAAATGATAGAAAATGTGACTTTGACAGTAATCCAGGGTGATTTTCCCGAGGATCGAGATGCATTTATGGCACAGGATTCGTAGCGCTGCCTTGATAGAAAACTCGATCAAAAGGAAAAGTTTGGACAGGCGTTGTTGCAACTGTTTTAGCGCAGGTCGCCAATTAATTATAGCCACAGCATGGCAGAGGGGCTCAATGCAGCTCTATAGCTATTTCTAACACTGCGTTCTGCTTGTTCTGAATGATTTTATTTTATTTTTTTTTAGGATTTGATGTCTCTTGCAGTATCAGAGAACAGTATCATGCAAAATCAAACCTACTCCACAAAGGGCCTATCCAGAGTAAACAGTTTGACCAATCAGCTGTGTGAAGGTTGAGATCAGTTAATTGAAAGAGTCAAATCAGGTATGTTGCTGCTTGGTTGGAACAAAAACCTGCAGCCACATGATGCTTTGTAAAGTAGGTTTGATACCCCTACTCTAAATCATGGATAAGAAACTATATTTTGGACATGATGGTTTTGTCCTTTAGCCTCAATGATTGTAGAATAAGCATCAAACTGACACTGACTCATGTGACAGAAGTGAGAAAATTGGCCTCCAATTTACACCCACTCCCGTCACAGCGTGCCTGATTCAAACAACGCCTCTTATCTTTGTAGGATTTCACAAGCACATATCCTCCTGGTAGCAGGTCTGTGGTGCCTATTTTCCACAGCTGGAGCAACTTTATCGCTCCTCAGTGCCTATATCACAAGTTATAGTTGTCGCTCTTGCCTTTCAGGGTTGCTCAGAGGTGGATAGAGCTGATAGATCATATCATATCAGAAGTCTTCTCCGCTGTTTTGAGCACTATGTGTCCAGCATGTGATATGGTCATCAATTTGCAAATAATTCCATGATTAATAAGATATCAGAATTTAAAGAAATGAATAAATATGGGTCACTCCTTCTCTATGGTTTCTGCTGGCTCCATTACAAGGAATGGCAACCTCCCGCAACTCAAACTCCTGGCCTCATCAAGCCTCCTACCCAAACCAATGGGTGATGTCGTGGAGGGTTGGGGCTTGGCAGTGACCCCCCCCACCCCGCTGTTATTATGATTCATTGGGGAGGAATCAATCAGAAAAAGCTTAATCGCTCCCCTTTGAATAGCACATGTCACGCGCACCGATGCGCGGCAGAGCCGCCGCCATCTCTGCGCTTTACCTCAGAGGTGTCTTCATCAACATATTGAATAACAGGTGTTGTTTGTAATGGATTAATTACAATTCTCCACAGAGCGCTGGGAAATTACAAGGGGGGGAAAAAACACGAATTATCATAATTAAGCAATCATTTTTCAATCGATAGGAAGGGAGCAAAATGCAGAGTTTGCTACTCAAGCTGCAACTGAAGTGGTAATAACGCGTTGCTGACAACTGTATATGGGAGTAATGAAATCTGTAAACACGCACGTCTGTTGTCGTGTAAATCAGTGGCTCCTGCCTGATGTCACAAACAGGCAGAGACTCTAATAATTAAAGGGCAGATTCACATCCACCCTCCCATTACATCTTGAAATGATACCACTATTTCCTGTCACATGTTCATATGTGCACATGCCGTTTAGCCTTCAAATGTACCTGCACACTGAGCTGAGTGTCTGTTACGTACACAATAGCATTATATCAATAGGTCCTGCATGCAGTTATTCTGCCATGAACTGATGAACTGTAGTTTGTCATCTATATATGTGTATTTGTGTATATATATATATATATATATATATGGAGAGAGAGAGAGAGAGATGTGCATTTCTACATAACATTTAAACTTTACTGTGTATTCTATAATGCTTTTTCTAATTTGTGCCAATCGTCCATGCATTTTAGAGACACCACTAAAGCTTTCAGACTAATGCAACGAGGTGAAAAGGAAAAAAATAGTTGAAGTGGCATAAGAAGAAACTAAAGTGTGTGTGTGTGTGTACGTGTGTGTGTGTGTGTGAATGTGTGTGTTCAATGTCCTGCGTTTTCCATTTTGTACAATGCAGCCTTAAATACACCCTCAGAAATGTGGCAAAGTATAAGAGCTCTAATGAGGGACAAAACTAAAAATAAATAAATGCGTTATTGTGTTGAAAACTCTGGCCTCAAAAAAAGAAAAGAGAGAGAGAGAGAGATCCTGTGTTTGGCTCCTGCTGATGTGTTGAGTCTTTACTTGAATCTGAACAAAATGAGCTTGACACCCAAACACCTCGCTCTTCCTGTAGGAGCCCGGGCACAGTCGGGGTCCTCTGCAGCACAAGTCTTTACAGTAACTCTGAGTTGTTTAACACTCATCAAACATCTTTAGACTCTAAAATCACTTTGCCTGCTCTGCTTCTCATAGACACACACACACACACACACACATACACACGCTAAACCCTAGGCAGCCAAATCTCTCAGACACTCGAGTGAAATCTAATAACACATCTGGGGGTCTGTGGCGGCTAATCAGAGTGAGATCAGACAACAGGAGCTGAACATGTCATCAGCGCCGTGGCTGTGTTTACATGCAATAATCTCTTTATTGTCCTCGTCTTGATTATGTGTGTATTGTTGACAAAGATTGTGGAGAAGGTAGCACGGCAATAAAGCCATCTTAATCCAATCTGACACCTTGCAATTGATTAAATGTAATAATTGAGTGGCCGCTATAGAACATGAGTGATGCAAATCATTTCCCTCTTGTTGCACTGATTGCAGCTCTGGCTTCAACCCTAAATGGCAAAATTACATATTTTCGAAATGAACCCCGCTGGAAGAGACCACAGGGTTCTCTTGTCTTGTTCATCCTCTCTACAAATTCATTTCCTTCAGAATAAAAGCGTCAGAAGGTCTGTCTGTGTAAAATGAGCAAAAGAAGCATCACGTCAGCTCGAGGTCTGAAAGGGGACCTTGGTGGTCTGGTGACCACTCTTGAATCAAATAAAGGCATAAAAATACTGGAAAGCTTGAAATAACATTCAGATAACTGAACAGTAATGAATCCTTCCTCAAAGAAAACTGTTCTTTGTTGAGACGATCTCTAACTCACAAAGTGTAAAACCCGGAGATGGCAAAGGTCCATTTCAACTGTTATGTTTGTCCTTGTGTTGTACAAAACGGCCTTCTCATTGTGGTACTTGTATTACGCAATAGTTTTGTTTGCTAATCTGTCTTAAATATACTGTGGGCCTGTTAAATACCATACCAGAGCAGGTATATCCCTCACCCTGACCCTGGCTTTGGTTCGTAAAAAGCATAAATATGCGTCCGCATGCTTTATTTAATCTGAAATTGAATTAGGAGCGATCTGTCTTTTTCAGAGGTAACAATGGCCTGCAGTGCACACACATATTCATCAAACTAACGCAGCACAAAAAATGAATTCTGAAAACTGTCTCACGCTAAGCAAACACACTGTAAATCCTTCCCGGACCGCTGCCATTTGACAATAAATAAAACATGAAATTAGCAGTAGTAGCGCGCCCACGACAGACACACACACACACACACACCCGTGGACCTGGAACATAAATGTTACATAACACCGAATGAATGCATTATAAGACTCTGAGGCGAAAAACTCTCCAGAGTGAGCCAGAGATTTGTCTGATATAATGTATCAGGAGACGTATTACCTCAGGGACCGTCGTCCTACCGGGCCAGCCGTGATAAATAATGCAACAAAAATACATCATGGTGATGTTTCTCTTTATCCAACATGTGTAGCTGTCAACTTTGATCAATACGAACGCACTAAAGGCGATGGTATATAAACACAGTCCCTTTTCATGTTCACGCATACTGTTGAACTCACAAACACCACGAACGAGACATTTAGATGCAAAAAAAAAAATTTCAACCCTCGGGGCCCGGAAAATCTTTAAGGTTGACCCAAAGTGTTACGCACACACACACACACACACACAGATACGTAATGTTGGTATCTGTGTATGGAGGAGAAGGAGCAGAGAAGTCCAGACTGCTCAATGACATTCTCTAAGGTTCTTCTGCAGAAATGATCCCAGTGCAAAACCTCTGAAATACCAATTTATCCAGTGCTCTCCACACTGCCTGTATGTCCACTCCCGGCATACCTGGTAACGCGCAGGCTGCGTAATAAGATGAAAATTTGAAATTCAGATTTTCTTTTCTCTCTCATCTCACATCACTGTGTTGTAGTGATCTGAAGACCCACCCATCAATTTTGACTGTCAGATCAAAAAAAGGTCTTCATTTGCATCGGCTCCTGTGAATTTTCACCTAGCAGATGAAGTTTTTTTTTTTTCATTGCCGGCAAATGCAATGAGACGTTTTGAATAATTAAAACAATTTGGCGTTGCTCGAGAGCATCACCGTGTCTCGCAGACGAGCTCATTGTTCTTTCTAAAAGCTCAAAAACACACAATCATCATGTTGCTTTAAGATACATATTTTATGAGAACTTCTCATAAATGTGATTTTGAAGTGATGACAACACCGTGTAGATCGATGCACTGTCCTACGTGATCAGAGGTGATTTTCTACCTTGTAAAGATCTAGATCTAGATCTCTGTTATTAGGCTAAAAGGGACTTGAACCTCTGTGCTGTTAAACCAAACAGTGTCACGATAACACAATGCTCTTTATTTGGCAAACAAAATGAGCGCATATTTGTTTACATTAAGAGCACAGATTGCATGAAATCTGAAATGTTTCCTTATTTGATGTACTCACAAGGCTGCACTTCATCAAATCTACAGAATGAACATGAGGCAATACAAAGGTTTAGCAGCTTAATACTGAAAAACAAGTGAAGTTTAAGGTCAGATAAGTCTGAAAAACACTCATAAACAGAGGCGCATCTTTCGGTAATTCGTGTTATTTTTTTCACCTACAGTGGTGACAATATGTGTCTTTTCAACCACATCTGTTAATGCATCCTCGAATCCACCGAGTGGGAGCAGAGAAAAGATATCAAAAAGGCAGAATATCACACAAATATCAGTCGGCTGAGGTGTGAAAGAAATGTGACAAAGATAGACTGAGACAAACAGACTCTGTGAATAAATCATGACATCCGTGAAGCCTTGATGCCAAAGGTTCACTGATGATGAAGCATCAAATCTACTTGAACATCATCCTGTTCTTCAAATAAGCCCTTTAAACAAACACAAACACCACGTTCCCAGCGTGTTCCCACATCCCCTTCAGTCCTCTGAGGGTTTGACGTTCTCTTAATTGCGTCACCTCGTTGTGCATCTTCTTCTGCGGGGTGAGTTGGTTTAGTGGTGCTCGACTGGAGAATCAGAGGCACCATCTGTTTTCTTCTCGGCTAAATCGTAACCTCCGGGGCTGAAAGACCGAAACCAGTGCAAACGAGTGCCAAAAAAGCTTCCCGAACGGCCTCTCGAGGCCGACTCCAAAACCAAGGTCAGTCACCGTAAAGCCCCATGTTACACACACCCTGGTGTAAAACTGCAGTTTGGATTTTGAAAGCTAGTGGGGGGAATTTTTAAATAACTCACTACTTGGAAATGTTACAAACCATGTTTTTCTAGAATCAGCATCTAAATCTGTTTCATTTCCGAGTTGAGCCTAGTTTACAGTATTATGGCATTACAGTATTACAGTATATAGTTTGAGGTAGTGTCCCAGACAAGCAAGGCTTGCTTGTCCTCAACACTACAGTAGAATAGAACAGAAAACTTCAATAGGCCCGAGTGCAAATGCAGTTACTTGAACAGTAATTATAACTGCTGGTATAGATAAATTAATAACTGAAAATAATGCATATATAAATACACACATTATTGGGGATGCAGCAGAATGTTGATGGCCGAATGACACATGTTTATCGACATCCAGTATTTGATGGTAGTCAATTTTATTTTCTGTCATGTGCAGGGCTCCTGATCATGTGGCACAATGTGCTGTATTTGGTGAAGTCTGTTTTATTTTCTCTTTTTGGGGACAACGCAAGAGGGTACACAAATGTGGGCTGTCTGGGAGTATTTCAGCATCTCTACACAAAAGAGTAACTAAGAAGAAAAAAAACCCCAAAACATCAGTGCCAGCACTGGCCATTGGCCAAATTTTAAACATTCAGAAGTTATTTTAAGCCTCAGTATCGGCCCAGAATTTCACAACCAAAGGACCTCTACAAAAATCCCTTCATGCAATACAAAGTTACACAGCCTCCTTCTCGCCCAGTGGTGGCCAGTGGACAGAAACTCATGTAAAATTTTGCTCAAATGTAATCTAGAATTCAATTATAATTTGTTGTATCTGGATGAAAAAGCAGCAAACGCGGGGGTTAGAGGGGGAAGCACCCGCCTTTTAGCTCCACCTGATATCAACAACGTCTGCTGTAATTATCTCTTCTGACCCGTCTCAAATCGCCTTATTTCACCGTCTGAAATCCCTCGCCACCTCCGTCTGGAATAGGCACGTGCGATCAGCTCTCTGAATTACAATCCTGCCACCATTAATAAAGACCAGAGAGGAAGATGAAAACCCGGAGATCCGACTGTACTCCTCATGAGGTGCAGCCCCAGAGAATCGGTGGTGCCCAGGGCTCCGAGGGCTTTTCTCCGAGTCGTCTTTTTTGATGTAAAAGTCAAGGAGCACTCTCTGTATTCCACAGGCAGCCCAGCCTGTGCCTGACCAGCGGTAATAGCCTATGATCAGAGATCCATTACTCGCGTCTGCGAAATGGGGCTCAGGGAGCGCACTCATTTGCCATTTTAAATTGATCCGTACTTCTGGTTCCCAAGTCCGATGAGACAACACCCCTCAGTTTCAATTTCCTTCTGCGATATATGACTATCAATACATTATTAGAGTCATTTCATAGGTTATTCTGTAGACGCGCCATTTGCATAAGTGTATGCATTTCATCGGCGTGGACGTGGACGGGCGTAGGCTTTTAAATGTGGAATTTTGCAATGAGTCCAAAGCTGTGTTTCCATTACCCCTAGAATTGTGCAAAACCGCAGTATCGCAAAAGTATCGCAATAACAAAGAAGGTAAAAAACAGAAAAATCTATCAAATATCGCAAAAATATTTTTGCACTCTCATGAGGTGTTTGTTTTTCGGACATTTCGATGTGTTTTGCAAAAGTGCAATGGAAACACTTTTTTCACATTTACCTGTCACCAGAGAGCCACGCTATGTGTGAACGGAGGAGGAGACACGAGTTGTTTGACATGATACGTGACAACAACATTACTGTTGTACTGGATACGGAACAACAGCTAAAGTGGGAGTGTTGTATGATAAATCAAGCTAAAGCTGTAGCGGCGGCCGAGGTCGCTATCGCTAGCACTGCAGGGTGACGTCCATCCTCCTCAGAATGAAGACTCGTGTGATGTCACGCGAGAATTATGGGATGTGGCGAGACTAGACTTTATGAGGGTTACAGTTCATTCACAAAAAAAAATGTTCAATGGAAACAACCAGCAAGTAGCACTTTTATTTTGCGAAAAACAATAATGGAAACGCAGCTAGAGAGCACCGTGGGATAGTGCTGAACTTCCTCTGGGCGAGCTCTCTCCTCCGCCGTGTCCCTTCCTGCCCAAACGCTTTAGCGTCACGCGCCACGAGCCGCCACAGAGGACGACTTGGAATACATTTGGCTGAGGTAACAAATTAGATTAGTCTATTTATCTACTAGCCACCCTCTCCTCCTGCTTCACCTCCTCTCTTTTCCCAGCAGGAGGCCACGGTTGTGTCACTCCTGTCTCCTCTCCCGTTTCCCCTCAGACTAAACTGTCCGTGCCGATCAGCCTCAACGGTGTTCCACACAGGATATGAGGGAATCTGGGGAGGGAGAGCTTAGCATCTCGCGGCCAGATCATGAATATATTCAACGCGTGGCGAAAAGACTGCGACCCAGCTGTTATAGGAACATTTCATATTACCGTCTTCCACATGTGAGGCAATAATTGTGTGAATGAAAGCAATGCATATTATATTTTCATTTCCCTCCCTCACGCTCCCTCTCCCTCCCCCTCCCTCCCCCTGTCTGTGCTCGCTGGCAGCTGTGGACTTTTATTTGACTGAGCTAAAAACTGCCGTAATAATCCAGCTTTTTGCAGGATGAAAGTAATGTTCTTGTTATGGCTGAGCTCTGTCAATATTCTCTCTCACGATTGTTGTTATAACGCACAATAACTGAGTAGCAGGTGTGTACTCCAAAGAAGGAAAAGGGGGAAAGAGAAGGGGCAAAAAACCCCCAAAAACACACAAATCTTGGATGGATTACATAAGTGAATCACCACTTTCATCATGATATGATATAACAGTATATCGATTCAATCAGAGGCAATTCGCTAATTGCTGATATCACAGGTTCTGCCGTGGTAAAAGCCTGAGCAGCCGGAGCCAGCAATCAAGAAGAGACAGTATCGCATCCTAACTCACAACCTGGCAAGACAAGAACCAAACCAAAGAGCTTATATAATAGAATACTACATAATACTGCTGTAACAAGTTCTGTTAGTCATTTTTTCTGCAACTGATATTGGTTAAACACAGTCACAAAATGTTTTCAGGTGCCGATTTCTTTCCCAGAGGAGAGACGATGTTTTCATCAATGCCACCGCTTCAGATGTATTTGGAGGTGGAGAAATAGATGATATGGTGGGGAAAAAAATGTTACAGTAACAGGTTATGATTATGAAGGGCATATTCTGGATGGTAACTTTTTTTTCATTCATAGCACATGGCCGAGCTGGTTCAGTAATTCAGGGTCCATAAAAGCATGAAAGTGCAACTGCTGCTACCTACGTACCTCACAGGATGATTACAGTAAAGTGTGTCACATGCTGTAAACAAGTTGTGAAAGCCTGAGCTTGGAGCCCAGCCAAGTATCTTATGTTTCCCTTAAGTGCGACACGGTCTGGCCGGTCTTTTTTTTTTTTTTTCCTCTCTTCCTCATTTCAGACTCCACTCACGGCCATCTCCATTGCACTTAAAAGGTCCTGTGGCCATGCATCAACAAAACGGCTTAATTTGAGTAAACAAGCGACTTCAGAGTCACGAAGGTGTCGCGGCAAATCCAAATTAATTAATTTTGTTATCTGTTAATTGCATTGCGCGTCATTAGAGATGGTTACAGTGAATTATGGCTCGCGCCTCCGTTTAACCGCCAACATTCGAGGTGGCGTTTGATTCACACAAAGTGCCGGATTAGCATTATAAGTCTCTGACGTGGAAGAGTTTACCATTTAGCACCACTTCAGCATGTAGGCGTGTGTGTGCGATCCACACATACTCGTCTCGTCTCGTCTTCAGCAGAGGCGTAGAAATACTTTGTTACCTTAGTTAAGTAGCAATTTTGGTTATGTAAACAGGAGCGATCATTTTTCAACCTGTTTTTTTACTTCTACTCCTTCACATTTTCACGCAATTATTTGTACTGTAGACAGTACAAATAATAATGTGATTGGTTGTCTGAACTGTTACCTCGCAGCAGAAAACGTTTTTGGTTCAATTAATTAGTGTTGAATAGATGTCTAAAATTCATGTTGAAATCTGACAGACACCTTTAAAAAAACAGTCCTTTATATGTTAGCTGCTATTATACAGTGTGTATCTGACCTCCTCATGTTCCACGACATTCGTTCTAGCTAACTCAGTTATCAGCAGTCGTAGTGGTAATGACCAAAGGTAAGAATCAGCTTGAGCTGGGTGTTGTGGGTTCACTTCTCGGACTTAATGAATGTGCGATGTGATATATCTGTACAAGCGACTTGGGAAGTCACAGTGCACCCTGGGAAATGAGGCAGAAACGGAGCGATGCAAACCGTCAGCCGATTGCTGGTCATGAATCTGTCCGACGTTAATGCGAAATAATTTTAGTGCTGTTTAATCTCCGGTAGCCTACAGATATAGGCAAGTTATGAGATAATAGGTCCCTGAACACAGGCACATGCAAAATGTCCCCTGCTCTGCTTCTCTTTTGTGAGAGTTGGAAACACATGATCAACGTGTCTTTGTAGACATTTTGCAGCTTTTGTTGTATCACTCTGACTGTGGGCATCTTTTTGCACCCTGTCTCTGTTTTATATATAAATATATACTCTGCATTTTATATATGTATATATATATATGTGTGTGTGTATAATGAATATATAATGATTTTCTCTCTAACATGTGTCTCTTTGCTCTCTTTCTCTCTCTGTCTCTTTCATGTCTCTGTGTCATTTCACAACTCTTACTCTTATTCATTTTATGTCTTATTGCTGCTCTGTCCCTTTGTTGACATTTTATCTCTGCGTTCCCTTTCCTTTTAACTTGTTTTCACCACTTACCTCTTATTTTATGTCTCTCTGTGTCGTTTCATGTCGCTTTTGTCATTTAATGTCCCGCAGGGCTGCATCCTGATGCACCTGCGATACCAGGGTGCCACCACCTGTCTCGCTACTTGGGAGGGGGGGGGGTCTCAAACACCCCCACCCTCTGGCCCCTGTCAGGATGTCACCGCATCACGACACTTCACGGACCCTAGATGCCACTTTGTCTGATAGCACACGCACAACACGGAGGGGGGACGCTCCAGAGATAAGGTCTTATCTTATTTCATTCTTCTCCTATTTTTTTTTTACAACAGAACAACTTGTACGAAACCTTATCAGTGCTACAGTACAAGTATTATAATAGGTTGAGCCGCAGTTTCAGGGCATGTTAAGAGTCTAAATGAAATATGATGACAATTATCTACTTGGCTGATATTAGAATTGGCAGGAAGATACTTAATGGGGCCAGTGTGGCAGAATGATGTTGTAGTTGTAAAGCATTTGTGTGACATACAAAGACTGTCACTTGCTTCTGTTGACCTAATTCAATTTTCTTTTCAATTACCTGCAGTATATTACCATCACAGCCACTGGTATTGTGGTATAAATCATCCGGCCGGACCCCGTGGCTACTAGCAGACAGGCACCCCACTGGGTGATGTAGAGCTGTGTCCTGTCTGGCCCCTGTCTCCCTTAAATATATTTTAGATTAAAGAAAAGAACACAAAACACTCACGACCCACATTTCAGCAGCCAGACGATGCCGCTGGGCCCCTTTCGTAGGAACCGAACGTATAATTACAGTGACTCAAGGTTGGGCACAGGCACAACTGATTGCGGAGAACAAAGCTCAATGAGTTCTGGGATCTGAGGATTATTATTTAGGGATGTGTAATTAAAACAGCCCGCGTGTAATGCACTCTCCCGGTCTTCGGGAGTTTCAATCCTCACATCCTTCCTCACGCCTAAGAGCCGGTGGCAGGTTCAATGAGGTGAATGTCGGTCAACGAGCGGGGGGGCCCATTGACTGGGTTGTGTTACCCATGTCACCTCAGTGTCCTACTGAGGTGAGAACATTGATTTCTTCAAGAGGGAAGAACCGAGAGCAACCAGGTTTGAAAACACCCTTTAATCAATGGAGACGGTTTATCCAGTGTGCTTAATGGGTGAGAGGAATTAGGCCGGTCGCTGTACGCCGGGGGTACAGACCACAGCTAATACAGTGAAGTAGACGCTAAATGAAATGTCATGCAGAAGTACAAGCTTTTTGAAAGGTCATGTGCATCCGTGGTGAAGGTGTTTTTTCAGCTTTTATTGGCAGGCCAAGTCGAGGTTAACAAGCTGAGCAGGCTGCTGTGTCTTCTGAGCAGAGGATCCAGTGTCTGAGCAGCACGAGGCTCACTTTTTGAGTGTGTCCGACGTCGATAAATAAACTGCACCACACTCTGGTCCAGGCACAGATAGCTTCATCGCTGTCACAGGAGATCGTACGATCCAAAGGACCTGCAACAATATCACAGATAAAATAATCATAACTTTTTTAAATAATTAGAGTAATTAGAGTAATTAGAGTATTTTCTTGTTTTTACGTACTTTTTGAATGAAACTCTTTCAGATACTTGTACATGTCAAAATACCCAAGCGTTTTGTATTAAAATCTCTACTTTTTATACTCAGTCTTACTTTTTGTCCTGGATCAATGTAAATAGTTAATTTAGCAGAAATTATTAAATTGAAGTCTATTTTTTGAAAAATGTAAAATCTCCCGTAAAAACACACCTTAATTAATGTTGACACACTGTATTGGTCTGAGCTTCACAAAAGTAGTGGGAAGCACGAATAAAATAATTGATAAATGTAGAAAACTTGTCTAAGATAAAATCATGTTGTGATGTCTTTGTGAATCAGGGTCACTCTATTTTCATCAAATCAGATTTAAACCAAATCCCTGTGAAACTTCAAGTAAGACAAAAAGTGAATTTACAGTGTTTTACACTATTTTGTGTCATTTTATAAACCAAACAACTTTAATCAAGAAAGTAATGGAAAGATAAATTCACTATAAGAATAATTGTTGGCTGCAGCCTTCGTATCGTGATCATGGTGAGTTTGAGAATCCTGGACCTTTGAGGTCCTCAAAAGTCTCTGTCTTGGTTGGAGGTAAGTTTGGACTGGCACTGCAGCAGCATCATAATTACAAGCATTAAAGTCAGAAAAATAAACTTACATCCAAGACTTCAGACTGAAAAATTTGGAGAAATTGGGAATCTCACAAACAGTTTGGCGAGTTTCAACAAATCAGTTGAACCATTGCAGCCACAATAAATGATCCAGCTGACATGAAAGCCAACAACATGCTGTGTGTTTGTGTCTCGTCTCATGCACCGGCACCATTATGGCAAAAGCAACATAACATAAACAGCTTGACAGCGAGGTCGACTAATAATCCTGGAAGTACGAGAGAAATGGGATGTCTTTCTGTTCTGTTCTTTTCCTAGTTCGGCCACCATTGTGTCTGCATGGACAGGCCAGCAAAGACAGGCTGGTGTGAGGACAGACCGTTGTTGTTGTCTTGTTGTTGTATTTGTATCAGTTTACAGTTGTCCATTTCTATAAGAGCACAAAGCTCTGCTGCTCCTGACCCTTTATCCTTTATAAAGCCAAATGTCCTGCACTGAGAGAATGAGGATCCACAGCTCAGGCAGCAAACATAAACTATAGGTGTGTAACCTTGAGATGGAGCTAAGAACTAGGGACAGACTGTGGTGCAGCTGGTGTGTGTGTGTGTGTGTGTGTGTGTGTATGTGTATATATATATATATATATATATATGTATGTGTGTCTATTTGTGATCATGGAGGTAGAGGGAAAGAGAGAAAAGCAGGAGAAAAAAAGGTGGAGATTCACTTTTCAGCAGTGCTAAGCGGCTTTGTAAAGGCTAGTTAATTAAATGAGATGCCTGAGTTGACTTGCCTAAATTCACGGCCGTAATGAGGTTGATAACTGTGTTCTTTTTAATTAAGTTCTATTGTCTCTGACAACCTGTAAATAGAGCTGTAGCCAATGGAAAAACATTGCAAATTGCTTGCAATGTCCTAAGACCTTTTGTTGAGAGATTTCTCCTGCAAAGGGAGGGAGGTACAGACTCTGCCATACCTTGATAATGAGCTGAAAGCTGGAGGCCAAGTAAATATCACCCAAAACTAATAGTTTAGTCATAAACAAGACCTATATTCTGGTTATTGTGCACGGTGTGAATACCAGAAATGCAGCCCAGTGCAGAGAACACAGTGTGGCATTTTTCAAGCCTGGCACATGTACGTTTAAGCACTCAGACATTCACAGCATGTCGGCAGCCCTTTTTACCCCCTGCTATATGTTGAATTCACCTGACAGTCTTTCACTCATTGTTGCATGAGGCTTATCGCACTATGGCTACAGTGACTTGATCCCACACTGACTAGCTAGAACTCATTACCAGCACTTTTATTCATATCCCACATTAGCGGCATCTACAAGTCACCAAATAGTCATCACATCTCCAGCTACTGATTACTCCCTACACGCTCCTCACAGCTTCATGTGATTGTCATTCTCGCTTGCAAAGATGTTTTTTGTCCTCACAAGTAATGCCGCTTTCTGGTTTTCAGGCCCTCAGGTGCTGTGTGAGTATGATCGATGTCTGCATTTGGTATGACACCAACTAGGCAAAGTTTGATGGTAATTATCTGTCGGTTTGTCACTCCTTTGTCTAGTTTGACAAGAGCAGATTTCAGCTGAATTGATGGCATGGCTCGCTCCAGACTGGCAGGTTTAAGTGCAATGGTGGTGATTCTCAGCCCTGTCCACGAGGTCTATAATGCTGTACCTGCAACATACATGCAATACTGCATTGTGTGCATTTAAAAGATAAAAGGCAGAAGTGGCTTCACTTTTTAACCCATATGTGACCTGTATCTGATGTTTTTTTTTATAACAGCACAAATATAACCTAGGTGGTCCTAAATCGGATCCATCTGATCTCAGACTCAACAGTCCTGTCCAAACTTTTGTAAAATATGTTGTGGCTACAGTGAGACTCTACATCCACACAGACCTCATTGCAGTTATTTTCTCAATCTTCCTCTCCCCTTAATCACTCAATCATAATTTTGTCGGTTTCTTGTTCCTTGATCTTCTTCTCTGCATCATTTGATCATATTTCATACTTCAAAACTGATACACAATGACTTGAAGCATCCTTATTTACTGCGGTAACAAAACAGGAATTGAGCATTAATACAATATCTGCAATGTCATTATAGTCTTGGTCACCTTGAAACAATATGGGATATGGAGCTGTTGAGTTTTATTCTTCAGCCGCGTGATTGTTAACTTTCCCTCTTTATAGCATTTTTAGCCTGTATTGATTTGCATGATCAAGTGGCAGGAGAACGGGGAGAGAAATTACGTTTGGTTGGGAGGAGCTCAGAGCTGAGGGATGCCTGAAGAGACAATGAGCAGTGGTTTATTTGCATTAAGCAAATTGGAGTTTTAGTTATATAAACATTTCTCAGAGGCAGAGCTGCTCCAGAGGCAGAAGTAATCTTATTAGTTTAGTTAAACCTGGCAGAGCTAAATGACCAAAGTTTGTCTCTGCCCCAGTTAAGCCAAGTTCTGTATAAAAGATTTCTCTTTTAAGGCCATGTACCATCTGCAGGAAACAATTTATACTTGTTATTACGCCTTGTCCTTAACGTACGTGCACACAATATGTTAAGGGATAGCGGCACACTAGAAGATGCAGACGGTGTATGCAGCAACGTATTAAAGTGTCAAACACTAGACTAATTGAATTAAAAGAAAATAATGAGTTAAAAAGTGAGTGTTTTTGCTGATATCTATACCAAGGATGTTCCAGTCAGGTAACAGCTCCCTTTAATATCATCCAACCCATTTATTTGCCCATTAAACTCAATTGCAACATCAGCTCTATGCAACCTATTTTTCAAATGCTACTTGATCCACATGCAGAAGGTCCTGGTTCAAATATATTAGGTTTATAATCCTAAATTATTGATGTGGAATGAATGCAAGATTGAGAATTTGACACCTGAAATGGATGTGGTGTGGCTGGCTGCACAGAAGATGGATCGCTTTGTTGGATTTACTGGAACTGAACAACTGAAGAAACACTGCTATACAACAGAGTTCACCCCACGCTCCATCCGTGCTCCAGATAAGTTGAGTTTTAAATTGAATGGAATTAACATTAATTACCTGCTGTCGGCAACACTTGTCTTTTTAACTCAAAGCAATGGTCTGCACCGGCTGCAAATGAATGAATTGTGCTCTGCTCCACTCTAATCAGATGTGGCGTCGTAGCTCAGAGAGCCGGCCTCAGTCACTCTGAGTGCACCCAAATTATTTTTCACACTCACTGTAATTTTTCAGTGGTGGGCAGATAAATGCTGAACCGAAGATCCCGGCTGTGATAGAGAGAAGAAAGCAAGAGTACGGCAACTCTGAAGCAAGCTGCGGTGCACCAAACGCTGCAGAGAATGGCAACAAATGGAGAAAATCGGACTCGACAATTGTAATATGCCCAGATCAGACATCTCTAATGACTAGTCAGACGGCCTTTCATTTATTTATTATATATTTCATCAGCACAAGCACGGTCAAATGAAAGGTTTTTGAGTCTGAACATCCTGGGATAATGTTTTCATCTGATATTGAAGCTGCTCAGCGGCATACTGCTAAGATCCAGTGCTGTAGTGCGGCAGCGTAGCTACGTTATTGTTCATTCTGTGATAAAAGCACCAGACTTGGTGCACTCATCTCTGAATATATGTTGAATGAAACTGGATATTGAGCCACTGCAAATGTTTATTCTGATGACTGTGGTTACTGCCATGGAATGTTTTGCCTACCCTACAGCTGCTGTTTCATGTTTTCAGCACCGCAAATATAATTTAGATACATAGTAGGGGAATGCTTTATTACAATGTAACAGAAAAGATACATTAGCTATTGGAGATTTTGCAATGGCCCAATAACCAGAAGTTTGAAAATGTTGTGCTTTTATCACCCAAACTATTACTTTGGGCTAGTGCTTAAGTTGGAACTGTTCTTTGAAATGAGCTCTTGCCCCAAAAAACTAGTTCTAGAGTACTGATGTCAGAGGCAATGGGTGGGAGGTGTCAAAGGATTTTTGCCAATAAGAACAACAATTGAAGTGCACCATTGTGTTTTCTAAGTCGTGTCCAGTGTTTATGGAAAGCAGTGACACCTGAGAAGTGGAAAAGTAACTTGTTCTCAAATATTTCTCAGAAAGTTGCATTGACTTTCAACCAGCATTGGAACTGTTTTGGCCAGAAAGGGGTATAAAGTCTGCAGACCTCTCTAAACATGAAGGTGTGTTGTAAATATTTTGAGTTTATGTCTCTTCTTCTCTTCTCTTCTTTGTGTTTTCTTCTAGTCACATACCTGGCAGAAACCAATTCTGGAGAGAGCTTTCTGTAAAGAAGCCTTTCATATGTTACAGATGTAATTAGAAACAGAGCAGTATTGTTGTTGACCTCATACTTGGAATAAAAACGTCCCATAAACTCACAAAAAAGCCTCTTAAAAGAAGAACAAGATTAAAACTTGGACTTGATTGTTTATATTTTATGTTTGTGTCAAAACCAAATAAATCTGTTGTTCATCCTAGCCAAAAGAAAAGTAGTAAAAACACAAAAAAAAGTGTATAAATATTTAATTGATTTGGCCAGTGATTTGTGTTTACCCTTCTGGTTGTTTTAATTTCTTTTTTTCATCCACGTGGCTTTTGTGTGTTATGCGTGGTTGCTGAGTGGCTGCCAGTCAGAGTCCGCTTGGTGCCGATCTCCAGCCAGCCTTCTCACCATCGACTGACAATTGATGAGCGCACCCTGCAGGTGGTTCACCGTCAGCCGACTAATCATAGCTCGTACTGCTTCTGCTGCAGAACCTGTGCTCAATCTATTTCAAATGTCCTCCATCTTTAATAGTCCTAATTTAATTTTTCTTTGCTTTGAAGTCCATAATTAATTTAACAATATGTAATGTCTGAGTCCCCTTTCATGGCTATTTAATACTAAAGAAAGTAAAAGCTTGGCAGAAATGAGAAATACAGAAAAACAAGCAGCCGTGCATGAAGAAAATGTGACACCCTAGAAGGGAATTAAATGAATGCACACATTCGATTACAATATCATTTCTGTGTTTTCATTACAGCACAATTATTGTTTTCATTTTACACTGCGTGCCAACTAAAGCGTTTAACACATTCTATTAAATCAGAGTATGAATATGAAACTGAGGGTCATACTCAGAGACACTGTAAGAATAAATGAAAATGTACAAACAAGAGTTTTTAAAATACAATGAAGAGCATAAGGCGACGGTATCTTGACTGTAAATATCGCAACTGTTGATGATAAAAATATGATGTCGATACTATAAGTCTGATATAGAGGATGTTTGTATTTCATACAACCCCCAACATTTTCTAATGTTCTTTCCAAGTTATCCTGTTGTTGTTATCCTGGGTACTCCACCTATGATCCAAAAACATGCATTAAGGCAGGCCGGAGACTGTCATTGAGAAGGGAGTAGATAGATGTCCAGGGTGTAGATAAATGGACGATTAATGAAAGTTAAAGAAAAAAACATTAAGAGTACAGTAAGTTGATTCCGGAAATCCTCAGGATTATCCTACTATGTTGGAATTGCGCGGACAATCTTCTTCCCCTCTAAATCTATTGTTGATTCATTATCTTTTCAGTTCATTCATTAACCGCAGCTTTCTTTCATTCTTTAGTTTCTGTTTGATTAAGCCGGGTTTAACCACATTAGAGAGGCTTTCTTTTCCCGTGTTCTGTTCCAGTGAATCACAAAGCTATGGCAGGAATCAGCGATGACAACAACACAACATCAGCACCAGTAAATGACCATTAAGTGGAATCGATGCCTCGCTGAGCCCAAAACTGGTCATCCCATTCATAGAGGCGGCATTTACCGCGAGGCCTGTGGTATTAAGTCTGCAGCAGCTTTTACTAGATGGACCCATTAAGCTAATAATCGAAGAAAGCGGGCTGCTGCAGCCACAGGTTTGTCTCGTTGTCAGGTCAGACTGAATACATGTGGCTCGGCTCTGGACTGCTGCAGTTACATAAGCTGCTGCTATTAACAGCATTCATGAAAAGGCACCGGACTGTGGTTTATTACGGCCCAACATCAATTAGCAGTAAAAAATTCCTTGGTTCAACTCTCCTCCTCGCTGTGTTCCTGTTTGTTCACCTCCCTCCCTCCTGAAGAAAAAACACACTTAGAAAACTATGGAAATTATGCAAAACGTAATTATTTTGATCTCTTTAATTAATTTCCTCCCAAGGCAATTGCGTCCCCAGGTGATTTCCATTGTTTGTACTTTTAAGCGGTCCACTTATCTAACACGCAGCATTAATCATATTTTAGAAGTCCTAATGAATCACTTAAATGTATTTTCATCTTTATATTCATTTCTCCACCCTCACTTTCCATATGCTTTACTTTAAGAGAAACAAACTGATAGTCGTGATGTGCAGGTAGGAACTGACATGTTGCTATAGCCAAACATAGCTATAAACAACTCACACCAACAAATCAGATCTTTAAAAAGGTCATTAATTGGGTCATTAAAAAGAATAAGAACTAGTCTGACTCTTGTTCAAATGGTTTTACCTATTTATTTTTACCCTCTCTCTGAACACAATGTGACAGTGCTTGGCATTGGTGGTATCACACAAGTTTATATCAGAGAAGACGTATGATGCATGATATGTGCAGCAGGCACACGTTTTGAGTCAGTCTGGGATCTGAACGGAGCCATGACCAGATAACTACATGATCCCAGCAGGCTTCAGAGCACAGAGTGTAAACCAGCAGCCTCTGCTGCACATCAGTAGTCACTGTGGCTGTGTGAGCACGGACCCGTCTGCATGTGCATGTATGCAGCATTAAGAAATGCCACCTCTGCAGTTCCACTATATTAGTTTGTCCTCACCAGGGCAGCACGACAAAGACGCCATTGCCATGTATCTGCTGACAGATCAGTCTCTCAGCAGAGGGAGAAACCCTTATGTCAACTCAGTGAGACTGCACAGCTCACCCTCCCCTCTGAACAAATAAGATCACAGTCAAAATGAAAAGCATTATTACTGCTGACATCTTTATCTCCGGTCTACCTTATTTAATAACCAATTTCTTTCAAGGCTTCCTGGAGGAGTTTATCCTCTGGGCCGGCCTCTCTCTGTGCTGCTGAGGATGTGCTGTTTAGTTATGTACACTCTGTTGCCGCAGGGAAGAGGCACTTTCATAGCTGTTAGCCTCACAGTTGCACACCGCCTGCCTGCCGCACTGGTATGTGTCTGGTATCACTGTGTTTATTCCACTGAAGCTCGGGGAAGTGCTTCATTGGGGTGACAGTGTTTACTATTCAGCACAGAGAGGTTAGGAAAGAGGAAAAAAGAGTGAGGATATATATGCATATCAGGTATTTGTCTTTGTAGGTGTGAAGATTTGTCATTTGATGATCTGGTTATTCAAATTCTGCACCATTCAATTACACTTTACATATTCATATTCATACTCATACGCGAGACTCCTATAATGTTCCTATACCTGATGGGTAACACAGTTATTGCTCTTAGGTGGCTCTGTGAGGCTGTGCTCAGTGTTTTATCTGATAGAGTGACAGCGGCTGCTCCTAGATGTCATTCAAGCCCCCTCATGCGCTGCATCAGTTGCATCTGAAGGGTAAATGCACCATTTCCTGAAAATCAATTCCCTGCTGTTGTTTGGTCGGATTGAGGTGCATAAATATGGATAAAAAGAAACAACTGCGTGGCTGCTGCAAACAATGGGAAAACAAAGCAGACATGGGTTAAGCCCATTAGGTGTGGCTCGACTAAGGCCCTGTGCGTTTTATACTGTTGGGGATTCTCAATTGGCCATGGAGGTGACAATGACCTAGCTCAGCATGTGGGTCCAACGGTGAAAATGAAATCCGGCTTCTTTGGGGATCTCCTCTCTGCTGACCTGGAGCAGGTGGTGACTGCCCCTCAAAAAGAGGCAGAGACGGTCGGTGTGGACAAACTCTCTATGAAAGCCCAGGGGAAAAAAAAAACTGGACCGGACGCCATGAAATCCAGAGGTGGGTGGCAGAGTTGGTTTTCCCCTCGGTTTCAGAGCGCTCAGGATTGTCTCATTCGTCCTTGGGTCTGCGAGGGCCCAAATCCCTTTGCTGGGAGGATTTTCTCTCCAATGACCGGTGAATGAGAAAGAGACTGATTCAATAGAAATGAAGTGATACCATGGTGGATGAAAAGTCCTATTATTCCTGTGGGGATATGGTTATATGTAATAAATATCGTAGAAATCCCCCCAAAAGCGGTATTCAGAGAATGATTCAAACTTTACGTAACACATAAGTAAACATAGAAAAAAAGTTAAAGTACCACAGTGAGTGTGCTACTTTTTGACTTACTACTTTTTGACTTATTACACTGGGTAACACAGAATTTGGTGCCTGATACATTGGACTGTTTTCTACATAAAATTTGGTGTCTGATTCTAAATATGCCATCAGTTTTTCTACATCTGCTCTGGCAACTGAGATATGATGTACCAGCAGTTATGTATACAGCTGATCAGGCAGAATTAATGTCTACAGATCATTATTTTATTTTTGATGAATGCAACAGTCATTTAATGTGTCAAATACATTTGCTTAGATGTTCTGTATATGTCATATTTGGCATTGATAAGAGGATAGAAACAAGAATCTCAAGAATCGGGTCTAAAATCAGTGGCACCATGTTTTTTTATATGTACACCAGCCTTATCACGCTTTCCCCGCAGCCTCACTAACAACATTTGAAAACACTGGACCAAGACTAATTGTGCGCTAAATCTGCCCACCAGTTTAAAAAAAATGTGTGGTTTGCCTTTGATTTAGCTCATTAAAAAAAAAAAAAAAGGACCTGTCAAAATTTGCGAGTAGCAGGTGGTGCGGTGGTTAGTACTGCTGCCTCAGAGCAAGAAGGTCACGAGTTCTGTGAGGAGTTTGCATGTTCTCCCCCTGTGTGTATGTGGTTTTCCCTCCCACAGTCCAAAAACATACATTAAGGTTGATGGGGGACTCTAAATTGCTTCGAGGTGTGAATAAGAGAGTGGCTATCTTGTGTGTGTGTGTGTGTGTGTGTGTGTGTGTGTGTGTGTGTGTGTGTGTGTGTGTGTGTCTCCCCTTTGAGGGACTGGAGATGGGTCCAGGGTGTTATTCCCTGCCTTCGTCCTATGTGAGCTGAAGATCGGATTTGGAAACCCAATTTGTTATAAAGCGGGTGAGATAATAGGTAGATATAACAGCTGAATCTGACAGTGCTATTTTGAATTGATTCATGATTGACCTTGATTCTGAAGGCTTGGAAGATGTACACTGTGTATTATGGGATAGAGATGCCCAGTGGTACAACACTGATGAACATGGGGGAGGCTTCCCTGGTGTCAGAAAGTTCTTCTCATAGATTTTCCAACACACTGAGGAAAATAAGTCCAGGGGCAAGGGCTTGTTTCCTAGTGCAGTCTAAATCTATAGTTGACTACAAAGTAATAATATGAAAAGGCCCCTAAAAAAAAAAAAAATAATAATAATGATGCCTCCTATTTGTAAAATGCTTTTTTGTAAAGCCTTTTAGTTTTTTTTACTTTGTCCTTGTTTTAAAACATTATAATTTTGGTTCAAATAGTTTTTTTGTTTTTTTTACACAACTTTTATTATTATTCTCAAAATGAACTTGTCCTTTACTAATTATATCTATATTATTAGTTTTAGCTTTAACCAGAAAGTGCCGACAGTACAAATAGCATTTCGGTTTCCTTCATTCCAGTGTGTTTTTTTTTTTTTGGCTTCTACTTTGTTTTACTTTCTTTCATTGTGTAAGGTACTTTGTGCTACATGTTAATGCATGAAAAGTGCTCAAAAGTCTGATGGATTCATTAACTGATTTTACGTCCGCTTAAAGACGCTTAAATTGAAATATAGTCCATGTACACCATGTAAGTAGTTCCATTCAAAAAGTTCTGGGGACATTTGAAGGGAAAGCACGAACGTGAACCTCACGGTAGCACCATAGAGAAGCCAGCGGCTCGTTAGGAACGTCGTTATGCACGGTCGTCTGACCACAGCTATGAACGTCTGCCAATCAGAGCTCCTCTTTGTGCAGCTACTTCAGCCTGATTCAAAGTGACAGAGCGACCGTTCGACCCGCGCCGGCGGCGTCGCCGAAGGGAATAAAAGCGGTCGGTTATTTTATTACGTTTGGTTCAGTTTTCTTATTAGTGTTTTGACACGGCCCAGTCGGCGTGCTGACACGCTGATGAGTGCGCTCAGCTGTTCACCGTCAACCTTGACCTCTGAGTCACCCACGCCGCGGCCCGGCTGAGCCACAGTCTGCCGCCGAGCGTCTCCATATTGGAAACCAATCCGGGTGCTCGCTGACGAATGACGTTTCAGTTTTGGATGGTACAACACTTGTAGTGTGGAGTTTGTGATTGAGCGAAGATTTACAATTAATGGTACAGCAAAGGAGGATCAATTGCAATTAGGTGTCTGTAACACACTGTGGCTGATAAGCATCCCCGCCATCGATCAACTTGCCAACACTACGGTCTGCTGAACCCCAGGCGCTGGCTCTGTCTTCTCTCAGCAAACGTAATTGACCCCACAGGGTCAATGAACAAAGCTCTGGATTTGCCGTTGCTCCGGGATGATCCCACATCTGTAAGTCTGTCTGTGTGTGTGTGTGTGTGAGAGAGAGAGAGAGAGAGTGAGGAAGGAAGGGTGGAAATAGGAGGCTTTGCATTCACACTCACTTATTTTTATGCAAATGTTCAATAATCTACAGACACACTGACACGGCCGGGGCAGTATGGTGGCGTCATGAGCTATGCTAACGCTAAGCATGAATGCTGCGAGACGTGCTGAATTCTTCTTCTGCATCCTCAGCACTGCTCAGCAATTCCAAAGATTAGCTACCGGAGTGGAAGCTCTAAACGGAGCAGCAAGTCTGCTCCTCTGACATCTGGGACTTCTCTTATTCACTTCTCATGGCCACAATGGGCCCCGACTGCAGAGCTAATGGTACTCGCTATGACTTGTTTGTCTGTGTAAGAACATTACGGCTGATTTTGTTTTCCGTGTTGTTGTTTTTTACCCCGCAGCATCACAAATGAAGAGGAGGGAGGTGGCGGGGGTTTCGACTGTCTGAATCTGTGTATGTACAGAGACTAATACCTCCGTGCTTTGATCAGTCTGGTAGTGCACATTGATTAGCAGCGTGTAGTGAAGTAACCAACCGCAGTGAGTGGATTTGCAAATGCACAGTGCTAGAAGTAGTTTTCAGATAAATTACCTGCAGCTTTAATCTATAATGATACAATTTAAAGCCTCACATCTATATGTGTGTGTAGGTATACACACACACACACACACACACACATATATATATATATATATACATACACATACATATATCGGAGAATGCCCCCTTTTTAAAACTAAAGCAAAATGTTCAAAATAACAAATGTGGAATTAAACAAAACATTTTCGTTATGTTTTATACACACAGAAGTTAATCCTGTCTTAAAGTATATGACAGATACAAGAAAGTGATATTATACTGATATAATAACAGGAGTTTAGACGAATGAATAGAAATGTTTTGCAGAGGGCATCGTATAACGCTACACATCAATCCTTGTCGCTGGTTGTCTGTAGCACTGATGGCATTATGGCCGAGTAGCCCTTTGCTGAGACATAATCATAGTTTTGAAAATGTAATTAAAAAAGATGGTTCTGAAATTTATTTGATTCAGACGACTGGCTGTAATTTCAGTCCGTCTAGTTTTTCTACTGGTGCCAATCTGTGCAGCGGAGAGGCAGAGGCTGGGCTGAGAGGGAGGCTGACCCCGTCAGAAGGTGGCTGTACTTAGAGAGAGGAGACAGTAATGGAGGCAGGAGGGACTAAGACGGAAAAAAAGAGCATTTAAGAGCCGACTGATGGGAAGCAGACAGAGAGCAGCTCGGCACAAGTGCTGGCCTGCTGCAAAATCCAGCTGTCAGCAAGCGTCAAGTTTACATCCCTTTTCTATACGATTTGCAAACTTTAACCCGGAAACTGTGATCCATCACTAAATTATTTATCCTCCCCCTGCCCTGTGAGCGAATGCAAACGTTTTAAAAGATATGCACATTCATGTCTGTTGTCACATTTTCTTCTGTGCAACATGCGCCGTAGAAGGGCCCCCCTCCCCCGGTCGGACAAGTTCAGCCACAGGCTGAAAACGTCCTGGAAAAGTCCTGGAAAATAATTTCTGGTTAGGTGAGGGAATCCTGACTCAGCAGTAAAGTGTTTAAAACTAGCACAACCTTCAGCTCTGAAAAGAGACTTAGTATGCCTGAATGGACCATTTGTCCTTGTTCTTGGGTGAGAACTTCATAGAAGCTGGTTTCATTAGAAATGCCAAGGATGTTTCACAAGCATTTCTACTACAGTATATAAATATAGTACAGTATTTAGGTCGCGGTTTGTTTCTGCACAGATTGCCTGCCACTCACCCGTATATCTGTCACTTCTGTACATATTGTTGCTCACTGTTGTGTGCAGTGCCTTGAGGTAACATCTATGAGCTGGCACTACATGACATTACATGTCAGGCATGTACTTTAACGTGAATCGGTATAAGCAAATTAATTTGCTTAATAGAGATTTCTCAGGATTGTGCCATTCAGCATATTTTATTCCATCTCTTTTCAGACTCATCCATTTTTTTGCTGCTCTTTAGGCAGCCAATTGATCCATTAAAAACTAGCAAGTGACAGTGTTTTGGAGCTCCTGTCCATCTTTGGTTGGGAATAACAACACTTTTCACAAGCCCAGGCTCATTTACGCTTTCTCATGCAAAGCTTGGAGAAACTCTCTCCGTCCATGCCGTCCTTCCTGTAGACAGTAGACAGGTTTGATGCATTTGTGCTGAAGTCCTTCCAGCTCAGCTTCACAACGTCGAGATCACCGACCTCGACCTTGAGTGGATCTCGTGGATTAATATGGGCAACGCTCCCCCGGAGCTTTCACTAGGCTCATTTATGATTTTGAGATGTTTGTCAGCAGCCGGTGATGGTAGAAAAGTTCTCTTTCCACACAAAGAAAAACACTCTGTTCCAGGACAAAAGCCCCCACTAAGAGGGTAAAACAATGTATGTAATTATTTAAAAAACATTGTGAATGTTCTAGGAAAAAAAAAGAAAGGTAAAGGCACAACTTCAGCTCATTTCAGAGTAGTGGCACTGCTGTTTATTATTTTCATTATGCATTAATTTCCTTCAATTGTCTGCATAATGATAATGGCTAAAGCTAAATTAACAAAATGAAAGATAAAAAGCTGCAAATTCTCACATTTGAGAACAAAGAGCCAAGTAATGTTGCCGTTTTATTTTCTGGGAAATGACTGTCAGTTTTCCTTAACATTATCTGGATGCGCACTTATTTTCATTCACAGGCTGCCAAGTCATAATGAACAGTATTGTTTGCACAGGACATATAGGAAAAAGCACCAAAACAGTACTGCAAATGTGTAAATATTGGCGCTGACACATCACAGTTGTGTTTTATCCCATCACAGCGACAGTACGCATCTTAACTTTTACATCCAGTGTTTTATGCAGATACTTTGAAGTCATCAAGCTTAGCTGACATAACAACTCACAACATGCGACTAATTATCAGTCTGTTCGTAAACGCACAGGCTTAAAAACGATGCTTGCACTTCCTCTAATCCTCTGTCATTATACTTGTATCATTTAAACAAATCTGCTTTAATTTCCTGTTTGTAATGCTACATGTCATCTCCCCAATAAACAGATGCATAATTACAGAGCTTAAAAACACTGGGGCCGAATAAGTCACTGAAATTTGCCGCCATGTCTGGTAGATGACGTTTGATCAGAGGTCGACGGCATCAAAGTCGCAGCGATAGCAGGTTAAAATATCAGCAGATATTCAGTTTCACCACATCCATTTCATGTGTGCGCTGATATCTGATCCTGTGCAAATTGAATATTTGTTCAGTCTAAAACTGACAAACAAAATAGCAGCCTGTCAAAGAAAATCTAATCCAAATCCCTGTTTTCTCCTGGTTACAAAGCTCTTAATATCCCCCTAATGCAATATGCATACTGTGGCAGGGCACAGCTTAAAACAAGCTTCTCAGGGAAAACAGACTCCAGCGTCGAAACAGTATAGAGCGCTTGGGGAGAGCGGCAAACGCATTCAATATATCCTGGAGCTAAATACAGAGAAGCAAAGCAATCCAAAAAAAAATAAATCGAACCCCTAGTACTGAGTGCTTTATGTTTTGGGGGGGAGAGAGAGAGGGGGGGGTGCTCGTGTCACTCTTGTCTGTTTGTCTAAGTGCCAAAAGGATCACACAGCTAACACTGAAATCATCACTTCCCTTCTCGCACATTCAAAGCGACAGTTCGACTCTCTAGTCTAAGAGGGTTAATACCTTGAGTGTTGGCGGAGAACAGCTGTGTGAACGTAAACATTATCGCGTTCAGAGCAGGGGTGATTCTGGGATCAGAGGTTTAGGGGTGCTCAGCACCCAGAGAGCTGTTGGCCACGCAAGATTAACTTCACTTTTTTTTTACATTTTAACACAATTTCATTCCCACATTTGTGAGAGAAAAATAATAACAGTGATGTATTTTTGTTGCTAAAATATTACGTTTCAACCAAGTACCGTGTGGTTTTGACACATTTCTAGCTTGTTAAAAAAAAGGATATACAGTTTAAAAAATGTTTTAATCTTTCATATTTTAGGGTTGCTGGACTTAGATTAAGGGGTGCTTCAGCATCCCCAAAAATGAGCTAGAAATGCCTACGGTTAATACCTTGAGTGTTGACGGAGAACAGTTGCGTGAATGTAAACATTATCGTTGTCAGGTTCAACAGATTGCCTGCGAAGAAAAAGACCCTGTTGTGTTTATTTTGGATGTCTTTGAGTCGTTGCGCTACTTTGATGCTGCTTTAAAACCTTGAAATCTTTATTTAAGACACAGTTCTGTGTCACTTTTGGAAAGCCGTACAGCTCTTTGACGATGCGCCTCACCAAACAAGACAGGCGGTACTTGAGCGTTGTATCGGACTTCCGCTTCCAGCGTTCCTGACCTGTATTCGACGGGATCTGCCGGTATTCGTTACCGCTCTGTGTCATCTCGGCATCTCCAAGGAAGCGAGACACGATGCATGCTTCTGCCTCCAGTCTTCACAAAATAACCCGAGACAGTGCAACTATTGCAATTATTCAATTTATTCTGATGATACTGATGTTCCCGCGCTTCCATTCTTTGTCATCTATGATGCAATAGTTACACAAGGTGCATCAATAAAAGATTACTCAAATGTAAAAGCCAACAAGCTGTGTGACATATGAATATGCTGATGAGATGAGCTACATTTTTAAACGGTTTGGAACTTTACTAAAGAGGCGCTATTGTTTTTTCTCCAACCAGAGACGGAACTGACAGAATTAGGTAAAATAAATTTGAGGTGGCGCTCGACGTTCCCCTCCCCGAAGAGGAGTGGCGCTCCGCTCCAGTCTTATACGTGCAGGAGAGAGGAGCACTGAGACGGAGACGAGTTCAGCTGGGCTGATTATGAAACGCACACCAAAGAGGCCACGCTCAGATCAAAAGGAAAGTTAGAAGGGAGAGAGATTTGCAAAGTCAATCCCCACCACCCTGTTAGCGAGCAGATACACGGCTTGATAAGATCTCGGGATCGATTCTCTGATGGACACATGGGTTACACACTCCCCATCACCAGGTTCCTTTCATGTGCTGTTGTTAGGAGACTGACTCATCACGTTGGACCTTCACTGGTTCTAGTCCGTCTCTGGTAGACATTGTGTCTTGAAGCCTCTATTGTCTGTTTTGCGACAAAGAAGCAGGATAGCAAAAATGTGGCATTACATTCTTAGGATTCATGTGACTGAACGTATTGTTGTCACATTCAATCTCTGCTCAGGTTTATTCATTTTATTTCGACTTCCCTACACTAACAAAGACATATAACTTTAAATATTTAACTTTTTTTTAAATAGCACATTTGATCAAACGAGGCCCTCAAGATTTGAGAGTTTCATTATCTACTCTTCAACATTACATTTTTCATGGTTTTAGCCTCACAAAACACTTTTTAGTGAGGCTCATTACCTAAGACCTATTTGGGAGCAATGCTTAAAATCTAACTTCCACATATGTGACAATTGTTTGCTTTGCATCTATGTTTCAAAGCTGTCGGGGTGGGGCTGTTTTAAACATGGCAACCCCCCGCTGTTACGTACAAACAGGGAGATGTTCTCCCAGCTTTGTGCATACAGCCAGAGCTCCCCTGCTTTGGTTTTACTCTGAGCACAGATCTCACCCTCATCCAGCACCTCTGGGATGAACTGGGATAGAGACAGCAAGGGTGGTTGTCTCATTAACCCAACCATGACCGAACATGGATAAATTGCTGCAGCCAGGTTATAAAATCTTGTAGAGAGCTTTCCTAGAGATGGGAGCTGTGATAGCAGCATATTAATTCCGTTGTCATTATACTGAAGGAGCCAATCCTCATTTGGCCAATATTAAATCCATAGTGATTGCACAATAGAAGACTCATACATACTTTATGGGCTGATTTTTTATTATTATTCACTTTTTTTAATGTATTGTAGAGAAAATACTGTGTTACAGTGAGAGAGAAACAACATTTCAATTCTTCAATTAAATTACAATTAAGATCCTTTGAAACATTTTTAATGAATCCTTTGTACAATGTGTATGTGTATATGTGTATGTATATGTAAAAACTATCCTCATATTGCATTTGAATTGCACTGCATTTGATAGTTTTATTTACCATATTGTGGAGATTAAACAGATTTAATCTGAATCTTAACCCAAATCTGCAGCTTTTGGGAGATGTCCTAAATTCTCTTTTTACCTCAGTCACTGCCTTCATCTGACACTTTGGTGGATTTACACCTAGAACACATTGCAGCACCTTTTCGCTCTTTGCTTTACTGTCTATAAACCCATCAGCTGTCCACTCATCCTACCTTTAACACACTTCTCCACAGTACCTAACCCCAACAACTTCTGCTTGACCCTAATCTCACCCTAATCCCCCATGTCTGACTGCAAAATCCAGACCTCCCAATCCTGAGGGACCACACAGTAGCTCACAAGCCATGAGCTGTAACGAGGCTGGCAGAAAATGCGAAGCTGGGTTGGACCTGGACTGAGCCTGAAGGGAAAGAACAGCACAGCAGAGACTGATAGGCTGGACTCATTGTTACACTCCCCTGCGCCCAAGGCCTAATGGGCATCTATGAAATATTTTATAATGACTTTTTATGAGAAGATAGTTTATCACCGGGGGGAGCTTTATACTGAATTTTACACTTGGCCCCACCGCAACACAACCTACAGTGTTAGACTCTATCTTAACCTAACCCTGGAGATTCACTGTTAAATTTATTCAGTTCAGGGGCTTGTAAGAGGCAATTTTACAAAAAAAAGGATATAAAAGAATGGTCATAATGAATCGGGCTGAGAAGTCTTTACTTTTTACCAGTAAGTTGAAGTCAAAGCTCCAAAACGTATTGTATCCCAACATCATAAAATGCAGGCTTCTCGAAATCAATGAGATGTCGCTTCACAGGTTGAATATTGGGATATTGATCTGGAATCGACCCGTTAGATTTGGTGGGAGTTCATCTCCCTCTCTCTACCTCGACGGGCTTGCTCTCCGTAGTGCACAGAGAGGTTCTTTATCCGACGAAGCTATTTTCGTGGCACCTTTCTGAACTGCGTACATAACATCAAGCTGCTTTTACAAAAACACAATAAATCACTCCTCACCGTCCCCCAGCTGTGAAAAACGTATCGAGCCGAACTGCAGGAGATGTGCTCCCCGAATGTTGTTTTCCTCGGCGGTCTAATGGAGATTCTGCAGTCAGTGACACTAGGCCGTCAAGGAAAGAAAGTCCCCCTCCCTGCCTCCCTCTCTTCGCCCTCACAGACTCCCTCTGTTCTTATCAGCGGGAGAGAGATTGAAAGTTTCAATTGGGTTTATCGTATCAATTGTCCAGACTGACATTCAGTGTTGAGGCCTGGCAGCATTGTCATGGTCAGGGGAAAAAAAAATCCCTCTAAACAAAGTTGCTTAGGGCGCAAACAATGTCAGGTTGTGGGACGTGATGAGACAACAACATCCCAGTCTTTTGTATAATGCAGTAAAACAAACACAATCTGTTTGTGACAAGTGCGTTCGTGACTAATAAATAAACAGGCGTGACCTTTACACGTTCAACAATTTAGGCCATTCATCCATACCTATTAATGCTAATCCTGTTCACGGCTGTAGGAGGCCACATCTGCTCAAGCCTGCACTGGAAAATTGGCAAGAACACCTCCTTGTTGTTGTCTGTTGTTGCACAGACACTGACTGAACTACATCCCTGGAGAGGGTTACTTTTTGTTGTTCTTGTCAAGAAATGCATACCAATCTTGGTCACATTCACCACCCAAATTTAGCGTATTAGCTTGCTGAGATTTGCTAATTAGGATCACGCATGAAGTCGACTCAACTTCACTACGCTGCTATTGAGAAAAGTACTCAGTTACATTCATTCCATTTGTCCACGGGCGCATTTCGAGGCAGCTGTAGATGAATACAAGACGGGTCAGCTTAGCAGTGAGAATTATAATAAGATATGAATACGAATGAATGAAGAATAAAACGGAGGAATAGAAAAATGAAGTAGTACTGACAGTGTATACCTGAGGTGGAAATTTGCATCGAGTTAAAAAGTGAAGTGTGTGTGAATGCAGCGGCAAGGTCGATGCAAAGACCTGCAGAAATAGAGACATAGATGAAAAAAATCTAAATGTGCTGGTGGTATTTACACACCATGTGGACTGGATTGTGCTGCATAGTTTGTGCAACTCAAAATGTTGTCGTCAGATTAAAGGTCAGGGAATCAAGAAGTTATTAAAACTTGTTCTGGAGGCTCCAGGAATATATTGCTAGATTTCATGTTAATCCATCCAAAACATGTTGAGACTTTTTGCTTAAAAAACACAAACCCCAACCCTTACAGGGGATTAGGATTAGGATTAGGATAAACCGTATGGGGACCGTGAAGAGCATCAGTCCGTGGACGGAGATGTTGAGATGCAACATCACCAGATCTGTGACTTGAGATGAAAGTGAAGACTCACTGCGAGCATCCTCCGAGGTGCTCACTCTTCTTTTGGCGATCCAACACATTTCTATTCCAAAGAGTATAAATCATACCGTCACCCGCAGCCATATTTTACCACCGCTCTCATAGCAATTAAGTGCAATACACCCGAGGCCGAGCCTGCACCAAACATTTGTTAGATCTACAACACCCAGATGAGCTTTTCTAATAATAGCGCTGATTGGTCTGAACCAGGAGGTTGAATCTGTCCATTTTTATCTCTGCAGTCAAACGTAGGAACAGATCTTCTTTTTGGATATCCTGTTTACTTTACTGCCAAAGCAGGTCATGAGGTTGTTTCAGGATGCCCCTGAAATCAGGGCAACTTTAGCAATGAGATTACAGATTACCAAGGCTTTACTTCCAATCAGTGAATGGTGGAAAAAAAGAGAAAAAAGCCTCTGTTGCTATGTCAAAATCTTCGTATCTTGCTGTTTTACAGTGGCCTTATGGAGATTATTATCTCTAAGCTCTGCTGCTGCCAGATATGTTGGTTCTAATAAATTCCAGTTGCTGTTTGTGATATTTTGCATCCGCACACTGTCCAAAACAATATCTGTCTTTTTAAAGTGACTCCAACCCGTCTCTTCAACTCATTCATCTTGTGGTTGTATAGATTTGTAGATTTTGTGACTTTCAAAGCAGAACTACGCTGGCACGTTGTAATCTTATTGAAAGCAGTATTTCACTGGCACAAAAGGAAGATGAGTCGAGCTCAGTTCAGTTCCTTTTGCACCAACAAGTGTATAAATTACAAAAAAAAAGTAGTTCTGTATATCAAAACAGAAACACATGGAAATTGATTAAAGTATCTGGCCCCTGGTATTGAACTCTCTTTTAGACTTCATAACACATACTGTGTTATTCATCTTTTTCTTATATCCCATCTGTTGTGGGTTGTTAAATATGTATATTTTCAGCAGCCTGACTTTTTTCAATTACTTTTTTCTTTTTTGCCTGGTTTCTGCCTCTTTAATGGCCATTTGTCTAGCTGTTTGACTTGAACTAATGATTACTGTACCTCAGCAACAAAAAAACACATTATTTCTACACTTGTTTGGTGAAGTCGAGGAAGCAACCGCTGATTTTAAGCCATTACAGGTGTAAAGATTTTCTAAAGCATTCAGTTTTCGGCACACTCGGAAGAGATGCAGCGCATCATGAAATCTGACATTTTGTCTGTGATTCGACTTGATTCAATTTGAAATGATGTATTTCGGCGTTTCCAAACTCTAACAGCTCTGAAAATATGAAATCAACAAATGCCTGAGGGAGAGCAGGTTGCGTGATGGTGAGATTAGAGGGGCTTCAAACGGAGACACGGATACAAGTGTTTCGCTAATGATTAAATTTTACGGGTTTAGATTTGCATTTTACATAATGTCAGCTGAGACTTCTTTCACTTACATTCATATACGGAAAAAAAAGGATCTTAAAGGAGACTGTCACACTGTGCGCTTTCATTTTTTTTTCGTTATATGCTTTGATCTCCCTGCTTTAAGGGTCTCATAAGTGTCTCTACAATATTCTGTGCCAGCAGTCGGGTTTGTCTTGCGACATCTGAGCGTGACACGTGGCTCAGTGTGTTTCAGGGCCCTGCCACTGAAACCAGGTGCAGTGGTTTATAATATCTGCAAAGTCCGGGAGAAACTATACTGCGGACCGTCCCTGCTGTTTGATACTGTTGAAAAGGAACACACCAAAAATAGGAGCGTGCCCGAAATAGATTAAAAAAAAGAAAAAGAAAAAGTAAATGAGACAGCAAAACACATCCCTGTGCCACGTAATGGCTTTTGAAAGACTTTCCTGCACTTACTTTCCGTGTTTCCTACCCACTCTCATCATCACCATTTTTAAATTAAAACCTGGACAGATTTCGCCTAAATGTCTAGCTGGAGATTGCTTTTAGTATTTTCAGACCATGAAACATCCAGACAGTAGTTTTGGGGCATTTTAATCCCCCCCCTCCCAAAAAAAAAAGAAGTGGTGATGGAACCATCCACAGTCCAGACCTGTAGCCCCAGAGAAACACACGAGTGTCCAATAAATCCCCCAAACTATTATAAAATATTAGCTAATCTTTTTACAATTCAGAATGACATGGGATGGGGATTTTTAACAGGTGCATTACTGCTGAAGTGCCTTGGGGGCAGAGATTAGCTACTGTGCCGATGCATGACTGCAGGACTGAATGAATAATGCCACTAGATGAGTATTACTGAGACCGGCTACTACGAGGACTGACTATGCTGCAACCTGAATGTCACTATTTAAGCCTCGACTCTATATCCCCAGAAATGACAACTGTTAACCCTGCAGATATTTTGCAGCTTAAAGAAATGATGTCAGACGGTGTAGTAATTTATGAACTCATCTATTATTAATCTGAGACCAGTCGGAGCGATAAACTCCACTGTGTGACAACACCTTGTTATTTTTCTTTGGGTGATTTTTTTTTTGTGGTGATTACATTGTTTTTTAATATACCGTGTGTAACAACATAGACTCTTCCCGGGCTGTGTTGCTTGTCACCTACTCGACCCTCCCGAGATTGGGGGCAAAAATTACGACGGCAGAAGTCAACAACACACGCTGTTCTCACCACTTGTCATCTTGCGTGTCAAGATGCCCTTTGGCGAGCTCTTTAACTTCCGCTAGCCTGAGATGAGCTCCTTGTGGCTGTAATTAAAGCTTCAGTCTGTAAACTCATCCTCCAGCTACGGTCGACTCTGTGGTGTTTTGTTGACGTATTTCAAATTACAATTTTAGATTTAAATGAAGTTTTTAGCTACCAAACGACTTCACTGGCCTTGATGTTTGTTTTGTGTATTTGTATGAGGGGAAATATAAAAGTGTGCTGCAGATTTAAAGGTGATTCTACATTTATTATAGCTGAAATGAATAAGTGGCAATATTTAATACAGGGCAGCAGTGCTATAAAGGCTTGTTCTCCTCAATTTAAAAGAGCGTTCACACTCACACACACACACACACATACACACACACACAAACAGAAACACACATTCTCCGCGTGCAGAAACTAGTTTCCTGACACTTGGCACCTCTGCAGCATTGCCAGTAGCTCAGGAGGGCGTTAAGACCTTTCTCTGAAATAACTCCGACTCAAATCACAAATATCATAGCCAAGAGAACAGCCATGCTTGTCCCCCACACCTGTGTGTTTTGTGTGTGTGTGTGTGTGTGCGCGTGTGTGTAATACAGCCAGCACCAGAGTGTAATCAGTCAACAGGTAAGACCTGAGCCAGTTAACCCCTGGCACTGCTCTCATGAGTCTATCCACTGTACAGCTGAGCCCCGCACACACCCCAGCTCGTCCACTGTGGAAAAGCACTAAAAATAAGACCAAGTTGGCCACACACACACACACACACACACACACACACACACACACACACACACACACACACACGCACACACGCAGACACGCACACACACACACGCTCACACACACACACACTTAACTCTGGCTGATGTTTGCTGAAGAACAAGTGGGGTTTCTGTAGTTTTCATTAATATTGTAAATAAAAACCAACCAGCACGCTGAAATTCAGGGGGAAATCAATTCTGAAAATATCAGGGTGAAAACATGTTATGCATGGCGAGGGTGTGAGAGCTGATGATTCATTATGCAAGACGGAAAACACAACCATCCAATCAGATGGAAACTTTCACTTTGCTCTGAATTCTTAACTTACAATGTGCACAACATTGAGTTACTACAACCAACTGCTTGTTTGTAAATCGGATATTGCAATATAACCCAAGGTTGCCCAAAAACCTCAACATAAAAAGCAGTTGCTGGGTCCCAGTCGGCCAGCTGCCATCACAGCACTAACTCTCACACAAGGGTTTGAAGCTTTGAGGATGTCACAGAAAAGGCAAAAAGAAAAAAATCTTCACAAAAGCTGCATTATCCCTTGTCCATATTTCCCTTAAAAAGTGTGGAGGACTCAAACATCAAATGCCCGGCTACATGCTGTGTACTCTCGGCTCTGTGACTGTTTAGAAATTGCCAATCGCGTCTGTCATTCCGCTGGTACAATGTATCTTAGCTGCGAAAAAGACCTTGACGAACGGCTTGTAACCGCTGCAGCGAAAATGATCGCTCGCAATATGGAACATCTGTCTGGCAGCAATACGAGCGCAAATCACTCATTAATCACCTGTTTGTCTTAAACACTGCGGCACAGAGGTGGCCACAAAGGTGCCGGCAATTTTATGCTTTCATTAGCGGCTTATACGCCGATGATTAACTGAAGGGCGTCAGAAGGTGATATTCAAGTTTGGTGCGATTGGGAGATTATTAACCTGTGCAAAAAGAAAAAAAAAGGGGGGGAGGGGGGTTGCATAGCTCCACAGTTGAGATGTATTTTTGGTGAGATGCAGAGATAAGGAGCCTCCGCTGTGACAGAGATGGGATCACAAAGGAGCTGCGATGTTGACATCGTCCCCGTTGTCCTTATATAACACATTCCTGTCGCAGGTCTCAGACTTACCACTTTTTGTTCATGTCCCCAGAGGTGGCTGCTTTCCCACCAACTCAAGGTAGAGGACATTGTCGGGACACGGCGGCTTATACATGTTAATGTTCCCCTTTTTTCCTATTCCACTCCTGTTAGATTGATGGCTCAGCAGTGGTTCTCATTGATCAATCAGACACAATCTGCGTCTCAAATGAACCCGGGCCAGGGGGATTGTGCATTCTTCCAAGAGAGCCACATCCCTAAGGGTATGACAGTGTGGTGCACTGGATCGATCGTTTTCAACTTATTTGTGTAAATACTTTGTAACCTTGCCGATTTATCATCTGCGATTCTTTGCCACTGTGTGAGAAAACTACAATAGATATCACCCAGTGGGCTGACAGGGGGCCTGCCGCATCGTTTTTCCTCTTGCGGTCAAGTCCAGAGAAAGATTATGGGAATGATGAGAATTAATTATGCATTTCATCAGCGTGATGGATACCGCACGTTCAACCCAAAACTATATTTCCCCTGTGAAGGTGGAGGAGTCTGCACGCTCCCTCAGTTAATCCTTTGAGAGATGCTGTCAGCGTTCACGCTCAGAAGATGAAACTTTACTGACATAACATAGAAAAACACTGATGTGACTTTCTCACCATGGTGGCGAGTGTAGGTGGCTTTTTTTTTTCTTTGCTTTTAGTCAACTTGACTGCTCCACACCGCAGACAGATCTCAAAAGCAGTGAAAGGGACTTAAGAAGATGTTCAGAAGTCCCAGCACTGTTTTCACTTTTAGAAGTTTTGTCGTCTCGGATATGAATGGGATCTGTTGGGGAAAAATTGGAATATGTTAATAAGATAAGATAGCCACCATTTTGCTTTTACTGGCTTACAATTACCTGAAAACAATGGCAAACCTCAGTAGCCCAGGACTGACAAAGCAAACACTCTCTTGAGGAGGCTGTATGCATTTTTAACAGCTGGCGTGGGTGTGAGGAGGGGGGTTGCAACGTCCATGTGCACCTCTGGTCGGCACTGGATCCAGAACACGTGTCCTTTAAAAGTGATTTTGGGCTTGAATTAATTGGTGGAGTTATGTTAATTCTGTAACTGGGATAATTATTTTCTCTGGAATAGAAACCAGGAGTTGTAATTTTCATCAAAATAGATTCACCAATCGACCTGAACATGCATGTTTCAATGCATAAATTGGAGGAAACTTGCAAACTCTACCCAGGTCAAACTGGGTCCAGTTAATGCTGTGAAGTTACAGTTCTCACCACCAAATCACCATTTCACCTTTGTAGTTGGCTGCTCACACAACTTTATATCCCAACTTTATGTAACCCCTAGAGAGTTTTGGCAACTGGCAACTATCAACTCTTTAACTTTATATCTTAACCTTTAAAACAATACCGAGTACTTCATCCAACTAACGTGATTGTGAAATGAGCAGCTTCTACACCTGATGGATAAATATAGACTTGTAGTTCCATGACTTCCAATTAAAATCGCTTCCCAAAAAACTTTCTACACGCACCAATTGATGGAAGCTGAACTTGCTGGCTTTGAGCTGCATATTTTATGTTATGGCACCGCTTTCAACATTTATGTAAACAAAACTCTGCCGCCTGCTTACAAGAGCTTCCCCTGGCCGCCCAGGAGACCAGCGTCAGTGCTTCATGATTCCTGGAGGACCTCCCTGACGCGTGATCAGCCGGCAGCTGGTCGCTACTTGGCTGTCGGCCATCACTCTGAGCCATCGGATCAAAGATTACTACCAGCTACTACAAAAATATGAATAAGAAACACTGTGAGCGTGCGTGAGGCTTCAGTGGTGTGTTTCTCATGCAACGGGTGCTTGGATTTGCCGAAAAACACATCAGCATTTATCAGGTAAAAAATGTTTGTTTTTTGTTTTGTTTTTTTTTGCCCATATTTCTCTTTAGAACCATATTTGTGAGTCCTGCAACTTTTCTATTGTGACCCAATTCCTTTTCCCTTCCATCAGCCTTGGCGACTGACAAATGCTGGGTCTCATGCGGAGGAGGCAGGCGCCGGGAGAAGTTGCTGATGTTTCCTGTCGAACAGAGAAAAAGAGAGAGAGAGAGAGACAGAGAGTGAGAGAGAGAGAGAGAGAGAGAGAGAGAGAGAGAGAGAGAGAGAAAGATCCACCTCAGGCGGGCGTCAGCTCTGTCCTTATTTGTCATAAGTGTCCGCTGTTTCCCATGGCTAAAGACAAAGGCCAAAAGAACGTATGAGGAACATGCATTTTTAATGTGACATTCTCATCAAATTCACCACAGTGGACTGAGCAGAATGCCAACGACGCTTCCCTCTCCCTCCAATTACAGCGAGAAGACGCCACCGTATAAATGTGAGGCGTGAAGGGCACATCCGCCCGTGACGTGACGGAGCCCCCGACACTTTGCGTCTCGAGCCTGAACTGGTGAACTTTGTATTGACAGCTCTTGTGTTGTATGATTTGGAAATCACTTGTAGAAAGCACACATTGGAAAGCAGTAATGAGATGAAGCCCTGGAAGCAGAGAAAAAAAAAAGGTGAAAAATGACAGTGTAAGAAATGATCGTCTGGATGTCAAAGCCACATTATCTTCTCTCTGTGCCTCCCTTCGGCAGCATGACGTGTCCACTGATTGTGAATAATGCAGGATATAAGGGAGCCGTATATCCCCATTACTGCTCGCACTATTTATACAACACGACAATCCCAAGCGAATGCCGATTTGACCAGACTCACCTTTATCTTGTAGCAAATATGCTGACCATTACTCCGGGCCCATTATTTGACAGCCCTGAAATGTCATCGCAGACTGAGAGATAGTTGGATCACTGCTGAGTTCGGAGAGAGAAGGCTGGGGTGGGGTGGGGGGGTGAGGGTATGTGTGCAAGTGAATGTAAATAATTCCTGCTGGCACCAAACCATAGCTTTCATCTGTGATGTTCTTTTTTGCCATGGCCGGTCCACACTCCATCATTATAATGAGGGAGGCTCAATTAGACAAGGTCTACAATGGGGGTTTTAAATGTCACGGTGCAGGTCCTGACATTTCTCTGTTTGATATGGAATCAGAAATGGGAGCGCCGGAGTTCACAGGGAGAACTAATCTCAACTTCCGAAATAACAAATTCAAGCCTGTCACAAAGCCGCGAGGGAAGGCTGGAGCGGCCCCGATGGAGACATTTACACCCAACAATGCCGGCCTGCCCCTCTCGGAGCAGTCTAATTATCGAATCTATTAACGTTTGTTCGGCTTTGTAATTAGCCCTCGGAGCCCGGCGCATTCACGAGACGTGTTGTAATGAGGCCTCTTTGGGTATTTCATCCGAAAGGTTATTTGGTCGTCAAATCGAAAATTAGTCAGAAATGATAAGTCTAACTGGAGTGACCACAGTAACCGACAGGGCTTTAGAGGGGAGTGAATGCATGTAAACACTGGTTATTCTACAACAGTTTTCAGTCAGCTGTGAGCGGCACCTCGCTGTGACTCCCTGCAGCTGTATCTTTGTAGGTTAAATTCCATTGATCATTCTCTGCTTTGAAATGCATTAATATGATGGACATACATGAATGTATGTTGAATGAAACCTGTTGCTGAAGTTGTGTAAATGACCAGAAATTCCCAGTGAGCAGAAAGTCTGGGGGTTCGTATGAGGACTGGGAATGAGAGTTAGAGTTTAGTTAGAGTTTCCCGGCCTGGAAAATTTTCGGTAAAACATTTTTATTCAGTATCAAATGCTAAACAACTTTTTCTTCTTCCTGCTCCATCTTTTGTTTTGACATGAATGTGCTGCTGTGGATTGGCAAATTACAAGCAAGCAAAAGCATTTGAATAGCTAACTGAAACCAGAAAGCAGCTCTTCCTCTAATTAACTCAAAATCAAATGCAAAGTTGTTTTTTTTTACTTGCTGTTTTTCTCATTTTGGTTTTTGATTAGGAACACAAAATTCAGATTTTTCCTCTAGAAGTCAAACCGTAGTAGATCTCACCTACAGTGCTGCAGTTTTTCTGTCAGCTTTCACGTGTTTACTCCTTCACTGGCCTGTGATGGCGTAGCTGGGGTGACGCACAGTTCAACCTCTCTTTATTTACCACTGCAGCCTCCATTACGAGCACAAGCAAACAGCTGTGAGAATGCGGAGGGCAAACAACATCCAGGCTGAGATTGCATACTGTGCCGGGTGTCATGACTGGTCAGTTTTTAGACGTGACCTTATCGGGACGAGGCGCGCACCGACAACATGCTCCCTCGGCTTGAATGCCACCAAACAGACTGTCGCCGTCCTATCACTAGCAGGCATAGTGGTGGCCCAGTGGATGAATTACCATCTCCTCCCTGCTCCAGCTCGGCTGCAATAAGCACTGGATTGTTTCGCCAAAACGAGCGTGAAAATCCAGGCGGGCTGAAGAAGATAGAAATCCATTTGTGAGTGGTGTGCTGTGACTATTTGCATGGCGATGAAGGCCCCGAGTGTTCTGCATGCGTTCAGATGCGAGCAGCGGACAATAGAGCCTGTGTTTGTTCTCCTCCAGGAAGTTTGAGAAAGGGCAGAAAAGGGGAGATCGTCAGCAGAGAGAGAGGGGATTACGCATTGTGAGGACCACGCGTAGTCGCCGCTGCCATTGTGGTGCCTGAATTGCTTTCCAGTACCAGGGTATTTAGTCGAGCAGATTGTGTTTTCTTCTACGCCACGCGATGATCTCTCGACAGCGGCGTTTGGTGACAAGTGGCTCGTAGGACGGCGGCATCACACAAACAGGTGCGTGTTGATGGATGTTATACCTTCCACAGATGATCTTTTGTGACATGCAATTTCATGAATTACTCTAGGAAGCATGTATTGAGACATACGAAGAGGAAAGGTTTTTTTTTTTTTCCTCTGTGGCATGAAAGCACAAACGAAAGCCGAGGTGACCATCATGCGGGGGGAGGGCTCTTTGTATTTGTCACAGCTAGAAAGCAGTAAATATCTCGCTTCCTCTGCAAGATAGCAAAATCATCTGCATCGCCCACACATGATTCTGCCTTTTGAATGACTGAAAGCCATGTTTTCAAATGCTAAAGACTCACCTTGAGAGTAGAAATACTCAAGTCATAGTCTATGTTTACATTTTTCCCGGTATCGTGTCCTCATACTCCATACATCATTATCCAGCACAACAATAGCGGCGGCTGTAATACCCCAAATTACACCTCAGAATGTCATTTTGTTGGTATGTAGGATAGGAAAAAATGTTTATGGCTCTTCCTGCAGTGTGGATGTGCACTGATTTGCATCCAGTGAAACGTAAAGAGCAGGATGCCTCAGGGGAGTGCCTCTAGGCCAGGCATCAGCTTTATTTCACAACTTGATTCACTGATTTGAAGGGAAAACATTAAAAAAGGCCAAATGTTTTATCGTTTTTCCACCTCTGACGTACTGTGGCTGCTCTGCCAAAAACAAGGTTTTATGGTTGGAATAATCGTCATTGAACATGTGCCGGACCAATATGAACTCTGGCCTCTGACATCATTGGAGGCCAAAGTGATGATGTCACTGGCCATGCAGCCGCTCTCTGTCAGTCTCTGTCAGCCTCTGACAGTGTATGGTGGCCCTATTCATTCTAGTGGCAGCTTATAGGGCTATTAACATTAGCTGCCCAGCAGGTGGGTATAATACCTTCATTTCAAAGTTATATAATTATGTAATTATAGATAATTATTACGGTTTTTCAGCCGACCACACTTTCCCACTTTTAGTAGCGGAAAGCAAAGCTGTGTTCTTTTCAGAGGGAAGGCAACACTAGACGGATACACACAAGGGTATCTTTATTATGTGTGCTGAAAACCTTGAGGGAAATGTCTGGGTAACCGTTGAATGATGTGGTATCACAGCGTGAGGACAAAGGCGTGAGGACAATGCGACTGAAAAGACTTGGGCAGTGAACTTTCATGCTCTGCTTTCAAAATGAGTGCGTTTAAACTTTGTCTATGTCTGATCTCCCTTAAAACTTAATTTGAAAACTTTGTCAGTAACTTATTTTTATCGCTGTGATTAAGTCTTCGGAGATAATTGCCTTTAGTTTAAATCCACCCATCTATTTTTTTTTATTATTCAATAGCATCAGTTAATTGTTTTCACAAATAATAGGATGTAGTCCTATCTCTGATAAATGTCAGTGGAAATTCGTGACACTTACTAAGCAGTAATGATTTCCGCTTGTGCACATAATAAAATCAAACAAATTACTTATTTGCAAGTACATGATGGCTTGACATTCCCCCGTTGTTGCAGTGGAGTCTCTGGACTCATTTAAGGTCCTGGTTTAGGAAACATAAATTACATGTCAGTGCTATTCTTCTACAGAGCTGAACAGTAAACAACGAGTCCCGTGACAAGCTCCCAAATGACCAATTAAGGACATTTTGTCTTGGAAGGTTGATCTTAACGATGCAAAGCTTAACAGATGGATGTGTGCATTTTTTCTTTTTTCCCAGCATTGCGAAAAGCCGAGGTTAAACAAAAGTTATACATTTATGGTTGGTTCCATTGTCACATTTTTAGCTTCTCCTCCCAAAAAATTATTAGTATTTTTTTAATTTTTCTACATGGGAGCAAGATTGATGCATGGAAAACAGACTAATTAACACTCATATGAAGTTGGCATCACGTCGTCGGGGGTGTTGACAGAGTGTCCTGATATTGACTGTGTCGTCTGCAGTGTCAAGCAGAGGGTGCTTTCTCTTCCTTTATTGTGCCGTTTCAGCATTCATTTTGGCACATTAGGTGGATCTTCACATCGTTCCAGAACTGCTTCTACAACAGAGGGACATTTTATTAGCTACAACACACCACCATCACCATATAGGAAAATAATGTGGCGGTCGCAGCGCGTCTAGTGCTTAACATGGTGAGACTGCGGCTCGTTGTCATTCTGTCATGTGGCAGAGCAGCGTACTGTACACACAGGCTACAGGAAGTGGGAGGAAGGCCTATTAGAGCTAATGAACGGTTGTCAACCTCAGGGCACTCTGCATGTACTGCACGTCATGTAGAAATGAGGATTTCTTTTCAAAGGGAAAAATTGACCGCAGAGTCCAATGATTAGTCCCTTTTTCATATTTATAATTTGTTTCTTTTGATTGTTCTCAAAACTTGAAAGCTGAATGAGTAATGGAGTATTTGTATGGGATCTATCATATGTATATGGTATTTTTAAACCACTCATTATAATTATGAAGCACTATATCAATATATCTGTCAAAAAGTGATGTGTGTTTTTTTGGCCCCTAATGTTTTTAGCTATTCGCAGACCTGAGGCTTTGGGTTTTCTCGGCATACCCATTATTTTCCTTGAATTTCATCACTTATTTCCAGCGAGGTCCATCTTGTTAAATTGGCAACACGACATCTGTTGACCTGTGCGCTGTTCCAGCCACATCAGTGAGGGCTGAGGAAACCCCCCCGGGAGGATTTTTAAGCAGGCGCCTTGGCACCTAGGCAGCCGAGGAGTTGCTGGGAGTAACATCATTGAGGGCTGTTGTCTGGATTTTGGCTCTAGGCGCTGACTTTGGGCACGCGCTTGGCAGCCCTATGAAGGGCCATAACAGCTCACGATTCACTGACCACTAATTGGAATGTCACTCTGCCGCACTCGCAGATATGAATACGGAACACCAAGACGTACATAAGAACAAACGTGCACTCTCGTTCACGTCCTGTATCGAAAGTGAAGTTCAGAAACGGAGGCGCATTTCTAGTAATTGATTTTACCATTCCATTACAAATGGATCTTGACGGCTAATTTACTTGCACAAGATTAAACATGAGCATTATGGGCTGTTGAAGCATTAAATGCTCGAAATGCTGAAACAACTTCCTGACTTATCTACATTTGAAATTTCCACTTGGACTATACAAGTCGAATCCACACTGTGGAACCAAGTAGGTAGAATTGTGTGTGCAGATAATAGTCCAACAAACTCTATTCACCGGGGTAAAATTATGGTTGTTGTGACTTTGAGCCCTTAATAACAACTGATCCCGTCTGAGTGCTGATCTACGGTTTGCTAGGTTCGGTGTTTCAAGTCTAGACACATAATTTTTGTTGTTGCTGTTGTTGTTCAAAGTAAATGACTAGATGGTATAAAGAAAAAAGTACAGAAAGAAAAAAAATGTGTTTCGAATTGAATCTGATTTAATAGAAGAGACAGATCGTTTAAAAGGACAAAGATGACAAAGCTGTGATGAGATATTTTGGTTGTTTTGTGATAAGCTGATCTCAGTTGACAGCAGATGTTCCTGGAAAGGGAAGATTGAATCCATCCAGTATCTCCATAAATAAATGTGTTGATGTGAAAGCCTGTTAACTTTGGATCTGTTGTCGGTCTGAGATGTCTTATTCGTGCTGTCCTCACTAATCTGCCGTCTCTTCCGACTTTTCTTTGCCCTTACACTCTTGACCCTGATCTTGATGCACATTATAATTGGTGCATTGATTCGACTCATAGTTTGTCCGAGGCATGTGCGCCTCCTGTTTTCCATGTCTGGGGAGACATTGATCTAATTACAAGTCTTCATTAGTCAGCGGCAGAGTGCAGTGTCATGCTTAAGGAATGATGTTGGGGCCCTGCCCATCCTGATGAAACACAATACGAGGCCTTGTCTGAATTCAAAACAGAGGGCTGTTCTCAGCCGGACTTCAGGATGAAGGAGCAGGGGGGAAAAAACAAAAAGGGGAGTTCAGACAAAGGGTTTGTTCCGTTGTGTTTGTTATACATCTAAGTTGTTGCTCCACGATCGATTTGGCGCAACTTGAGACGGACAAGGAGGAGATCATGTCGTGGTTTGAGCTCGTACAGGACCTCCCTGACCTTTGCTGTCAGACCTCGTCCTCGGGAGAACTTTTACGTCCAATTGATTTTAACTTTGATTTTATGCAGCGCTGTTGATTGCATAAAGGTGTAAAGGGTAACAACCTTTGGCTCTCAGTGTCTGGGCTTATCCTGTAAAGTATTCATTTACAATAACAATGAGCGGAGGCTGGAGCTGTTATGTACCTGATGTTTTAAATATTTAGCTGAATTATCCTGTTGCAGTATGTCTGCTTCAACTGTTTATCCCTTCAAACTAACAATTTCAGCTGCTCGCTCATTGCCTTTACCTGTGTGTGTTTGGATGTGTATTATTCATGTTGCGAGGGCATAAATCTGTTTACATAGTCGCACTGTTGGGGAGTTATATTGTGTAACTCAATCAATTTCAGGAAAACAGCTTTGTTTCTACCCAAGGTAACATCAAGTGTGAGGCGAATCATGTAATCTCACTCTATTTATGTATTTCTTACGTCTATTCTTGTACTCATCCATTTATTTGTATTTCTCCTGTCTCACCTTTTATTATTATTATTGTTATAGTAGTAGTCATAGTAGTAGTATTCACTTCTTGCTATTCCTCATTATTATTTGGCTTACTTCATTTCACACTTGTTATACTTAATTACTTAATTAATTATTTTCTTTGTGGATTGTTGAATGGTGAATGTGATGTTCTTTTGTATGGTTTCCATTTCGCGTCGTTCTTATAGCTTCACCACCAAGTAACTTCGTTATATAGATGCCTGTTAATGAATGATTTCAAAGAAGTCCAATCAACATCCTCATTCCTTCGGTTAGAGTTTCTACATGTAGCTTGGTAATTATAAAGACAAAATAAAGCACTTGAGGTATTTAAAGCTGTACATAGTTAAACTCTTTAAACCATCAGATTATTATTATTATTATTATTATTTTATACTGCACTGCTGCAGATTTCATCTCTGTGCCCTGCTGGAAATTTCTCGCTGCAGCCATTAATTAAATTGTTAACTTTTATTTCAGAGGCATGTGCATGCATACAAACCACATCATCACAGGATGGGATACAGCACTGCCGGGATCATGAATTACTGCGCCGTCGAATGAGGAATTGCTTGCACCGGGCCGGCAGTACCTCGAACGTCTGTCCACCGACCACGGGAGGCGCAGAGGAGACACGCGGGTGGACAGTAAAAATGAGCTTGCCCAGCGTTTTGGCTGTGGTGACGGTCTTGTCTATGATTCCTGGCGGAGTGCTGAGTGATATGAGAGGCACTCAGGCTCTGGAAGCCCCACAACTGGCCCAGGGGTCCACTCATCTACATCGTCGCCTGAAGAGAGGATGGATCTGGAAACAGCTGTTTGTCCCCGAGGAAGATCCCACTCCTCGTGTTATTGGCCAGGTACCGGCTCACATTGAATGTCCTCCATGTCCTTGGCTTCAGTGCTTCCCCTTTGAAAATGAATTTGTTTTCTGTTTTTTCTCTGCTCTTATGTACACCCGCCTCTCTCCATCTTTTATTTGCAGCTCAAATCCGACTCTGATCGAGGCGAGTCATCTATCAAGTATATATTATCGGGTGAGGGTGCCGGAGACGTGTTTGAGATAGATGAGTTTTCCGGCGAGATCAGGACTCTGAAGAAGCTGGACCGTGAAGAAAAGGCCTTCTATGTCCTTCAAGCTCAAGCAATCAACAGGTGGACCAATGAACCGGAGGAGCCGCAATCAGAGTTCATCATCAAGGTGCAGGACATCAACGACAATATCCCCCAGTTCCAGAATGAACCCTACGTATCCAGCATCCCTGAGATGTGTCCCGTTGGTACGTTTAAGGAGGACACAGTTTCATCTGCACTCTGACAGGATTGAATTTAAAGTTCAAACTAAAAAAAAGAAAACACATTTTAATACTTTCTGTTAAGTTGGACTCCAAAACTAGCTTCAGGCCTCTTGTTGGGTCTAATACATCACTGCTCCTTATCTCACGTCTCCTCTTTGTAAATACAGTTTTTTTTGGCCTATCCATCCAGCCACCTTTTCAGCTTTTAATGCAACATTTTAATATTATATTGAATTCCGCCTCTGCTCCCGTCATGCATAGCAATAGACCAAAAGACGTGTTGAAATAGCCTCCCCGCACCATTCGGTGCAGAAAGAACAGGTCACAAAGCGGTATTATGATCAAATATATTCCATTTAAACAAGTAATGAATTCATTTTATCAGTTAAGTTTTAAATATTTTCTTTTGAACAGATAAAAACCTGGCTTTATTGTCTTTAAAGACATTCCTTTCAAACTAATAAAACCTGACTCACAACAATGAACTTAAGGTTAGATGGATGTCTGTCATCTGTCCCCATTCAGGAAGTCAAAAGTATTGGATTCTGAAGCGTGGATGCCTTAAATTTCTTAAACAATGTTATTATGCCCACTGCCCTTTCATACCACAAACAATACCATTTCAATTTATATGTAATCTGCTTTCACAGCATAAGATCTCACTCGTAATAAATCACAATGTGTTTGACTCGGGGAGAAGGAGAGCGAGCGGGGAAGGTTGGAGTGCGGGTGACTGAAAATAAGAAATGCTGTGGAAAAAGCCCTGCCTGCGAGAGGAAAACAGAGGGCACTGTGGGGGGAATAAAGAGAGAGTGCGATAGACACAGAGGAGAGGGAGGAGAGGGAGAGGGATGCTGAAAAAAGGCAAGGTGAGGAGATGGATGTGGTCAGTGGGGAGAAAAGGGCAGTAAGTGTGAAAGATAGAGAGGTGAACCTGAATGGGGCTGGAAGGAGAGGAGAGGAGAGAAAGAGAAAAGAGGAGAGGGGAGGAGAGGGGAGAGGAGAGGAGAGGAGAGGAGAGGAGAGGAGAGGAGAGGAGAGGAGAGGAGAGGAGAGGAGAGGAGAGGAGAGAAGGGGAGGCGGGAGGAGGTGAGAGGAGAGGAGAGGAGCGGAGAGGAGAGGAGAGGGGAGGGGAGGGGAGGGGAGGGGAGGAAAGGGTAGGAGAGGAGAGGAGAGAAGGAGAGGGAAGGGGAGAGAAGGAGAAGAGAGGAGAGGGGAGGAAAACGAGGGGCAGGTGGGTAGAGAGGGTGAGACGGTTCCAGGGCTGGAGAGGCTGTCAAACACACCTGCACTGTCTGAAACGCCCACGCTGCTCTCCGCGCCCCTTTGTCAACAACCCCTCCTCTCAGTCACCCTCCTCCTCCTCCTCCTCCTCCTCCTCCCCCTCCTCCTCCCTGGTTTCCGCCGTTCTCCCTCCCCCCTCTGAGCCAGACAGACAGACCCTGCGGGACTGTGGCATAATCACTTTATTTCCCCGTCGACTGGAACTGCTGCCTGAGCTCACTCTGACTGTGTGATCCGCTCCCTCCCACAGGGACCACAGTGGCCCAGGTGACAGCCACAGATGCTGATGATCCCATGTTTGGCAACAACGCCAAGCTCATCTACTCCATCCTGCAGGGGGAGCCCTACTTCTCCGTGGAGCCAAAGACGGGTATACCCACTGCCACGTCCCAGAGGCCGTGTAGTCTCTTTCTTCAGCTCTGCTGGGCTGTTAGCGAGTCCAGACACAGTGTTTAACTGCACAACACGTGGGCTTAAAAAGACAAGAGGGCAGAAATGTTTCTAATTTGATGCCACTGAGACATAAAACTTGTCTCCGGGCTTTGCAACTCTGGTCCAAATCACTTTCCACCTCTTTCCTCCTTTGTGTTGCATCAATTTCCCTTTGCGACTTTTAACTTCTCTTTTGTAAAAATGTGTATTCACTAGTTCACATTCAGTGTATGTGTGTGTGTGTGTGTTATTTACTTATGCAATGCAGAGGTCAGTTCCAGCACTTCCCACACACATCGTTGACCTGAACTGTGAAGAGTTGGGGGAGAGAATTATCGATGTCAAAAAAAGAAAAAAAATGCAAATTAACACAAAAAATGTAAAAGGGCACGCTGACTTTTCTTTCAGGAAACTAGTGTGCTGGACTTCACTGAGGAGTGGGCAGCAGTTGACTCTAAACTGGTGAAGTTATATTTTTTGCTTATGGCATCTGTTAACCTAAAGTATAAGGAGAAACCTGGAGCTGTTGTGAGTTTCTCTCATTGTTCACAAAATCCAGTAAAAAGACTAAACGCAGCAATGAACTGATCCTTGAAGCGAGCCACAGCCTGATGCATCTAATACATCTCTGCATCATGGTCTGAAATGTGTTCCTGGCTCAGTGTTGCACTGTAGGGACAGTTAATCACATCAGAGGTGCATTAATCCTCGATACAAGTTCAGTCAACCCAAAATGTTCAAAAAAACTATTCAACCAATTGAAGGAAATGGGAATGAAACAACAATACCATATCATATGACAGTACAATATGACATATGAAGAAATCGTTGGTTTTGATCATCACATGTAGAAAAATCAAGCGCAACACCAACCGTAATACAATGAGATAATATTAATGTTAACATTAAAATGCTGTTCAGGTGGATGCTCTCCTGAGGAGAGCGTGCTCACAATCCAACAGAGAGCCGCCTGGATAACCTGAAGGCTGGATTACATTAAAGCAAACACAAAATATACAGTACGTTTGCCAGTTCCCTTTATTGAGATTGTTTGCTGAAGCATTAAATCATCTTAAACCCTCTCTCCCTCTCTCTCCTTGTACTGATAAATTTTGCACACTGGAAGTTCTTTGTGTTGCAACACATAGGCACCGTGCTCTACCAACATCACTCCAGGCAAAGTTTGTTTACTTACATTTGGTGAAAGGGAAAAAAAACGAAAGAGGAAAATAAGAGATATAGAAGAGCCCACCCACGGACTTCACACTGAACATTAATGAAGCAGATTAAACAGTGTGTCTGCCTGTCTGTCTCCCTCCCTGCTGGACCCTCAGGGATCATCATGACCTCCCGGCCGGACATGGACCGCGAGGCCAGGGAGCAGTACCTGGTGGTGGTGCAGGTGAAGGACATGCTGGGCCTGAGCGGAGGCTACTCCACCTCTACCACCGTCACCGTCAGCCTGACCGATGTCAACGACAATGGGCCCATGTTCCAGCACCGTGAGTCAGCCAAACCCAGCCTGAAACACACACACACACACACACACACACACACACACACACACACACACACACACACACACACACACACCCTGGGAATCAGTCCCTACTAAAAAAAACAACTGACCAAAACCTAGCTAAACCATCAAACCAGCTAAAACCAAACTAATACCTTTTTAGTAGGGGTGTTTGTAATGAGCCACTTATCCATAATGATATATTCAATAACTAATGAAAAAGACTTTGTCAGTCTTCTCTGAAATTACTTTCACTTTTCATATCCCAAAAGCTAAACACTGTCCGCTTTTTTAAACAGTTAAAAAAGCTCTAGCCTGTAGCTGGCTAGCTAGCTAGCTAGCCCTACTAAAAAGACCAGTTTAGACCAGCCTAGGCTGGTTAAACTGGTTTGAGCTGGTTTGATGGTTTAGCTAGGTTTTGAGCAGCTGCTCTAAGCAGTTTTTTTTAGTAGGGATGACGGAGCACAAAGTGCCCAGACAGGCGCTATAATACCTGAGAGGTGTTTATTTGATCGCTCCTCTGCAGTTGTGGTGGGTGGTTAGTACGTCTTGTTATGAAGGAAATTAAAAGGAGACAGTGAAAGAACAGGAGAGAGGGAAGGAGGGAGGGGGACTGTTCTGTTCATCCACGTGCTTTCACGCACATGTGCCGCCCACTGGATGAATTTAATCATTCGCACACAAGGAGGACATTTGTCATGACCTTTGGAAACAAACCTCGCCTTCTCAGCGATAAACCTCACCAAATGAATGCCCAGGGAAGAAATCAATTCTGCAGAAATGAGACAGCGATGGTGATTCTTTTAACCATTAATGTCACATTCGCATTCAGCGCCGGTGCTACTGTATCCCACGGACTCCACGTTGAGTCGAAAAGAAAAAAAAAAAGCCGGATAAATATTGTATGTCCGCACTTCACTTTGAACTGCGCCCTCTGTTTTGTCTCGTAATTGCAGATTATTGTCAGCGAGGGTTGTTTTATTTTTTTTCCCCCAAACATATATATATATATGTATTTTTTTCTTTTCTTTTCGTTTTTGCTGTTGAATTCCTCACTGTTGTGGCAGTCATCCAAATAGAGTCGCTCAAAGACACAATCACATTTTCTCATCTTCTTATTAGAGTTAGGCCGGGATTATGTGGAGTCACCACAATTTATCTATGACTCACACAAATTGACCCTCCACCACAATGTTCTCGCCCGTCTTATCACACACACACTCTCTCTCTTGACTAGCCACTAACAACTTACTGTCAAGTTTCATCGCCAGTTTTGTTTTTTTTTTGGTGGAGAACTTTTTCTTATTCGTTCTGCTTCTTCTTTCTGAAACGTAGTGATCATTATGCGCGGCAAACAGCACCAATTTGGCATCTTCCAGATATCGTATTCCTTTTGATATCCCATTCCAGCGTTCAGCCTCTCCGGCTAATGCTGTCAACTGTGAACTCTTTTCAAAACAAGATTTTTTTTTCTTTTTCCCCTATCTCTCCCTCTCTCTCTCTCTCTATCTTCAGACCTTTACGCCTTTTCTGTCCCGGAGGATGCGGCTGTGGGCACTACGGTAGGCAGGATCATGGCGGAGGACGGAGATGTTGGCATCAATGCCAGGATGACCTACAGCCTGGAGGACGACCTGGAGGAAAGCTCCACCTTCTACATCCAGACCGACCCCGTGACGCAGGAGGGAGTGATTATTCTCGCCAAGGTGAACACATGAAAGATTAGATCTCTCGCTCTCTTGTACTGCACATGTAAATTTAATTCTACAAAGACCTTTTTAATCTAAAGCTTTAGAGGCGAGAGTAAAAAGGTGTTAGTCGTTATTTTACGAAAAAAAAAAAACCCTCCAAGCAGTTATTACCATCCCTCAAAAATCCGCCAGCTTTTAAGATTTAATTAAAATTACAGACACCGACGTGGACTGGATTAATAATAATAGTAAAAAAAAAAAATCATATCACCTGATAGAGGGCGAGGCAGCCCGTCCTGGCACTCCCTACATGATCATGCGAGCACGCACGCAGACAGACATCTGGCACAGCGTCCAGCCACGCAGACGTGCAGGAAAACAGCCCCCAAACACGTTAGATAAAAAAATAACTCTTTCAAAAATTCATGAGTGCAGCAGACGCAACAACAGCCGGGGAATGGGAGCCAGCGATCACACACAGTCACACACCTGCTGGAAACAGCAATACAGACGCCTTTTCAGGTCATGCACGTATAAAGGCAAAGTCTGAAGCCCATATGTACCAGGATCTACTACTACCACTGCTCTGAATATATGTACATATATATGTGTGTATGTGTTTGTTTGTGTACTTAGCATATTTTGTCCAACTGACACATTAGAAGAAGGTGACGAGGGCCTGTTTACCTCTCGGGTAAGCTGTGAACCACGCTGTGAAAAATGACTAAGTCGACATTTTGGAACCAAATTTGCGGGCACATTTGTCTTCTCACAAGCACGCTGCTAAACAATGTTGATGTCTGGGGTTTTTTCACCCCATCCCAAAAAGAGTACAAAGAATAATCTGCAAAATTCTTTCTGGCACAATTTCACTAAAGTATGTTTGAAGTTTGACTTTCCTATCACCTGCATTGATTGATACGTTATGTGCTGGACAGTTTGTACCATGATTTCTGTTTGGTTTCTTACTAGAGTCAACGTGATATGTGCTTTCAATAGTTGTTAATTCCAGAAAATATTGAAATTTATTTGCATTATTTACGCATACTTAAACATAGAATGATGCTGAATGTTTGATTACTCTTGCAGTTCTGCTCCATACTTGATTTCTTTTTTCCCTCCCCCACATCCGTTCTGCTTCTCCTTAAGAGCACAGGAGATTTCAATTTAGATGCAGTGATAATGAAATAAAAAAAAGGGGAAAGAAGAAAAACATTATTGACTGTCTCCGAATCACTGCGCGAAAGCGGTAATGGTTCGCATGCTGTCTTTCTTATTACTTGCATCATAATGTTAATCGAAAACACAACATTATTTAAGTGCGTGCTCACAGCTGGCAGCTTATTGACATTGACGAAACAATTTTAGATCCGAGCCTGAGTCATCCTGCTCTCATACCGACAATCATCCATCTTAAGCACAAGTTGGCAACATGTATTTGCAAAGCTGTTACTCTTCAAGTCTTCGCTTAATGATGATGAGCCGGAGGGTTGCCGCTTACATCAGAGGACGTGTAGGACGTGTTGTTTCTGCTCTGCTACAGCCTCTGGACTACGAAACCAAAAGGCGCTTCGTAATGGCCGCCGAGGCCGTCAACGACCACGTGGACACCCGCTTCCTGAGCCTGGATGAGTTCGGGGACAGGACGACGCTGAAGATCGTGGTGGAGGACGTGGACGAGCCTCCTGTCTTCCTGTCGCCGGCCTACGAGTGGAAAGTTCCGGAGAACGCGGCCGTGGGGACGGCGGTTGGCAGCGTGAGCGCCAGAGACACTGACACGGCCAACAAGCCCGTCAGGTAACGTGAAGCGTCTGCACCTGGGAAGAATGGCATGTGCCAAGCCGCCTGCCAGCGGGATAATGACGAGGTAGATACCCAGGCTTTTTGGGGGCCTAATGTCCCCAGCAGCCTGCCCTAGACAGCTCCCTCCACGGGGTGAAAAATCATTCCATTTCAAATAATGTTACTTGCTCGGTGCATCCATTTCTACCCTTGATCTCTGGATACCCTGTACATGGTCATATTTATCTCATATTACTTTAGTAGGAAATGAGCCCTGCTGAATAAATCATGACTTTTTTTTTTTTTCATACCTCACAGGCTTTTCTATCTATTGCCGTGGTATTATCACAAAGCGACGTGGCCAGGACGTTGGAATGTAATAAAGCGCCATACGAGGTGGCATATGGAATTGAGATTTGCAGTCATTTGCAAGTGGGGCACGTTGCAGAGGAGACAGCAGCAGTACTGGTGCCTGTAGTCCATCTCAGCACAGCTTAAGAGTGGCAGGTGCTGCATATCATCCCCAGCCTAGCGTCTATTACTGTCCCTTTGGTGACAGTGTCTCATTGATTAATAAATTCAGGCTGACATTTTAGGGGTTTCCACTGTTCTGCTAAATATGATTAAGTTTGCTTTGGTCAAATTGGCTTATTTTCCGTGTCGTTATCAGCAAAGTGGCTCGCACAAATGATTCATTACTTGTGTGTGTTTTCACACTGGTGGCTTTAATTCACCGTGGAGTTATAATCACATAATTAATGTGGGTTAAAGGTATGGTATAAAAGACCCGTGCAACAACAAGCAAATATTTCTTTCGTACACAGCCTCACATGGTGTGTGGATGACAAATTCATGTTCTTTTTGGGTTTATTTTTACATTTATAAAATGCAAGCGTTAGCTTGAAGCCCACTATAGAGGCACATGGATGTTTATTATGTCAAAGCAGCTGCACTATTGTGTAGACGGACTATTGTTCTGGCACAAGAGGCCTGAAGTTTCTCTGTTTCTCTGTGATTCTCCATCTCACCATTTTTTTTAAATGATACATTTCCTCACTTCTAAAGACTAGTAAAAGTCTGTGGTCAGATCAGAACTTGCATTCAACTAAAATACACAAATTTGCGCACGTGCCATCTGTGTGAGACGCTTTGTTTTCACAGCGTTGTTGTGGCAGTGCCACACTCGCTCGCGTGTCTCTTCTCTTTGTTGGATATCTGTCAACAAATTAAAAAATTGAGCAGTTTGCCTAATTAATCTCCCTGTGGTATGACAATGTTTTGTCTGCCCAGAAAACAACCTTGCCGTCTGAATGTGTGCCTCCATGATTTTTCTTGCAGATTTTCCATTGACAAAAGGAGCGACGCCACAAAAGCTTTCAAAATAGACCCAAACAATGGAACTATAAGTGTCGCCAAAGCTTTGGATCGAGAGACTTCAGACTGGCACAATTTGACTGTGGAAGCTAAGGAAGCAAGTAAGAATATTTCCATGTTGCATACAAAATCGGGCTGTTGCTGTCGCCAATGTTTGGTATGTTTGTCCTACTTATCAGAATATATTCACTTCAACAAGCAATGTTCTCAAACATTGGCAAAATGGTGAAAGAGCCCTTGTCTAAAGTAGCTAAATGATTGAAATTTTAGCTAAAAGTGGAAATTACCTTCAGCATCAATCATTTTTATTTGATGGTCACATACCTGTTTGGATTTCTAGACAGTAGCTGGATCCAGAGTAGCTACCTATCTTAGCTAGCTGGCTAGCAAGCTAAGTCGCTTGCTTCGTAAGCGAGTTAGCTTGTAGAAGTGTTGCTTTGCATTATTTTCTTATTCTTATCCATTATACATACATTTACTGTCAACCTGTAGACTAATTGTTTCTGAGTTAGGGTTATGGTAAAACAGTCTTGGGGTTAGAGTCTTTTGAAGGGTCTTTCTAGCCTATCCTATGACTGATGATTTGTAGCCACCATAGCTCCACTTAGCTCACCTTAAGGCTGTGACCAGTGTCTGACTCGTCAATTTCAGAGTTAGAGGAGAGGATTACCACTCTGGTCTTGATTCAGGAAGGGGAGGAGTTAATAGTCATTGTTTTCAGCCTGTCGCATACAGTACCTCTCCTATCGATTAAACTACCGATCCTACCTCTCCAGAACCCATTTGAAGGCACTGGAAATTCAAGAAACCAAAATGAAAAACCGGGGAACTTGCTATATTTTCTTTTTACTGCTCGGCCTGTTTTTAGTTTGGAAAAAGTAGGATTGAAACATCGATGCCCCTTTTACTCATCCACAGGCGCTTTTCAAAACATAGAAACATTTATCAGTCTTAAGTATTATTTTGACAGAGCTTTTACAAAGCATTTATGATACATGCACCCACTGGACTCCGGCAAATGTCTATCTTCTCTACTGCAGCGCAGAACCATTTATCCTCCTCTGTGGTGGTGTTCATCAAAGTGCTGGACATTAACGACAATGTGCCAAGGCTTGCGGAAGATTACCAGCCATATATCTGTGAGGGAACACAGCCTGGAGAAGTATGTATATTACTATGCGCTGATGCTCATTCTTTGCTTTGTATGCTGTTTGACAATGAGAAGATCCATGAAAGCGTATGGTAAAATTATTATTGTATTGGATAAAATGATTCTTTTACTCTATAAACCTTTCCAAATATTGAACTGTTCATTCGTCAAGAGCCCAGTGACTGTTGCACGACATTGTCAGCGGTTAATTGAGATTCTTTTGTCAAAGAAATACAAGGTTACATACAACAACTACTGTTCTTGGAAAAGCTCTTTATTAGCACAGAGCACTTGTGTTGCTCATATTTTCTTTTGTTACAATTTGTTTGTGTCCCGTAGCTCATTCAGCGGCTTAGTGCCGTGGATCCAGATGGGCCCGAGGAAGGACACCACTTCTACTTCTCCATGGTCCCTGGGAAGCACATCAATCCAAACTTCACCATCAGAGATAATCAAGGTTGTCTCACTCAAATAATACCGATAGCACAAAAGCCCTATGCAGTTTCGACTGGTTCATAATTGTCCTAAATTGCCCTTAAGGCTTGCTCTGAAACTCTTTCAAAATATTCTTTAGAGAGGATTTGTGCTCTATTATTTCTTGAATGGCTGCAGTTCCTATGCCGACTTCCTCTGATGGTTGCTTAGTAACATCTCATCGACTGCAAACCTGCAACACTACTTAGAGATAGGTACAGTAGTGTTGATTAGTAAGGGCTAGAGGTGCTGCTGACTCTCCAGCTGAGCCGTCTCCTCACTAACAATGCTAAGTGCTAAGCTGCTGGCGTGGTAAGAGATCTCTCTTTAAGAGACAAAGGACAGGGGAACTCACATGTCTTATTCATACAATATTTTCGAGCTAAGCTGAATAGACGGAAAAATGGAACAACTTGTGACACAAAAGTAATGCATTCACTCATATTACTCATATTACTCATATCAACTCAATAACAATAAAAAAATAAAAAAATGTGACAAAAAGAGACCAAATTCATTGAGTTAGAGCATTAGCTGAGTTAGATTTTCAGTTTTAGGGCGGATTTTGTCTTTATGTGTTGGAGAGTGAGCTGAATGGTACTGCTGAGTGCCACAAGTGCAGCTGCAATGTGAATGTCAGCCTCAGCTTATTTCATATCATTACACCTCTTCCACCCGTAAGTTTCATCTTGAGACTATGTGAAGTCATACTTAAACATCAGATGGCTGGAATAATGTTGGAGCGCTGCACCTGCCAACCCGTATGACCAGGTGGACAAATGTGTAATATAGGGAGAATGAAGGATCCATCCATCCGCTGTCTTACCTGTGTAGTACCCAGAGGTGTCACTGGGGATCTGTTGGTGCCTATCTCCAGCACAGTCACCAATCCATCACACACACACACACACACACATCTGTCACACAGTCTCACCTAGAGGCAATTTAGAGTGTTCAATCGGCCTTTACATGTATGTTTTTGGAGTGTGGAAGAAAACCATCATGATAACATGCCACCTCCACACATTAAGGCCCCTTGGTCCAACTGGGATTTGAACCAGAGACCTACTTCCTGTGAAGCTGGGGGCCTGTGTTGCTCTTTTAACTCATGTTGGAACGAAATATTTTATTGGTTTGTCGGTTTCGTGACTACAGACCCTCTCAAACTGCGAGAGTGTTTGCTATTTAGTCAGTGGGCACTCAACTATTTCTCCATAATGAAAGTGGGCAGAAAAAAATGGAGTGTTGCCGTTAAGGTGTGTGTGCAGAGGGAGGTCTGGATGTGTTGAATGAGTTAGAGTGAAATGTATGCAGGTGCAGTGTACGGCTGGTTGGACACTCAAGCACAGCGGCCCAAGCAGCAACCAGGGAATGAATAATGAATGAATCAAGACGGAACACGTTTAATAAAACACATTTCCATATGCCACGAGGCAAATCCGACTCCCAAAAAAATTATTGTTCATGCGGCTTGATTAAGCCAAAGCCAGAACTGAAGAAGATGTTCCAAATATGCTTTTGTACACAGTCTGAATTAGATTCGACAAGGCGTTGGGGCTTTCCACAGAGCCCTAGATTGTATTTTAAATCACATTACGTGTGTCAGTTCACTTTGTTACCCGACTTTGAAGTCCTGCTAAATAACAGGTACAGGGAAGCAGCACTCAGGTTTTATTTGAAGGAATCCTGAAAAATGCCCCTCTCTTTAACCCCCCCCCCCTCTACTCCTAGACAACACGGCTGGCATCGTGGCTCGCAGGAGCACTTTCACACGCAAGGATCAGACCCAGTACCTCCTGCCTGTGGTGGTGACAGACAGCGGCTCTCCGGCTCTGTCCAGCACCAGCACTCTGACCATCAGCGTGTGCAGCTGCCAGCCGGCCGGCCACTGTCCCACGGGGGGGGTGAGCGCCCTGGCCCTCTCCATGGGGGTCAGCCTGCAGACCTTGTTGGGGCTTCTGATCTGCCTGGTCACACTCACAGGTGAGAGAGAGCACGGCCCCAGCTTGTGTCCACATCACATCTCAAACATCAACCCCCGGTGTAATGGGTGTTTTTGAAGGAAGGAATGGACTTTTTTTTATACCCTTTACACAGTTCCAGCATGGCTCAACACATTTTTTTTTACTTTTCCCTTTCTGATAGATATAGCCCCTGTACCTGGTCTCATTTTCACAATATTTGGAGAACAATCTCAGCTTCTTCCGTGTGAACACTTTCTGGTCTCTTTAGTCCTCTGTGATGAAGAGGAAATTTGAATGTCATTGAGATGAGGACAGGAAAACATTTTAAAAGACTACATCATTGCCTTAGTTTTCAGTTTTTGCATCATTTTATAAACCAAACAAGTTCATTCAGAAATATTCAACAGATTTATCATCTTAAAGATAATCGTTTATTGCAGCCTTACAACAGACTGCCGGCCACTGCCTGGCCAGAGAGTGCAATGTTCTACATGAACAAAAAAACACATTGTTTCATTCCATCTCACTTCTTTTGTTTTGTGTGTATGTATGAAACAAGGTCACAGCATTTTCATGTCACTATGCTGCAGCGACCTCCTCCATTCTACGGCACTGGAAGTAACAGAAAAGGACTCGTGTTGAGCTGTGCTGGAACTGTGCTTTGTTAAAAAGATGAAGGGTTTAAATGGACAGTGTTAGGATATGAAGACCACAAACTGAACTGAATTAGATGAGAGACAAAAACATCAGAATACCTTGAAAAATAATATTGTTTGTTCAAGAAATAGATAAAAATATCCTTTCTGAAAGAGGTTTAAAGCATCTTTTTTTCACCTCAACCTTCAATCAGTCAATGAAAACAAATTAAAACTTTAGTTTTCATCCACTTGCCCTGGCTTGTATTATTTAAAAAGACTGAGGACGTGCATATCATAATTCCAATTGGTTCAATTTTTCCAGACTTTCTGATATTCCTTTTGGCTCCTGATTTGATGTTTCTGGAGAAATCAGATAATCAAATGCAGAGATAACGCCGTTAATGATGCTATGCTAAGAGTTAAGATGAATAAAATTAAAAAGGTGAACACATGTAGGGAGAGGGCAAACAGAGGGAAAAAAGTGCTGGATAGCAGTAAAGCAGGGCTGAATAATGGCAAAACAGAGTACAGGTGAATAATTGTGAGCAGGTGTAGAAGATGAAGGGGCAGAAGATAAAGGAGACAACAGGAATGTTCATATTTCAAAATAAATAAGGAAATACAAACATTAGCAGTATTTTACGCTTGCTTGCTAAAATGAAAACTATATTGGTAATAATGTTGTCTCAGAAGGAGGACACCCGTCTTTTCTAATCCCTCAGACTCTCCAGACCTCTGTATAATCAAGGGATTTTCACTTCAGAACAATATAATGACACTCGGGGGAAGATTTACAAGGATTCTTCTTCTTTCAGGAAAATGTTTCTGAGGATCCTAAACGCTTGATTCTGGAGTTTACACAAGTCTCCTCCTCAATACTGAAGATCATGTTTTACCATTTTGTTACATCAAAATTAAGCTAGGTTATCATCAGACTGATAGAAATGAGTTTGTGTTATGCAGGCAGGTTTTTATTTTTCCCCACAAAGGGTTTTTTAACGATGCAGACTGAGACAGGAAGCTTGATTAACTCTGTATAATGCCAGACTTCTCTCAGTGTGATTACTAATCTCCGAGTCATTAGCTGTAAAGTGACCGAGGCTGAAACTCCACCAAAATCGGTATATTCCTTTAGGAGACTGGTAATCACATCTGATATTGAAACAATATTGGTCTGACAGAAACTGTTATGTAAAAGGAGTCATTCTGTTTCAGCGGATCTGTTGAGCTAGATGCAGCTCCGCCGTGCATCACTTTGGCAAGTATATAAACGTGTGCTGAACAGCTGGGTTTTCCATTAACAAATTTGCACTTTCAACCGAACCCCTCTTTTAGAACTCACCAGCGTGCCTTTAACACACACTCTTAAAATGCTGAACGCTTGCAACGCAGTGATGTCAGGTAATGAGCCTATTGGTTGCAATACATCAGTAGCAATGCCATCCTGGGACGTTGATGGGTTTGCATAGTGAAGAGCTTTATTATGACCTCGGCTGCTTTGTGTCCTCCCTGTGCCCATCACATGAAAGATTAATGACTATACCTGCAATGCTAACATCCTGTCGGATGAGCGCAATACCCACCAAAAAACCCAGCAGAAATCTTTTTTCTTTTTTTCTTTTTTGCTGTCTGTGCACCATGGAGCAAATAAAAAAATCTTAACGTGTGAACTAAAATTAAAAATATGTAATTTATAGCTTATTGTCTCTCATTTAGTTTTTTTTTGCATTGACAACAGTTCATTAAAAAAAACAAACAAACAATGTGGCAGCTTTAATTTTTGCACGCTCCATCAGGCACCATACATGCTTTTTTTTTTCCCCCCACACAAAAGCTCATGGCCTGTTGTTTAACCATAATGACTTCCTGCTGTGTCGTATCTGCAGCTCTGTCAGTTCTAATGCTGATGCTGAGGAGACACAGGCGCAAGCAGCAGGAGGCACCAGATGTGGAGGCCAAGTCTCTGGAGCTGCCGGAGACGGTGTCCCAGAAGGTGCTGTACTATGAGGAGCCGGGAGGCTTGAGAGCGGACCTGGACGTGTGCCGTCCCGCCGTCCCGCTGAGGCCCCGCCCCCGCAGGAGGGAGAGGAGGCTGCGGAGGGAGGACGTCAGGGCGAGCATACGCATGTCCCTCAGAGAGTCACACCTCATCGGGCCCGAGGACGAGGTCTTCCGCCAGTTCATCCTGGACCGGCTGGCAGAGGCCGACGAGGACCCTTACGTCCCCCCCTTCGACTGCCTGAGGACCTACGCCTATGAGGGCTCTGGGTCTCCTACCGGCTCCCTGAGCTCCCTGGAGTCCTCCGGCGGGGAGTTTGGACCTGAGCAGCCGGCTTGTAACCCCAGACAACACTTGGTTAGACTCACCCCGTGGTATGGGGTGAGAGAGGAAGATACCGTCTTCTGAGAGAGGGTATCTTTTTCTACTCCTTCTTCTGCTCCTCTTTTAATCTTTTTAACACATCTCCAACCCATCCACACAACGATTGAGAGGTTCAAAAGGCAACCAGGATTTAACAGCTTGGAAAATACGATTGCAGTTAGCACAGTGTGGGGAGTGGGGGAAGTGGGGAAGAGGGGGATTGGCAACACTAGCGAGCCTATCCATACATTTTCCTAACCTGCTACTGTGCTATGCTGTCTGCTAGAGCTAGTTCCTGTGCACATGGGGTGAGAGCTCTGGAGATGTCACACTCACACCTGAATGCAACTCAATTTGAGTTAAACATGCATGTTTCTCGACTGTGGGCGAAACCCTAAGGCACAGGCAGGAGGAGAACATGCAGGAGTCTGCATATTGAGTATTAAGCTATTGTATATTCCAGCAACGTGATCTAATATACAGATTAAAAACAGGGTCTGCCCACTGAGTTCCTGAGGGGCAGATCTTCTTATTCCTCCATTTCCAATCCATACATCGAGATAAACAAGTGAGAAAAGAAAGCTTAATGTTTTTCATCGTCCCTTTAAAGTTTAAAGACAGGATGCATCATTATGTAACTTCATATACAACTTGCTACTCATAGCTATAGCTCCACTGTACAACCACGTCACTCTTCATTGATCAAATGTAAGAAGAGAAAAACAATCCAAAAAACAGAGCTTGAAGTCAGTAAAAAGGGAGAAATGTAAAGTCGTCCACTTCCACATGAATGGCCCTTCAGCATTGCACAAAGCTTGATTCACTGCAATTGATGGATTATCTCACCTTCAACTTAACCAGGGTTTAATGGAAACAATCTGAACTAGTCAAAGGACACAGAGCGGGTGGGATCAATTATTGCACAATACATGTACTGAGGTTATTGTTGTTGAGGTCGTGAATACTGTTGAATACAGCAGGTATGAAGGATTTAATGGGATGTGTTGGTTGTTCCAGGACAGTCAAGTATTACAGTATGCGTTGGTATTTTTGTATAACACATTCAGTATTACTCACCTGTGAGGTATATATATTTGTTATTTTCTTATAATATTAGTTTTGTATTTGGCATTTGGCTCACAACAGTTTGTATTGTCTGTGTATTTGCATTTTACATTACGAAATTGTATAAATTAATTAATACTTTGTGCAAGGCCACATATTTTTTTAAATATACATTTCATTGCCTTGTTCTTTCAGACAGTTCATATATGTGGGAAGATCCATTAAATATCAACTGTTTGACATGTTTTATGCTGTGTGATGGGGTTTTCCAGCTTTTGGTAGCGACGCCAGAGAGCACACATCACACTCTTTCTGTGAACCAATCAGCAAGGAGGGAGAGCGGGTGGCTGCAAAATTGCTGCAAAGTAAGGTTGAAAGAGGAGGGGGAAAAAAATTGGATTTGATTTGAAATGTACAAAGGGAGACAGAAACTCTTGAGAAGCACAACAGCTGGAGTCCTGCGAAAAAAAAAAGTGCATAATATAGCGCGGCTGGCTGTCTTCCCTCTCCACGGTCATTTACTGTATTATTGGCAAACACTACATGCTCACTGTTAGTTGTGTGGGTGGCTGCTCAAGGGGCGACTGGAGGTAATTGCATGGGGATGATGAGGTCCAGCCCCCTTCACCTTCTCATCCGCTAATTGGGCTGTTTGCTGTCTGGGAAGGTCAGCGTTTGGACCGGAGAGAATACAGTCCTCACTGAAGAAAATCCCCGAGAAAAACTCATATACAAACCGATCCGCTAAGAAGCCTGGAGGTAAGACAGACAAGACGAGGGAAGGAACTAATTGCTTGAATCTTTTCCCTCCTCTCCTGCCGTGGCTCCCGGTGCCGGTAGGTGCAACCACTCAGCGGGACAATTTCCAGACATCAGTGCAACTCAAAGTGAGCTTCAAATAGCTTCCACTGCTGGAAACAATCTATCCGGCCGGCGCTTTTGAGACTAAATCATTGTCTCACAATAGCTTCTAAGGACACAGGTGTTCACAAAAAAAAGAAGCCTTTTCAAGCCAATCTTTGCAGAATAACATGTGGGCTATTGGATTTGCCCATAAAGCCTTTTTTTTCATTTCTCCTAATTCCCTTTTCAAAAAATACCTTAATGTCAAAAGTCGCTCGGCTCCTGGTGTCATTTAACCTTCTGAATTTCTGTCATTACCCATGGTGCATATCACGGGTAATTTAACCTAACAGCCCTTTTCTTTGTGTAATTATACCCATTACAGCAATGTGAAGGATTTCACTCAACTGTCTCTGTCCTCTGCTCTCCCATACAGGTTATGGATTCTGCTCCTCTTTTCAGACACGGTGCCAAACTCCCCACAAAGCTCCACGAATGCTCACCAGAGGGTCTCTGATGGGGCTTTTGCTTGGCAGACACTGACCCGATTGAAAAGATGCCCGAAAGCTATTTTTATTTTATTTTTCTGACCCTAAAAGAAAATCATTAATGACGTGAATGCTTTTTAGGTTTGGCTGCAAAGGCAATCAAATTGTTCGTCTGGAACTTGATAATGGGAACCTAATTATGCATGGATGGATTTCTAAGCATCATGATAGTGTGTTCAATTTGAAGTAGTGCACACGTTGCTCATTTACCTGCAGTTTTAATTAAAGGTAGGTGGATGGGCCGGTAGATGGACAGATGACGCAGCTTTTACATGAAGAATTAAAAGCATCCAGTTAAAAACATAAATGGATAAACGATTAAAAACATGAAGTTTTTCCAAAGTACTGTAGCTTTGGTGGTTGTGACTCTGGTCAAGTGTTATATCATAAATGAAAATAAAGCAGAAAATAAGAGAGGAAAATAAAAAAAGCTAGATGAAAATGGAGCATAACATTTGATCTGCAATTCTAAAGGTACATGAAAAGAGAAACATTTTTAACTTGGGTTTAAAAGAGTTCACTGTTGGCGCTGATTTCAGGTCTGTTTAATCTAGAGAGATAGAGAGAGTTTGGTGGTAAAGCACCGCAAGATATAATCAAACCAAAACTCAGTTACTGCATGAGAATAGCAGAAGTTCTTGTAGAGTATAAAGAGAATTTACATTAAATATATGTATAAAAGAGTAACCCAGTGGTTACCTTGATGGTTGGGAGGTACGTGCCTCAAATCCAGATCGAAACAAGGGCTTTCTTTGTAGTTTCAATGTGTGTCCACATAGACTTTCTCCAGGTACTTGGATTTCTTCCCATATTAGAAAAAGCATGCATGCTTAGGTGGATTAGATACTCTAAATTGCCCCTAGGTGTGAGGGAGAGTATACTGTACAGCGTATGTGTGGTTCCTAGGAAGGACTGGAGAATTGTCCAGGTGTATTTCTTACCTTTGCCACAATTAAGGTACAAATTGGATGAGATGAGGGATCAATGACTTCGGATCTATGTCTAAAAGTAACAACAGTAGTTTCTGAATGAGCTATTTTTTTTAATAGATAATGCAAACTAATAAAACTAACAGACTCACTAGTCTTTCAGTTCTGTTCAGTGTGGATGAGGACCAGGCCTCTCTCCACAGAGTGGACCGTCTGGGCATCAGAGATGGTATCAGAGCATCGGACAGCGAGATACTTGGGAGGATGGTTAGATAACTGGCTGAGAGATGGATCTGTGTATGCAACGTGATCCCATCGATGCCAAATCCCAAGGAACAAGGCAGGAACAGTCTGGTTTTATATTGTAGACAGTCAGCCTAAACATCAGTGTTCAATACTAAACCACAATCTCTTCCACACTGTAATATTTAAGCAAAATTACTCCTGCGTGTGTGTGTGTGTGAAACCTTACACATAATCAGGCTGTTATCATAGCGGCATGTGAGCCAGAGTCAAATCTGACAGCAAATGTGTTAAAAGATTATGCAAACTTTAATATTTCAGGATTTACAGAATACATTTCCTGCAAGTTATTTCGTGTGAACCTTTGCTATTCTGGTCCATTAATGAGCTTTCCCTCATTGCAAAGCGACTCGGGGATTGTCAGGCTTTGAAATGATATTAATAAGTAATAATGGCATGCAAAAACTTTGGAAACTTGTTTTGTTGCTCATCGGGAGCTAATTGGTGGCTGTTTTCGGTGGCTGATATGCGGGTCCATTTACAAAACAGCTGATGGTTTGATAAGGTTCCTGAGGCGTTTTGATTATTAAGACTAGTCGTGCTCAAGATGAATTTTCTTTTGGGGGCCGATGGATCCGGCTGTAGCAGCTGTTTTAAATTGCAAATTGACCACAGCAGTGGTTTGTCAGGGATAGCTCTGGGTTCTTCTGCACAACCAAATGAAAGATTAGTAAGCAGGTCCACATGTGAGTTTTTTACCCCTTTGCCAACACAAAGCCCAGGAGTAAGGTGGGTGAGGCAGAATGATACGAGCTGAAATCATTAGAAAGAGAGGCAAAAAATCCTATGTCGACGTGAAAATCTTGTTCGTAAATACTTGTTTTTTTACACATCTGACGGATCTGGGGAAGCATTCACACGCACATCAGATCTCTTTTTGTAGCTAGTTTTGGTTTTCCACCGACTCATGAGAGAAAAATCCTTGATCGTTAGCTGATAAATGCTCTATTTTCACAAACCGGTCCTGTTTGTGATGTTGTGTTTTTCCAAAAAGAAAAAAATCTAATCTGATCCAACGTTGCACTAGGCTATGCCATACTACTCTGTGCTGTTTCTTAACGATCCAGGACTCATCTCTGATCTTAAAAAAACTTCATTGAAAATTACCAACTGTAGAGACGCATTGATATCAATATCTCAGTGATGTTTAAAATGAGATGACAGATTGGGTTGGGAGCACCGTGTTCACATCCAAGTAGAGAGAGAGCAATTTCCTCTTCCTCGTCTAAATGAGCTGCAGTTGTGTATTTATACTTGTTATGATTGTAGCCTGTGAAGATGAGAGACTATGCTTCTGACGCAGAGCCTTGACACCGTGTCCTGCCGCTAATATCAGTAAGTTTGAGTAGAGTAGAGAAAACGCTCCGCAAAAAAGCACGAGATCCTCTGGTTACAACGGTCCCCTACGAACAGGCGCTTCTCTCAGCAGACCCTACTAAAGAAACATTTTAGACCAGCTGACCAAAACCTAGCTAAATCATCACCTCGTTAAAACCAGCTAGTTAAAACAAGCAGTTTTTTTTGTAGGGGTGTTTGTAATGAGCCACTTATCCATACTGATATATTTAATGACTAATGAAAAAGCCTTTGTTAGCCTTCTCTGAAATTACTTTCTCAAGAAACAGACTTGCATCCAAAGAGTTAAACACTGTCCACAGCAACTAAAAACAATCTTTAGCCTGTAGCTGGGTAGCTAGCTAACTAGCCCTACAAAAAAGACCATCTTAGACCAGCCTAGGCTGGTTAAACTGGTTTTAGCTAATTTGATAGTTTAGCTATGTTTAGGTCAATTGGTCTCAGCTGTTTGTTTGTTTTGTTTTGTTTTCAAGCAGGGGACAAAGAGCAAAGCCAGGGAATACCACCAGTCCATCACAGGGCACGCCCACTGCTCAGTGACCCACATGTGCAGAAGTAAATATGGACGCTACACATCAGCTTGTGTTCCAGTTTCTAGTGATAGTGAAAAAGAAGTTTCTGCCTCTGTACCAAGGTCTGATCCATCACACGTGATGTAAAAGTTGGATGAAATGTCACATGGATCCCCAGACTAATGTTGCTTTCCCGGATTTAGTAGCACATATGAAAATGGTCCAGGTCAGATATGTGCTCTTCCAACATAAGATTTGAGGTAAAAAAAAAAAAAAAAAAGTCAGACTTTTGCCTGTAGTGTGAGCATAGTATCTGAGTTTCCAATCTGGAACTTTGGACAGTGGGAGGAAACCAGTGGAAGTCAAACCCAGGACCTTCACTTTATTGTGAGACAACTGTCTTAAGTACTGGCTGGCTACAGAGTCCATGGACCAGAAAACCAAAGCAGTGAGGTGGAAAGCAAGTCCTGAGAGAAACTGCAGGATCTGGTTCCTCACTGTGAGCTGCACACATGATCGTTGGACTGACTGTTCTGATGTATTGACTGACTATTGAAGTCAGCTTTGCAATTTAACGTCCTGCTCTCAGAGGGTTTGGGTTGCATGTAGCAGATTTCCTGCACAACTTTATTAATATTTTTTGAATTTCAGTCTTTATTTCCAAGTAAGAAGAAGACTTTTGCTGAAAACACCCTGAAAATACCGTCTCCTCACACTGGATCGATGCCCCAAAGACGGGTTTGCATCACTTTCTGTTTTGTGATGTGATATAAATGGTATGAGGGATTAAATGGACAGCGGGTTAGCTTTGTAGCTGCTGCTCTTAGAGGTACTACAGCGCCTCTGTCAGAAGTAACAAGGCTCTTGAACGCATCCCGACAAGATGATCGAATCAGTCAAACTGACACACATCGCAAATGAAATTAGCCCCCTGATTTTAAAGTGAAGCCAGCGACTAATGTGTTTTCCTTTGTCGCAACCCATCACAAGAAAGGTTTTCCCCTTCGCCGCTCACGCCCTGACACTTTTTCATCATATCGACAAACACGTGCTGCTTTAAGTCTGGCTCCTCACATACCATCCTGGTTTATTTCTGTCCTCTTCACCTGGAAGGCCTCTGCTGAACACTCTCCACTTATCATACATAACACATCCACTTGATCTGATTTCATATTGTTCTTTCCTCAGGTCTGTGGTGTGAAACTACTATTATGGAATACCAAAGGCCTCGGGTCCAAAGTGAAAAGTCCCATTAATAAAGAAGAGATTACTTTCACTTGCTGTCAAGGCCCCGCGCTGCTATAGGATTGATGCTCTCACATTAAATCAGCCCCTTGAAAGGTCCTTCCAAAAACTGTGCGAGTGCCAACTGTATAGGTAATGTTTTTCTCTATTACGTTTCACTTTCAGGGCATGTTCCCGGGTATTATCAAGGCACTGATATTGGGATTTTGTTTGTTTGTTTGGTCATTTTTTTTCTTCTTTTTTTTAAAAAAAAAGGCGTATTCGTCAATGATGTTTGCACACTAGTATCTTTCTTTCTTTCTCCATTTCCTTCCCTACTTTTCCCTCCTCCATTTCTCTCCCTCAGAGCCACAGGGTTTGTTGTTCACTTTTTGTTGTCGGAGCCATCATTCAAAATGCAGGGCTTTCTTCTGACAGGCACTGAAGCAAGGAAATGAGAAATGACTTACACAGTTTAGCTCCTCTTCATTTTCACTTGCCTTATTATTATCAAACACATGCACCCCCGCACACACAGGCACACGTGCACGCGCACGAGCACGGGGGGACGCGCGCTCGCGGACTAGCTGGGCGCACTTTCACAGATGATTAGTGAAGTCTCCTGAGAAAAAAGACACCCAAATCTGTACAGTGTTGAGAGGTTTTTTGTCAAAGTCCACAGTCCGTGACTTACAGTACGTTGGGTCGACTCTGACACCGGAGAGCGATGGCCCCGGCTCGCCACTAATTAGCTGTCATTCATAATTGATTAAAGTCCAAATGTAAATAATAAATGGAAATTGAGTTTTATTTGGGCTGTCTCATTGACTATACACTTACCTTGGGTCCTGCTGGGACTGGATGTAAACATGGCGGCATAATTGCAGAATAATTTGCCGGTCAGGTTTAAGCTAATCATGTTAAAGGGCAGAGAGAGAGGGAGAGGCTGGAGGTGTCACTCAGGTTTTTTTTTTTTTTTTCTTCACAGTAATTCCAAATTCAGGGCAGGGGGAAGGGATGAGCCCGATGTTGTTCACAAGGCAGCATTTTAAATTGGCAACCTATCTTGCTAGGCGAGAAAAGAAAACAAAAAAAACATTTAACTGAGGGTGTTTTTCCATTTCCCGTGTCCCTGAATGTCACTTGAATGACCTAATTAGTCAATCAGTCACCACAAACACATTTATTCAGAAGAGTCTGCGGTTGTGTCTGCATCCTGCTTCATAGTGCTTGAAATACAAAAAAAAAGACTTGAAGCTGGGACTATTTGTCAGGGAACTGAAATGTCATCAATATTTATTCTGACAGATGAGTACCTCACTTTTAAATTAAGGGAAACCGTCATTAGTTTCTCCTTTGAAAGTATGAAAAAATGATGGGGTTTTAGGGTTTGATGCTCTCAGCCCAATCACTCAGACACTGTGCGGCAAAGTTATTGCACTTTCTACTTCATTACATCCATTTAGCAGCTTAAGTTAATCATTACTTCATCATGAAAACCGCATGGTTCCAGGTGCATCTATTCATTAATTATCTTACCTGCTTTTCCCTTAATGGTGTCACATGGAGCTACCTGAACATGCATGTTTACGGCAGGAAAGTCTGGAGCAGCAGGGGAGAAAACACATGTGGCGAGAACATACAAATATGCATAAAAAAAGGAAAACTGTGTTTTTGTCAATACCAAGTAAAGAAAGTAAAGTAAAAAAGATTTGTCTTCTATGTCTCAAAATTTTTACTCGGTGAGCATAAACATTGTTCATTCTGGCCTCCACTTTATTCCTCAGTTTATGTCCTCGCTTTGGGGCTTGAAACAATAATGAAAAAATGTGTTTTCTTGTCTTCTCTGCCACTTTCATCCAGGTGCTCACACCTTTTATTTTGAGAGAGGTTTCCGTGTGCTGGCTCTCTTTGGCGTGTTTGACCCTGTATTAAAACCACGGCGCGGCAGTAATGATGTGTACAGTGCGCTCAGTGCACTCGGACTCGAGCACTTTTAGTAATCACCACCACCGCCACTAGCCTCCTCTTGCATTTGGGATGCCGCCGCCGCCGCCGCGCCTCCATTGTGTATGCGCATATTGTGAGGAGCGTGCTCCTCGAGTCAGGGAAAAAAAGCCATCGATGCAGTCCTCAGAAGTAGCACATCATTAATAACGGAGGGACCTTTGAAGATCCTGCATAAATGTCTAATTAGGTTTGGTAACCTTTAGGAAACTCAAGTGGATGAATACTAAACAGGCCCGGGGATCTTGTACTGCATGGCAAACTAAGCACTCAACATGTGGGAGAGAGCGCTGACATTGAGGAGGTTTGCTCCCCTGCCTGAAAGGGCACGCAATTTAAGCCACATTACAAGCGCGTCTGAACTCATTGGGCCAATTTCGGGCCAATTTATCGCAGTTAACCATCCTGTGTGTACACGTCATCACGGAGGTGGAACAAAAATATCACGTTTTTTTCCCCTTCACCCCCCCCCTTTCACTCTCTCTCTCTCTCCAAGTGTCCTGCCCTTCAAGCTGTGTGGATCGTTGTTCTGCATATGACTGTGACGAGGCCGCCTGGCATTTTGAGCCGGAGCGTTCGAGCTACCAGCCATGTTCGTGCCGGTACGGTGTTAAAGGATGTGACCTAGAAACTAGAAAATACTTCTGAAAGGAGAGAAAATATGACACTGGAGCTGTCGTCCTTGTATTAATGGATTATATTATACTGCAGCTGTGACTCCAGGTAAATTGAACCACTTAGTAAAATGTAACTAAGAACTGAAGGCTGCTCTTTATATAACAACCCTTCGAGTCTACTGAGCCTGTGTAGAAACATCACGTTCCTGATTGGGCGTCAAAGCTGAATAACCAGTAATAAGCAATCATGATACTTTGACATGATCGCCTGTGGTTTTTATTCAAACAGGTATTTGGAGCGTTTCTTTTCTTGTTTCTTTGCTTTGAAAAAGCTAAGTTTTTACAGCTGTCACTGAGGTCAGGGAGATCAAACACTAAATGTGTTGTTTTGAAGTGTTGGGGACAACAATGTTGCATTCAGGACACAAAATATGAGTAAATATGAGAATTCCAAAACACATTCAGTGTAAATTGGTTTTTCCTTTGCATTTCCATAGTTTTATATTTTGATTAGGCTGAGAAGGAGTTCCTCTGTCCACAATTACCCCACACCATCTTGTTGGAATGACCTCTTACTTCCTACTCCATATTGATGCAGACAATTATGCTGACACATCTGGAAAACAACCTCATTAGAGCTTCTTTTTTATTGTCATTTTATTGGAGAGGTTTCTGGTTCCCATTACCAGTTGTATTGTATTGTATTTAGGTTTTGTGCATTCCTAGAGTTAATGGAAACACACCTGTTGTTGGATTGCATGTTGGATTGCATGAGAGCGAGTTGGATTGCATGAGAGCGAGTATCAACTCAAAATTATATCTGGAACATTACGGTTTTTGTTTTAGCCGTGGTATTAAAGTGACATATGTGGAATGAATCAGAATCGTGTGCGACTATGATGAGTGTCATATTCATACTGTTGTAAACTTTAAGACAATTTTAAACTAATCCGACTTATTTCGAGCTATGTAGTCACTGTAACAGACCACGTTACAAATTGCATTTTGTGGGCATGTGTTCTGTAGTCTGCAGTGGTATACCAGCACATTTTAACATTAACCCTCCCAACCCTGATGGTTTGTCACAAAAGATGAAGCCATGATGTTGCTCTGTTTCATCTCTATATTCCCTTGTTCTCCAGTCTTCTGCTGCACTGCAGCATTGCAGCTGCTCCAGTCTCAACCTTTACCAATCCCTGGCTGGAAAGCTGCTGCGCGACTTTGCTGCAGATTGACGACAGATTTTTCTCTCTCAAACTTTGCACAGACGTGACTCTCACGTGTGTGGAATAAATTAAAGAGAAACTCTTGAATGCTTTAGCACGTTCACATGAACTGGATAAACTGTCTCGGTGACCCCGGCTGACTTGTGAATATTTATTATTATATGTCTTTCCTGCGATAGGCATGCAGAGCTACAGCTACATTTGAGAGGAAAGTTGAAGCACATGCAGCAGCGAGACATGCTGCGCCTGTAACAGGCTCCAGAGGTGGAAACAGCTGCGCTAGCACCACGTCTACATAGATCATAAAACACAAGCAACACTTCAGAGTGATGCGCTGGATTTCATCCATAACATCCAGTATATATAACAGTCTGCTAAAATTCCCAGACCTTATTCCACACTTTCACCTCTGGTATTGTACGTGTTTATACACACACACACACACACACACACATACACACACACATGCACATACACATACACACACAGGCACCAGAGAAATTACATTGTAAATTTGGGAGAGTTATGATGCACATTGTAGGCGGTGATAAATATTATATCTACAGATTTCAGCCTGTCCAGATTTTTCTAAAAATAAACACAGACTGTCCTGGTCCTGATTCCTCAAGCTCCTAGAGCAACATGAACACACACACACACACACACACACACACACACACACACACACACACACACACACAGATCCCAAGACGTACATCACAGGCGTGTGCACTCAAACACACATTTTTTTATGTGCAGCCCACAGACACACATCCAAGCTGAGGCGCACACGCTCGCACGCGCTCACAGAGAGTTGTCAGAGCAGCAGTGTAAAATCAGAGGGGCTGTTAATGGAGGCGGACAGCTTGGCTGCTGTTTCATCAAAGTGCAGAGGAAATGCAGATCTGTGTCCTGTAGGATGCAGGGAATTGGATCAGCTTCCTTCTGTCTGCTGAATTTGAAACACACACTCCAGCAGGGATTAGACAGCCTTTACCACCAAACACAGACTCTCTAATGGTCATCCGCGGGAAATATTTACTCAGTGTCTCGCAGGTGTTGATGTGCCCGTCAGGAGCCCAAACATGTCCCCCGGACCCGGTTGCTTTATTTAGCTGCCAGAGATGTGGCAACCTTCTGGGTTTTGTTTCCCCTCATTTGACAGACTCAAACGCTCCTCTCCAGGTCGTGTTTGGTCTCTGGTTTATGATCAGAGCAATGAAATGTGATGACAATACCACTGGGTCTGCACCCGGCTCGTAATGTTGATTAATGTGCCAGAATAAATGTTGGCTGAAATGCTGTGATAACACCCGCTGTCCAGGTCTGAGCGTGTTCAGGGCTAGAGGAAACTACTCAATTACATGTTTGGACAGCAAATTTAATTACAGCAAACAGCACACGATAACCATCGCCACCTCTTCCATACCTGTTGTATGCTGGTGATTATGTCTGTGCTGAAGTGTCTCGGGTTTTATTTACTGATGCTCTCATAACCAGTTTTGAATAAAACTTGTAATGGAGATTTATCCCCATGTTTGCTTGATTCTTTTAATTTACTTTTATTTCTTGTAACACCAGCGAGATTGGTGGCACCTGTAAAACTAAAGCGGCAAAGGCAAAATTTACAAAACATGACGAAGAAGTTCTTTATTTCCTTACTGAAAAATAGTGTGCGAGACCACAAAATGCGAAACCCAAAACCCAAATGGAAAACAAACCATGGACCTAACAGTGCTGTTTACATATCTATTGTGTTCCCATGGTAGATAACATACAAACATTAATCCCACTCATCTTTAAAAAGCAACAAATTCTCAGTCTTTAGATCCTGTAAGTTGCAAATACTTGGTATTTCTAAATAATCTTTATGTCTGTCACGATTACTGCTGGGTTATACTGTTGCTGCTGCAGCGTCTTTATATCAACAAACAGCAAAGAGCTAAACTCTTTCTCTCACCCCAGGAGGAGGAAAAAAAAAGCCATGAAATATGTTTCATAATATCTTGTTTTGCTTTGTTTCTCTCCTGCGGCAACAATCCGTTGCATGGTGGAAAACTGACTGAAAAGTTAAAAAAAGGAGAGAGGAAACGCAGTTGTTGACTGTCTAGACTTTGATTTGATATGAAAACAAATGAACAAAGCTTTAATTCAAAACTAGAGGGACATGTTATCAAAGGCTTTGGGGTATTAAGGGTACTTTATGTTCCTCATATTGTTCATTAACTTCTAGCTATTGAATTGTCTTACACTTGTCAATGGAACTATTCCATTCATTCATCCTCTCACCTGCTTTTTAACAGGCTCACATCCTGTACCGGCCTCCAGTCTACCACAGGAGACACACACACACAATTCACTCTCACCCACACCTAGGGGCAACTTTGACGGCTACGTTCACACCATGTTGACCATATGTGACCCATGTCTGATCAGTCTGAACAACATCAATCTTCATATAACAATTGAAAATTAAATACGGTCCTCATTAATGATCAATCAGATACATATTACATACATTTTTCAAAGCAGCCTTTTGTCTGACTGGCCATGTTGCATTTTGTGTGATTGTAATTTTGTTCTTTCAGATTGTACAACATCTTCAGAACTGCACCACATCAGGGCTGTAGAGCCATTGCTATTTAGAGCTTAATAACAATGTGAACAAATCCGATTGCAACGAAAGAGCTGAACAGAGTCTTAAAGTCCCCAACAGAACTACTGTAACCCTGCATGCTTGTGGAAAGTGGGAGAAAACTGTGGTACCTGGAGGAAACAAGCACACACAGGGAGAACATACTGTGTTAAGATTTTGCTCTCTATTCATTGTTGAGAAGTCTTAAAGTTACAATTAGAAAAGAAGAAACCCACACCAAGGTCGCCTAATTATCATGCTAAGTGTCAAGACGAACAGTTTTGCCAGCGTTACTTACTATGTGATTATTCATGCAGGATGAGACGAGAGAGGAAGATGAAATGGGCAGTAAGTAAATCACGCTGACCCCTCAGGCGAACCCGCAAACAGCCCGAGTCTTTCCCTCTCCCCTGTAAGATCACAGTTATCGATGGCATCGCGTGCACCTCTAGAATCCACGCTCTACTCCAGGCACCTATTTCAGAGTGAGAGACGGCAACAAAAACAAGTTCGACTGCGCGCCGGGTGTCAAAACAAGGTATTTACTAAGACTAAATGCTGCGAGTGCAGCGATTCCATCACATCTGCCAGATGTGTTGTCATTAGGTATGACGGCTCCGCAGTTCATCTCCACCATTCAACAAGGGCAGCCTCTTTTTTTTTTTTTTTTTACAATAGCACTTAACAAATCACTTCAAGGCTGATGTTATTTTAGGAGAATCCGTGTCAGCCCTCGGGAACCATATATATGCAATTTTATCACACTCAGCAATCTGTCAGCGCCCGTCTTTTTCATCTCAAGGTGAAGGTCAGCGGAAGAGACTGTCAATTACATCCTTTATGAAGAGAGAATCACATTCCATCAGCCGCAGCCAGAAACGCAAAGTTTTTACCAATTAATATAATCAAGAGCCACTCCGAGACGCCGCTTTCTTACTCCCACGTCTTGGCCACAAAGAGGAGGTGTCAACCGCTTTCTGCCATACTGATGGAGCCGGAGGTCTACGGAGGCCTCCAATTTTCTGAGTGAACGGTCCCAGAAAGAGCTAATGATATGTTAATGCTGAATGGCAGACATTAGGGAGGCCAAATGACGACAATCCCGATTACCTCCGAGGGACGTGCCTTGTGTGGTTTCGTCACGCCAAAACAAACTCGGTAAATACAAACAAGGTGCGGAACGGCGGCTGCAAGGACTCAGGCGTGGCTGACAAAATGTCACGCGTCTGCAGGGAGGAAACTGAGGGACTTCAGACCATGTAACTTAAGACTCCCGACGCCGATGACGCCTCCGCACCTTGTTTATTTAAGAGGAGGGGGTGGAGGGGAGGGGGGGGAGGGGGGGCAGGGAGGGGTAAGGAAAACAATTAACTGCCAGAGATTTCATTTCCTGTGGGAACAATTACGCCCAAGCAGCTCTTACCTTTCCAGAAAATGTCACAAAACTTGGATGGGTCTTCAAAAAAAAAAAAAAAAAAAAAGAGAAATCAGTCTCGAAAACTTTTCATGGGTTCCTCTTGTTTTGTCCTCCTCCTGCCACACGCTCCGGCTTGGCAGGAATATGGGATTACCAGAGTGTGTTTACCTCAGCTGGCGCGGGCGGCAGCAGTGGGAGGAGGTTACGTTTGAATGGCACAAGATTGAAATGTGCCACGGCACATTTTTTTTTTAATATGTTTTTTCTGAATTCCCATGCTTCCCTCCACTTGTACACAAGCCTTTTGTGTGGGTTTACCTGTGAATGCATCCGTTAGCATGTTCGTGTTCCTGTTTGGCTGGGCTTAGCGGGAGATTGCTTCCCCCCCCGCACCCCCCGTTCCCCTCCTCTAGTGCGTGCAGCATATGGCCATTGTGATGGAGGGTAAAAGGAAATGACAGGCCATTTGAAGATGCTCTAGTCCCCGCGTCATGAATAATGCAGAGGGTGCAGTGAGCAGGTTCTCAGCGCAGGCTTCAAAGTTTATCGGCCTCCCCTGTCTCCCTGGGAGAGAGACTACAGTGCTGCGGGGAGATTAGACCGACACTGAGCAGGGACCTGGTCAAACTCAATTAAATACAACCAGGATAATTCCATCCTCTCATTGTGCCATTCGGTTTTATTAGGAAAATAAACCCGGCATGCGCGCACCTTGAAATGACAAAAGAAAGAGGGGGGTAAAAGAACAGCCTGTGAATTATTAAGCAGGGAGCTCATTTGCTTCACATCGGAATATGCAAATCGCAGAAAAGGCAGAAGAATGTGATCGATGAATATTTTCATTATGTCAGACAAACGCCCCGAGATCTGCACGGGGACGGAGGATATGAACTTTTCTTTTGAAGCCTCGGACTTGACGTGATAAAGCAGATCTCACAGATAGGTTTAAAGACGCAGACACAGAAGTGGTGGTGAAACTCTATTAATACTGTAATAAGACCGTTGATAGATGTTTTATTAGTCATCCTGATGCATAATTAACCTAAACAGACCTGAAAACGCCCCACCTCGCTCCAACCCCTAACACCTACAATAAATCTGGCTGTTTGTTTCAATATGCATGTTTCCCTCCACAGTTTCTTCGTTCCATGGAGTCTTTTGAGATCTAATTAGCCCTAGAGCTGTCCCCCCCGCCCTCCCCGACCCCCCCTCCGATGGCAGACGTAGGCCCAGGGATACCACTCCCCGCCACCCGGGCGTTGTAGCATGTAACTATTTTCCGTGTCTACATGATAAACAAACACTTGTGCCACCCACACGCTATACCAAGCCAGGCTTAGCTAATGATGATAAACCTATGTAAAAGTACAAAGTGCCGCTAATTAGGCCTACGTCGATTATGGCTCATTAATGCTGATGTTGCCCTGACATGTTTTTGCCAATCATCGCTGGAGAGGGCTCCAGTGCATCATTTTCTAATTACTTTAATTCATCATTGTACCGATGCTCAGAGCGTGTGTGCATCAGCTTTGCCATCATAAGAAAAAATGATGACGAGTGGCCAAACATAAACTGGGATTGCTGTTGAGTGGACCGTCCACATATGTTTGCAAAGAAAAAAAAGATCAAAACTCAACAGGTGATTGTTTTTCAAAGACTAATTCAAATATTTGCTTGAATAGTGATTATGGCAATTGTAATCTTCATTTATAGAGACAAAGAGGCAATAGAGACAAATAAAGACAAATAATATAGAGATTTCTTTCACCTTTGAACAAAAAAAAAGGTTTTAAAAATATAAAGGCAGAAACTGTCTGGCCTGAAATAACAATAAGTAAGACTTCATTTTGATATCAGGTGAAAATTCAGAGCATAAAATAAAAGAAGAAAAGTCTCTCTGATCAAATGAGAAGGGATTTAAAAGATGATTTGATCAGATTGTCTGCTTTTATTTGTATTTTACTTCACTTTGGAAGTTTCTTTTTTTTTGGCTGTCCATGGTTCCAGGGCTTTGTCTCCATCATGAGCGAGTGGAACTGAACTCTGTATCTGAGTCACTTAGAGTAAGGGCTGAATTGTTCTCGCGATTATTCTGTCGCTGACCTTTTGCGAGACAGCCTGTGAAAGCCCGACCAGCTGCTCGTCCCGATGATGGCGCTTCACATTTTCCTCCAGTCGGACCTCCTCCTCGCTCTCTGCAATTTCTGCCCACTTCACCGGACGCCGAGACGCCGACCATCGTTCCGATCTGGAGTTATTTTCCAGTTATTACCCTAAATTTCTCTTCTTTTACACCTTATTACCCCAATCTTGCCACTTTGACCTACTTTTCCACTCCCCCGGGCGCTGGAGGGGCCAAGCTGTTGCTCTCCTACTCACACACATACCTCTCAAGAGAATTATTTATATCACCCAGGTCTGGGACCCGGTCTAATTTGTGTGGAACTATAGAGTACATAAACCTGAGGTCTGACATTTCTCTTGCTGAAGGCAAGGCGAGCTGTGAGCGCTGCGGAGAGAGACAGAGAATAAAACATGCTGCTGCAGCGGCCTTTGATCCACCCCCCCCCCCCCCCCACACACACACCCACACACACACACACACACACACTCACTTTCTCTTTTTCAAAGGACCAGCGAGGAGTCGTCCAGCTGATGCCCGAGCAGGGGCCGCGCTGCTCTGCCACCAACAGGCAACCTGGGGTTGAATGGACTGGATTATTTATTTTATTTATTGTGCTCGTCGCACGAAGAGAAAAAAAAAGTCGGAGACAGTCCGTCTTTGGAGTTTTCTTTCATGCTGCGTAATCGCAGAAATAAATATTCACCGGCGTGCATAAATATGTGAGGACTCAGTCCCCAGTCGGGTTAAGCTTATACTTCGACTTGTTCCTCAGCCTATGTGCTGCAGGGAAGCACTGCTTGCTCTTGAGGTAGATGTCGGGCATGGAGATAGACCTAAAGCACTTTTATTCTCACCTTCATATCGAGCAGGAATTATTCCCCGTGATTCCAGAAACGACCAAAGTGTCCCACTTCATGTACATCTCGTCTTTTATTTAAAGGTTCAATGCACAAGTAAGGGAAATATACTGTCCATCAGACCTAAGTGTTAATACCGCTGCTCTTCAAAGGACACTATAAATAGGAGGAGAGCGATTGCGTGATCACACACCTGAGCTCCATGCCGAGCCTGAAAAGGCCACGTGGAGAATGATTTCTTTAACAGGCAGCCGGGAGGTCAAACTCTATTAGCCGTGTTCCAGCAGACAATCTGAGGGGGGAAAAGCGTGTTCCTCATCTCGCCGAGAGTCTCTGAAAATGGCCACCTCTTTTGTCAGGGCAATTTGTTGATGATGCATGGTTATGATAAGAATTGAGCGGAGTGTCTGTGGCGGGCTCCAGGGCCCCCGGAGCCCAGGCGCCGGGGCCAACACGAGTAATCAGCCCGGGTCCAGATTGAGCCCTCGATAGCTGAGGGTCCCTGATTGCTCATAAGTACCCCCCCCCCCCCCGGGGTGGGGGGAGGGGCGGTTAAAACACTTGCCGCTGATTTTGATTGACAGCTGGTCAATCAAAATCAGCATCTGGGTGCAGGCGCTATCAGTGCAGACGTCTGTGTCTGTGTGCTCGGATAAAAGAAATAACAAGAAGTCCATAAGTGATCTCCCAGATAGGATGGCGCTATCTAAATCCGTTGTCTTCCTTTTCTTCTTTAAACAAACGGCTGTGGAGGATACGCCTGAGGATTCAGCTCATGTTTCAGATAAAAACTGTTTCCGATAGAAATAAAACTGAACACTTTAGTTATTCTAAAATGCAAGATTGGCTTTTGAGTCACTGAAGCTACAAGATGCATTTATAAACATAACTGCTGCATTTTGCTAAAACACTCTCATAACACATTTTTAAATAGACTTTTTTGAACTGCAGCTAGGCCACATTAAAATGAGTGATAAAATGATAAAAGATGATTATGAACTATTGATTATATTCATCTGCAATTAGTCTCATGACACTGAAAATGAATTGTCTGAAACTTTCTTTTCAAACTTTTTTGATAAAATCAAGATATTAATGGATTAATGGAACCTTGTTGAACAAAATCTTGACACCGATTAAGTCGTTACTTTGCTGTCACAACTTTGCTGATAGATAATAACAACGAATAAAAAGCTCCATGCATGTTACTGACAGTTTACCCTCAGTTGGAGAATGAAGTCTGAAATCAATTCTAATTAATTTTTAATTAATTTTAATATTGCACCTAATTGTTTTCAAACATGCCATCATGTTTTTAATTTTAGAAATTAATTCCCTTATTTTCTTTACCCTTCCACAGCATGTGCTCTATTATGACGTTGATCCCACCAGATCAGTTTTTATATCTGCAAGAGGAGGAGGAAGAGGAGGAGTGCTTCTCCCAGGTGTGGTGGAGTTTCATCTCTTTTGGAGTGTTTACAAGCAATAATTTGATGCGCAAACTTCAACTGCTTGTTAAGTTCCTCTGAATCTGCTACTTAAGTTCCCTCTCCATCTTTTTTTTGTTTGTTTTTGCCTCGTCCTGCTTTTCCAAGTGAACGTGCTGAACACGCCCGACGAGAGGCTATCGTACGTTCTAATCCGTGAATATGGAAGACACCTCTTCCTCCCTCTCCTCCTCCTCCTCCTCCTCCTCCTCCTCTGGCCGGCATCTGTGAACTGCATCATAACCAGGGCGCTCGGTGACCTTGGTTACTCCTGACTCATGCTGAAGAAAATTTTAAAAAAAGGAAAAAAGAAAAAAAGAAAAAACTTGTTTTGTTTTTTGCCAAGTTCAAAGCTTTGGAAACTATGTCAATACCTGTAAGGAGACGACATATTTACCAAGCAAAGATTCATAACAAGTTCATTGCAGCCGCTTGCATCAGGGTGAATTATACTGTCAGTCGTAGTCGTGGAGCTCCGGCTGCTGTCGAGATGCAGCCCAGACTCTGGTCCTCCACCTGCAGACACCACACACACACTGCTGGGATGCTACTGGTCACCAGCCCAGCTATGGACAGAACCATAATGAGATTCTAGATGGAGGAAATGGAAAAAACAGTGTTGTTTTAAGATTGTTGATAATATATTAATGATTAATTTAAATTTTTTGTAATTTAAATTTTTGATAAATTTGGCTGATACGATACATTGGCCTTAACAATGGAGCACCTGGCTTGTATTTAAATTGTATTTTTTTTTATCACCAAATTTTGGCGTTTCCTATCTCCAAGGATGATGGATATGCAGATTAACCTATTCAGAATACAACATATGAGCATCTGTACTCCAATACAATGTCAATGAGTAGTTACACTGGTAACATTGATAGATTACATGAATCTGTTTCATGTTTCTGCACAAAACAACATCTTGACCTTCTTACTGTCCCATGCGATCGACTGTATCCAGTCGCTTTATTGTTTTAGCCACAGTAGTGAGTTGTAGATGCAAGTTTTGATTAATTCAAAGTATTTAGAATAAATGTCTTACGCTGAGTTTCGATCTAAGAGAATAGTTGGAAGCGGTTTGGAAAAGTAACTCACAACTGCTCCCAGTGACTCTGTGGGACTAACAAAGCATTTAAGAATGAATTCATTTAAATTTAGAAAAGACTGAGCAACTAATGAATCACAGATGAATAGAAGTTCTCATATTAAAGAGCTACTGAGTCGGTCAGTCTGTTACTGTACAAATGTGACTTTGAATATTATGATAAATTTCTCATTTTTTGGGTTTAGCTCTGGTAGAGCTGAAGACAGCATCCAGGCGGTGATACCGCAAGGTGCTTGCTTGTTCCTCTGGCAGGTGTGGGGCGAGCTGCAGCTTTCTGAACACACCTTTAATTGAGCTGTTCCTTTGACTGCAGGACGGAGGCCCGGCTGGCTCGCACCTCCTCGGACTCGTCAGACTCCTCAGACCCCTCACACTCCTCAGACTCATCACTCCTCAGTCTCTTCAGAGTCCTCAGACTCTTCAGACTCCTCAGACTCGTCTGACTCCTCAGCCTCATCACTCCTCAGACTCCTCAGTCTCTTCAGACTCCTCAGACTCATCACTCCTCAGACTCCTCAGTCTCTTCAGACACCTCAGACTCCTCACTCCTCAGATTCCTCAGACTCCTCAGTCTCTTCAGAGTCCTCAGACTCTTCAGACTCCTCAGACTCATCACTCCTCAGGCTCCTCTGACTCCTAAGACTCCTCAGACCCCTCAGACTCGTCAGACTCCTCAGACTCGTCTGACTCCTCAGACTCCTCAGAGTCCTCAGACCCCTCAGTCTCTTCAGAGTCCTCAGACTCCTCAGACTCGTCTAACTCCTCAGACTCCTCAGACTCGTCAGATGTCCGACGGTGAGCCTTGCAGTCATCACACGTCGCCTCCACGCCCGCCGCTGCTTTGTGTCGATCAGGCCTTTCAACTACAAACGCCTCATGAAAGAGAGATATGAAAAAAATACCCCCCAACCCCCTTCCTCCCCTCCCTCCCTCCCTCCTGAACCTCATCTCTGCTTCCTTGAGCTCCACACACCCACAAAACCAGGCAGCGTTTGTTTCAATCATTGATTACTATCGCTACATGAAGGTTGTGGTTTATTAGCGTGGCTGTTTACTAATTCACCGCTCCCGTGTTCAGACGATTGGCAAGAAATCCCTTCAGCCATTTTTTTGTTTTTTTAAGGAACTGAATGTCAATTTTTATTTTCAGCAAAAGGATAAAAACATCATTTGCACATTTCTGCCTTTTTCAAAATAAATAAGAATAATACATATCGGTGATACATTTTGACACCCAGCCGTAACGTCATTTTCGTCGAAGCTGGAAAAACAAAATTGGCACAACGCGGCACATGATTACTATCATACAGTGGGTCCTTGCGGCATCGATAAACAAACCATGGACGTTATTGATTTTCATTTCTGAATGCCAATAAATGCTGGACTCTGCGAACTACAGAAGCGATAGTCATTTACTTACAAACTGCAACTTCACCCAGTTAAAGACTGTCACTTCAGAAACAAATTCTGTTTTTTTATTTTTTATTATTTTTTTTCTCTCTAGAGTCTGGATGGCGTAAATCCCGCTACCAAACTGAACGATGAATGATCTCTCGTACAAAAGCAGAACAACAGAATCTTTATAGCTCAGAAATTATACATTGGACTCGGAAATAGAAAGGCGGAAGATAGAGAAAAACAGACTCAGACAAACACTACATTGCAACATCTGCAAAATGTATTGTTGGGGAGAAAAAGAGAACTCATAGACTTTCCTGTTTCACCCAGTGGAGACGTCAAACTGACAAGAGCGCCGCTCTTTTTATTATTTGCACAACTTATGTCTTCACACCACTTCCTCAGCACATCAACTACTCGTTTATACTGTATGTGTGCGCGCTCGCACGTTTCATATCGTGTTGAGATTCTTCCGACGGAGCCCGTGAATAATGTGGCTCTGTCATTTAAATGTTTATGAAAAACAGCTTCTCATCCCCCTTTGCTCCCCAACCCCCTTTGAAAAGAAGGGGAAGAAGGAGAAAAAAAAAACAACATAGAAATTGTTGTCAAATTTCATATGAACAGTCAAATGACTACTGATTAGCCGCCAGGGACACAGCATTTCATGTGAAACGGTTGTGGTTTTTTATTATTTTTTTTGGACTTTTTCTTTCTTTTTAGCACAAAGATAGCAAAGGAATGCATCAAAGCAAAGAGTGCTGGGCCCATGCCCGTCGCTGGAATGAAAGGACAGGTGCCTCCTCGTAAAAATGCTCCAACATGTATGCATTCTGCAGTCAATGGTTGGGACTGGAGCCGGAAAAAAAAAAAAGAAAGAAAAAAAAATCTGAAACCTTTAATGTCTTTTCGCGCACAAGGTTTCCTCCTCAGTCAAGCCACTTTTGAAGTCTGTGTCAAAACTCACCATGGCACGATTTTTTTTTGAAAATCCATACAAGGAGGTAAACAAACCGAAAACCTTTGAAGTCAAGGTGTTTTTCTCTCCATCTCTCTTGTGTTGTCTTTGAATCTTTCCCTCCAGTGCACTAAGGCAGACAAAAAAATCATTTTTCTCTGACAATAAATTACTCATATGTTACTTTTTTTTCCGTTTTTTTTAAAAGTCCGACAAAGTGTTAAGAGAGACACACACTTAGGGGGCTATGAGAAGACGCTGGTGCCGTCGCTGTTGCCGTACAGGTCGGCCAGCTTCTTGAAGCGCGGCCCCCAGTTGCTGAGATAGTCGTAGTTCTGATCCGAGTCTGTACTTAGCGACTCCAGAGAGCTTAGCGACTCGGCCACCGAGCCGCTGCCTTCGAAGGCGTACGTCTGCAGCGAGTCGTACGGCGGGGCCGACGGGTCCACGTCCGCGTCCTTGAGCCGCTCCCAGATGAACTCCCGGAACACCACGTTGTCCGGCAGGGACTTGTACGCCGGGCGGTTGGCGGACGGGTAATGGAAGAAGGTGGGCGTGTCCGGGGTGACGTCCCGCCGCACGTTGGGGTCTCTGATGACGTTGAGGTTGCGCAGGGTGACCATGTCGAAGGCCTCGGTGTCCTCCTCGCCCCCGCCCTCGTCGTCGTAGCGGACGATGTTCTCCCGGATGTCGCGCTCCTCCTCCAGGATCAGGGGCTCCTTCCTCCTCCGCCGCATCGTCACGATCAGCAGGACCATCACTGCAGGGAGGAGAGGGACACAGGCATGACGCAGGCACAGCAGAACAGGGGGTTTCTCAAAGTTTCAGAAGCTGAGGGACAATTTAGAAACCCAACATTGGACCGCCAAAACAGACAAAAAATGGAAAGAAAAACCCCAGAAAAATCCAGTTTGGAATTATTTTAATAACCAGGTTGCATGTCTACAGTCATGAGTCAAACTCATTTCAAACTCATGTGTGACTCATTTCAAAAATGAGTCACACAAAAAATAGAGAGATAGAAACTTTGCTGATGTTGGAAGTGAAAGTGAGAAACAATACAGACTCTAAACTCTAAACAATGTAAACTCTCAACTACTCTAAGACAAGTGGTGGTTTGAGTAGTGGTCAAAGTTTTATGTAAGCTCCATTTAATGTCCATGAATAAGAGGACAAAGAGGACAGAACAGTGTGCATGTTTGTGTTTCCCTCTCTGTGAGGACTTAATGTGAATCAGTACAATAAAAGATTCAAAAAGGAAATTACAGAGCTGTAGAGATTCGCACATCTCCAGGAGGTGTCCTTGTAGTATGTGTGAGTGCGTCACTCTGTATTGTAGTATGCTTGAGTGCTGGACCTAAAATAAGTATGAAAAAAAGAAGCTGAATCCACAAGCTGTATCAGATATACACTGGCTCAGATTATAACATTGAGTGTATGAAATCTATGATTTCTGACACATAACTGCAGCCAATCACCTTCTGTGAATGCAAACAACGTACCGATCATGAAAGAACAATTTGCATCAGCAAACAGCAAAGTGGTTGGGTTGTTGCTTGCCTGATTGCATTTTGTCTTAATTTGGATTAAATGATTCATTTTAGTGGATTAAATATGACAAATATCTTAAAGCCTACTTCCTAAACTCCTATGTTTCTAAAGCCATCAAATCAAGTGTCAGTCTGTATCCATTTATTTCACTGACAAAACCAAGTACAAATCAGTGAATACCTGATCCTTTCATTATTTTTTGACAATACAGCATGTTGTGGCTGATTTGAAACAATCTTACACGATGAGGAATATTATTGTCACTATTGACAACTTTGATTAGGACTGGAAACAGTGACAGATTCCCAAGGTGCTCTTCAACTTGTTTTCACCAAACAGTAAAGCATTTAATCCTCACATTTAAGAGGCTGGGACTGAGAAATGTTTGCCATAAACATGAAAGTGTTACTCATATGAGGAGTGACACCTGAAAATCTTCCACTTCAGTATGTGGAGTAATCCGGGATTGTTTCGACATTTCCGATTTCATTTCTGACACATGCGGTTTACACGCAACCTGTGATGTCAGTGGAGCATATTCCAAGTTAAATCTGGCTCCGCTCTGCATTACAGATTCAATCAACATTTACTAAAAACTAAACGTGAGATGTGATATATCGCCTAAGCTCTGTTGTTTCCACCACCTACAACCACCAACGCTGAAATCCGCGGCCCTCCGAGATCCAACCAGGAGCCCTCTCCCTCCAACCCCTGCTCCCTCTCCCCATATATTATTGCTGAAAATAACTCTACGCCCAAGCAAACTGGCAAATGTCTAATGATCCTCTATCCATCAACGTCAGGCTGGTGCCAGTGAAATATCGTTCCACGGGCCCATATTTCTTTTTCTTTTCTTTTTTTTCTCTTCCCTTTCCTTGCACTGTTGTGGAGCTACAGTGCAGCAGGCTGCGGTGGAAGAGGCCCAGGAACCACACTCAAACACCACTTCACACCCTCTAATAAGGGAGCAAATGGAGGAGATGGAAGGGAGAGAGGTGTCGCATGGAAAGGCTGCAGGAGATGAATGGCTAGCTCTCTGTTGGCTGTTTGGCAGCAGTGGCACCACTGGTGCGGTTTCTGCTAAGCTCCCTCCAGTCTTATAACTCTGACTCATATTATTCGCAATTGTTTTTTTTTTTTTTGTTCTTTGAGGACGATTGTTTCCTGTGATTTTAGAAACTCGAGTCGTTCCGAATTCTATCCGATTCACTCGGGCGACCTCTTAAAGTGAATTACAAAGCAGCACGTTGAAATAGAATATTCTCGCCGCTTTCCAGCGAAGCTCTTTAGGGTTTAATGCCTCGAAGGCGACTCCGGTGCGTCACGCGCTGGAAGTGGGCCAGCATCCAGTCGGGTCCCACTAGGATGAGCAGGTGGATGGCCGGGAATACAAATAGTCAGCCGCCTCCGTGTGTGTGTCTGCGTGTGTGTGAGTGTGTGTGACAGGTACGAGGGGGGTCCTGTAAGGAATGATTTCCAGTCCAGACAGTTGAGCAAACGCGCAATCATGATGCCAGCTCTTCATAACACACTTAGTGATGATGTACACTGAATGGAAAACAGAGATCAATTTAGTGTTACAAAGGCTTTTGCTGTAATTGAATTGTTTAAATGATCCAGCCCGCACAATCGATACGGAACAAGGTGAGTTTTTCTGAGCTGCCCTTTGCTTTGCACCATGCATCACTGAATGCACTTTCCTCATTAGACGATTTCTTTTTTTTTTTTCCCTCCCCACATGCCGTGTGATTGGGCCAAACCTGTGACTGATAATTCACTCAATTTATTATCCACCCTTTGCTTTTTCTTCTTCTTCTTCTTCTTCTTCCTACTCTCAGCTGCAGTGCTATCGCTCCGAGAGATATCGTGCCGCAGCTGTGGCGCTGAATTTGTGCTGCAGGGTTGCAATTTTTTTCAATTTGCCCTATTCTAGGTCAAAAAAAGTATTTCTTTCATATATTGTAAGCTTCTGTTTATCTTTGCTAGTGAATACTATTATGCATAAACTGCTGTTCAAATTTACATAGAAGTTTTGGAAACTTAACTTGAGAACCTGGCAATGCATTTCTGTTACAAGAGCAAAATATCACACTATGTTTATGGAGACACCTATATTTCAAAAAACCTCTCCATATCAAATTATAAAGCATTTTTACACTGTAATGAAGTGGTTTGGTATTTCCTGACTTTTCTTTTCAAACTTTCATTGTTTAGCCATGACTGATGTTACTAGAGCTGCTTCCCCACACACTGCATGGGATTACATTCAATAAACCTCCCCCAGCTAAAGTAAATAGCAAACGAATGCATATTTCAAATCAAACATTCAATACATTAAATTGTTGGCTTATTGTGTGCAATCAATAAAAGCATTTAAAGCTCTCTGTCTGCAGCCACAGTTAAGGCTCTGATTAAACGCTGGATTTGATTGGACCAGCTGCTTACTGTCTGCTATACATTGAAGAAGCTGCAGCCACACAAAGCCAGACAGAATATCTTTAGATAGACATTATGGAACTTCTCTTTCCACTTTTATTTTCTCACATACTTCTCTCTTGGGTAGAACAAATAAGGTTGCCTTGTGGAAGTTATTATATGTTACTCAGTAATGGGAGCAGATGCTGGAAACAGATGCTCCAAGTCTTGTCTAGTCCTTTTGCATATTTCTCTCAACATACAGTGGAATTTAAAAGAATAAATCCTGACTTCTTATCCTGTGCTTATTTACCTCGTTTTCAATCCTGTGGTTTTTATTTCTTACCGTAAGACACTAAATAAAAATGTGATTTTGCACAGAATTGGGAAATCTATTTGACGAAGCCAGGAAATCTGTCAACCAGCTAAAACCATCACGGGAAACTAACCATCAGCTCATGAGTTTCAGATGCTGGCAACACAATAATATCTCAACAAGAGTTTCGTTGCAACTATCATCAACATTCAGAACAGTTTCCAGTTTCTAATTTAAAAAATGTGTGTTTTTCTGTCTTTTTTTTACCATATGTTGTCGTTGCTTTGGAAATAAAATCCAACTTTGTTACAACAGACTTTCAGAACATTTTCTCTCATCCTAAAACACAATAACAAGAACAACCAAGCACAATCAGGACATTATTATTCATGGGATTATCTTCTGGTCTCATCAATTAACTTAGGCCTATTAGTATGCATTGCAAAGTTATAAGGCAGTGTTTATGTATTTTCTGCTTAATGATGGCTTAAATTATTGTTCCTGAGGAATTTCACTGTCTCCTATCTCACTACCTTCCAAAATGAATGTATTTTTGCATCTACAGCCATTTCATTACAAGTCTCACATAATCTATTTTTGTTTTTAACAGTTCACTCAGTGAAATCTTAGCTTTGATTGACTAATCTTCTCAAAATTGATTCAAGATGCTTTTATTGGTGAAACCTCTTCTCAAGGACAAAGACACTGATTCATTAGTCTTAAGCAACCTTAGACATGTTTTTCAAACTTTTGTTTTTCAGAAAACCACATTTTGGAAAAAAAAGTTTCAGTCCATGTTTTTGGGACAAACACACCACTCAGCTGGCCTTGGTAAAGCTGAGCATCTTAGATTCAATTTGGACATATGAAACTCACCCATCTGTCCTCATTTTACCTTGAGCTGAGAGCAGCATCTGATACAGTCGACCACAACATTCTCACAGACTGATAACGTAAGTATGTGGCTGTCTCTGGCACTGAAATTGGTTTTCATTCTATCTTTCAGAGGTAGAAAATGTTTTGTTACCCTCAAAGTACATTCCTCATAATGTGCCATCAGCTATGGCATACCACAAGGCTCGGTCCTCGAGTCAGTCCATTTCTGTGGCTCTGTGTCAGAGGCAGCATATAAGCAGGGTGTCGCAGGAGACGTGACATCGATTTTCACAGATACGCTGATGATATCCACCTTTACACACAGCGAAAACAGAGCTATGCAGCCCTGAAGCAGGGGCACAAAGAGAGACACTGACCTCCAAATTGAAGTCAGCAGCCAAGTTTTAAGGAAAAACCTAGGTGTCCTCATCTTCATTTAACTTCAGTTTTGGTGTCCACATTCAAAATGTGGCCAATTATGTCTAAAATACTGACTTTATAGTGACTCAAAAAGCCGTAGATCAGGTTTAGCTGTCAATTCAACTAAGACCAGATGGTTTTAGGATCACTGAACAGGCAAATTTGATCTCTGATTGAACTTCTGATTGAACTCTGTCACATGCAACAGTTGGGTTGCATCTGCATGACTTTGATTCGATTGAACAGTTGAATGATTATAAAAAATAATTGCTGCTTCATTTTTCAGTTGATTCCTTTGACATTTTGGTTTGTTGGAACAAAACTGGACGGCTGGGGAATTTGTGGCAATAAGAAAACAGAAATGATAGGGGACAGAAAATGAAGAGTCTCGACAGATATCACTCCATTGAACAGCGGACACTGGAACAAACTGATTGTGCACCCCACCTCCAGAAAGGCCTCCATCCTCCATGTTTTCATATTCTTAGTCAGTTGTGCTTTCTGTTTTCTGCACCATTCAAGCAGCTTTAAGTGAACGTTTGTAGTCGCTGATGTCTCCTGTCACACTATTTACTCTGTATCTGTCTCATTATGTGTCCGTGCTTCTTTACTGTCTTCGCATTTCTGTTTTTATTTTGCTCCATGCAAGCTGTTAGCATCTCTTCCTCCCAATTCCCAAACAAGAGGTCTTTCTAGGTTTGCCAGGCTGTCGTTACGCTGACAAATTTGCTCTTAATTGACTCGCGCCGTTAAAAAAGCTCCTCGTTTCCCCCTTTCTTCTCGTCCTTTTTATTTTCGGTGCGTCATGCGGCACCATGAAGACTACAAGTAATTTTCGGATTTTGCACGCTCACCTGATGTAACCGTGTGCAGGTCACAGCGTGCACGGCCGAGCCTAAGGCTCAGAGAGCGAGGGAGCGTCAGGTGTCTGAACGGAAGTGTGGACAAAGAACAACACAGTAGACAAACAGGGAAATAAGAAGCTGTCGAATGAAGACACGAAGACTCATAGAAAAAGTCTGATAAGATAGAAATAACTGTCTGAGTGCTATGTAATGTCCTAATTAGCCCTCTGGAGGATTGAGCAATATCTGACCTGTAACTGGGAGAAAGGCACTGGATTCTAACAGGATAATGATCCTCTCAGTAGTTTGAATGTGTCATCCAAAAGTGACTGTATCATTAAAAAATGTTTTAAATGACATTTAGAGAGAGGGAGGAAAAAAAAAGAAACCTGGTTGCGACTCGGGCATTTTCAGGAATATTACTGCGAGGAGTAGAGGACAAGCTCGGTAATTAAATCTAAAAATATCAACCGATGATTAATGAGCACTTAGGTTATGAGCATGTAGGGCCAGAGCTTATGCACATACTGCACATATATACCACTCAGGCAGGTGGAGAACTGTTCATTTTGCATCCCGTGGTCTCTTGTGACTCAACTTCTCAGACACAACAACTGATGGATCCTGAGGAGACATGGAGAGGCGTGGTGCTCTGAAGGGCTCTCCACGTATTCTAGTTATTAGAGCCAGTCACGGCCAGGACAGATGACTGGAATCAGGAGGAGTGTGCGCTCCTCTCACCTGATGAGAAAGCCAGAGATTGATGGTGCGAAGAGGAAAGAGGAGAGAGAGAAGAAACAAAAAAACACACACATGCAAAAGAACAAAAAAAAGATGCAGATTTAAGAGTGACAGCTTCCCGGGGATGACAGCGAGACGGCGAGATCACGAGGTCTCATTCTGGTCCGTGCCTCGTCCTAAACAATACAATCACACGCAATCACGGCCTCGATTGCTACCTAGGAGATTGAAAGAGGTCTTGATGAAAGACCATCGCGCGGAAGATCGGAATAAAGGATTGGGCAGAGTGAGCGAGCAAGCGGCTGTGCTCGGGCTGTTAATAGAAGGTTAGAGGGAGGGGAGCATGGGTGGGGGGGCGGCGAGGGGGGGTATGCACGAAGGAAACAGAGAAGAGAAGGAAAGAGGCTGATCCAATTGAGCAAAACAGAGTGATGGGGACAGCTAAGGACACACACACACACACTCGCACAAACACGGGGACAAGGCAACTCTGAGGTATATTAAACTGGAGGCCATTAGTTCTGAGCCTGTGGCCTGAGGCCACGCTGAGCAGAATAGAGCCAGCTTTCATTAGCCATGCCGGGTTCAGGGCTGTAACGTATTTCCCCCTGTTGCTCTTTTGAAGTTTTCATTTATCACTAAAAAGTATTCTCTGTTGCGATATAAAAAAAAAGAAGCCAAACTTCAAGGAGACTGGAGTAAAATAAATAAAAAAATAAATAAATGAAAAAGGCAAAGTTTGACCCCATCAAAGAGCTCATTCCGGTGATTGTGTGTGCTGTTTGGATCCTCCTCAGCTTCCAATGAAGATCAGCTGAGCGTTAAACTACAGCTTGGCCCTCACGTGGCCATGCTTTGCCTGTGTTTTTATGAGAAGGGAATGCAACCCCGAGGTGACGGCTTAATGCTGCAGTATCTTTAAGGTTATGATAATGAAGTCTCATTTACAAGTGTCTCTCCCGCACATATGCCGTTAACGCCAAGAAACACAGGGTAGAGGACTCGCCGTCCTTGAAATGCAGCGTTTCATACCTTGGTAATCCACACGACTTTCATGAAAGACGGTGATTAGGCTTATAAAATACACTGAAATGTATCCGGGGGAAGCCATTGTGTGCGGGCTGCCGTAGACGGGGATGGATGATCTAAAATCGGAAATCTCATCACTGACTCAGGCAGCCTTCGGGCACCGCTGTGTCTCAATGAAAACTCGTGTCGTTACACTTTATTTTCTTAGCACCGTGAGCTCAGAAGCCTGAGTGGCACTGCCGCATAACTGACGATCAGATAATCTGTCTGTATCACTGCCAATAGGAGGTTTAGAGAAAGCTGTTAGGGCCTCGCAATGCAAATACTGTGGGGTGTCGATCACACATTTAATCTCAGCATTGTATGGATTTAATGAAGCGTGAGACATGATTCGATGTCAGGTATCTGCCACAGTTCGATTCAGGAGCCCGTGATCGATATGAGACGATATCACACGCTGATCTATCCCCCAATATCAAGAAGCCACTAAAACGTTATTTGACATGGTTATTCCTGAGCTCAATCAATCAAATAAAAACAGGCCATTAAGTGTAAATTATGTATGTTGAGCTTTGCAAATTTTCACATTATTCCCGGCTATAAACATGAAAGTTTACAGCCGGCCAGTTGTTGGGAGGTGTGCAGAGACAGGCCTGGGTTGATTTCAAAATAAAAGTGCGTCTTACAGTTAGATGTCATCATTATCTGATCTTTGTTTTCATTTTGGATCAATATTAGTGGATTGTTGATGAATGCACTGACATAGATCGATATTGTGTTGTTACTAGGGATACAAAATAGCTGTTTTTTTCCACACCGACACTGATGCAGTGATTGAAGATAGAAGTTGTAGTGAGTAAAGATAATTTTAGCACTGGAGCCCTCTCACTTCAGCACACATCAGAGATGTTGCTGTCTCAGGTATTTTCACTGGGAGAAATATGGTTTTAACGCATTAAATCGTTGAATTCTTCTGTCACTTAAATGCAAAACAAATCTTTCTTTTTTTTAAAATAAATAATGAAAAATGTCGAGTATGGTCGGATCCCCTGAAACATATTTTTTTCAGACTCTGGTGTTTGATTCTCTGTTGTTGGACAAACAGAATTAAATCTTTCATACAAAGTCAAGGTAGCAGCCTTGGGTCTTTGCATATTGCATCAACCACCAAACAACAGAAATGATTTTACCATCTGATGTTTCCAGCTACGCACACACACACACACACACACACACACACACACACACACACACACACACACACACACACACACACACACAGATAAGCCTACCCCCCAAAATCCAGAACAGCGACTCAGGGTAATTGATCCTGTTGGCAGGGTTTCAGTAACAGTATTTTACTTGTAAACATCCAGGATGCTATTCAGCGCCAGCTGACCTAGGTCACATGTATTTACCAAAGTGGAAATATGAGGGGAGGAGAACTCCCCCCAGGTTTGACATTTGCAAGACCTCAAGATGCAACTGTGTTTTAGCACAGCGTCTCTCACCCGCTCAGCTGCCCGAGGAATACAGAACAGTGGAGACGGATGCGAGCGAGTGAAACGTGCAGGGTGTTTTTTTAAGGTCCACATTACCTCCACTCACATCTGAACTTAAATCTGATCACCAAACGGCTGCAACATTAAACAGACGTAGACCTGCGTTTAAAGCTTTTTCCACAGTCACTTTGAGCTGCAGCTGCAGCCCTGCCCGCCGCTTTGATTTGTTAAAAGATGGTGCAAATATTATTATGGAAGACGGGGAGATGGAGGTCACACGAGGTGGAGGTTACGACCTTCCTTTTCTTCTCAGATTTGCACACTTTTTTTTTTTCCTGGAACTACAGTCTGGCGGAAAACATCCTTCAACAGCAGCTTTCTGCAGCTCCTGCTACTTTCCAGCGTTGGGTGATTTGGTGTTATTTAGCCGTTATGGCTAATTAACTCGAGCCCAAACACACATTTTTGAAGCAAAAAAACACAGTTTTTCACTCTGCGGTTAGACACTTCAGCACCGCAGCTTTCCCAAACGTGCGCGATCGCTTAGTCACTTTAGCGCTCGGCTGATATCTAAACCATCAGTGGATGTTTCGGCTCTTTGGGCCGCTTTGAGTGATGTGCTACTTTCTCCCGGGTGCTTATTTCTGCTCGGGTGCCGATGCTGTTGACTTCTCTGCTGTAATTGCTTTGATATCAAAAGCAAATTAACGTCTCATCGTCAGCTTAGGTCTTTTTTATTTTTTTCCCCCATTTTTTAGTTTTTACTTAATTGCTGAGATATGAGACTACAATGTATTTGTCAGAATAAGATAAAATTTCAGAGGCAGAACAATGTACCATTCACACTTTACAAAGGATGCATGTTTAGACCAGTTGGGGACTCGTGTGCATTCGTGTGCACCCTGCAATGGACTGGAACTGAGCAGGTTAGAAAATGGATGTTGTAATAACTTTACCTTCACATCTCAGACTTTTCAAACATTTTGAGGGTGATGGCTCTTATTTTATGAACGCAACACTGTGCTATTGTAAGGGAGTGTTTTCACAGGGTGCCGTTATTATTTTCATGTAAATAAGTTGTAGAATCCATCACAAGATGGTAATCCATCCAGTTACCATTTAGTCCAGAAAAAAGTTGTTCTGTTGTTGAGAATGGAACATGTGTGTAGCCGATCAGTTTCAAGGATTACTACCTAATGTGCATCAGCACCAAAACGAATGGTAATGAGTAAAGTGGAACCTATAAAGGGGATTGTTAAACAGCATCTCAGTCATTTCTAATATGAATGATGTTGCATAACATCTATTTGAACACCAGAGCATAAGGATGAATACTAAGTTCAAACACTCCTAGTTTCCTCTGAGCACATGATCCAGAGATGTGATCAACACCTGCTCGGCTCAAATATCCTCACACTCGGCTGATTGCTTTAATCTTCACAACATCTTCTTCCTCTGCTCGTTGGCCGGCCTGGTCAGTGCGCTCTTACCCAGAAGTGTGATGATGCAGCCCAGAATGGCCAGCAGGGCTCCGGTGCTGAGGCCGGTGGCGGTGTAGGCGATGGCGCCGCAGGACAAGGCCACGCCGTCCGAGTCACATTCGCACACTCGCACCGACAGAGTGTTGGTGCTGCTGAGCGCCGGAGTGCCGCTGTCCACGATCAGCACGGGCAGCCGGTACACGGGCTGGTCCCGGCGCCGGAAGCTGCTCCGCTTGGTCAGCACGGACGCCGTGTTGTCTGCGGAAACAACAGAGAGCAGGGCTGTTTATATGTACCGCCCGAAGGAAAAGATACTCTGGCCAGAGTGTGAAACTGAGAAAATGACTATAATATACTATACTATATTATACTATACTTTACGATACTAAGATAAATTGTCCTACAAAGGTAAAGACCTTTACTCGCCAGAGTGTGAAACTGAGAAAAATGACTTCAAAGTTTCTGTACTACAATGAAAAAACTGGCTCGTTGGTTTTAATTGCATTTATCTTGTCAACAGGTTCCACAAAAGTGTATTATGTTAGTTAAAAGATGATTTTCACCATACGCAAATCCATTATAAGACAAGTTATTTTGCAGTAGAATATGTATAGTATGAGTAATATACAAAATGCTTTCACGTTAAAAATAGTAATTGATATAAATAATTGTATTATTGAGTTCAAAGGCAAAAACAGGAGCTAAGTGTCATGCAAACAGTTGCGTCGTGATGTCTCGTATGGTTTTGGATGCTACGGTTGTCATCGCCCTTTATTTTCTCATTAAAACAATCAAATTGGCTCATGATATTTACTCACATGACCTCACATACCTCCACAATAACATTAACTCATTTTTGACCAAACACGATGTTATGGCATTCTGCCTTTGCATTGTAGGGCTGTTTAACACTTCTATGCGGCTAAAATTTATTAACACTAATGACTCATAATATGTGCAACACTGTGCTCTGTTTATCAACGCTCTCTCTGTGTCGCTGATGCTACTTTTATAAGTGTTTTCGTCACCCCAGAAATGTAAAAAAAAACTAAATAGCCCAATAAAAATCTGCTAATGGAAACACCTGAAGTCTTGCAAATATCGCTGAAACATTTTAACGCTCTCATGAGGTGGTTTCTCAGACTCATCAGCATAGAAGTGTAGCACACAGAATAGAAGTGGAAACACTTCTATCCTTCAGCAGGGGGGTGACACTGCAAAATAGTGCGGTATGTGTGGACTGTAAGGAGGAGCCGGGACATTTTCTAAATATATTAGAAAAACTAATAAAACTACTGTATCCCAAATATGTGTTCGACAGCCATATGGCTAAAGAAACTATGACTTTTTCAATGAATACACCCACAGGTAGCAACTGTACTTCGTTGTTGTTTTGTTTGCTTATTTTGCTTTGTTTTTGATACAATTATTACTTATTACTTACTGTTGTATATTGCTGTGCATGTGATATTCTTTTGTACAGTTTTTGGCTGCTGTCCAGGACAATTTCCATTCTAGGGTGAATAAAAGTTCTACTTTTTTAACTTATCTTATCCTGTCTTATTTATATGAGTAGCAGGAGGCTTGGTTTCTACTCCGTAATGATTGCTGTGCTTAGTTGAGCAGTTTGGAAAGATTTTACAGTATAAAACTCAGGAATGTCGACAGATGGTGTCATTAACACAATTCATTACATGACACACTGTGGCGTCTCTCCCTGATCCTGACCACCTGTTGGCTAATAACAGCTCCGGTTTAATGCTGAAATCATATATGAAATATCGGCTTATGAGAGGGAAAGCGGAGCAGAACAATATGCCTGCTATAAAAAGCACCTTCTTGACCACTATTCAGTGGATGGAAATGTGCTTTCAAACTGAGCAATCACACCTGAGCTGTAGATTATTTTCCCTGTGAAAGACTACCCTGCTGTTTTTTCTTCACTTGATATTAGAATTTGCTATCGCTTTTGCTCCATACAGTCTCAGAACAAGGTAAAAAATAATGCAGCAAAGGACTGACTTGTAAATGTCACATCAGTCAAACCAGCAGGAACTGCAAACTGGGGTGAGTTCGCAGATCATGAAAGTGATGATCAAATGGGGAAACTGTTCCTTTAAGGTCGGCGTGAGCTTATACAATGGTCATATCCATTTTAAAACAAGTTTTCCTGTATAAAACTTATATATACAAATACAAAGATACTGAGGCATTGACTCTTGTGTCTAACTTTTGATACTGTGGAATTATGAGGCGATACATTTTGTAGCTGCAGTTTTCATAATCAACAGCAGCTTTTACAAAACATTTTGAAGTTGTTATACCAGAACTCGTGACTCGAGCGGCGTCTTTCGCTCCTCTCCCATTTGGCCCTGATTGGTTGGAGTTTGTCCGTGTTGGTGGTGACGGACAGATGGTTCATCCAATCAGCAAAAACAAGTGTAATTTGTGAAGACGCCAGCTCTTTTCCGGACAGTTTCCATGGACGACTTCCCAGATGGTTCTGTATAACAAACCATCTGGGGAGCTGGGTTCGTTGCATTGCACATGTTCCAACATTGTTTAAAAAAAAAAAAAAAAGAAGAAGAAATATTGAAAATGTCGAGTGATTATTTCACAAAATTCATTATTTTATTCGCTTTAATGCACGCTCTTAACTGTTCAGCTGAAGACAGACTCTGAGCCTTTATTTTTAGATGAAGCCATTACAAAAGCGTCTTCTAGCCGAGCTGGTTTTTTCCTTTTTTATTTGCTCAGAGGTGAGAGACATCATGTAACACTCATGTGGATCACAACCTGGCTGCTTGCGCTGCCTCTGAAATGCAACATGGCGGCCTTGAAAGAAAACACTCCTCAGAGGGCATTAAGTCGGAGTGTGCGTCAGCCCCGTACATGCTTTTAGAGCAGCGGAGATCCGTGCGAGCAACCGACAATGTACTCGGGCACAATTCTCACGTCTTTCAAGTAACGTATGCAAATGACCGCTTAAGTTCAGAAAATAATTTCGCTCACTCGCCCACTGCTTTGCTCGTAGGTGTCGAGCGAATCATATCGGTAACAAAGGCAATTTCCAGCCTGTGCGTTGAGGTTAACGCTCCTCTAAGATATACACTTCACAGGGACCTCGAACAAAAGCAGAACGAGGCCGAGGATGAAGTGGGTTGCGGAAGTTATCTCCGATGTGCCCCAATTGTGGCCCGAAAAAAAAATAAAAAAAGGACTTTTTGCATTCAGTTTTGATGAACAATTACAGGAAGAAAGGGTAGCCGGGGCATTGTCATGGCAGAATTATGGTTTCATTTGGCTCGGCTGGGCACGCCGGGAGGCGCCTGTTACTCTGTGTTTCTTCTTCTAAGTCAGATCGCAGGGTAGATTGTGTCCAGAGAGAGAGGGAGAGAGAGAGAGAGAGAGAGAGAGAGAGAGAGAGAGAGAGAGAGAGAGAGAGAGAGAGAGCTGGAGTGAGCAATGGCCAAAGTGTCAATTGAGTTGCTCCGAGGCTCAATTCCATAGGAAGTTAGCAGCAAATAGGCCGTACCTAACCTAACCAACACCCCCTCTAACAGACTCCCAGGGCCGGTGGCAATTTTCCGGAGGGAGTTTTTGATCCAGTGGCTGAATGCAACACGCTCAGTCCGACACTTCTGACAGACATGTTTAAGTTTAAAGCTGTGGCTGACTACTCTCAGCAGAGCACGCGACTGCTACCTCCTCTTAACTAGAGCTTTTAAGGGTGACTGTGGGTTATGATGGACAGAAAGTGTGTTTCCTTGGGAATTATGTCTGTTATTATGTAAAGCACTTTGTGTTATGTCTTGAATGGAGAGTGCTACACAAATAGAGTCTGATTGATTGAGCGGCTTAAACTCCACACTTGTACTAGTACTTAAACTACTGCTCCCTCATTAGTTGTCAGTCTGAAGAATGCAGAGTTGTATTTATTACAGTTGCTTGGATGTTTTAGTCCCCTTATGCAAGTTGCTTTGGATAAATAAAACATGCTAATGCAAAATGATCATCTCAATGGAAAAAATTTCCCTCCGTCTTAAAATCCATTACTTCTTTTAATAGCTTTTGTTCAGAATTATTTCTCACTTAAGAACAAGCTTTTGTTATTGATGATATTGTTCCCGTTTTGATGATTTTCCTTTGTATTTTCTATCTGCTGATTTTCCTTGATGTTGCATTGTTATATTGGTGAGGGTTAAGTCTTTTTTTATTTCTGGATTGTTTTCATTTTCTTTATTCTCAGTATGATTGTGTCTGAGTGCTTGTGATGGGGTGGGGGTGTGTGTAGGGGGCGTGTATACCGTCATGTGTTCTAGTGTTGGGACTCCTTTGAAACCTAGATGCTAAATGATAAAATGTGAACTGAACTGATGTGCGTTTCCTGCAGCTTGATGTTTTTCATGCATCCAAAGCCAGAGGTTTGCAGGGTTGACCTGGATAGCAACATGCTTGATATTCAACCAGAGACGATCACAATGACACCCGACAGCCGTGAGGCACGCTGCTGTGCTGAGGGAATCACAAAGACGGATGCTGCACACCTTTGTTATCTCGCAGGGTGAAGTTGAGGTTGCTGGCCACGGGCGCAGCCAGAGAGAAGTAGAAGCGGTGGCCGCTGAGGGGCTCGTCTTTGTCCACGGCGCTGATGGTCTGGATCACCTGAGGACCGCGCACACACACACACACACCAGAGAGAGAAAGCAGACACGGTGAGATCAGCTGATCGCAGATCCCCATCTCGCTGGCTGATCTGGTGTCAGCTGGAGCTGTAAACTGTTTAATGCAGTGAGAGCTACGGTATCGGGCTGAGAACGGCGCGGCTGTCGAGCCCGATCGCTCCGTCACAGATTCATGGAGGTATAAATCTCTCTTGGAGGACCCGAGCAACGGCGCTGGAGAAAAGGCAGCTTGATGCTGATTGATGGTTAAGATTTGTTTTATTATGTTTGGCTGTGGTTTTGTGTCATTTATCTCTAAGAGTACAGTACGTAAGTGCTTATCTGGCAAGAACCTGGTTCCCCTCACAGAGATGAAGTATATTCTCTTTGTCGAGTCCATTCACCTAAACCGTATCATCCAATTAAAGAAGGAAAAAAATAAATCAACCAAATACGGCAGAAATCCAGGTACAGTAAGCAGTTTTAAAGCACTGAGATCGAAAGCCTGCATTTGGAGTAATTTACGTTCTAACTATTTTTGTAATTTGTTTTTCTACATTTTAGTGAACTTTATTGGATTTCTCATCATCCCGAGAAGTAAAACGACCTAAAATGAAACATAAGTCATATCTTTTCAGTATTTATACTCATATCTGTGGTCAGCCAACAGCACAACAATTTTTCTTTTTACTTATTATTTTCCCCTGCTGTCTTCATTTATTAGAACAATTAGAGCGGGAGCCGCTCCAACCTCCGCTGAGCACACAGTTGATGTTAATTTCCACAACTTTTCACAGCTTTACTGAAGCATCAACACCAATTTTATCAGTATTAATGCAGGTTCACCACACAGGCGGCTCTGTCACAATATTACAAACTAAAAAAGAAACATTTCGCAGCTCTGTGAAGTTCAGTGATTAACATCGGCCTTTCCCACATAAAAACTGTTGAAAGTGTTATAATTTTCGATGCTTATAAGAAAATGACGATGTTACCTTTACTGTTAATGCACAATTCTATTATTTCCTGGAGGATGTTATTAATGATTCCTTGCACCGCATCAAACGGTTATTTTCGCAGTCAATTTGTCGATTATCTCCGATTAGTTGTTCTACAAGAGTTGATCTACAAAATGATACAAAATCAGTAAAAAATTTAAATGACTTTTGTCATCGCCACAACGACATTCAATTTTCTGTCATAGAGACTAAAGAAATCAGTAAAATTTAAGAAGCTGAGAGCACATATGATAACATATAACACATGTAATAAAATGTTTTCAAAGGCTTGAATCGACTAATCAATGTTGTATTAATCCATCAATAGTCAATTAATCCCTAACTTGTTGAAGCTTTAATTGCTACCTACATTCAGTCACTTTGGTAGAAACAAAGATAGAAATGACAAAACAAAACAAACAAAAAAAACCTCAGCACTGTAACTCAGATTGCACTTTATACATAGCATTAGAGTGATTCAGACAGTGTTCAAAACAAACTATTTATTAAAATGTCCATGAAGGGTTAATAAGGATTGCACACATGGCCTGCCTCCATTACCCACCATATAATCAGGCCAGTCGGCTGAACATTGTCACTCCGATGCTGTTCAAACTAAATGTATATGTAATGCAGCGCGGCATCCCTACTTCATTATCACAGCTATGGAAATGACTCACGTTAAGAACCGCTCTCGCTCCAGGCAATGCCAGACGAGCGCTCACGTCTGAGAGTTAAACAAGTCATTGTTATTTGTTTGAGCCCACTTTATTTTATTTTACTTTTTTTTGCCTCTGAACTCAGGACTAAACAGAATCTCACTCCCTTTATTATACAGCAACGCTGACGACTATAAATAATGGAGGAAATCAAATTACCAAATAAACCAATTTGTTTACACCCACCAGCGTGAGCTCTAATGATTTTTCTTTTTCTCTTATTCCCACGAACGTGGTATCTGGAAATCAAGTTATCTCTTTTCAGCAAAAAAAAAAAACAAAACAAAACGAAGCCACTAAGCTTTAATTTGGGCTCCGTCTGTGCGGCAGTGAGGAAGGAAGCCTCTCGCTCGGTACGAGCTGTACAGGAAGAGGCGAGCCGCGCACAGACACGCCATATGGACGACAAATGATAGCCACCTCGACGGCCATCAAAGTGGGTGTCGCTGCGGCAGCGTCCTTATAAATTTAGATCAAGCCTTTGCGAATCCTTTGTAGGCAATCGAGAAAACTGAACCCCCGTAAAGAAACTGGCGCCCGTGGATCGGATCCAAAGGGATTCTTAAAAGCAATTCACACTAAATTATCACATCTCCGGGCCCCCAAACAGCTCTGCGTCTAACATCAAGACAAAAACAAAATAAAAAAAAAAGAAGAAAAAAAGGGGCAAGAAAGAAGAAGAAGGAGGAGGAGGAGATGAGGAAGAAGAAGAAGAAGAAGGGGAGAAAAAGAGCCAATGATCCATCAGTGCTGAGACATGGATTATCAGTTGTCAGCTGTGATTAAATGCTGCTGGTTACAAGCTGTCAGGTATTAGGGGTTGGTGTAGGTGGTAAACGACATCCTGCCAATTATTAAATCTGGCAGGCTCGGGCGAAAATTCATGAATATTTTACTCTGTTTCTAAACAAAATTAAAATAGTTGCTCTTTCATCAGCAGAAAGTAATCACAAAGTATGTTTTTTCTGTGTGTTGGTTTTGTGTGCGCGTATCCACCAGTCGGTATTGCAGAGCAAGGGGAAATTCATGTGGGAGGTAGAAGTGAGTGGTGGAGGAGAAAAAAAAAGCAGAGAGTAAGAATAAGAAGGTTATCTGCCCCAGTTGAAGAACATTTGGGATATCTGCAAACACAGACAGAAGTGATCTTTGTGTCAGAGGCAGGTGGGTGACAGGTAGAGCACCTCAACATGCGGGCGTGTGCATGCTCGGCTGCATATCATGAAAGCTGCCATTGATTCAGGGATCATAATAACTCACAAGCCTCTCACTCTGTTATGGAAATTTCACCTCTGATAGGAACCTTTTCTTTGTGGCTCCTGCGCCTCCTATACACAATTTGAAACCTTTGATGTCCTTTGAATATTGCAGATGGATCCGGAGCTTATCTCTAGGAAGGTTTCCATTCCTCGCCGCGGAGCGCCAGGACTGTAAATCATCCTTAAATCAAACACTTTGTAATGTATAATGCCTTTCATTAGGGCGGCTCTGATGCAAGGCAATCCGGAGAACCTTTGGTGGGGAATTCTCTAATGGGCTGAGTAGCAGACAGGAGTGGAGAGGCATGGATGTCGGCATAAATTCTCGCCGAGAGACATTAACGGCGGCAGCAGCAGACTGGTGGCTGTCACAAGGCAAGACTGAGGAGGCCTATGAATCACTGAATTAAAGGTTTCTTTTTTTTGAGTTTACACATGGCTGCACGTCAGATCAAAAAGGATATAAAAGGACAAAGGTCTCTATTTGTCGCTCCAGAGCAGGAGGAGGAGAAGGCGGACGGGGAGGAGGCGGAGGAGGAAGAGAGGAGAAGAATGCGCAAACAACAGAGACCTGCAGGCAGGCACGCACACACACACACACACACACACACACACACACACACACACACATATGCACATTTACATTCATTGGTATTGCTTAAATGATGAGGCTATTTGGGGAGTCGCAGTAGGTTCTAAAGCCTAATCCACCTGGGTATTTCATATTCCCATGCTGTCATATGACAGACAGATTAAAAAAAACAAAGTCATTCAAACAGACCAGCAGAGTAGATTTGTGGTTACAAATGACACCTTACAGAGTTGTCATGTTGTCACTGTGTCCTCCTACAGTCTAAAGACACGTTTCCATTTAGGCTGAGACTCACTGGAGACTGACTAGGGCAGTAGGGTTAGGCTACATTTCTAAAAACCACTCGTGTCTCAGATATTTTTTCACTCACATGAGGTGGTTTTTCAGACGCATTGATATCATCAGTTTATTCATACATTTCAATGATTGTAAAAATGCAATAGAGATACAAATGAGGTGGCTCAACGGACAATCACCCACTGCCTTAAAGCAGTAGTGACAGAAATCACAAGCAGTGTTTCTAAATCACAGAATCAAAACCAGTGTATCAACGTCCATCTTCCTCAGAGTGGAGTCTCAAAAATTACAGACTTCCAACTCAGATGCAAAACAACTGAAACACCTGCTAGTAGCAGCTCCGGGCAGAAGGCACTTCTGCTACACCTCATTTCAAGAAATCATATCTCACCCTATGGACTGATAATTTCACTTGTTTTGAGTAGCTTTTTCCTCAGATGTAGTGCTTTTATCTTGTTTTTAGACATCACTTTTGGCCACAGTCTGTACCCTGTCAAAGTTTAGAAATATAGCTTTTATTTTGTGAAAAAAGTATAATGGAAACTCAACTATGGGTGTGTGCCCTCCCCTGATCCTGATGCTCTGGAGATAGGGACCAGCAGACATGGACTGTGTATGAAGCAGCTGAAATGGATGGATGGGGAAATATTTTGACCTCTTAGAGTACCTGTGATAACTCTGTGGCTCAGAGTAACATTCTGGGCACTGAAACCGAAAAAGAAAAAAAAGAAAAAGTGCAGAAAAACAGCAGCGCTCTCTCCAGGTTTCCCTCCCAGTGGAGGAACCTTTCTGCAGAGCACTAATGGGCAGCTCCAGAGGGAAGATAGCAGGATGCTGTCACCTTCAATGGACCACAACTTGTTGCACGTTAGTGCTCTGACCCCTGCTATTTAATTTTTTACACTTCTTTTTTTAGCTCGTTTCCAGCAAAGTCACTAACAGAGAAAGAGACACAGTTTCAGGTGAAACTCACTGTGAACCACAAGCCTCAAAAAAATAAGAATAAAAAAAGGCTCAGGTTGGAAGACATTAAATCAAATAGAGCACAGTAGAAATGTGATTTACCTACGATCTTAAATGTCTTATTCTTTTATCTTCTGACGGCAATCAGGAGGCACAAACAGTGACTACACTACAATGTTATTTTTAGACATTTTACATCGTTATATTTTATGAGGTGGTTAACAGTTTTACATTCTTTTATTGATGTGTTCTTTTAATTATGTTTGCACAGCACATTGGTTTGACCTCGTGTCTTCTGAATGCACTTTATAAATGAGGGCTGAGTTGAGTTGAGTTACACAAGTAAAATATGAAATGAGTTAAAGACCTAAAGACGACACAGTTTAACTAATGAGAACTTTCTGCAGAGTTTTCCAAACGGCAAAGGTGACAGAGCTGCCTCCGTCTCACGTTTCACCTCGTTGTCATCGACTGGATAAATAGAAAGCGTCTGCAGACGTTTTAATGAAGTGATGAAGATGAGGCGCTGCTGATGTCTACCACACCTGACAAACACCAATCACCACTTTGCGTTTCGCGCCTAATTATGACACAGCCCAAATTTTGTGTTGCCTTGTGTTATCAGGTAACAAACAAAATGAGATGGAGGAAAAGCAAAAAAAAGAAACTTTAAATAACCATAATGGAATCACATGGATTACACAACTGAATATAGTTTATATCTGCACATACATACTTTTGCAACGCCACTGAGTATGAGTGGGTAGCAGTGGAAAGTGTTGAATATTAATAAAAACATTGCTTTGAGTAGTGGTTTTTCTTCAGCGAGATAGTTCAGACCTCAAACAGAAAATTCAGCACTTTTCTAACAGAGGGTTTTGTTTAGACAGACTTCTCTATTCAACACCGGGGCAATAAATTTCTCTATATTTATACAAATATCCTCCACACACCGGTGCAGCCCTTCAGGTAATATGCTGATATCAAGAAGTTTTGAAACAATATCCATCCATCCATCCCTAGATATGAGCCTCAACTTTCACCAACAAAACACTTCAGATACTGAGTCAGTGCTTCTCCATTCGAGACAACACCCCTGTGACTCGGAACCACCTGGAATGATTGCGCTGAACTTTCAGGTACCCGGTAATAACATCCTGCCGGCTTATGGGTGCGTCTGTTCTCTCCACAACCGGGATTCTCCCAAACAGCTGCGCTGTGTTAGCAAACCGCACTGACATGGGGTCTCTCAGGTGGGTAAACCGCGGCCTCGCTAACGAGGAGAAGCAACGTGGACGAACGTGCCGGGAAACGACGTAAACTCCGGTCCTGAAGCTGCAATTATCCCACTGTCCGACAGATGAGTCACGCCGTGTGATCAGGGAGGTATAAATAAGCACTGCATCAAATAGGTGCCACCGGTTGCCGTGGAGACGCGACAGCTGTCACCAGGGGTTGTTGTTGTCGACGGAGGAGGAGGAGGTGGAGGTGGAGGAGGAAGAGGAGGAGGAGGAGGAAGTGGAGGTCCTGCAGTTTTCACACCCTCTGCTGCTCCGTCGCTGCTCCTTCCTCTAACATCACCCTCAGTGACACCCGCGAGTTCACCGGTGGATCAACAGCATCAGCACTCACACGTCTGCTGTCATCACACGCCCACACACACACACACACACACACACACACACACACACACACACACACACACACACGCACGCACGTCCGTCCAGGCATCCTAATGGCAATCGATACTTACCGTTCAACCAATCCCACCCATCAATCCCCTTTAATTTCTTTCTGTTCGTTTTCGCATCGATCATCGCCCGGGATCCGTCCCGACACACGCGTGTTTCGTTGATTTCCGTGATCCTGACGAGTCGGGAGCGGCCGGGGTTAAAGTGATCTCCCGGTGAGATCTCAGATTCATTTTTTGCTCCCTGTTCTGTCTTTTTATAGAGCAGACAGCATGCTGCCACATGCTAATGTTTTCCACGCTCTGTGCGCTTTGACATATCTGTTTTCCTCCCCACCTTGATGCAACACCTATAATAAACTGATAATTTAAATGGAGACCGGGCGTGTGAAGATGTCTTCTTTTTTTTTTCTTTTGTTGTGCGTGTGTATGTGTGTCTGATTGTTGTGACAGCTCAGTCAGTAGTTTAGAAGTAGAAAGTGAGGTGCGTTTTTTTGGATCGGAAGTAAAAACTATTAAGACTTTTTAAAGGAGCTTCTGTCAGAATATGAATGAGTAGCTCAGAATCTGGGAGAACATTATGATCAATATTTAATAGCTATTATTAACGTCACATTATAATATTGTTTGCTTTGGTTTAATTAGGTGTATGAATGCACAAGAGTAAGGAGAGGAAGTGCAGGGACTTGCAAAATTATGACTGTTCAAAGTACGCACCATTAGCTATGTTCAGTCCTGGAGTGTTTTCCACACAGGACTTGAATGTTCTCCCTGTGTTTGTATGGGTTTTCTCCTAGGAACTCAAGTCCTTCACACAGTCCAAAAGCATGGGCATTTGCCCTGATTGGAGACTCCAAACTGCCCATAAGTGTGGGTGTGCTTGGGCCATGCAAATGAATGTTTTTACTCTGTGTGTTAAAGGCACCATTGGGTGCCATACATTGGGTAAGATAATGGGTGGTTGGAGTGGATGCTGAAAAGTAAGTCATAATACTTGGATTGAGTCATAATACTTTAACCCTAACCCTAAGTCACATCTTGACTCTCATGGTGCTCAGGGAGAACAGTGACCCAGATGAATCACACCATGGCTAATGTGAAACAAACAATACACACTATAATGAGTGCTGGATATCCAAACCTGCCTAGATGGGAGCTGAAGAAGACTTTTAGGATGAAAGGCAAAAGTACCATTACTTTAGTTTTAATGAAGACAACCATGACTTGGATGAATAAGAACCTTCACAGGCATTTCAACTTCAGCCCAAGATCAATGTGAAGTTGTAAGCATTGCGTAACAGGAATAATCCATAATAAGTCAAGTTGCCATGGTTTACAGCTCCTTGGATAAAGATGTCTTGAATGAATGAGAATCTCCACAAATCAGTGAATTACTTTTTCATGTAATAACAGCTTGATAGAGTGATGAACCTCCGGCAAGTTTGGGTGATATTAAAGCTGATGTTTAATAACAACATGACATCCCTGGCAGTAATCCTGAAGACGTGTGAGTCACTCTCAAACTAAAGTTGAGGTTTGACTCAGGTGTGACTCACAGACGGAGCTCAATCCTTGATGCAAGTTGAGCAGCTCTGGCACAGCAGACTTTGCACCCACACTGGGAAAAACCTCCGTTCCCAATGACTAAACATCCTCAGATCCCAGTGGGAACATCGAGCCTCCTCTGGGAAGCTCCACGACAGTGGAGGGTGATGTGGGGGAGGGGGGGGCAGGGGAGCAGATTGGGGGCAGCAGAATGCCATGCCCACTCATGTATGTAATGGTTACACTGACGTGATTGCACAACGTGACCCTGCCATCCCTCCACCCCCTTCCCATTCTCCCCCACCCTGCCGCCTCTGCCCCTTTCCACCCCATCATAATATCAATTAATATTATGGCAGAAGACAGACACACCGATGATCCGTAACAAGTGGCATCTCTGGAGAGAGGCAGTGCCACGAGACGGCCTTAATTAGGCCTGAAAAATGGCAGGTTATTCCATCCCTGCACTCGCTGTTAATCTGAAGCCACAGAGCCACAGAGTCCAGCCCGGCCCCGACTGGCAAATGTTATTATTTCATCTCCGTCTCAGCTGTGAATAAGCCAATGGGCGTGACAGGCGGTGGGCGGCCGGAGATTTTTAACAAAGCTTTACAGGGGAGGCAGAAGCAGTCGGCACAGCCAACTGTTCACTAGGACCGGCGGACATACAGAGCACAACAGGAGCATTCTAATTAATTAGGAATCAGGGGGCTGGTGGAGCGCACATCTGACAGGTTACGAGTCCACCCGGCCCGTCTGCTAACAGACAGCCGACACCTCGTTGTAATTCAAGCAGGGTCTTGTATTCAAATGTCAACCTCGCTTCTTTCTCTCTCCTCCCTCTCTATGTGTTTTTTTTTTATTTTGGGAAGAAGTGTAAGGGTGTAAATTTCATCATGAAATTTCCTTTTTTTTCTGGCCAGCTTCCATCATTCAGGCTGGAGGCTCAATCCCACCGGCACACTTCACTTTTTCACTTTTTTTTCCCCTCTCGCATAAACAGAGGGCTTTATTTGAACCGGATTGAATGGAAATTGGAAGTCGGAGAAACGCAAGAGCAAGCACTTCATTCATTCATTCAATCGTCCGGCCAAAGTGAAACACGGATACACAAGTACATCGTGCTGATTCGACACAGCGTAGCGGCGGATGTTTCGCAAGCACACCGATGTCTAGATGCTGACGCGTTTGGTTTTTAGTCACGGATTTTGAGGTGAACGATAAGAAACGTGTGCAACAAAGTCCCAGGCGACAGTCCTCGCTGCAGCAGCCCCCGTTCAGATCCAGCTGACAGTCCTTTGCTGTGTGTCATTTCCTCTACTGTCTCCCCATTTCCTGTCACTCTTCAGCTGTCCTATCAAATAAAGGCCTTAAGAAGTCTTACTTAAAAAAAGGAGGGTGATTGGTTTTACAAGAAGTCATCAAAAGAAGCAAAGAATTGAGGGAATAGAGAAAGGACTTGGTTCGGCGGTTCACACTATTACCAACTTATCAATTCATTGATCAACTGACTATTGGTTGACTAATGAGATAATCCACATCAATTTAATGAATGACTAATCGATCAAAGCATTTAAAAAGACTTTTGTGAAGAATTTTAAGAAATCAAGTCAATATTCCCTGATATCAGCTTCATTATTGTGAATAAAATGTGGTATCTTTTGCCCTCTGCAATGGAAAACTGAATGCTGTTGAGGCGAGAACAAAAAATGCAATTACAGAGCTTTGTGAAACAAGTTTTGGCAATTGTTTTTATATCATTTTATAAATCAGAACTAAATTAAATCTAAACTAATAGATTAATCGAGAGGGTAATCGACAGATTAATTGACACCAATAATGGACTGGCAGTGGACTGGGACAGACTCCAGCTCGACACTGGCTACATATAAAGCAGGTTAACAAAATGAAAGATGGAGAGAACGGATAGATGGATGGATGTATTCAACACCCAGTGCTTTCTTGTGTTTCCTCAGAACTGCACTAGCCCTAAAAGCCTCACAGCATGCAAATCCTGGGTCTGACTGCCCTGCTTGGACTGAAAGCCTCTCGGTATGGCGTGTGCATGTTCCGTCCATGTCTGCATGGCTTTTCTCTGAGTACTCCGGTTCCTTTCCCTCAGCCCAACAACATGTTTTAAGGTCTGTTGGAGAAATGGCTCCTGGTGAATGGTGTGTGTTCCCAGATGGACTGGTGACCTGTTCTGGGTGTACTGCCTGCCGTTCGCCCTCTGTGAGCTGGGATAGGCTCCAGCATGACACCAGTTACGTACTGTAGAAAGCAGATTAACAGAATGGATGGATGGACTTTGCACCTGGTGCTTTGTTGCGATTTCTCAGAGCTGAGTTCACATCTTCTCCTCTTGCTTTGGATCATTGCTTTGTTTTACCCTTCAGTTGCAGTGCGAGCGATTAAGCCACGGGTAGTTATTACCTAAACTAACCAAGCTGCTGATTAGCAAAAGAGCTCATTGATGGTGGGAAGCAGTGTCTCATTTCACCCATTGAGTAGGAGGAAAAGAACATTTCCACGTGCAACCGCTTTAAAATGCTGCCAGTGCCTTCCACTATTACCGCATTAAACCTAGCTCCTAGGCACGGCGGCTCATTTCATGGCCGCGCTGCCTTTTTCAGCCCGTACGAGCAGAATCTGAATGCGGCTGGTCCGCCCGGCCTCCGTCACTTTTGCAGCGTGGCGGCTCGGAGCTACACCTAGAGGGGACCTCACAGCTCAGCTATCACTGGCATTGAGTAAGCAATCTGTCTGCCACAGCTGAGTAATTACAGATTTGCTGCACCTTTTCCTGCTGATGATGCTGTCATGGGCCGTGGGTGTTGTTATGTCCTGGGGGCCGGTTTGATTGTCGGGGAATGACTTTGTTTCGGTGTTGTCATAGGGCTTTGTGTCGTAATTTATCGGGCGCTGGTGGGAAGAAACATACAAATTAGGCGCTAGATGTCAAAGTCAGGCTGTGTTGATGGTTGATAGATGGTTGCTAGGGTGAGATCAGCACGACAATCGACGCAGAATAAGTGGCGACATCATTAACCAAAAATAGACGTTCAGCTTTGTGAGAATGAATTGTTCGATAATGAGGCCATCAAATATAGAAGCAGTGTTTGTTCCAGCAAAGACTTTGAGGCCGGAAGGTAAAATCTGATTAATTAAATTCAGATCTAGCGGTATCTAAGAATGCCTTGAGGTAGGCTGAACTTCATTTAGTTTCAGGTGTTTTCATTTAAAGTGTGAGCAAAACAAGTGAGAGACAAACATATAAAAAAAATGCCTCGACAACTGAGTCCATTAACACCTAAAAGCTGCATCTGGAGGTTTGCTGAGAAAAGAGCCACATTGTGGTCAAGTATACAGTGCACAGGGAAAGAAAGAAAACACACACACATGAAATATAGAGTCTCATATTTGGCGAATGAAATCATTTGCTATTTTAGTTCACTCTCCCATGAGCACAGTGACAAACAACTCCCAAATATGAATGCAAATAACATATTTAAAAGGGCCTAATAGCCATTTCCCATACAATGCATCATTCTGATCAATTGTGCGTTTTCAGGTCTACACGCCTCCTTTACCCTTCGCCTCTGATTGTATTTTCCAAATGCCAAGAGCAGACGGATCGCTGGCGCAGACACACAAGTCATTTAGCAACAATGAGGCCAAATGCTAAGCGGGGTGGGAGGGGTGGTGAGAAATGCATGGCTACAGCTTTCAAATCTCCAGGCCCCAAAAATCTCCACCTTGTGTTTGATATGGCGATGCATTTTTCATCATCCCGTCAGAGCTCCACTTCATCCCTGTGTCATATTAAGCCGCGATATTACTGTGGATTAAGACCACAGGCAGAGTCAAGCACTGTCATTAATTTGCTTGGCTTTGACAGTATGGAATGAGAGTAACTTCTCTAATGAGTGATAACACCTACAATCCGTGCTGTTAAATCTCAAGGATGTGTCTCATACTAATGATTCCGTCTCCACGGAGTGACCTCGAGCTGTGAAGCGGATATCTGCACAGCCAACTTGTTTTTGAGGGGAGAAGAAAGGGGCTTTTAATGACTTTGAGAGTCAGCGGGCTGTCTCTGTGAGTCAAACTTAAAGTGAGTGGGGAGACGAGGAAAAAGGGAAAAGAAGAAGAAGAAGAAGAAGCTGCCGGGGAACTCACCTGCCCCGCCGCCGTGTTCTCACAGAGGAGAGTCTCATAGTCGATGGCGAAGACCGGAGCGTTATCGTTGATGTCCAGCACTGTGATGAGACAGACGCCTCTTCCAATCTGGTTTGAATCCACTACAGGGGAGGAGGGAGGGAGGGAGGGAGGGAGGGAGGGAGGGAGGGAGAGAGGGAGGGAGGGAGAGAGGGGGAGAGAGAAGGGGAGAGAGAGAGGGCCTAGTTAATGTCACAACATCCAGCAAACTTTCTTTTAAACACTTTAATTCCACGTTAACTCTGCATTGACGCACTCGGCACAAATTATGGAATATTGATTTTTTTCTCATGAGTTTTAATTAATCACAACAGAGGAAAGGAGGAGGAAGAACAAGGGGGAGGAGGAAGAGGAGGAGGAGGAGGATGGGTGTGCTAGAGCTGCTTTAATGCTGCTGTAATGAAATGTGCAGCGTGCCTCCAACAGCTGGCGTCCTCACCCTCTCTCTCTCTCTGTCTCTCTCTCCCTCTCTCTCTCTGCGGCCTGCAGCCTTCCTGCTTCACGCCTCCCCGTCCGCCTGACACTCTCTGATGGCTAAATGGCCGCGTCTCAGCGCGAGACGATGATTCGGCCTGGCGTCGCCGCCGCGTCGGCCAGAGATGACGCCGGTGCTGACATTCGTGGAGGGAAGAGGAGGAAGAGGAGGGAGAGGCGGGAGAGGAGGGAGATGAGGAGGGAGGCGGCTGATTTGACGGTGATAAAAAGGACGTGCGGCGCCCCGGGCTGCGGACTTGTTGTCGTCGGCGAGGCCCAGACGCGGCGGATGAAATGTGAGTGACTGCGGCCCAGACGCTGAGCGTCCCTCAGCCGAGGAGTCCCCGCTCTCCTCTTCCTCTTCCTCACAAAGAAGCCATTTACTATAAATACTGTCAGGAGGCGGCACGGGGCAGTGGATTCTGTTGCCAGTCTGTGAACTCAAAGATGTTTTCGGCTGAAAACAGTGCCCAAGTGTCACTTTGTGTCAGGAGCCGCTTCTTCATGCATGAAGGACTATTGTGACATTTCATATGGCTATTATTATACGCCGGCTCCTCTTTGTTGCTATATCAGGCAAGTGCTCACGCTGGGGGAATCGACTGAGCGCTGCATCTGTGTGGCGTTAGATGTAAATAAAAACACATCTTTGAAGCGAAGAGTTATAACAAAAAAAAAGGTTTTGAAGGAAGAAGAAGAATAAAAAAAAACGAATACCCTTTTTCGCTCAGTGCTGAGCGTGAAGATGAGAGAGCGGAGGAACTGCCGGGCTGACAGGCTGCTTGTCTGCTTTAACTTAGACCCATGTGACTGGAGAGCTGGGAGGACTGTGTGCTGATGACTGCTGTCCATTGTGTTTGCATGGTGGCAGTTGTAATGATAGAAACACCGGGAGGGGAGGGAGAGAGAGAGACAATAAAAAAAGACCCTGCTTGTGTCCTTCGGCGCCACAAAAGACACAAAAGGAAAAAGGCAGCTTCCTCCTCCTCCTCCTCCTCCTCTTCTTCCTCTTCGCGTCACATTACCATAGATCACCCGTGGGTGAGATCGCCCACCCTGAGTCAGCATCCCGTCCCCACGGCTCAGGGACGCGGGGAGGTCAGTCCCCCGCCGCCCTATGTGTGAATTAACATTCCCCCCGCGGCCCGACAGCAACCTCAACGACTGCTCTGTCCACAACACGGAAGGTTCTAGGACGTCAGGCCAGGCTGCAGGTTTCACACCTCAGCAGCCAGGTCTGAATCCACCTCAGAAACCAGGAATCAGAGCCGCGTTCATCCTGAAGTGTTGTTCCATTGATTCAAATATTTCCGGGCATCTGAAACTCTTGCAGAGGCTTCAGATGAATGCTATACAAGACTAAAGCTAAAAGGCTGAAATGTGGCTCCATCACCAGGCCCTGATTCATACCGAAGACAAGGAAATAAGTCTTGTACAGTCTGTTTACAAATAATGTCAGTATAACTTCTTCAGATCCTTATCTTAGTCCTTTGTATTCTCTTAAACCAGGACTGCAAGAAACACATTATTTTTGTAGTCGATTAGGCTATTATTTGATTTGGTATTTGGGTCACGAAATAGCATAAAAGCTGAGAAAACTGTTAATCCATGTCTAACAAATGCCAAAACATGGCCTTTAAATGCATCCTTTATCCCCACCTCAAGACATTCAATTTTCTGTCATGGGGAACTAAAGCATCCACAGAATATTCCCATTTAAGAGGCTGAGAACAAAGGATTCTGACCTTATTTCTCCACATCCTTCTCAAAAATGTTTTATAAGCTTGAAGTGACTAATCAAATCTTAAAATGGTTGTCAATTAATAGTTGATTAATCAAGCAGCTGTTGCAGCTCTAATTCACAAGCTCACAGTCTTTTGAGACAATGGACAAACGCTTGTTTGAAACCCGTCTTTTTCTTCCTATATCTGAGGCTTTACAGATTACTCGCTGACAGCACGGACTCAGGTAGGTCTTTGTTAATACTTGGATAGTGAGCTACTGGTGCTGTGCAGTGGGGAAGGCGTCCATGTTTGTTTTATCTGTACATATTTGATCCGGCTGCTGCAGAGCATCAATCTTCCAGGAATCAAAGCAGAGTGTGCTGCTGGTCTGTGTTTGGACGCTCGCCGCTGAAGGAGCCTGGCAGGCAGCAGACGGCGTGTGTGCTGTGAGTGAACGTACTGCTCTCGATGGCGAAGATGGTCAGGTTGTGGACCGAGTTGTCCTCGCGGTCCAGGGCCTTCGCTGTGCTAATGACCCCGGTCAGGGCATCCACGTTGAAGAAGCGCTCCAGGTCTGTGTTTCTGTCAATGGAGTACCTGCACACACACACACACAAACAAAAGTCACATACACTGAAAAAAGTGGATCGTTGGTTTTACAATGATCTTGTCAACAGGTTCCACAAAAGTGTATTATGTTAGTTAAAAGCAAAAAGGTTAAGGTCATCATAGATTATCTGATAATATTTTTGCTTTTAACTGGCATAATACAGTTTCGTGGAACCTGTTTACAAAATAACTTGGAATAAAGTCAATGTTTAATATTTTCTCGAGTGTACAGACACATCCAGCCTTATAAAAACTGCTTTTGGACAGAGGTATTGATTTGACATTTCTTCTATTTCTACGATCGTCATCATCGTTCTCTGAAGTGCAAAAAAAATTAAAAATCATACTGAAGATTTTCCAGCTGATACAGGGACACTTTCCCTCAATGATCAATGAGCCGCACTCGCTTTAACGTGACAGACACAGAGTGTGGAAACTAATTAACAGAGTCGTGAGATCACTTAAAACTTATAGCATGAATGAAAGAAAACGCTGTTAGATTCTGATAAAACTGAGGGCTCTTCACGTGTCCCTCGGCGCACAACACTGATCAACCCCCTCTCAATACACAGCAACTTGTATTTCTCGAGAAAATTACAACTTCAATTAGCCTACATCCAAAGGGTATTATTGCAATGTAATTTGACTCTTGTGGCTGCATTAGTTCCACAATAATTTTAATTTCAACAGATGTAGTGAAATATATTGCCTGCGCCGATAACAGTCGCAGGAGCAAAAAGAGGCAATTTACAGCTTACAATGGTGGAGTAATTTGATTTTCTGATTAAGATTACTAACAATCCGAACAGAGCCGGGCGGTGAATACCACACAATATTCATTCAATTAATGCAAAATAGGCGGGGATCTCGAGAGTGACACCGCGCAGATCGGCGGCTGCTTGTTTTGAGTCCCAAATGCCAGCGTGCGAGTGTGGAGCCTCGACCCTCCTGCAGGAATGCCCTTCTCTCGCTCAAGATGGCATTTCGGTTTTGCAGATGCTGCACTCCTTCGCCTCGCCGCCATCTGGCATTGTCTTTCTGTGAGAGAGCACTCGCAAGGACTCTCGAGGGTCTGCAGACGACGTCGAGTGGTTTAAGTCATTTCTACATGTTTTAATCTTCACTTGATTTGTGGCCTTGGCTGGTATTTTTTGTTTGGATTCACTTATTCCTAAAAAAAATGGAGATGGCTCTGGAGAATGATCTATTCAACACTTGTTGAAATGTACTATGTTACTGCAGAATTTAAAAGGTAGCTCAGAACAGTGAGGCAGGTAGGACTAAAATGCTACTTTAAAAGCCATATTTTCAGTTGTGGGATTATTACGGTCCATTTCTGCACACATTTGGCACCTTTTAGTGCCAACCTGGCAACAGGCTCTACTCTGATTGGTCGCCTTGCCCGCCACTCACAGGAATCATCACACAAGTTCACGGCCTTCACTAGACGACAAGACTTAGCAACTTTTTCCTTGAACTAAGTGGTAGCTGGAGAGATGTAGCTGTAGAGCGTGTCCTAAATGTCTCAGGATGAATCAGACACTGAGGAAGAACAAGGAGTGCGTACTGTACGTTTCATCAGAAACTTCACCAAACTGCTGCCTCACAGTTGCCACACTAATCCCCACCTCTGCTCACGTATGCATATGAATGAAGACAGACGTCCTCTTTCATTTGGATGCGTGGGCAGAGGTGGGGATTGGGAAGGACGTGTCACATTCTGTCTCTGATCACATACAGCTTCTTAGGTGTGATGATCTTTATGGACCTGCCATAGACTGTAAGGTTTCAACGAAGCCGAGGGAGAGAAGGCCGTCACTACCTGATGGCATTGTTGGAGTTGTCAGGGTCGTGTGCAGAGACTCTCCCGATGGAGGTGCCCACTTTGGCGTCCTCTGAAACAACCATCCTGCTAAGTGCCGCGGAGAAGACAGGCGGCTCGTTCACATCCTCCACTGTCACCTTGACAGATGTTGTGTCGCTAAATGGGCCCAAGCTCAAGAAGTTGGAGTCAATATTCCTGTTTGTGGCTTCGATTCTCATAGAAAAGCTGCTCTTTGTCTCGAAGTCCAGAGGCTGGTGGAGAAAGACAGGAAATAAAGGAGACATGAGAATGTGTGGTTAAGATGGTAAAGCCAGTTGAGGGCAAACGACCAGTTACATATGTAGGTAATCTGTAAATCATTCGCCCAATGCAATGAGATATTGATCTGAATTAAAGCTGTTGATTCTAAAGACCCATTACGATTTAACACGGAGTTGGTTTTTAAAAAAATGTCATTTGCTGATGGATTATGGGTACTTTGTGCTGTGAAAGCAGCTTTATTGATTTTGAGAAAGGCACACACCGTGGTGAAAAGCATTGTGAAATGAATACTTTTCAAACATTTTGTCATTTTGTCTGGGACTCCCCATTGCAACATATAATATACTGGGGCAGAATAGTGATTTGACACTTTCATTGTCACTGACTCTCTCCATCGCTGTAATTGTCTGAGCTCGGTGCAAAAAAAAAGCAAAAAAAGAAGCAAACAAAGGATCAAATTGGCCCATCTGACGCGAATTGCTTGTCCAACAATGGCTCTGCCCCGGCTGTGAACGAGCTGCAGCAATGAACTGTCACATCCAAGTGGCCTGAAGAGATCAGTTCAAGATCTCCCAGACCCTGAGATGTGACGTGGGAGCCATGAGCTCTGGTGCACCCAGGAGTGAGGCAAGAATGTGCAACAAATTTCACTTCCTAAGTGGCTTTGTTGCACATTTAACTTGGGAAGTTTTACTTATTTATGTGGGCATTATTTATAGCATCCGTGAGAGGAGGAGATTTTTTATTTTTTTTTGACGTGTTAAATGTCTCCGTTGCCTTCATCAATCTCTACAGTGATCTCTGCGAGCTGCCATGGTTTGATTAACTTTAGGATGTTTACTTCGATCCGAGGTGTTGGAGATCGTCAGCGCTGATTTGTCATCAGCCATTATCACTTTATCTAAAAGTGCAAAAGACACTTTGCAACAGGGGCGAGACGGATCACTAAGGAAACCTGTGAAAGGCGCTTTTTGTAATATCAAGCAGTAAACAAACCCTCTGCTGCTGGCGCCTAAAGATCACAGAGGCGTGCTTTTCACTCTTTAATATGAAAGAAAATATTGCATTGCTTCGTGTTTGTCACCTACCCCCCCCCTAAAAAAAGACTCAAAAAGACTCCAAAAAACAAAAATGCTGGAGTCTGTCTCATAACACTTTCCACTGTGCGTGTAGTTCTGGCCTCGCTCACTCCTAGTAAATACTGCAAAGAGTTAAAAGCAACTCAAAAATACATACCATAGTCATCCTAAAACAGCTGCTCCCTGTAGTTTTCAAGCAGAAAATCTCAAATGGAAGGATGTAGAGTATTAATCAGGGACTATTTAATCTTTTCTGTAGACGTTCTATAGGGGAGTAGCACTGTACAGTACACGCTGCCCATGTTCGTGATAATGTCTGACACACTGATTTATATTTAATAACTTCTGGACAAAAATGGGCCTGCGTGAGGCTTCGGCTGCGCAGGAAACTGTTAATCAGATCAGGTCATGGTTGGTTTAAGACCTTTTATGGGGAAAAAAAACATATGCTTTAATATTTTAATATGGAAAAGTCAAGATTCATATATATTCATGGTTGACCACACATTTTGTTTCACAGTGGAAAGACATGCGAGCAAAATAAACTCAGGGATTTGTGTTTTCCTTAGAAGTAACATGTAGAAACAGGAGCATTGAGCAGAGCGTGTTGAGGTGTAGCTCTCTGCATATTTAAGAGCTTGCAGCTCTATAGGTAACTTGTTAAGAGTTAGCATTTTGTTTGTTGTAAAGTGGCACTTCAGGTGAAGTCGAATTGAATTGAATTGCATCTGCATGCATCATTGCGGCTTCCAATCGATACCTACTTCTACAGCATCTTCTCATGAACATAGCTTGCTCTAACAGATTGGAATTTTTACAATCTAGGGAAATGTGAAGTCCGAATATCCAATCTGTTCTCATCTAAATACTGATGAAATGCCACATGGTTTGGATCTCGACATCTCAGCAGTTTCCGTCACACTCAGGCCTTCGTGTGTGCGTTGGTGTTGCCCTGGTACTCCAGTTTAGAGACTAAAACTGTGAGACTATGAAGCCCCTATCTCACACTGTTTCCAGTCACTTTCCAAATTCACCTTTCTGGGTCTGTGAGTGATTTTAGCCGCCTTATAGTGGCATAATAAACAATAATGTGTTCAGCCCTGGTTGAAATGAGCTGACAGTTCAACGCCACAAATACCAGGAATACCGGGACTGTCCTGATAACTACGGGCCTGGCCACACCACGACCCCAAGGGAAAACGTAGAGATGGCTCGTCTAAACGTCTTTAGATGAGACAAATCAACATTTTACGTCTTAAAGGCACATTGACACCAACCGATACTTGGAGGCTGCATCCGGACGTCTAAAAACCTTAAAAAGTGACATCTCAAGACATCTAAGATTGACACATACACAGGCAGACTTTAAAAAAGGCATTTTGGACTGGATGGCGCTCCATATGAAGAGGCAAAAGCAGGCCAGAGACACCAGGCTGTATGAGACTCACCTTCATGAGGGTTATGACCCCGTCCTGCGTGTCCTCGTCCGTGCTGATGTTGAACATGCCCGGCCCGTCCCCGTCCATGATCCGGTAGTCCATCTCTGCGTTGGAGCCGATGTCTGCGTCGGCCGCTTTGATCCGGGCCACCACCGACCGCACGGGCAGCGACTCCAGCACCGTGTACTGGTAGTTCTCTGGAAGCAGCCGGGACGGGACAGCACAGGACGGCTGTTAGTAACGGCGGTTCTTTGTGATCCCCCCCCCCCCACCCCAGCAGCTCAGCTTCAAGCAGCTCAGCTGTTGTTAGGGGGGGGGGGGCTTCTTCAGCTTTGATTCCCTCGCTCAATAAATTCACGTTGCATAAGGCAACAGGCGGCCGTGACACAGGGAATAAAGTGCTCGGAGCACTTTTCACACTCTGTGCCGCGGCACAGCCAGCAGAGAGAGCGACGGGAAAAGAGGTGAGAGTGAAATTAAGAATGGAAGGAGTCGTTTCGAATGTCAAATTTCTGCGACTTGCAGCAAATTTCTGAAAGCTTCCTAAATGTCCTGGATGTACTGTGAGAGGTTATTTCTTGGACCAAAAACGGCGGATTCCTTCTGCACGAGATAAAACGTCCACTTGAAGATTCTATTACTACGAAAGTCTCCACTGTGTTGGTTGAGCTTTTGTCTGACTCTCTCGGATTTAAAGCACTCTTATAAGAATAAAGAGGGGAATCATATTCATAATCATAATCTCTCCAATCACCATGGCGGAGCTCATTACCAGACCTTTCTGTGTTCCTCACAGTGTCTCCCTCAGCCACCGTCTAAATGCTAATCTGCCTGACATTGTTTGCCGCCATGTAATCTTTATAATGGCTTTTTAATTTGCCGTGGAATAGCAGCTCTTTAAAAGACCAAAGAATTGCTTTCCTGCCTCCGTTTTGCCCCGGCACCCACCTCTTTCCCCGCTCTCCTTCCCTTCTTCCTCCCGACGCCTCCCCCGCTCTGCAGCCTGTCCTCTCATGCACTAACCTTGGCTCCTTTCCCTTTCCCTCTCTTCCCAGGATTGGCTGCAGCTCCCGACTCTATCAGCTCCGATGCACTGTAGTGGTCTATCGATTCTGACCCATGACCCCGGGAGTGCGACAGCCAGGAGTAAAAAAAAAAAAAGAAAAAACAACCCAAACTCCTACAAAGCCCCTTCTTTCTCTTCTTCTTTCTCCCGCCCTCAGCATGACAGGACTGGGTTAAAACGCCATTGATGACTTGTTGTGCAAACTTGAACCTTTCTTTCCCCCCAGGGGCCGGCAAATTGACTCCGCTGCATGGCCGTCCAGTGGAGAGAGCACCAGGCAGGCCGCGGTTGGGCTATCAGCACTAAACCGATTGCGGGGCGCTTCGGATTATCATGAGAAGCGCCGCGCGCCTTTGAATCCCAAAGCTCGGCCTGGAACCCATTAGCAGCCCGTGAAATAGGCTGACAACAAAAAGAGAAAATAAAGAAATAAATAAATAAACACCGGAGCCTGATTGATCCCGCTATCCAAAGCGGCCCCCACCAGCTCTGATGAAGCGTGGAGGCAGGGGGTGCAGCACCTTGCGGGAGGACTCGTTTTAATTTGCTTGTAAAAAGTCCAAATGTTTGCCAAAAATACAAAAATAGGGGAAGTCAAAAAGATTAATAGAGGATGGAATTAGAGAGGCAGTTAACATGACCTCAGATTTAACGATGAGGATATAATGAGGCTGTTTGGCTCCTGAGATTTCAAAGCACTTTCTGTTCATCTGCTTCCTTCCACACGTTCACACAAGGAAAAAATATAATCATTTTACTGTGCTGCTACAGATAATATAGCAAATTTAATATTTTCCAATAGTTTTCTCTCAACAACCAAGGACTTTTTTTTTTTCGACTGCTACATTCATCGCATGCAATACAAAGCATGCCCTCATTTGCTCCTCTGAGTTGAAGTGGTTTTCTAGCAATAATAGATCTTTAAAACCCATTTCAGCCAGAACAACAAAAAAGCGAGAAAAAAAAGTTTAAAGAAAAAAAAAACAAGTATAGCAAGGACCTGGAGCTTTTATTTTGATTGCGGAGCAGCTATTGAGAGTGAGACGTGTGTACAGTACGCTCCTAATGGAGCCTGTAGGGACAGTGAGAGACGGTGTCTTACTGTGAGCGAACCGAGGCGGGTTGTCATTGACATCTGTTAGTGTGACAGTGACGGAGGTGGTGCCGGAGAGGCCGCCCATCTGGCCCACCATGTCTTTGGCCTGGATGACGAGGACGTACTGGTCCCTGGTCTCCCGGTCCATGTTGGGCAGAGCTGTCCTGATAATGCCTGAGGAGAGGGAGAGAGAGAGGGGGACACAGGTGAACCCAGGGATCTGTTTACGTGATTCAGATGTGAAGAGATTTGAAGCAAAAGATCATAAAATATATTGTGAGTGGTGGGTATACAGTGATTCTAATACCTTAGAAAATAATACCTAGAAACCTAGATACCTAAAAATAATCAAAATCTTAATATACCAACAGACTGTTTTTTAAGGCATTACACCTGTTTATGAGAACAGATTTGATATTAGATAGATTCACTCTCATGTCACTGCACCTCACATGTTATCTAATGCTAAGTGCACAAAACAGGAAGATGGAATATTAACTACTCAGTAGAGTAGGTGACTGTGACATGACTATAAACTATGGCTATACTGCATGTACTAAACGTACATGATAAATTGAATACTTGCAACAACTTGCATTCAAAATTCGATGATTGGAGGATTAGATTATGTATGATTACCTATTGTTACTTAATTATTGAATAGTAACTGTTTAAAATCAAAACATATTTGCCTGCGATTAGTTGCTAATTGTGACCATTTGCATATCATTTGCATGGTATTTGAACAATTCATTCACTGCTTTTATTAAGTCTGAGTTAATTCTGCGTGCCATCTGTGTTACTTCTTACACTCCCTCGCAGGTTTCCAGGTGTGAGATATCTGTACTTTCTTCAACAAGTTGAATCTCAGCTCAGTACACAACGGCTATCACTGCTTCAGGTGACAAGACGGCTTTCACTAAAGTCACATTCCTGTTATTTACATATGTACTGCTGGAGAGATTGACTGATCACTTTAAATGCCGGCTCTTAAGTGCGAATGTTTCTCTGTAACAGAAGAGCATAAAAACTCTGTGAGACGTTAGTTAAATTACACTCCAACCGCTGAAATTATTTCCGCAGCTACCGCTGACAAGCAGTCACTCAAGAGCTGGAAGGACTTATTCATGTTGAGATGGATACTCTAAAGAAAAGAAATGAAAAAAAAAAAAAGGCCGGGAAAACCTGTTAACTTTTCAAGTAGCAATTACAGGAAGGCGGGACATGACTGGGGTTAATGGCGTGACGTCCGGGGAGGCCGGCTCGCTTGTTTGCACAAACAGAGATGAATTATGACTCCTATGTGCCCTCCAATGCGCTGTCACTCCTGCCGCTTTAGCCGGCGTGGCATCTGATGAAGACGTCGAGACGTTGTCAGAAAAGTGAGCACATGCAAGGGGACACTTTAGCCGCCGGGAGAGGCATTATCTGCCTGTCCCCCTGTCATGATTGATCTGTATCAGAGCGGCATCAGAGACGTGACAACACTGGCATCAAATGACTGGCGTTTGTCTGGAGTCGTCTGTTTGCACCTGAGCTGTTGTTTGAAAGCCGGCCGCGTTAAGCCAAGATTGTACACACACACACACACACACACAAACACACACACACACACACAAGGGGAGAAATCTTTTCATTAATGACTTTTTTTTTAACCAATCTCAACTTTATCTCTCGACTGCAAAGATGATAATTCCAGAAAAAAATTAGCGCCGCACATTTAAATGCAAAGAAAAGTGTCCTAATCCTTCAAAAGCAATCACTGTTGCTTTCAGAGTTAATGACTTTACCACACAATGTGTTTCATTCATTAAATGGCACTTATTAAAGATTCCTACAGAACGTGGAAGATTACTCATTACCAACCCCACAAAGCTACGGCGCACACTTTCCCGAATAAATGAATCATTTTTAGCTGCTTTATCACATTCGCAGGCTGATGAAGCAGATCAAAGAGAGAGGGGCTCCGGCTCCGCCGCCGCACCTGAAGAATCTCTCATAATCCTGCACAGAAATTTGACATGAAACCGAAGCCCCCTCGCTCACCAGGAAAACTTATTTGCTCATTATTTTTACTTAAAAATGTTTAATCAAGTGTGTCCTTGATGATGACGTTTTTTTGTTTTTTTTTCAGACCTGGAATAATCAAACGCGTTCACTGACGATTTGAGAAAAGAAGTATATGAATTGAAGCAAAAAAAGGAGAGTAAACACTAATGATGTTGGAAAGAAATAAATGAAAAGAGGTGGAAAATAATTTTACTGATCCATAAAAACCATTCCATTTTCGTAGGTCACATACTCTACCTTAATGAACAGACTTGGCAAAAGTTTAGGACTTTGCAGCCCGGGTGCCCGGAGGTTTTCTGACCTGGGGCGGGAGGCTGATGCCTTATTACACAGGAGCAATCTTGGAAGTGGTCCATGAAAACTGTTTAGATTAGATCTCCATCACAGGCTGCTTTTCAAGCTAATCAATAAAACATATGCACAGCAGGAGCCCAGCTGAGACAGAAGAAGAGCCAAGGCAGATTTCCCATGGAGAGCGGCGTTCTTTGGTGTTCTCTCAGTGATGAAATACTAAGAAGACTGATACTTCAGCAACACGAGGTGCATTTCCTTGGCAGTTTTCTTTTCTGCTAAATGAGAGCAAAATCTAAAAAATTTAGTACATCTGTGACTTGGAGGTGTTTGCATTGAATGGTGTTTTGAGTGCGAGCCATAATTCCCATCTTGCGACTTAGATAGACGTCCATTTTTCGATAGCATTGTTTTATTATATTAATAAGTCTCATCCTCTGTCCAAAAAATATTGTGCCAACTTGTCTGAAATGAACAAGTCATTGGCCTTTGTATTATTCCTGGCGACAGTGGTGTCAATGGGAAAAAAATACTGTTGCCATAACAGTCTGCATAACTTATTACAGGCATCTGTAGGAGCCAATCTGACGAACATAAGAGAAGATAATATTGATTATATTGGATATGATATGTACTACATTCATCCCCAAAGGAAAACTAAGCAGGGAGTATACACCAGACAGGTCTACAGTCCATCACAGGGCACTAGTCGATTAATATGTCAATTGTTTTCTCAATTAGTTGGCTACTTGTCTGGTCATGGAGGATAAGATGAAGCTCAAACACTGTTTTACCTATAACACAAGGATACTCAGTTAACTAAGTATCTAGAGAACAAATGTCATAGAACTTTGACTTTATTCCTTAAAAACATTCTAAGTGTTTGAAGAATTGAAGCCATTACTATGGTAGTTGTTGGATCCTTTAATGTGCTGACTTTTAGCTAATTAATGAAATTCTTGTTTCAGGATTACATTATCTTCATTCAGGCTCTCCAATTCACCTGAATATCCATGATTGTGGACAAAGAAGAAACTGAATCGTCTACCAAATCTGACCGTCACTAAGCGTTGTTCTCTGCAGCACATCCTCAACCTCTGCTTGTCGCTCACATTGCAAGAACATTTCTTACAACTACAATAAAGTGATTTCGAATGGAGTCCAGACCAGGCACAAGGACATGCGAACAAATCAGAGAAAACTGGAAGGAGACGCTTAAAGAGAAAAATGAAGAAGCTTTTTGACCGTTAATCGTGGCCATACGTGCAAATAAACAATCCCATTAAGTTTCTAATTTTCTCTCTCTTTGCCATCCTTTATGAATGTCATTAGAGTCCCCGCAGCTGAAAACTGTTATTGGCTACGATACCCAAACAGCTCAGATAGCTGAATTAAAGTGAGCCGTCTAGTCCTTTTCCCTGCGCTCGCTGCCAGTGGGCTTACGGTGGGATGACGCCGGTCAATAAAGCAATAATCTTTCGCCGCCGCTCTGCAAAACACGCCATTTCAGCCCCGCATCAAGTAATGAACAGTAAGTCGCTGTCACAGAGCACTGGGCGACGACACCGCTGCTTTTCTCTCTCTTCAGTCGAGCCTGAGCCACAGTGTGTCATCCATGTCTTTTTCTCATCCTCGCGCTTTTATACTGAGAATTTAGGCATCTCCCGGCATGCGCTGGATATTCAAGCCATCTCCTACGCCTCCTCCCCTCGCATCCGTCCTCCATCCAGCCATTCATCACTCCTCTGTTGTCTGTTGGGTGGTGTAACCTCGCAGCCAATTAGAGAGCAGCACCGCAGCTCGGGCTGCCGGCTCCAGTGACACCTGTGAACCCTGTTTACCGAGTTGCATCAGAGAGGTTACTTCAAGCCCTCCCGCTCTCCCCCTTAATGCCGGCTACGCACAAACAGAGCAAAACTTTTTCTGTTCTCTAACCCGTCCGACATTACCGTTGGGGCGATAGCGTGCATGTCTAGACTTGAAAGAGGGACATCTTTAAACATTGGGCAGAAAGCTGAGGAGGAAGCCGGATAATGGTGGGACTACAATGATGACAATAATAACAACAGCTGCGAATGAACGGATCCTAAAAGGTGGAAAAAGAAAAGGGGGGGGGGGGGGGTGTTCAGATGTTAAAGGAAGCGGCAAGACAAATGAATGGTCTCGCTCAACCACAGATAGGCTTTGCACACAATTGATATACTTATTTAATATCAGCTCGGTGTGTTGGAGCCGCAGAGATATTGTCTGTGGTTAATGATGCCATGAATCCTGATTCCAGCATCTTAGAGGAGGAAAAAAATATAAAAATAAAATAAAGCAGCGACATGTTTCTCCTCCTGCCTGGCCAGGAGCAGACATACTTCTCACCGAGCGACACGGCTAATCCACACGGCGGTGTTGCAAGGCTGCTGTTTGTCTGCGGGGGTGCCACCCCCCTCTTCCTCCTCCCTCCTCCTCCTCCTCCTCCTCCCCCCCCCTCCTGCCTCCCCTCGTGCTCTGTCTCTGTTACCCCGTGCGGCGCTGGTGTCATTCCTGGGGAGAGGCGATGATTAAAATCCTTCTGTCGCTATCACGCCACGGCCTCGCATTGCGCCGTGACTCCTTGCCTCCGGTGCAAGCCAGACGCATTGTAGCCGCGCATTTATCTCAGCTGTCTCCACACCACTGGCGGCAGACGGGTGGGCCACGCTCCCTGCTAAAGCCCAGATACTTGACATTTGTCTTGGGAAGAGGAAATAAAAGTGCAGACTTGGGTAGGAAGCCTCTGGCTCTGCGTGCAGCTATGAGAGGCACTGATGAAGGTGATGAACACTTAAACATGAAGGGTGCAGTATGTGATTTGCCGGAGCCTCGGGCGGTCCACTTACAAAGGAATAGATCCCATAACACAAAAGCAGGCCATACAAACAGCAAATAAAACCTCCAGCCAGGCTAGTTTATTAGCCAGCCACATCGGAGCGTTGCACTCTAATCACAGGTTGCAGGGATCCACAAACACGAATGTTGTCAGACTCGCTCCTGTGTGCTTTCATTATATTTCATTACGTTTTGTTCTATCAAACCTACTTCGCATAAGATTGCTTCATTAACTAACCCCGTGTGCAAGATTTGGTGTCAACTAGCGGCTGTGCATAGAGAGAGCTTACCTCGAGGCCTCACACTTCTGTGCACTAGTGAAGACTTTATTTCTAGCGCCTTGGGATGAAGCATCTCGTTTCCAAGAGGGTCCCAGATGTACGTATACAAAACATACAGCTCTCCCACTTACACAATGAGAGTGGTAGTAAGTAGAAGTAGTAGTTGGTAAGAAAGAAAGAAACAAACTAAGAACAAAAGGGGATTTTACAGTATCATGATATTAACAGAAGCAACACAACAATACAACTAAAAACCAATGTAAAACCAGCAGACTGAAAAATCTAATCTATCATCACAACAGAAACAATAAAATCTAAAACAAGAACTGCTTGTTCTTATAAGGGAGAACAAAACTCTAATCTAAAGCTATTAAGAGAAGTACTGGATTGTAAGATTAAACATGGTGGAACATCTGAATGTTTGCTAAAAACAAACAAGAACCACTGACCTCCTCATAAGGACTATTTTGTGCCATATTCTGGTAATGGAGATTTCTAAATGGCTCATCCTGGACTTTTAATGTGTCTCTTCACTCAAATTGTAATGTTTGATAATCTATGTCTATATATGGTGTTGGAACGATAATGTGTAGATGTAGGTTTTCATCCTACAGTAATTAGAGGCTCTAGTATTACTTTCTCTATTCTCCAAATCACTGACATATGTTAAGATGTGCTTCCCCAAGATGTAAAATTAATTCACAAAATGCAATTTGTGAAAACAAACCTTTAGTCTTTGGTATCTCTTTGACTGCTTTTGCCCTGGAAAACAACCAAAGTCTGTCATTTTTTATCACAACATCTTAATCTTTTGTTTCCTTACAAAGATTTGGCATGTTGATATTGTCATAGTCGCGTCTCATTTTTGTTGTGGCATAAAAAGGTCCTTCTCAATTATTTTTTCAAGGAACCAAATATTTTTAGAGGCATCCTGTTATATGAGAAGTGGTGAAGAAAAACACATAATCCATTAATTTGCAGTGTTACTCCGAAAAGAAAGTGCCTAACACCACCAGTTATAAGTGTTGCTTGTGATTGGAATTGAAAAATTGCATCTCACTCTTGTGATATTACAGCAGGCGGGCAGATTTATATCCAGCCTTCAGCTGTAATGCTCTCGATTTAGTGTAGCCGCCACAGCGAGAATCTGCTCCAGAGCTCCGACAACACGCGGCTTCAGAGAGCAGAGGGGGTAGAGGGACGGCAAATAAGGCTTTGAAAAGGCCGTGCTAATATCTTAATCACAGGCTGACACGCCTGCTCCTGACCCCGGCTGCACAATTTCACAGCAGCTATAGATTACACAAGGACGCAGACCTGGCCTTTTCCTTTATTTGAGTGTATTCAGTTTAATTAGATTCTCAGGCAGAGAAAAAGAAAAGAGCTCAGTCCGTCCAGCCCCTACCCCCTGCGTCTCTCTCTCCCTCTCTTTCTCTCTCTCACCTGAGTACCTGTCATATTCAGCGGTCATAGTCGAGCCGCTCTGAGAGGCAGCCCGTGTCACGTCTTAAATACCCCCTTTAGAGTGTAATTAATCCTCTCACTCAGGCACCTGGCATTTTCCTCCTAACTAAATTCTTCTCTTGTTATTCCGGCCATTGAGGTTTTTTTCTTTTTTTTTTTTTCTTTGGCGAGCATGCACGCATGCTTAGCGGCGCTAATGCGCGCGGATAATTGTCTCTGGAGGACTCGCCATATCGCAGTGAGCGTAGGGAGCCAGAGGCAGCTGCTCGAACCTCCTTCAGTCTGCCATCAATTAGAACGCAGCAGCTTCACCTTCAAAATAAGCTGGGGGCTATCAATCAATCTGTATATTCCATCTATAAATCAATATATTACGGAGCGCGGTCTTAACCGAGTACCTGTAGGCAACTTATGTACTTTGCCGATGTAATGCGTTGCTTGGAAGTTACTGGAGCTATTCAGGATTAAGCACTTTTCCCCAAGGGCACCTTGTAGATTCAATTTGGGATTAAGAACCCGGGTAAAGAGACTTGTTAGACGAAAGGAGAGCCAGGATGCTGCCCACCTTACACCAGGTCACACACATCCACTATTAGCCCTGTGCCACTTAATCGCTAGTGCAGTATTGCAGTCGTGGGGCTTAGAGTGTATTCCAGCTCAGGCACTCTGTCAAAGTCACCCTCCGCCGTGGCCCAGTACTGCGCCGCAAATGGGTCTAATTAGTAACGCGCACCAGACAGACAGCGCCACGCTCGTCCCGCTACGCTACGTCCTGGGCTGTCCACTCACAGCCGCCTCGGGAGCACGTCCGCTAACACACGCTAACAGCTAGCGGTTAGAGCCAGCGATGTGGTCCCGTTAGCAGCCAGGAACACACACACACAATAAGACTTGTTTTTTCTGGCTGTATTTGCAGCCGGTGTTAACGCACGTTAAATTACCCCTTGAAAACACCCCGTGGAAAATGTTTTCGGTTGTACTGCGACACTAGTAAAACCAGGAGAATGAATTCATCGTGCAGGGACCGCGCTAGGCACTGCGTGACAGATGAACTGTGCAAGCAACCCGGCACTTTGTCTGCGCTTTCTTCCCTCCAATCCATGGTAATTTTTTTGTTGCATTCCAAAACTATTATTTACGATCCTAAAGCAATTCAGTGTATTTTGCTTGGGTTATTTTCCTCCAGCACGGGTGAATTAATTCATATAGTCCTCGTTCTGAGGTCGGTGTCTGGTCTGGGGTTTCATTAGACGCTTATTGCAACCAACACCTACAGAGAGGTGGCAAAAATAGCCACAGATAGCAGCAAATGTCAGAAAGAGCATGAGATATGACTGACCTGTGGAGGTTATTCAACCTCAGGTGACAGCGTGCATGCCTGCCCACACAAAGGTCTAATTGTGATTAAATTAGATGTTTTCAATATGGAAAAAAAAGTTAAACTGGGTGCATTTTTAACAAAAGAGATCGTTTTTACGGCATCACAAATCGTAAGCGAGAGAAAATCTGGTAAAACAGTGTCAACGTGCAAACAAGAATCAACACATATGTGCATGTGCGAGAGGATAAACAGCTGACAGCTCGGCTCAGAGCGTCGAGCAGGTATGCCAGCAGACTGGCATCTGCTGACATTTCTGCCTCGCGTCTCCCCCGTGGAGCTGTCTGCTCCTTCGACAAACTAACTCGGGTTAGTGTTTCAATCCACTGTGTGTGTGTGCGTGTGCATGTGTGTGTGTGCGTGAGGGGTGGGAAGGACCGAGGCCACTTACAGTAAGCAATCATAACCCATTAAAGCTTTTGAAATATCAACCTCGGGATTTAAAAATCCACTTAGCTTAATGAAAAACACGTCATCAGCTGAAGGCGGCGAAAGAAGGAGCACCGGTCGTTGAGCTGAATGGGTCTTAAGGAAAACATGACAGGGGAGTAATGGGGACTTTATGGGGCAGACATGCTGTTTGAACATCACTTAAGTAAATGTCTGCTCTCGCTCTAATTGGTATTGGTGTCATGGAGCCTCAGCGGTGGGCCCGGGTGTTCTCGCAAACTTTGTTAAAGATCAGTGAGCAGCCGGAGGGAAGCGGTCAGAGAAATCAATCCGCGTCCATGTTTTAGAAATTTCTGCTCGACGACACATGATAAATGAAGCCTCTGTTTCTTCAGTTCATCACGATCAGGCGTTTCATTTGATTATTTTACTTCCAGCTGTTCTTGTTTTTGCCTGATTCATTTGCTTTACAATCTGAATACTTTATTCTGAAGATTTATCAATAATGTTGTTGGCTATGTTGTAAATGAGGTTTTCCTCATGCATGAATCTCAAGATTAGAAATTGAGGATGTGTTATCTTGCAACAGATCATCGCATTTCAAATGAAAGTCTCTTCAGTGAGAGAAGTTGCTTCTGGAAACTTCATAATAACTTGAAATTTTCAATAAACTGATTATGGAGGAGGTAAAGCTCTGAATAAACTGCAAATGGACAATAAAAACAAAAGGTTGTGAGTTTGTAAGAGGTTCTCCAGTGTTAAAAGTTGATGACACTACAGGATCTTATTTTTTTAACAGGAAACCAGCAGAGCATTTTTATTTCCCTCAGGTCGAGCTTCTTGAAAGGTAACTGAATTAAAATGAAGTCTAAGGTAACCGGGTGAACACTTTCTAATATTTCTCTCAATTACAGCTCAGTCTTTTTTTTCCACAGAGCAATATAAGAGGGAGAAAATCTTAAGAGAAATCTGTCAAGTCAAAAAAATAAAAAATACCCGTAAACCAACAGAGACACGTAGTGGAGTAGCAAGAGATAGAGCTCTGAAAGCCTGGAGGATTTTCCCCTTGACACGAAAGTTACTGTTCTATAAGTCGCTGTTTAAGGTTATCCCTGTCAAACAGGACGAACACGCCTTCATGCTTGCTTGCGTCGAGCCACACGCGGGCACACTTCCCTGACAGCCGTCCATGCTGTTCAGCTCTGACAACGATGCTGCATCTCATAACCGAGAGATCCAATCACCTCCGACTGTACGTGGACGGAAACAGAGCCAAGTGTAATCAGTCGCCGTCCGGCCGTGATGGGCAGCAGAAAGCCTGGGTGCTGGCAGAGGCCCAGGGGCGAGTTCTGGGTTCACATTTAGGTGTGTGTGTGTGTGTGTGAGAGAGAGAGAGAGAAAGCTGCATGTTTGACAGTAATAAACCAACCCTTGTCCTACTGAGAGAAAACCAAGGCAGAATCTATCTGTAAGCCTTGAGTTTGAGGCTGGGAGCTTCGAACTTGGATCGATTGAAAGTGACTTGAAGGGTTTGTAATGCGGCTGGTTTCATGAGCCATATCCAGAGACCTCATGTCTTATTTACATGTGAGAAAGTTCAATCAAAACAATCTATTATCATACATAGTTTGTACCATAACATCATTGTAGCATTGGGTGAAGATAGTGTGTACACCTGGACAAGGCTATCACAGGACACACACACCAGCACCCACCTAGGAGTGATTCTGAAAACTGAGCCACACATGCTCGTTTCCAGTCCTGGAGAAAACCCAAGCAGCCACACAGAGAACATTGACAGGAAGACCCTCGATCCCACACTCGAGTTCAAACCATGTCCGCCTCGCTGTGAGGCAACAGAGCTTTTTTGTGCCTGGTTTTATAAACCACTACTACAACTACAGCAAAGTGATCAGATTTTGTTTTTTTATTGCAGCTCTTTTACAGAATTTGTAACTGGAGAATCTATTTTAAAGATGGAAAATGTACAGACATCCAAAACATCTAAAATCCAAAAACACATTTTTAGATTGTTTTGTCATCTTTGTCATCTATCCATCTTTTTACGCTGTACAATCTCACCATTAAAGGCCAAAGCACCACTACACACAAACGGTTCCGAACATTTGGTTTCTGCTCATTTACAAGACAAACTGACTGGAGGGATTGTTAAGTATGCACAAACCTCTTTAAAATATCCACAGTATATCACGATCACCCACTGAATTAATGGCAGAAAGGAAATGAGAAAAACACCGAAGCACAAATTCCCAAGTTTCATCTTAAGGAAGGTGAATACAGCATTTTAACACATTAATTAGCCCAGAGAAGTTTTAACTTCCCGGAAAAATCAAAGATTTAGAGCCTGGGAGAAATCCCAGTGGAACCGCCGGCGCTTAAAGAGTATCCATGAGCAACTTATTCATTTAGAGTGTATAAAACATGTAAATGTTCACCCCAAAAACATGGAAACATGGAAATGTTGCCTAATGAAAGCCCCAGCAGGAGGCTTCATTAGTCAAAGGTCTCCAGAAAGTGAAAAACAACATAGAAATTCAGCGTTACTCCGCAGACTTCACAGCTAAGCGTGCTGAAATTTTGACGCTCGCAACATCTTTGCTTCCTCTGACACCACATCCATAATGCCGGCGCAGTGTGAAGCCGCTTCCTCTCTTGTGATGTACGTTCATTTTTCTGAATGCTCTATTTTCTCCGTGGCACTGCTCCGCTTTGGGCTCGTTGAATATTTACAGCGATCCTCTCAGGTCAGCTCGGCTGGGCTAGCCGTCGAGCCGCTCTCCCCACAGTACGTTTCTGCCCGAGTGTGAAAAATAAACGACATAAATCCCTGCATTGCAGTGGCGTTCCCCACTTCATGAATTAGAACGACATTCATAAAATCCCAGCCTGAGTGCCTGCGTGCCCGTGTGCCTGCGTGCCTGCGCGCGTGCGTGCTGCTCATGAGGCAGAAGATGAAGCCTAATATTAAGGGATGTCCCATATTTTTTCCTGTTTTCTTGCGAGAGCACTTTGCATGAAGTAGCCCAGCGTTGGCAGGCCAGTGGCTAATGAGCCTGCTACGGGGACACGGCGTGGACAGACGCCGCACTTCCCCCGGATGAAACATTCCCCCACGAGTCAACAAACTACCTTAGATCTTATTTTGCTGTATATTTTAGCCCCCTTTTTTTCCTCCAGGCTTTTGAAGCTTTTACTTAATTTGATTGCACCAAGTGGCGATAGATTTTGGTTGTCGGCTGCTTTCTCAACAACGGCGTAAAAAAAAATAAAAGTGTCAATGGTGTTTACCAATCGTCAGCATTAAGGTGACAGAGTCTGGTCCATTTTCCAATATGACAATTGCTACAAGGGCACAGTATAGCCTTTTAAATAACTCTGCTGCATCCCAACTCTGGCTGCTATAAACAGCTGCTTACGGTACATGGCACTCATTAATATTACATCACATTTTTACATTTGTGTGTTGCTCAGATTGCTGACATATCTCCGCATAAGCTACTCTTATAGCAGACAAAACAAGAGGGATACATTTATGAGACTTTTCACTGGTTCTCAGTAATAATAAGATAGTCATGTTGTAATAGTTTAACAATTACAATCTATCGATCTGTCTATCTATCTATCTGTCTGTCTGTTTATCATCATAGCTATCTGTATATATAATCAGTAATCATGTATATTGTTTATTTTATATCAAATTATGTGCAGTTTGAGTTTCCCTCACAGCCTCAGCAATTGAACAGCTTTAACTTTTTTCTACATCCAACTGGAACACTTAACATTTGCAGAGCAGATAACATTTGGCTTTGTGCGGCCTCGTTTCAGATGTAAGTGAGCAACGTAGCTCAAATGTAGGTGTGTGTTTCCTTTACTGTTCCACTTTTCACTCATGCCGCCATCTTGGATTATACAGTAGGAGACCCAGCGGCTCTGAGAGGGAAAGCTAAACAGTCCACTATGGAATTAAATGGATTTCAGTGATTTACTTTGCAACTCTTCGCACACACTGCACACTCAGTTGCTTTGATAATGAACAAGTAAAGGTGCATGCAGTGGCTGAACGTGGCTTACTGTAGAGCCAAGAAAAGAAGTGCTGCTTGGAAACGTAAATTCTGTCAAACTGAACTGTTAGTTATAGCTCTGGGTCAAGATGAAACCTCAGTCAGACTATTAGTGAGCCCAAGTTTACACTATCATGATGCATTTAAAGCTCTTTACTCAAAGAAACAGACTTTATTAGTTTAAGAGGTGTGACTTACACTACATTATGTTGTACTTTTCCTTTTTTGGGTCAGAGTGAACAAATAGGGGTGTAAAGCATCAAAATCTCACCTAACAACAATATCAATACTAATATGATAGAATTATGTTGTGCAGCGTTCTGTGTTTGTCTGTTACCTTCTCTCCTTTTTCATTGTTTGACACCAGGAAACAGAGATGGCTCCACATAGTCAGACTTCAAAGCTGCGTGAGCATCCGCAGTTACAAATATCTCTTCAACTCACTCTCCTTGTTCTCCTCTCATGCTCCACTGCTGAGCCACAGACTGTATGGAATGAACTCAAACTAAGCCCCATCATTTCATATCATTACATGCCCACAACAATACTGAGACACTTTAGTTTTGGCGACACCGTGAAATTGAGGATACCATTAAATCCCTGCAGACACTGATGCGGCCTCCGTGTCTTCACCCATCTGACTTCATCCGGCTCCCTGCTAATCTCTAAACAGTTCGAGTACATAGATCTGAGGTCTGTTTGTGAAACCTGAGCCCACACATTTTGATGCTTTCATGAAATATTGCTGCCTTGTGGGCAGAGCATCATTATAACGAACCTCATCCAACAACCTCGTATCTCAATGACATGTACTGTAAGAACATTATCGTAATGAGCATAAATAAGCAGGTAATTAGTGTAGAGGGAGCCGGAGGATGTCACCCATCCCATCCCATCCCAGGTCAACCCTTCACAAAGACCTGAAACACGTTCCTGGATATTCCCAAAATGTGCAGAGGTGGAGTTCAGGCAAAGCTGAGGTGGCATAAACGACCGCACACAAACCCATGAAAATCCTGCCTTGTGGACCTTTAAACAAACCAGACGTGGGCGTACTCGAGCGCTGAGTCACGTCCCAGCGTCTCCTGGCACTCACCTGTCTTTGGCTCCACGGAGAAGTAGGGCTGGCCGTGGACGATGCTGTACACCACCCTGGCACTGTTCCCGTACGTCGGGTCGTCTGCATCAGTGGCCGCCACTTGCACAACCATCGTCCCTGCATGTGCAGACAGGCCTTCATTAGTTTCCAAGACAACATCGAGAAAGCCGAGTCGAACCGAGCTAAATGTGGAAACAAGTCATCATATCGACGGGGTGTGTGACCAATTCCACTTGAAAGGGGCGGAAAATAAAAGAGAGAGAGAAAGCAATGGAAATGTAACTTCTGAGGCGGTAAATAATCTCATTAGTCATTAGTCATGACACTGACTCCCTTTGTTTGGGACTGCTGTTTACCTCAGAGTTGCGTTTTTATACAAAGTGTCTGAGTTTGAAGCAGTTTCTTCCCCACAGAAACCGTCAGCGGCACCTACAGATGTGACAGGAGCCACGTGCTGGCTCTCGGCATCAAATAACACTTTTCCACCACTGCTGTCATTTGCAGGGATGCTGGTGCAGGATTAAAGTGGAACTCGTAGCCGCCAGAGATCATTTCAGCACCATTGTTTCTATTTGCTCCCTGCTGATCGGTGCAGAACATTTTTTTTTTTTTCCAGAAACTTCAATCTGTTGATTTTAACTCAGCAGCCAAATGGGCTCCTGCAACCAATCTGTGCTGTGTTAAAAAGGCATTTCACCACCAAAAGAGACAGAGCTAAATTACTATGCATTTCATATCATCTTGATGCAAAAAAAACTGCAAAGTTTCATTTTTTAAGGATTTTAAAGAGTCAAAGAGTTTGGATTTATCCTCCAGCGATGTCACAGGAGGACAAATCTTTGAGTTGCATTAATTAGGGCTCAATGAAGTTATGTAGATTAGAGACAAAGTTTCTCAAAAAACATTTTTTCTCACTTTTCACATCACTCTTGCTATTTTATATTCCAGTTAAACTCTTTGTTAGCATGCGCAGATGGCTACCCATCCATTTAGAGATTTAGGATCCTCAAAGTGCTGAGGAGGAGAAACGTAACTTTGAACGCTAAACGATAAAAACGGACGGCAAGATGTAGAGAGAGCTGGTTTACTGCACAAACATCTCAAGTGTTGTCTGCTGATGAGGCTCGGTCTGAGTCTGCTGCTCAGGCACGCATCCTCTGGTTGTCTGGCTCAGTCTAGATAAAACACACCGCTCTGGGCTCAGTGAAAACATTTTGACTGAATTAATCAAAGCAAAGTGTAAGTAATCTAAAATGGAAAGGATGTAGTGTGCTTGCAAATCAAATGTATAAATCAGTATCCGTTCATTAGCCATGAATGGATCTTTAATTTGTACCTGAAAATAGAGAAAATGAGACTCATTTCCAACTATTCTAATGCTAATGGCGTTAGTCTGTGTTATTTTACTTTAATAACAGTAAAACATGACAAACAACTGATGCAAAGAATATATGGCTTTTCACTTTTTAATTTGAAATATTTGACAAATCCTTTAATTTGCCTTTTCAGGCTGTTATTAACTCACATACTTATGAGGTTTGTAGAAAGCAGAAGATAATCCAGGCAATGGATTAACACCTTAATTTGAAAAACCCTCATTTAATAAATTATGCAGATTTCAAAGGCTGATTTTCACCTTAATTTAGATGTAAATCTGCTGCTGCTAATACTATATATATGATATATTCTTGCTATCACAACTCTCTCTGCTATATATCAAATTAGCGATAGAGTCTTCAGTAGAAATATTGTAGAGTTTATATATAAAAATATGTGTGTGTGTGTCATTAGTTTATCGATCTGCTAAAAACATCTTATTATTGACCTTCTGTGTGTGTTTTATGTGCTTCTACTGCTGAGTGAGGTCTATATATAGAGTATATATATTATTGACAGATAGTTATATGACCTTCGTCTCAGGTAGTGGAGTGCTGCAGCAGATAAAACCAAAGATTTAAGAGCTGATATTGTTTTAGTGGCCGCCGGTGCCCCTCAAATCCCCAAACTTCCTCCCAGCTTACGAGACGGAAATTTGTTTTCAGACTTGACTGTGGACTCTGCTGACAACTGACAGCTGTGCTTTCTGCACACAGCACCAGACTGTACTCCATCGCTCTGCCTCCAAGGCACGAGAAGAAGGAGAAGAAGAAGAAGAAGAGGAGGAGGAAGAGGAAGCAGAGGAAGAAGAACGTCAGGCTCGACTCCGTACACACTCCTTTTTCCAAGCGCGTCCAGAGAACGCGGCTTGACATGACTTGAGCTGACAGCCGTGGCGCAGAAAGTCGTGCTGGAAAGTGTTTGAAGATTTCACAGAGGAAACCCAATCAGTGACAATCACTGCCAATCAATTTCAATAGGTCATTCATTAAGGTGTAAATGAGCCTTGTTGCTCCAACTGGGCTCCTTTATTGGCTGCGGGCAAAGTAATTTTACATCCAAGAATTGGTATCCACGCCATAATAGAGAGGAAAGGCCGTTTAAATGATGAATTATCGCAAACAACCATTATGATTCAAGCTTTTTTTTTCTTTTTTTTTGGTCCATTGTTAGACTGTGCGTCAAGGCTGGTCTTAAAGCTGACGCCTACTACACACTTGGCAGCGGTGAAATCATCAACAATGGGCTTTGTCGCGGTGACCTTGGAAAGAAGGAGAGGCACAAGTTTTCTGCTGCCTGATATAAAAGGTGAGGGAGTGGTTTCTGTTATCTGCTATAGATTATGGATCTGCTATAGATTATGGATTAGTTTTCCCAATAACAATGAGATCTTACACCATTCAAATGGACTAAATGCCTCATATCTGTCAGTTTGTTATGTGGCATGCTGTTTGTGTTGATTCTATGTTTATCTATATTCCATAAACATATTTTTATGTTTACTAATCAATCAATACATCAATTCAGTGATCAAGACATTGGAACATGTAATCATTTTTCAGACAGGGTTTTGTTTTGTAATTCCCCTGGTTCCTATTTCTTCTCTGCAAAACAAATCACAAACGGTGCCCCCATTGGAGATATTGTTTTTTTTTGCTCTGGAAATACTTTTTTGGGTTTGGGGGAAGAGACGGTTCAATTGACAAGTCACCTGCTGTGAGCAACATCACCAGGAGGCACAGCGAAATACACCACAAACCTTATAACTATCAGACTTCACTAACTTGGTTCTGAGAATGTTTCCTTTGCAACTCGCAAGGTTTACAATATTAAACATATGAATAAACACAAACAGGAGTTTGCTGCCGATTTTCTCTCTTATTATGTGAAAATCTGAAAGCTCAGTATACAGAATGTGGCCTTTAATAGTCTGGTTTTATCAAAAGAACAGATTGTTTTCCACTGAAATGTCTGATTGGGCTTTATTTGATATAAATGGAAGTGTTAAATCAGCATGTGATATTGTCTCATATTGATCACTAGAAGAGAATTTCCAAACAATAATCTTGAATTGACATATCGCATCATGATGAAATCCGTGATTTACAACCTCTCATCTTGTTATATTTACAGCCTGTCCGATGTGTATTTCCTGCCTATGTGTGCTGTGATAGTTCTCTTTTACAGTGTTAAAACAGGCTGGAGAAATGAACGTAATCAACATCATCATCATCGACCTCTTAACTCCATAATTTGGTAAACTTTGGTCGCTCTTAAGATAAACTGACTCTTTGTGTTTTCCACAAGTGCGTCTCCTCCACTGAGGAGCTGGTTTATGTTTGAATATTTCACTTTAATTGCTTGCTGCACAAATCTGGCTGAGTGTGAGGCTATATTGTGCTTTATTGTAGCATCTGACAGAAAGGGCTGTCTTGCAAGTTGGTGCTTCTTATTTATTTTATTTTTTTCCCTCCACTTTGGATAAAACATCCTAATAAAAATCTCGCTTTCTAACATGAGATTTACAGGCTTTTACAGAATGAAGTGATGGTGGAAATTGGAGATTAGAGTCCTCCATTCTGGCCGTAAAGCAGAATTAACAGGCTCTGGCCATGTGATGTGAACAATATGAGGGTAAAGAAAAAAAAAAGAAAAAAACATGGTGAAGCTGGAGAAGTTATCACCAAGCCGGTTGTAGAAGGACACCTAGATTATATCATCACCTCTTAGTCATGACAGGTTATATTACAGGTAGTTTAAAACACCAAGGTCAAGGGATGACTGTGTGAAAGAGAACCCAGGCGACGTCTAAATCTCTATTACAGGTTGATAGTTAAAATCACTCCTCACAGCCAGAGATCGGCAGACCGGGCTGTAAATTAACATTCAATATGGACTCAGATGCAGCACAGCTTTTAAAGTCCTCTCCCTTCTTCCTCTGGGTTGTTTCCCCAGAGAGTCCGACCGACAAAACAACCTGTTCTAACAATATTGTCAGGAATGAGAAGCAATACCAGCAGGGTGAGCTGCATGTCAAGGCGCCTGACAAACACCCCGAACAGATTCTTTCTGCTCCACGAGGCTGTCATCTGCTCCTCAATTTGCCCCGTCTGCGTCCCTTCAATATTTGTCCGTCCTAGTTGACGTGACGGAGCCGATCTCCTCCACATTTCTTTTTATTTATCCCCTGCAGCTGTGCACAAAACAGGTTTCCTAATCAATTTCGCATCTTGGGCGAGCAACTGTCATCTGCCAGTAATGAAAATAAATGTGGCATGCTTAATCTGAGTGGGAGACAGGTATTTCTCAGGCTCTCGCACATTGTACAGCCTGAGCCCGGGACTGTCGGCAACAATCTGCAGTTTTGAGTGAGCGCTTATGATGCAAATTTGTTAGCCGTTTGTTTTTGAGAAATGCGACCCAGGATGCGACTTATGACTTTTCTCTCTCACCCACAACAAACTGTTTCTGCTCGTAAACAAAGGCCACCTGTTTACAGCGACACAGACACGTCCTAATGCGAGTCGAGTGATTTCAAAATGTGCTGCGACGTCGAGAGGAAAAAAAAAAAAGAAAAAAAAAGCAATATCAAAAATATTAAAACGCCCCGGTTAAGCCCGGTAATTCTGAAATGCCTCCATGAGTATTCAAAGCTGCCGACGTTGATTAAGTTGATTATATTCATGCACATTCACACCTGCTCCCCACTGTTTCACATAAGCAGGGATTATTGCTTTGGGTTCCATTCACATTTGTTTTGCGGCCTGCCAAGTGAAAATGAATTACAGCACTTTTAAAAGAAAATTACAAAGCGTCTGCTGGTATCTATGTGTGCTTCCATGTTTTAAGACAATCCACGAACACTCATTAGTCACATCTGTGCATTGGCACAGAATTGCGATGCGGTGCAGCCTCGCACTGTCACCTACGTCTTAATTCAATTACGTGTTTGAGAATCGCCTGCATAAGGAGTGATAAACGCCATGTGTCTCATTATTTTCAGTCTTATCTTCAACGCCAGGATCGGACTGCACGATTTTTGGTGTCTTTCACATTTGCAACAATGTCAGATTCACCAATCAGAGTGGTATAATATCTCGCCGGTTATCGATCACTGCCCCGTCGACTGTCAATCATGGCTAGCAAAGCGCTGTGAGTGATGCAAGAGGAACAGCGTGGACTGCCTGTTTTTGTTTGTAATCAGGCCCAAAGCGTGAAACCTGTCGGCCACAACAAAACCGTGAAGAAATCACCTTGACTTTGAGCAGCCAAGATTTCAAGAAAACAAGTTATTATCAAGCAAATTTGAGGAAAAAAACCCCAAAATAAAATGACAGCAAAGAAAAGCAAACAATAAACTGGACAGGTTTCCTTTGACTAGTTTAAATCAAATAAACTTGAAGAAATAAATTATCTATTAACTGCAAAACAGCTCCAATGACCTTCAAAGCCTTTCAAGAAACTGCCGTGATATTTCGTGTTTGCATTCCAGGCCTGTTGCATTGGATTAGATGAGCTTGAGTGCATAATGGTAGCAAATAGACACTGGGTGGAAGTCTACAACCCGAGATGAAACAAGGAGAAATCAACAAGATGTCGAAAACTTCCGCCTGTGATGGTAAAAATAAAAAAAAAGGAGGTTTGGATCGACTTTCTCTAAAGCGGAGCAGCGTTTTCATTTCCAGGATTAAACGACTCTCCCATCCTTGATTCGCTCTCATGAATTAGACGGGAACAATGACAGCTGGATATAGGACTGGCGAGTAGTAAATTCAAGAGCGGTGGCCTTGGGTTGACATTACATTCTCTATGCTTGTAATGAGCCCTCAGACTGTTCCTTTGGCCCTTCACTGTGCAAGGGGGAGCGAGCCAAGGCCCCGCGATTGTCACACCTCCAACTGTCCTCAAGCTCTGCCGTCTTTTATTTGACATCCCTGTCGTGATTAAGACAAAAGCCTTTGGAGATCCTCGGGCCATAAGGTCTCCGTGTGTATGGACGAGTCCTGCCTCTAATTACTTTAATTAATTAAATTCATGATTTCCTCTAAATTGAACCCATTCATCAGCGGTGCAGAGCTGTGACCATTAATGATTTAAAGACAGCTATAAAGGAATTATTGAGGACAAGAGGTGCTTGGCCCTTCCCTGTTCTTTACTGCATTGATAATTGCTTTGAGTAGATATTTACAAAGACAGGCGATGCATTATTCTCCTGTTGTTCCCCCGACTCGTGGCGGAGACCTTCAGGGGAACTGGCAGGGTAAATAAAGTGGCGAGGGTGACCCCTCGTCTCGGCGCCGGTGGTGTGAACGCCTCATCCTCTGTGGTTGATGTACCGAGCTGCCGTCTTATCTGGCGTCGGACACGAGACTCCAGGCCCTTGTACTCTAATCCTCTGCTTCCTTAAGCCTGAGCTCTGCACCCCCCCGTTGACAGTCGGCCGTGTAATCCTTCAGAGATCTCCCTGCCTGTGTAGTAAGCAAAGCGCCGCTTCTCTTGGAACGACTCCCGCCGCTACTGTATCCCTTTTCCGTTTTGACTTTGAAGATCCAAAGAGGAAAAAGAAATGAAAAAAAGGCCATAAACACCTTTGTTTTCGCTTATTTCCATCCGTACGGAGTCGTGCGTGTCCGAGGCACTGAGGTGAGGCCGATGCCCAGGACGAGCCTTTTACTGGCGTGAGGAAGAGCGATGCGCTTCCTCTCACCATGCTGGTAAAACCCCCGAGATATAAAGTGGCTGCAATAAGCTCTACAGAGGTTCATAGCATCCTCCCAACGTGTCCTCTGTCCCAGTGTAGCTCTACACTCCAACCTACAACCATCTACATAAACCCTCTACATATGTAGCTTCTCACAACTCATCTATAGTCTCTTTTTCTAGATGAAAACCTCCATGTCTGAAGCATCCCTAACCCAACTCCAATACCTCCTCGACTATGTTTTAGAATAACGTAATATAACGATGCCAGCTCCTCTCCACAAAGCTGCTTCCTCTGACTTGTTACGAGTGAGACTAAGCTGTTCTCGCCGTTTCATCATTACCTTTGCTCTCACAGGTCTTTAAGGGTTGTCCCTGACAGGTTTATATAGGCAGCAACTCACTGCTGAGTGCAAAGGAGCCTTTACTGCTCCTTCAGAAACATCACAGTGTCAGTTTCGCTTGAGAATAGAACAGCTCACTTGTATTCATGTGATCCCAGTTCACCCTATAGACTGATGCACCAACTCCAAAACTGGATTTAGTCTACAGGAAGAAACTAGGCCTGTTGTGCATCAGCGTGTGAGTGCATCTGTCAACCACAGCAGATCCAAATGTGGTAATTACTAATTACTTATTTGCTTTACATTCTGTTCCTCTTTAACTGTGTTCCAATTACAGTTTTTCGCCCTAAAAAAAAAAACATTTCTAAGACTTGTAGATGTTTCGACTTGAAAGTTGTTTAGTGTATGAGTCATAATGCTCAAAAATCCTGGTTTAATGAGCTTTTGCTATGAGGAGGATGAATGTCCAAAACATTTTGCATTTTACTCAATATTTTGATAACATTTAGGGAAAATGTTTAGACTTCTCCTCTGGTGACATATACAGTACTATCTTGTCCTACATGTGACCTCTTATGTATTCGACAGAAAAAGCACCTTTACACTTGCGATATACTTCTTGGTCCACTAATCTGAAAAAAAAAACATCATGTGATATTGCCAATTGTTTTATAGGGATGATTAGGTATTGTGCATTTCTAGGAGTCAGAGGGGATATGACTCTATTCACTGATCTGTATTCACTTTACAGTGGTTTTCATGTGGTCTAAAACTTTTCCCTTGTTTAATCGTGGTAAAAAAAACCCAGATACTTTTTTTCCGTCAACTGCCACCCTAGTTGGTTCCCGTCCCCGTGCTGTCACTCAGGACTCACTTGTGATTAGACCACAGCTCCCAGCGTGCCTGTGAGCAGCCCGGGGACCCTTGGGAGGAGCTGGAGGAAGTTCAGGGTGCTGTGTTAAACGGCTGGATAGAAATGTCTCTGAAACTGTCTCTTCAGCAGAGACGTACCTGTAAGTACGGGCTTGCACGAACTTGGAGCCTAATTTGTGGAAAACATGCCTTTGGCCCTTTAGACTGATTCAGACCTCAAGTTTGCTTGCGTCACGCGGCATCAACATTTACAATCCTAAAGGACTTCACGTTACAATACACTGAGTCAGACTTTTATACAGCATAAAACTGCTCAGTGACATCATATCTTCTTCAGAACAACCCATTAGTTGCTGATCAAAATGTTGAATTTTAACATTAAAATGTAGAAAATATACTGAGAGATAACAATCCACCACAATGGATCTGAATCAACTTTCTTTGCTTTTTTTTTTTTTCAGGTGTCACGTTAAGTTCTGTATAAGAAGCAGAGACATCGCAGCTGATCAATATGGACGTCACTCTCCCTGGCTCCAGCTGTGTTGCTCATACACCTGCTTTGTTGAAGAGCCTCAGGATGTTGCTGTGGCTCATTTGCATTTACTCGCGCTTGGAGTTCGAGCGTGACCCGTTCAGAAACCTTTGCAGTAGAGTCTTGACCGTGCAGCGAGAAGAGGCAGCCGGTTTAGACGGGGTCCGATACGACGGCTCCCTCCAGGACCGCATTTAAAACAGTACAGATAAAAGAAATATCCGCAGTGATGAATGCTAATGCGCTCAAAAGATGTGTACGGCGAGTCCTTACGAAAACTAACAGCTGTGTAATGTCTTTAACCATGCAGACGGAGCGGCTTCACAAACAGCACATTGCTATTCAACAACGTACGTCCAGACTGAAATATCTGATGCATTATCATTAAACTTTAGTGCATGGTCCTCTGAGGATGGACCTGTAGTGAATATGCTTTCAAGTGAATAATACACATCTCTGCATGCAGACCCTCACCGAGGCTTGCTGGTAAAATCTCATTAGCAAATCGCTGCACATTTACAACGTCAAATACGTTGTGAATTCGGCAACTATCAAATGGCTGAGAGATAAATGTAACTAAATACAAGTGCTACGAATTGCAATAACTGTAATGGAACTAATGAATAAGTCACTGCTTTTATCATCTCCGTCATGTTTTAATACCGGTGTTTTTACAGATTCCACCCACACTGAGAAACCCCAGAGATCTGCCACATCTCCTTATTGTTAGAGAAGATATTAGATAAGAAAACATGTTGAAGTTTCTTTCAGCTGTGGCGCTGTACGTACGTATCTGAAGGACGAATCCCCAAAAGATTAATTTGCTTTTAAATCAAGAATACAAACATGTCTGGCCATTGTTGGCTTCTTTAATATCATCTGAAACACTTGTTTTTCATGATTTATAATCCTGTCCCGTTATTTTAACATCAGTGTCTTTGAATTTGTAAATGTGCTACATGAATAAATTGCCTTGCCTTGTCAAAAGTTACAAGGGCACCTTGGGAGTTCAATCTTTGTACATCATCATGCTTTCAACAACTGGATCGAAGTCTTTTAAAAAATCAAGACCTCAAGGGGAGAAAAGTCCAAGGTCTTACGTATTAGCATACAGTAGTGGTGAGAAGACCAAAGATGTGAAAGAAAGAAAGAAAAAACTTTCTCTCTCACCATGTGATACCCGAATCCAAGTAATTCAACCTGAGCCTCATTTGATGTGGTGCGCATGTGCTCCCACCTCCTGCAGTGTTAAATGAACCTGAAGTAAAGGGCATCCGTTGAGCCTCAAAAAACAAAACTCTATTGAAACTGAAAACTAGATTTCCATGACAGTTCTTTCACAAAATAAAAGCAATATTTCTTAAATTGGTAAAAACTGGTGTTTCTACTCTTTTCGATGTCAGCCTTTTGACATCCAATAATTCTCACAAAATCTCCACCTGTTATGCCTCATTTTCATGTTTTTAACAGATATTTTCATTAGATTTAGAACAAAGTCAAATCTAACACCATACCGTGCCATTTTATTTGAAGTGAAAGTGGTCATGTGACCCCTACATCACGTCTGGTGACTTGTAATGTAACTCTGCTATATCAACGCATCTTAAAAGCCACCTCATGAGAGACTAAAAATGGTTTAGCGATACTTGAGAGCTTTTTTCAAAATTCGGGTACTTCCATCAACAGTGTTTTGTTGTGCTACGTAATTTCTGAGATTAAAAAATGATCAAAACCAAGTCAAACACAAAGTGTTAGCGTACAAGAGGCTACGAAACCTCTTGTAAGCTAACACCACATTGTGATGTGGAAGAAAATATCCAAATTCATGCAGACAATCACGGAGACTTACCCAAGGGCGACATCTCTGGCACCCCGGCCAAGTACGGTCCATCGAGAAACTTGGGCTCGTTGTCGTTGATGTCCTGGACTTTGACCACAAACTCGGACCGGGGCTCTACGGGTAGGTTGGTGAGTCGGTCTACGGCCTGAGCCTGCAGCGTGTAGTAAGCCTGCGCCTCCCGGTCCAGCCGCTTGGTGGCGTGGATGTCTCCCGTGTTCTCGTCGATGGTGAAGATGGAGGTGGCGCCCTCGCCCGACAGCACGTACTTCACCTTCCCGTCGCCTTTGTCCACATCCGAGTGTAGCTGTCGCAAAATGAGAGGAACATCAAAGTCAAGGCGCTGATACAAGAAAATAAATAATCGAACAGAGAGGAGGGGAAAAAGAGATGTTAATATTTCAGAAGTTAGATTTAAGGCCTTCTGTCTTAAAGATCATTCCGCTATCAATTATTGAATAAAGATCACACAAGTGAGGCTGATGCTTCGTATTGCATATACTGTACAGAGATAAAGAGACAAATTGATTAAACTGAAATTTAAACTCTATTTAGTGCATTTCATCCCACCCGTTTTATTAAATAAAATTGTTGAAACGTCTCGTATTTCATCCCACTAAAATATGTAAATGACAGATGAAATATTCAATATTTACACAGTGTGAACTTCGCTGTCACATCCTCTCCGACTCTCGCGGCGCACACAAACACACGCACCACGCGGGCAAATAATCGTCGTGTTTATTGGACAAACATCTGAGTCAGATCAAAAGATCGAAACATGCACCATTTATGCATGAATTAATTATGTTACAAAATCCCATCACGATTTGCATTCGGCTACAAATAACAAATAATGGAACGGAATGAATTGCTGCCACTTACTCCAGTGCCACCGTGACCAACTAGAGTAACGGTCATTAAATTAAAAAAAAAAAAAAAGCAATTTTTCATCAAAACCTGAGGCAATGATTTACCACAACACGTTGCGACCGAACCAGAATGAATCAATAAAGCCAAGACGTATGACTCAACACTGTGTTTGTTTGCCTTGTTTACCGCGTAGAACTCCAGAGAAAATATTCCATCAACACAAAAATTTAACGCTTTCAACGTGTCCTTCACACGGCTACAAGGAGGAAACGCTTCCTGTACAAAAAGAAACTGTACTCGTGCCCCGGTGAAGAGTGCTGCCTTTGCTCAAATGATAAAAGCATCGAGTGTAGATGCTTCTTTGCCCATAGGTAGTGGGAAAAAAAAAAAATCCAATATCCAAGGCTCCACTCGAGCAGCAGCAGCAGCAGCAGCAGCGAGTGAATGCTCCTTTGAGTGGAAGCGGGACTCGGCGTCCCATGCTGTGCTTCCATTCACGCGTGTTCTTCTTTCTCCAACGAGGGTCACACAGAGTTGTGTGACGTGATGGTTCCTCAATGACACGTCTCTATTGGGGTACGTCGGGATGCCCAAGTACAAATATTTGCGACAGTTCCCTCTTATTACCGCTGAGAGGACTCAAAATGGAAAAAAAATAAGCACATGTTTGATTATATCCACCAGTGATGGCCAAGTAGATTCCACAGGTTTTTTTTTTCTTCTTTTTTTTGTGCTTTGTGAGATGCTGCCCCACCGTAAGATTAATCCTTTCTACTAGCCGCGTGAAGCCATCTTATCTAAAATTAGTGGCACGAGAATAATAGTTGAGTTCACGCCTTCAAATCAAACCTTGTTCGGCTCAAAGCTGCCGTGACATTAGGCAGGAACAAACACAGACGCGCATAAAGGAGTCGCACGGGGGCCACGTTTATACCGGCGACCTCCGGCTCTAGGGTGAGAGTTTTAATCTCAAAATAACAAGCGGTGACTGCAAAAGATGGCTTCCAAGACCCCTCCTCAAAGTGTGGAGAAGGAGAAAGAAACCTCTAAAAAAAGAACAGTTGAAGCCTGACACAGACCTTGAATAATCCCGTTTGAAGTCACAGCCGTCTGATGGCCATCAACCCCTTCAGCGTGATCACAGAGACTGTCACGCAGTATAACTTAAGGGAAGGCCATTGTTGAAACTCGGAGACGGACACACGGGCCATTTTTAACTGTCGGTATTTAGCGGGAGAGCACGTCGCTGTCTCAGCTACGTCGCCTCAAACACAATCAAACAAGCTCAAGGCAAAGCAACGTGAGGGGTAAAGCTTCAGTTACAATACCTGCTTCCTACATGTCAGCTTTGTTCTTAATACTTGAAAACTAAATATCCCTATATAAAACAGGTCATGGAAACACCAAAACCTCTTGAACGTCTCTAATGAGGTTTATCAGACGTTGATATATAGAAATGTATTGCAATGGAAACAGTGTTTATCATATTTTTGTGCATGTCAACGGACCAGTTCAGTTCAGAACAGATGATGTGGTACGGAGCGATACTGATTTTTCTTTCCAAATCTTATTAAAAATATGTAATAAAACAATCTGTTGGACGTCCATCTTCTTCAAAGTGAAACTTTGTGCGATGAGAATTTACAGAAATATAACTCTCAAAAAGAATTAGGGTACTTATGAGTGGCAGTTGTAATTTATCAAAATTTGAGACATATACCTTTAATTAAAAAAGAAAATGTTATAGAGGCCCACTGAGCATCTACTGGCTTTCCAGACGTCCCCATCTTTGTTTCTCGGGGTCTGAAGTGACCTAACGTGGGGATGGAGATGGGGAGAGGTGCATATCCCTACTTATCTATTCTGATTGTATCTGACTCAGAGCCCGGGGATGTGTCACAGCAGCGAGTTGACAATCACATGATGAATCACATCCTGCTTTATTGTATTTTTGTACTTTAGATGGGCCCATCATTTAAAAAAATGAACATCGGGCCAAACTGAGGACAATTCATAAATAGTGACTGAGATCATAAACTCATTAGTTCACGGAGGTAATAAACCTCAAAGTGAGGAGCGGGAGCCATTCTCTCATAAACTTGCCGGCCATTAGAAAGAATGCAGCTCCGAGCCACAATGGTTTCACTGTTTTAGAAACACTGAGGCTCCGTCTGCTATTTATACAGTCTTGCCCCCATTGAAATCAAGGACAGGTGGAGTGGATGGATACAGATGGATGGATGTGTGTCTGGGAGCGTCTCCTCCCAGCTCCTCGATGGCATCAGGCAGAATCTACGGTGATGCAACTTCATCAAGAACTCAGCCCGATCTCAGGAGAAACTACACGCAACTTCTTCAAGTTTCCAAACATATTTAAGGGTGCCTGGAATAGATGAGTGGAATATTTAACCTTGTTCTCAGGTGTTAACTTCGAAGCTATGCTGCAGAAATGCCTCACATGTTATTTTATGAGATTTTTTAAGTCTCGTAAAATAATTTCTGCACGAATCTGGCACTTGATCATGTTAAACTGGCAACCAAAAAAAAAAGATATACACGGCTCAAACATATCCAACATTGTGGGCATCAATTCCTGCATACATGCTAACAATTTTGGTCAAACTCGTATTTCACATCACATTTGTCTTGGTTTTGTTTTGTTGGTTTTCTTTTGCTCCTTTTCCCACTAATATATTTGTCATTTTGTACCTCAGATAAGTGTTTGAGACCTTTCTGTGAACTGAAAACTATTTTCTACATTGTTTGCTCTCTTATCATTCACATTTTGAACTAGAAATCCAATGACAGGGTAATCATGACCTCCTCCTGTGGGTCATTGGTAGAATCCTTTGTCCATCCAACTGCTGAATGCTCACAAGTGCTTCCTTGTGTTGAAGTATAGAGGTATGAAGCCAGAGAAGAACAGACAAACTCTGTGACAGTTTTATCAGACTGCTTTCTGCAGACAGGTCTTTTTTTCCTTCTTAGAATTGATCTATTTTCATATTTGGAGCTTAATATGTAATATGAAGTCATTATTCAGTCCCATTTATCTCACATCTGGTGAGGATAGAAAGACCCTGACATAATTTCATCTCAGACTTGTTTTATGCACTTATCTATTATTTCACTATAATATTCCACTTCTTTTGTGAACCTATTTCAAGCACCAATAGTTTGATGTGTCTGAGGATTGAAAATTTTCCAATATATTATTTCCAATATATCCAAAATACCAATATATTTATACATTGTTCTAGGACAAAATCAATTCTCATAAGTGTATATCTATATGTTTTCTGATGAGCCGTACATCACTGGCTTGGAATAGACTGTCAGTATTCAATAAAGCTAGGCTAAGGTATGTTTTCTCTCTCCAGATCTCCTTTGAATCTGCAACTCAAACTAATACGCTCAGTCCTAAGTTGATCAACTCTTCCGGGAGGAAGATTGGAAACCACATCGCTGCCCCTCAATCCGAGGCTCGTCAATCAGCAGGAATCTGCTCGTCAGCAGCCCTGTCAGCCTATGTATGAGGCGCTGCTCCTGAACTCCGAGTGACACTGACGAGACGTGCTACCTGTGACAGCCATAGTCTTTTTTGCATCTCGAGGCGAGTTACCTCAACCCTGCTGATTCTTAACTAGCCCTGCATCCCTGCACCAGGGAGACAGAGGAAGGGCTGTGGAAGAGTCCAGGAGCATGTCTCCCTCTCCCGGCCTGGGAGACTCCTGGGTTCGGGAGCTCTTTTGCCGCATAGCTACCGATTCCCAGTCGAGATTTGCAGCGAATGATCACTGGGGTGAGGAGAGCGGGCGCGCAAGCTGCCGTCCTCATTCCAGAGTCGTCTGATGGTTTGTCAGAGTCTCCTCGACGCTACATGATTTTTAATATCCTTATCGCACCTGACCCTGCGCTCCGGAGCACGGAAAGTGCAGCTCATGTATTACTCTGAGCTGAAACACTTTTAAAAAGAAGATTACATTCAAGCAATTTAATTAATTTTCATTGTCGGGGATTTTTTTTTCCCTCTTTTTTTTTTGTCAAAACAGAACAAATGAGTGACTAAGTGCGCATTGTCTACAGTGCTTTTCAATTACGCACTGGCCTCTATTCATGTTTATTGTGTGGCACGATGACAAAAGCCTATTATAGCGCATTGCTTTTTATACTACAATGTCGTCACACAGGACCGTTGTTCAAAACCTTCCTTCACCGTATCTGTAAATGTCAACATCTCATTATGGGGTAAATAACAGCGGTATTGCAGGGCCTGAGCCCGGCTGCAAGGGGTGAGAATGAGCAGCTCCATATCATATTGGTGGCACTGAAGGAACAGATGCTGAACACGGGCTGCACAACACCAAAGGTCTTTTATTAATGGAATCCATCAGGCCTCTGTTGGATGCTGCGTTAGGGGCCGGGGTGATTGCGTGAAGCCTGGAGCACACGCCGCCTCGGCCGCCATCGCCGCCCTTATGGAGCGGCCTGTGTTTGTTCACTATCTCCCGCTGTCAGGAGCAAACTCCAGGTAAACTGTCAGTGACTGAGAGTCAACATTTAATCTTGGGGAAGCCATCCGTGGCCGTTTCCGGTAAATGCCACGGACAAGGAGGACGAAAAAAAAAAAAAAAAAAGTGCCGCGCTACAAAGCATGTAAGCGGGGTCAGAGGTCAGGCACGCTGTGTGGTCTTTTTCAGCGAACTGTTTGACTTGCTCTGTTTCCAACCCAGCTGTGACACAACAAAGTGCAGGATCTGAGTCCCGCAACTCCCCGTTTCTAAAATCTTATCCACACTGGAGGATGAAATAAAATATGTATAGCTTAGCGGGGCTTATTAAAAGTATACGCTGGTCAAATAGTTCTCTCTCTCTCTCATTAATCTAACCCCATTTTCCAGCCCATCTCTGCTCATTTTCAGGTAGTATTTGAAGTTTCGACTGTGATTACTTTGGCTTTTACTTTTGCTTCAATTGCAAAAAAGAATGTAAAGACTCCTCTAATTCTTTTCTTTGCCTCCCCTTGAGGAAGGTGCTGCGCAGCAGTGTAGCTCAAAGGCAGTCCCAGGGATGGCGAGGGAGGGGGGAGGAAGGGAGGAGTTGGGGGGAGGGAGAGGCGGGATGTGAACGTGAGCCGTTCTGAAATCAGCGCTGACATCCGTCGTCACTTTGAGTGCAGGCAGCTCTCCGGGGACTTGCCTGTTAGCTTTGTGTTTGCTTGTTTACCTTGTAGCGAGGAGAAAAAGGGCAACAAAAAAAAAAAAGCATAAAAGAGCCCCTAACAACACACTGATGCATGCTTGTCCTATCACCGGAGCAGTGTTCGGATTGTTCTAGCATTTGAGTTTTTATTCCGAGACATGAGAAATCACACTGCAGAGCATGTAATTCCATTTTGTTTCCTTTTTACGCCCATTTGGCCTGGCCTGGCTCTGCTGCAAGTGCTGCCGGATAAAAGGAAAAAAAAAAAGAAACAAACAAACCAAAAAAAAAAAAAGGCTCAAACCACAAAATGCACATTTTTGAGCTTTGTTTGCGCATCTCTCCTCAGAGAGGAGTATAAATTCTCCTATTCAATGGCCTGTGCACAATCCAGACTGGATACAAATATCCATACCTACAGGCAACCTGTGAGCAATGCTGCATCCAGCGCAGTGAAAAACAGGCTCCACCGCTGCTCAAGAGCCCTTAATCAGCAGCCGCCCTCGAGATATTTCACAGAGCAGCTCCAAACAGCGGGGCTTAACGTTCTCTCTGCAAACAAGGTAGTAGTACAGCGTGTCTCACAAGCAGCCCCAAGAATAAAATGCCGAAGACCGACGACGACTCGCTTTGACGCCGTGTCCTGTTGTGACATTGATCTGGCGCAAAAAAAAACAAGCCTCCCCAAATATTTCTGCTTCTTCGTCTTCGTTTTATACAGTATTTGGCTGGAATGGCAACTCCCAGAGGGTACTGGACACTTAATAGCTGCCATTTGTAGGTGTTCAGACTCATTAAATACGGCACACATGAAGCACAAATAAAGTGGAGCGGCAGACGGGGGGCGAGGACGGGGGGGCGAGGACGGGGGGCGAGGACGGGGGGCGAGGACGGGGGGCGAGGACGGGGGGCGAGGACAGGGTCAGCCCGAGACAAGGAAGGAGCTAAAAAATGCAGACGGGGGCTCCAGTGCAGCTGTCACCGACATGAGCTCCCGACATGCTTGGCTTTTCATCTATTCACTCGGCCATGTTCTGGTGAGTAGCCATGGTGCTGCTCCCTGAGAGAGCCGCTCCTTGGCTCAGCCATCCCTCCTCCTCCTCCTCCTCCTCTCCTCCTCTCCTCGTTTCCAGTTGGGAGGTGGGGGAATTAAGCATCACCATGGAGAAACCGAGAGCCATCGAGCAGCAGTGGGATCTGCACACACAGACTCGACCTCTTTCCTCTTTTTTTGTTTACCGCATCCTCTCTCTCTTTGCGTTTCATTATATTACCTTACAAAACCTTTCAAAGCCGACCTAGAGCGTAAAAAGAAAGTTTTACCTTGGCTTTGTTGAGCAACAACAGTCTATTCTGGCAGGTCCGTGGAGACAAAATGTGACGTAAAATGTGATTGTGACGCAAACCATACCAACCCCCCCAGAACACGCACAGCTGGATGTGAACACACTGCAGTTACCCATTAGCCTGGGGAAAAGGTTGGAAAGCTTTGGTAAGCAAGGACAGTAAAGCTGCTTGATCAATTACAGATAAGTATGAAACTGATGTGTCTGGAAACAGATTGTAATAGTCCCACACCAACAACAGGATTTGGGCGAATAGCATTTCTACTGAAACCACAATAGCTCTCCTATGTTATATTCCAAGGTGACACACTCCATTCAACCATTCGAGGTGCCGCTCAAGAGTCACATCTTTCATCTTTGTCTCAGTTTTTTTTCAACCTGTGCTGCATATCTGACGTTGTTAGTTTTGAGAAAGTTTGGAGAGCACCGAAGGCTGTCGATACTTTGATACTTTTTTCTCTGCCGCGGGTTTAAGACGATACAATCACTGTAAGTACGTTTGATAGTACTGAGAGTACAGAGGCTATAAAAATCGATCAATCAAGTCGAGGCTGCGCAGATGAAGCCGCTCCTCAATCATTACTACTGACATTACAACCAATGTGTCGGAGCAGCGCCTTCCTCCTGGAGCAGGGTGACGTTTCCTCTGCAGGTTTTATATCCAAGTTTACAACCCGGGCACCACAGTGGGATTAGTTTGCATTAGCAGCAGAAACATGAGGCTGGGAAAAGTTGAGAAAAAAAAAAAAAACTCAACATTTCTGGGGCAATTTAAGAGACATACATGGAAATGAGCAAAGTGTACATCTCTTGGAGAGAAGCCTTGAGTTTTTTACTGATTTATTTTATTTATTTATTTGAGCAGCTGCATTATTTTTTGCCTTATTTGCAGGTAATGAGACTATTTTCCCCATAATAACGGCAACTTATTATTTCCCCAGATGGGAACGCTGAACAGTTCTCTGACTGACTGCATCACAAACTCACAAACCAGGTAGCGAGGGAACCCGAGGTCAGCTTTAGAGCAGAGAGTGGTCGAGTTAGAGAAGGCTTGATTAAAAAAAAAAAAAAACCCTTGATCAGTTTGATTACAATAATGAGGACAATAATGACATGCACTCACTTGAGTGTAGTATTTTTCACTGCTTTAAATGAGTGCAGCGATGGTGGGGGGGGTTTATAACTGTAAGTCCCCATCGTTGGAAAAACTCTGCTTGTGATTTGAGTGCACTGTCTTCAAAGTTTTCGTCGATCGCAGCTCTTCTAATTTGTAAAGTTTTTACTCTACCGCATACTTCAGCACCCTAACGAGCAGCTTCTCCAGGGTTTCTGTTCAGGTGAGACAAAAAAACTTGACTCGACACCTTCCACTCGCTTTGGAGGAGGATCTCGTCTTTAACTCAAGTGATCGAGTTGTTGACTCCGACCACCGCTGAAATATTTGAGGCCGTTCGCAGTTGAAGTTGAGACACTAAAAGCATCTGAAGTGCCGATCGAGCTGCCAAAGATGAATGTGCGGAGAATCAGTTTAATTGTCAAAAAGCATTCTTCAGGTGTAACTTTAAACCTTGCAGGCGGTTCGAACTCACGATGAAGCGCTGAAGAAACGAAATCGGGCGAAAAGCAGATACGATCAAAAGTTGAAGAGGCACTCTCAAAAGTAAAGAGCGGGACAATTTTTGAGGGAGGGGGATCATAGCAAAAAAAAAAAAAGTCAAATAGGGAAGAATTATCTTTCAGGCTGGAATGCGCTGTTACCCATCGAGTCACAAAGGCAGTTTAATAGGCTGTTAAGACTACACAAATAGATGCGTGCGATGGTTTGACAGCAGGTACAAAGCTAGAGCAGATCGCTTTTCTTTAGAGGATAAATATGAAAATGCAGGCAGGCAGTTTTCAGCAGGGATAAGGCAGGGTTCAGCGCACTCCGTCTCTGATGCGGCGACTGTTCACACAAGAGAATCGGCTTTCAATCAAAGTCAGAAATGATTTTTCTGAATTCGCGCTGCCATTTATGCACTTTGTCTCCATCAGACGGCGGCGGCTCCTCATATCTGCACCTGCCGGCTGAGTCATAACACCAGAGAGATAATGGCTCTGTTTCCATGTCGGGGAAATGAAGTGAGATTTTCTACAGAAATGGGCCTCGACATGCTTTTTTTTTTCTTTTTTTAAGGCGAGATCTCGCAGGCGAAAAAAGAAAAGAATAATAAAAAGAAAAAGATTTATCCACATGTTTTTTAATCCAGCTCCTCATCTGAGCGCTTATTAAAATGAATCCTTCATTTTCCTGTCAGTATTTTTTACATTAAGTCAGAAAGTCCCATAAACGTGGGTGTCAGTTACTCATACATCAGGCTGCTCTTAATATAACCCCAGAAACATAATGCACTCAGCATGTGGTGCACAAGAGGCTCAGACGGGGAAACAAAGACGCAGCGTGCAAACTGTGCTGAGCAAAGTTGCAACTGGGAGCCATAAAGCACGAGGCTGCTCGAGTCCAAATCATGGCACGTTCCGCTCTGGAATAACCGACGGTGTGTTAATTAATCATAATGGGCGGCGAGTCCTCACACAGGCCGCCTTATTACGATTTAAAGCCTTGCATTAAACGTACCCACAGTTTTGCATTTATGAGCAGCCAAAACTTCAAATCAAGTCTCTAATTACATTCATACTCGAAAGAATTATGTATGGAAAGTAAAATGAGTGATACCTAGATATGATCTCTACTTTCTTTTTAAAGTCTTGTCATAATATATCTCATTAGGTTTTCTGCTCTGCTCAAACTTCATTCCCACAGGACAGAATGTAATTTGAGATACTGTAGAACCTATATACTTTCTTAAGTTTCTTTAATTTACTTGAAACATATATTTTTTCTTATATTTATACTTTTTTGCGCGTCTTCCTTTTACCCAAGATGACCATTCATCCATATACGATAACTTCATCAGTGATACAGAGTGAAACGCTGATCACTCTAGTCTACTTGTCATTCCTCTTCTGTATAAATGAATGACTTGGTCCTACTTGTTACTAGTGGTTAAATTATTGCTATTACTACTACTTGCAGTAATAGTTGTAGTAGTGATAGTAGTAGCAATAGTATAAATAATAGTGCTAGTAATTTAAGGGGTGTTGGGTCTGAATTAGAGTGTGGATTTTGATTTGTAACAAACTTAAAACAAAAACAAACTCTGGGTAAAAAAAGTCTCAATACTTCCTCCAATAACACTGTAGGGTTGAAATTTTGACTTTCAGTGAGTGCCAAAAGTTCAGATGACTCATAAAAACAGAAAAACACACAAAATATGTGAGAAATGATGATTTCTGCGATTGTCATTGGACAAATATTGACCGATGATTCCAAATTTATCGGTAGACATGAGGATTTGTTGTTTGGGAGTAGCCAGAAGAGCAACAGCAGATATCTGGAATAATAAGTCGGACCAGCCAGACCGTAATCATTCCTCGTTGAACTGCATTTGCTGACGTGTGATGTGTAAGTGGAGACGGTCGAGCGGAGGTTAAAAAGGGATTCATGGTGCGAGAAAGCAGCAGTTAAACCCATCAGCTCCAGTTTTAGGGATAAATTCAATTTCTGGTATTGGGCAGACATCCTATGGAGCTGTATCAGCGCCAACTGGGATGCAACAAAGTAGTATTAGTAGTACTAGTGCGCTAAAAATACTTCACACAACCCTGGACGGGAAACGCACAATCACAAGCTAAACCGCTCGTCAACAGCCCGACGTGTTGCCTCTAAATGCACTTTTACACTTTCCTAATTTACTTCGGCACAATGCGAGCGTGTCTGGAGTAGCCCTTGACACGCACATGTTAATTAAAGACATGCAGGAGTGCTTCTCGGGCCTTTCAATCTGGTGCCCCGCTGCCTCGTTTGGGTTGCCAGCCTTGCCACCATGTCGATCTGTCATCCACATCAATGGAAGTAATCAAGTTAGCAATCAGGGCGAGCATGCACTTTATTTTTTTTATTTTGCCTCAGTGTGTGTGTGAGTGTGTGGCATTCAGCTGCCCTCATCACAGAGATGCACATAAATGGGAGACAGGAATAGGCATCCCTTTCAAAGTGTTATGGGTGAGGGAATCAAAGCTCTTTTGTCACAAAAAGGCTCCTCAGATGCTATCGCCGCGCCGACGACTGTTTTTTGCTTTTCATGTGAGGACAGGCTGGAAGTGACAGCCCCGCTGCCGCTGATGGACCAATCTGAGTGAAAAAGTAAACGTCGAGGAGGAAGCGGCATCTCTGCATCTGCACACTACGTGAGGAAATGTGCTTTTCACAAGACGGCTCACCACAATACGAGAGTCATTGTCGTCGCTTCTTAAGTTCAGAATTTCGTGTTGAGGTGTTGAACAATAAGAAGGTCGACACAGTTCAGCAAAAAGTACCAAAGAAAGGAAAATGATTGAATGTTGGGTTAAAGCCTGTGATTGTGAATGTTGAGTCTTCAATTAACAAAAAAGAATAATAAAGAATAAAAGTTCATTTTTAGTCTTTCTCTCTGGCTTCAAATGAATGAACGAACATTTTCTTTTCAGATTAACCCTTATTCAAGATGTATCACCGGCTGTATTCATATATGTATGCCTAACATCTGCATATTGTGTGTGAATTGTTCTTAAACAAAAGTAAAACAGCAAAAAGAAAATTGAGACAACAGCATTTTTTCCCCCCTCAAACCTAGAGCGGGACCACATGTGTGCAGCCAAAAAAGATCCAGGTGCAAGGGGAAAAAAACCCCTCCAGGGCAGAGAGGAGAAAAGTCCGCGTGTTATAACAGAGGCAATATTTGGAAATACAACATGTTCCTCAGGCAACATCTTCCTCAGAGTTGCCTGAGGAAGATCAGCTCCAAATGTCACCTCTAAAAGAAAACTCGGCTCTCAGCTCTATTTGGAGCCAAACCGCGCAGACAATTCCCTCTAACTCAAGTCAAACCGTGTCAATAGCTGTTGGGATGCATGTCAGTCCAGGGTCAGGTGTTAGACGATGAAATATTTACCAAAGCCTCCTGATGAATAAATAACAGATGCGTCTTCATGGCTTCCTGTGCCAGTAAAGAGGAACGGGTCGTGGACAGACTCTGTTGCTCACATGCTGTTTGGATCTTTACAATAACAACACGCGAGCTATAATACATTGACTGACAGCCGGGTGCGTCCAATCAGACGGGTGCGTTTGAGTCCTAGCTTAAGGAACGGGTGGCGGAGACTCAGCAGCACTCTGCTGGGATTGAGAAGGCTCCAATAAAACAGGAGCTGGCATTACAACAGACGTATAAGTCAGGCGATGATAAAACTACATGCAGAGGGAACAAAGGGAGTTAATTTTACAGCTTGGGACGAGTGCATGACGCACAGCGCAGTATAAGCTGCCACAGAGGGCGATAAATGCAATAAATGTCACTTGACATAGTGGTGTGAGTTACAGCCCACTACAAATACTGTGTTTCTGCAAAAAAAAGACAAAAAAATATCATACAGACTCTGAGATAATAGTTTCTTTTTTTTCCTTTTTTTAATAGATTTATCCCATCCTGACATACCTGAAGTCGAGTATCAATGTGACATTTGCACAGCACTTTGGTCGGCTTATCTTCTTTCAAATATGCAAGAATAATGCATTCAATCGGGGCACTTAGTGAGCAGAATTTGAATTTTGATGCAAATTGAAGCTAACAGAGACAAAATTGGAAGTAGTAGCAGGTAGTGTGGAAGGTATGAGACTGAACTGTTGTTTTCATGCACTGCAGGGGGGCTGATGATCAAAATATATAAATATATATATGTATACATAATTAGATGAAAGCTGAAATTGGCCGGTAGTATACGCGGTTGTGAAGAGCAATTCTCCTGGTATATTAAAGTTCTGATTATTTTCCTACATACGTTTTGCATAATTTTCCCCACATTTTCAATGTTAATAAGCTAAATGTGAGATGAAACCCGACAGGACAATTAAACAGGGTACTTAGACGGTGCTGCAGATATTGAGGTGAGGCGAGGGCCAGGGATGTCACTTTCACACATCGACTTGGGCGGAGAAGATGAAAGCGGGAGAAAAAAAATAGTCGGAATCAAAAGCGAGACACGTCCTTGTTCATAGAGTACAGACGTGTTTCTCATAGATGTCTGACGTGTTGTTAGGAAGCATAAGCAAATCTTACATTTAAGCCCAAAAAAAATTGCGGTTTGTGTGTCTGCTTGTTGTGACAGCCTACAATATGTTCTAACCTGATAGTGACAGCTCACTGTACATCCAACACGCTCGTCTCCAGCGTGAACCGCTTTGAAGGGATCCTTTCCTCGACTCACACTGAGCTAAAGTGTCAGTTTAAAGAAATAAAAGACATGTCCTGATCGCTACAGAGTAACCTTTGTCATGTGAAGCGAGTCAAGTTTCACACTGCCGGGCCAAATTTGAGCGAAGAAAGGCAGAGACAATATCAAACGCCGACTTTTCCAGGAGGAAAAGAAACTTTTTTCGTGACGCGTTTTGCTCCTCTGCTCATGTCATGTGTGCGAGGTAAACTCTCCAACGCCCCTCGGTAGCGATTAGCCGGAGCGCACGAACGGCAGTCGACTTTGTGTGGTCGCATCTCTAAATTTAAAATGTTCGACAGCTTTAGAAAGCGCTGGGCGCTGCCAACTAAAAAAAAACCAGACCAGCCTTTCCAAAGTGGCAGCCTTCCATCCGTCTTGCATGCGCTCCCCACTGGCTGTCGTATGAAAACAGCCCTGGCACTTTGTTCAAAGTGGGGGCTGAAATGAGGATGGTATTTCTACTGTACCGTGCAAACCGAACTCTCTGCACTTCCTGCGTGTGAACGTCGCTTTAAAACGACTGCAGCGACAATGGTTTTGTTGGAGCTCACTGTTGTTCGTCGTCTATGAGGGCTCTCCAGGCCCGTAACCAGGAGGACTTCCTGGACACTTAAACCCGGGCAGGTGCTTGGGGACAGCTGAGATCACACACAGAGTCGCATGGCACTCGTGAGAGTCGTCACAGTGGCCTTAATTAAACTGTGAAGTGGTGTGCAACTGCCTGCGCTGGGATTTCACACAGCGAGAGGCTGATGATCGCACAACTCCAATCCAGCTTTTTTTTATTTTTTCTTCTTTTTTTGCACATTCAAGGTTCCCAGAGGGCAAATCCTATGGACTATAATGAGGAGATTTCATCTACTGCCATATGGACATTGTTTTGTGGTTTTGTTGATGATATATCTCAAAATCCACTAAGTGGAAAACAGTGAAGTCCACTTTTTTTCGACCTTGATAAGTATTTGACATTAGTTGTATTATCTGAAATCTCTGAACCACAACATTTGTGACAGTCATGATGCCCAGAGAACGGATAGCTCCGATTACACTACAGTTTGTCATAAAATACAGTAAAAGTAATATTAATGATATAGTAAATACCTTTACTACCGATTGTTTTATGTGTGTGCTGTGTGTTACATTAGAGCCATAATTCTCAGTCTATTTCAGCAACCTCTCATAGTTTTTCAAAGACTGCAGTTTGAGGAAGACGGGCGTCCAAGACATCGTTTTATTTTCAGAAAAAGTGAAAAACAGTCTTGCTATTGTCTGTTCTCACAACAGTGTGTAAATTCTTGTCCTGTGAGACACTTTTTTTCACTTTATTAAACATTGTGGTTAAATTCAGAGAAGGTTCAGTCTCCTACTATGACCACACATACAGTACCATCTTGGTTGTGTGACAACTACGTCATGTCCGATGTGAAAACCCTAAAGCACCAGATACCAGTTTCAAAACTTAAGAGAATGATTATCTCATAATGAAAGGACGTTTGATATCTTAGTAGGAGCCTTTTCTCTCTTAGTATCACACGTCTGCTGACATAAGCATTTAACTTCAAGCACCAGTGTGTAAGTAAAAATAAATGACTGTGGACACACGGTCTTGTTAAGATCTGGATCACAGCTCGCTTATGTATTCATGTATTCATTAACTCCCTTTCCCATATTTACCATATGTGGCCCATTGTTCCAATAACGTCAATCAGACGGCAGTGACCTCATCGTCCGCCCTCCTCCGGCGCCTCGCCGTCCATCTGTGCGGGAACTTTGCGCGAGCGTAATGCAACACAGTGCGACACTGAGCGTCTTTATCAAAGCGATGCCGATATGAGATACATGTTTCCTGTCAGCGCCCGTGTCTCTTTAACGCTCCCAGGAAAGGATAATTGCTGTAAAAGGCATTTCACGTGTGCCCGGGCTCCCCGCCGCAGAGCGGGTTTCGATGGCGTCTCGCGCTCGCTGTTTTGATTAAAAACCTGTTCAGTGAAGAGTGCTCATCGCCGGGAGCGCTCCGAGGTGACCGCCCGGTGACAGTGACATCAATAATCGCCTCTCAGGCAGCAGTCACCTACAACACATGGATGAAGATGACCGACAAGGACGATGAACAATCCAAATATTGGAGATGTGGATCAGGAGGGACGATAACCGCCTTATTATTACCCATAAATCACTTCAATTTGAAGAACTGCGGAGTGACATTTACTTCGCCATCTATGACTCCAATAGACACAAAGTGTTTCTTGCATCCTGTTGGCGGACGGGGCTTGGAACAGCTCAGCCTTGGACATTTATTGTCCTCACCCATCTGCCTGTTCTGAAAGATCTAAAAACGGATGTAACAAGAAAAAAGATCTTTCCGTCTGAAACGGTCTCTAATTTTCAAAATGATACTTACTAAAAGGATAAAAGGGAAAAAAAAGTAGAAGATGGCTGCAGAGAGTCTGGGCAGAGATACTTGATCCTGACCCTCCTTTTTGTTGCAAGTGTCTTGTTCTAACTCTTTCTCTAAACCTCCAAAAAAGAAACTGACCTTGGTTTAATAGCATTCACTTCACCCTCCATTAAAGTAAACAGCATTGTACTTGCATTCACATCTCGCTGTTATTGTTGTGATGTACCTTCCAGTTTATCCCCTGTTCAACTGCTTTGTATGAAAGATCAGTGTTTGCAATAAGACAATAGGACAACGTCTATTAATCCAATAGGAAAACACGCACAATAAAACAAATACAATGAGTTGGTGAAATCATTTTTCTGTATTATGCGTACAGCTTAGCTGCATCCATCCATTTATCATCTTACCTGCTTTGGATGGCTTTGGATTGGTGAGGCATTAATCACACCTCACCAATCCCTTTTTTTATTTAGAGTCAGCGATTTAGAGTCTTTAAGAGACCATAATGCATGTTTTGGGACCGCGAGAGGAAACCCGATAAGAACCCAATAAAGCTTGGCTCGACATCGTGAAATGTTATTCCATTCCAAAATAGCACAACCGATCGATTAACTGATCTGAAATGTCATTTTTTTGCCTCCAAGTTTGATTTGATATAAAAACACTGTTTAAACACAGCAAAAAGCTTATGGATCGAGAATGCTATTTTTCATCATCATCTATTGTCTGTTCATATAGATTCATATCATCAAAGCGATCATTTCATAACATCTTATTTAACCAGTATTGAACAGTGTGGGTCCCAGTGCACCTGATGTCAATCAATAGGAGATTATCAGAACAACTGCTGGGAATACGATAATGTAGTGTTTTACACAAACACGTTCAGCTCCTGACCTAATACCACGTAGACTAGCGAGAGCCTCTGCGGCATAGTAATGACAACAGATTGGACATATTTACATACAACAGTTCTATATTTATATCTGCTTTCCAAGAATTCACTCAGAAGGGATGCGCTGTGGGAACCAAAAGAAAAAAAAATCACAGCCGCTGATTTCTTTACGCGAGCCTTGTTTGCTCATATTTCTGAACTGAGGGAAAACACAGAACTTTTCTACTGCTGGATCACAAGAGCAAACCGAACGGAGACGAGAGCAGAAAACTGCACATTCACAACTATGATGCAACATTTTTTTTTTATTTTTAACTCTCTGGATTTTTTCGACACATCTCCCCTTCCTCCTCCTCCTCCTCCTCCTCCTCCTCTTCCTCCTGCAGAATATATTTGATCTAGTGTATGAGCGTGCAGATTTGCCTTTTCCGTGAGCTGCACTTTGTAACTGGAGCGAGGCAGTGGTGGGACCAGGCTGAGGAGGAGGAGGAAGAGGAGGAGGAAGGGGGAGCTGACGTTTGGATGAGTGGGACGTGAAGGAAAAGGGCAGGCGTCCACAGCGGTGGGAATAAATACTGGCATGGCCAGTGGGAAATGATCCATTTGTTTAATGTGCCTTCTCCGAAGTGGAACCCTTGTAATCCAACAGACGTGGCAACCTCGGCGCCGAGACCGCCCCCTCTGGAATTTGATCAGAGCTAAAACTGTTTACCAATGTATGCAGCCTGACATTTATTGAAAGTGGCCTTTGGTAAAAAGTCATAGCTGAGAGCGTGAAGAGGTTGTCTGATTAGCCTGTGAAGTTTCTCCATCTTCAGGGGACCACGAGGACAGAGATCGGCGTATCAGTCGCATCAGCCGAAGAAGGAGCGTCCTCTGAGGACTCCAGTCTCTAACAATTACATCTACGCACACTTGTGCAGAACCGAGGTAAAACAGAAAGTGCAAATGTGGATTCACACAGATGAAAATGTGCTGTAGCACTGGGCGGATTCCCTCAACATTTTGTAGCCGTGCACGTCCCCAGAGGATGGATCCAAATGACTTTGATGAAACATTAACTTCCTCCAGACTCCGATGTTAAAGATCTTCTCACTGAATTTTATTCATCCGCTACATGGTTGAGACACTTTCTAATGCTAATCAGAATCAGGAGAAATTGGATGGATGGAGGATCTGGACTTTGGGGCAAAAATAGAAGCTATAAATCATTGAAGTGGATTCCATAGGGTGTTATATATGTTGGTATTACTGTACTGTACGTCTTAGCTTTGACCTAAATGCTGGAAATCTTCACTTCAAGTTAAACCCTTGTTACTCTTTTTCTGACGTCATCCAAAAGCTCGAATGCATCTGACGTAGAACTGAAAAAATACTGAAATAAAAAATACAAAAATGACAGAAAAGACAGGGTACCCATGGGGTCTCAGAGAGCATTTCAGGAAAATGAAGACCCTTAAAAAGTATTAAAATTCTTGATTGCAATTTGGCGAGGTATTAAATTTTGTTGGTATTCAAACCACATACTGAAGCTTTGGTTTAATACATTCTTTGTGCCTTGTTCCTTCCTAGCTGATCTGAGGTGTGTTATATGGTTGTGCTCTAGAGATTTAACTGCAAACTATCACTGTTTAGTGAGTTAAAGATGTGCTGCTCATTACTGCCTGAAACGGTGATGAGGTGAGCAAGTGTTTCTGCGGGAAAAAAAAAAGTGTTGAAATTAACTTCAGGATTCCTGCAGATTCCTTGAAACAAAACAAACATAGATGCCTTCCTCTCGCTCCACGTCATGTCAACCCCAATGTGATACCCTCTAAAATCACGCAGTCATCTCAGCAAAGCATCAGCGTCAAGGCCGCAGGCTCTTTGTGTCGTTAGCTGCCTGAGTTGCTCAGACTGCACAGATTTACCCTGATTGAACAACGTTTGTTTAACTGGCTCGATGCTCCGCTGGAGGAAACGCTGAGCGGGGCGGACGCTTAAGCAGCGAGCGTGCTCCCTCTGTCACTAACTGTGGGATCGTGGGGCACCGAGTTCCCTCCGTTGCTCGCAGGGCGTTTGGGGAATCTCGCTGTCGAGCACGAGTCAACTTTGATCGTGTCGGCTGCGCGTGGGGAAACCGATGTGCCGCTCCTGTCGTCTCGCGGTGGCGCTCAGCGGCGCGGACAGCGCCAGAGCGAGCGTGACATCTCTGCTGCGTGAGCCGCCATCTGCTGGGAAACAGCCCCGAGGCCCGCTGACGACCAGTCAGCACAAGTTTGACCAGCACGGGAATGTCGCGACCCGACGTGGTCTCCGCTCCCTAATCAAAGCAGACCTGCTCGGCCCGTCAACTCGCTCTGTGGCCACGGTTCACCCCCATCATTCCTCCGAAGCAGGGAATGAACGGCTGGAATGTCCTTTCACAGTGAGAAAAAGACTCTTTTATCCATGTGAATGGATTTTTTCTCCAAAAGAAGCCTTTTAATGGCCAGGAGCAAATTCTGAAAATGAAACTTTTTGTAAAAATTAACATGACAGTTAAAATATCTGTCATGCTAGATGTGAGGTCTTCAGCTTAGCTTAGCATAGCTTAGACACTGGAAGTGAAGGAAAACTGCTGGCGCATCAGACATAGGATGACACACATTTAACATGTGTCATACGTGTCTGCTTGTTTCAGGATCTGCTGTTTTCCTCAATAGCAGCAAATGGCTGACCCAGCAGTCCACTGTTAGAGGACAAATACTCTCCTCTGTCACCACTAACAGAGAGACTGTGGCTCAGGGGGAGCGTGGTCATCTATGGATTGGAGGGGTGGTGGTTCGATCCCAGCCTGGTGCATACTGTGTGTCTTACCCAAGTGTCCTTGGGCAAGATACTGAACCTCAGAGTGAATCTGATGCTGTGTGAGTGGTTAAAGCAGATGGACCAAATACGGCAGTCTCTGCCACAAGTGTGTGAATCTGACTTATGTATGTAAAAAGCTATGAGTCATGAAAGCTAGGTAAAGAACACAACTTTAAGTGAGCTTGTGAAATGTTTGTTTTGGATGTACTTTACTGTAGTGGATAGTTAGTGCTGTCACCCTATGGCAAGTACTGTAGGTCGCCAGTTCATATCCCGGTTGGACCAATTCTGTGTGAAGTTTGCATGTTCAGTTCCAGTTTCCTCCCACACTCCAAAACCCCTGCATTGAAGTCGACTGGAGACTCTAAATTGACCCTAGGTGTGAGTGGGAAAATAAACAGTGTGGATGTGCATCTCACTAGCTGATGTTTCACTAATTTCCTGAAAGCAGGCCCTCTTAGTAAGTCTGACTGGGACAATGGCAGTGCCCTGTCGGATTTTATGGGACACAACAACAGAGTGCTTAAGATAGCGCAGCCCCACTGTGGTTAATGTGCTTAAGTTAAGACAATTTATCGCAAAATGTGCCCTGAAACCTGCGTGGGTGAATATAGCAAGTTATTCTGCAATTAGTCAGTTGCGATGAGTCTATAGAGAACTGGAGTCTTCCAGTTTCTGTCTGACACAAACAAAGCGAGAGAGGTTAAAGTTCAGCGTGTTAGCAGCTCAACGTCTGACATATTTACACGCTGTGTGAAGCATCACAGCATGCCATGAATCTATAGATCTGATATGCTTAATCGTGCAGGTTACAGAGGTCAAATGAAAGCATGGGTTTATCAACCTTCACCACTTTTAAATTATTATTTCCATCAATTCTTGTCATTGCTTCTTCAGGCTGCACACCTGAGGCCAAATTATGAGTGTAGGCAGTGAGAGCTCTGAACTTCTCTAGACATTTGCTGTGATTGTTGTAGATTAAAAAAATCATTGAAAAATCTGTAAATTAAGTCTATTGCAGACTTATTGATAGTTTTTTAAGGTGGTATTTCTGGATTAAACCCTGTCACGGTTAATTCGGCATCAGCAGTGATTGCAGACTGAGACTATAGAGCTCATGACAGATGTGATTAAATTCATAAACTTTTAACCTAGTGTGGGAGGTGAAGAAACAGACTTTCATTTACATGTAATAAATCTGCATATCAGAGGAGAGCGTCTGAGGACAAAAAAAAACAGCAAAATCATTCTCAAAGGCGAGAACCGAGACATGTCGAGTTTTTAGCTCCGTGCCTCGCATGCTGTCGAGCTACCGCCACATAATATCAGTGTTTGGCCGGCGTTCCCTGGGCTCACAGTCAATATGTAAATGCTCCCAGAGCTCCTGGCTGGCAGACGGCTTTACATGATGCACCGTAATTGATGGGATGCCACGTAAAAGTGGGACTGATCATCTACGGGGGAAACAGACGCAAATGACCCGACAAAGCATTTACCCAGCTGCGTTACAGCTCACGGCTAATTATAATGAAAGCCCAGCGTGCGCTCAGACGCTGGCTGCTGCATATTCAGGCTACGCGCCGCCACCAGACTCCTAAATAACTTCTGTGCGCCCCTCGTGCTACGTCCACTCGTCACGTCTAACCGTAACGCGGTTAGACGTGAGAGAAGGAACTGTCTGTCCTTTCCTTTTTTTTTCCTCCCGTAGCTGTTTTTGTCAGAGGGAATTTACTGCCGCACCACGGGCTTGAATGCATCAGTCAACAGACAGGATGGCACTTTTGTTCTCTCATTTTGAAAGAGCTCGAATTTACGTGCCTCAAAAACCTCCGAGTCCTTTCAGTTTTTTTTTTTCTTTCTGACACAAAAATACTCCTCAGGGACAGACGCAGGCAGATGTACGCCACAGTCTAACACATGACTCACTACACAGTCTCTCACCTGGAACAAAGTCGGAGTCCACCGAAAATTACTACTCTCCTTATCAATCGAGCTGCCAGCTCTCCTCTTAATTGTTTGGTCCAAGAGACTGATGAATCTGATGAATGATGAACCCTCTTTTGATTAGTTGACCTGCGTTCCAGTAAAAATTTGGGCAAAAGACGAGACAAAACTATGACCACAGTATGCAGGGTTAGGGTTTTTGGCAGCGATTTTTCCTATAGCTTCAACTAATTGACTTATATAATGTCATATAAGCCATTCAGAAATATTCTGTGCTCTTTAGATGTTCCTTAGAAAACCCTTGGCCTTATATCTTGGGACTTTTTCCTGGTTTCTTTAGTCCTGAATACCATTGAGGTTTGGATAAAACAAGATATTTAAGGAATTTATGTTGGCTTTTGTAGAATGTGGACAATTTTGTGGTTTTTACATCATCTTATACACCAAATAAAGTAAATTGATTAGTTGGGAAGATAATCAACAAGAAAAACAAGGTTGGCAAGGAAAATACTGCAGAAATACAGTATATAGCTGTAGACCACCATGGGGCATTAAAAAGACTGCTGCCATGTTGTGTGACCTTCTTGACTTATTATCTGGAAGAATTTCTGGAACTTTGCGTAGCACAGACATACCACGACTCTCAGATATGTCCGTCAGCCATCGCTGGCATTGTGAGACACAATACCAAGCCTCAGCTCTGCGACTGCAGTCCTCCATTAGTTCTTTGGGGACACAATGACAAAGTCCACCTGGATTATGTAATGTAACCAAAGCCCAGCAAGAGCAGGAGAGAATAGACAACACGAGGATAATGCCATTTCCTGTGCACTACTGACAGTGCTGCTACGATCCAAAGGGATTATAAACAACTCAAACAAGCAGTACTACTTCAAACAATGAAATACCTTATTAAACCCCAACATGAGAGGGCCTTTGGGAAGGGAAAGACTTTTTGATGTGTACACAATCCCTCCAGTGATGAATATATTTAGTCTTGCACCAAGAAAAGGAGCAAATCACTCTCCTGACTCCATTCTTCATCCTGAAGAACATCAGGAGCCAAATTCAGAGACAACTTTAGATCATAGCCCAATCCATCTCTGAATCATCCCATAGTCTTTTGCACAGCCTCAGCCCCTCGGCATAATTTAACACCATCGGAGTACGAACTCTCTCTTTTCCACAGAACATGAATAGGCCGGCTTCCAAATGCAGGATATCATCACGTAGATCCCCTGAACATCTCTGGAGCAACTAAATTTAACTGAATGCAGACTGCATCAGAGTCATACGCACTGGCAGAAATTCGGTCCGAATGGACTGGAAATAATTTGTCTTGCTCCATGAGGTTAAGGTAGAACATTGGCCCAAATGGCTAAAGATAAAAAAATAAATAAATCTTAACGTAGGTAAACTTTATTACAAAAGGAGCTGCTTTTCCACATGATTTTGTTTGCCGTTACCATATTTTTTAATGGAGAATCGCATTCACAAAAGGAAGGAAAGGATGGAAAAAGAGGAAATAAGAAAGAATGGGATCACAGAGAAATTTTGTCTGTGCCACATGAAAAGAAAATTGAAATGGCATGCTTTAATTTCACACACGGAAAATGTCCTTGAATTTTCACGGGCATACAAAAAACTCTACGAAAGAAAGGGAGAGAGAAGGAGAAATTACTACCACACATTCTCTGCACTTATCCCTGTTGTCACCGAAATTGAATGAACGCTTTGGGGGTAAGAGAATGAAAAGAACCACGATTGATTCAGCCACCAGCTCTCTCCAATATGCTTATTGTGGTTATGTTTTGCTTTTTTTTCTTCAAATTTGCCTCGAGCTCCGAATGCCCAAAATCAGTCATGTGGAGACAGTAATGACAGGGGTTAGTTTTGTTCAATGAAGCAATTATGCTTTTTACAGCCACACCTCAGAGTGACAAAGAGCGAGAGCGGCAAAGGTCACTCCTCGAATTTGGATTATTTACTGGGTACTTGACTTTAAACTACTGTTTTGAAATACCTTTGAACAATGTGCTATAACCAGCTCCTCTCGTACGAATGCACAGATTTGACAAGTGTTCTTAGGGAAAAGAGAAGTCAGCCTCATCAAATATACAGTATGTTTGAATAGCAAGTAGAAAATGAGTTTTGCATAGCAGAAAGCCTGTTTTTCTACTGAAAGCTGATCACAAGGCAGTGTAATCATGACCAGAAAATACAAAAGCCAATCGAATCCTGATGTGGTGATGCAGGTCATATGTTAATCAACGTGTACCTGGTGTTTATGGTGCCTTACTGTTGTTTTCCAAGAGACAGAGGAGAAATAGAGGAAAGAGTGTGTTATTTTACCAAAAAATGAGAAGGAAAACAGCATCCAATCAGCCCAAATGAAATGCTTTTCAGTCCCTGCATGATTGATAGTGGAGGCTCATTATTAGGCGAGAATAAAAGCTTGAATTAAAAGCTGAATTTTTTACATTTCCACGATGCAATTAGTGACTATGTGCAATTAAAAACAAAAAAGACTGTAATGAATTCAACACAATAACTCAAACGCGCAAAAACAAAGATAGAAATCGTAATTAACGCACCTCCCTGCACCGCAACCAAGTGCACCATTTCTTCTCCTCCTCCTTCTATCTGTGGCCGTTCAAAACAGAAAAACAAAGTGTGTAATATCTCTCTGTTCTCCCACTGCCAAGTGTATTTTCTACACAATGAATCAGTGACAGTATCTTGGGCTAGGACCAACGTCGTCTGCAAATGATGAAATACACCTTGAAGAGCAAAGGTGCCGAGGCACCGTTGTGAATCACCGACATTAGTCCGATGACTGGCTCATACAATACCCTAATTGCCTCGTGTTACTATGCACACGTTCCTCTTCTTCTTCTTCTTCTTCTTCTTCTTCTCCTCTGCGGAGCAATGAGCCGTGGCAGAGTCACATTGCTATTCAAGTCACAAAACATTACCTGAAACCAAGACATGAAAAGTTACAAAAAGACAGAGATCTGACCACGCTATTATGAGATGTGACGCGACTTGCTATGAATCTTTTTGAAGCATCCGTGTGAGCTTGTTTATGATGCCCTGTGTGATACAGATATATATATATATATATATATACATATATATATACATGAATAATCAGCACCGATATGGAAATAAGGCTGTCACACTAGTCAGTTACTTTCAGCTTGACTCAACATTAGGTTTGCCGTCCTTTAGGAGTGGATGCCAAGTAAGAAAGCTGTAGTAGAAAGGCTATAACTAAGAGCCTTTCCAGTGCATGTAGGTCATTTCTCCTCCCTGTGGAAATATAGCCTGTTTTAGGATTAAGGGCTATGATTCATTATGACTGAATTTAATTACAGCGAGGTGGCCAATGCATCCCCGGTTTTAGCATATTAGGGTCCCTTCATCCATTGGATGGTAAATGTCTGGAGGAGGGTATGGGCTTTGCATGTCTGCGTGTGTGTGTGTGTGTGTGTGTGTGTGTGTGTGTGTGTGTGTGTGTGTGTGTGTGGATAGAGGGTGGAGGAGGGGATTGCTGCAGAAGGATTCAGGTTACTTTAGTAGAGCTGCGTTTACATGTACACGCACACACACGCACACACACACACAGAAGCAGACTACTGAAAGTAATCAGGTTAAGGTGAAAAAGTTGGATAATTTGATGTGTTTCCTCCTCCCATTTCCCCAAAAAAGAAAAAAACAGAAATGCTCTTACATCGAAAATTCAGCCGTACACTGGAGAGCCGGCGTGAATTCTAAGTCTAAGGAGCTTCTGCTATTGATATACAGTAAAGTAAAAATTACTACTATCAGGAGAGAGGCTGGTGCAGAGGATTCCAATCATTTTTAGTCTGATGAGTCCTACTCCAACTGTAATGTTCATTGGAGCAGGTTTTAAACAGGCACTTAAATGCTAAAAAACATAATAATAACAGTGGATGTTGTTTAGCTGTGTTTCCCATTGCTCCAAATGTGGAATATCTTAACTATTACTCATTGGATAGCTATGAAATTTTATGCTTTGGGGTGAGATGTAATAAGTTGTCCAGCACATGCAAAACTAACAGCCTTTGCTGTACCTGAAAAAGCTAGTATGTTTTTTTTTCCTAACTGTAAGTATTCCAAATGTACGTTTTGCCAAAGTATCATTTTTGTGTATATTTGCGAATTAGCTGAGCTACTTGACATTCACGTGCTCCCATTGGCTTCAGGTATTGGTGCCAGTGCTTGGGATGGGTGTTGTGCGATCCTTCACACTAGTAGCAACACCTCTCGAAAACCGAGATAAGATTATACGATGCCACATAATTGAGTTTCACCTTCCCAAATCTAAGTCTGTTAATCAAATTACCCTCCCTCCCTTACCGTGAAAACGGAAACCGAGTCTCTCACTCAGATGAGTGTTTCTGAAATTAGGCTGCTGCTGAAAGTGGGGAATAATCTGATTACTATGGAGCCTCCATGTTTGTTAAATCAATGGAGGTTTGATAGACTTTAAACCAGGGGTCCCATTAGCAACCGAGGGTAAAACATAATGAATCAATCTGAAAACACCCTTGATGCGACGAGCCAACCCTCAGAAGGCATGTGTAGTAAAGGGAAAAATAATAGAGACGGGAAAACTTAATATCGCTGCACTTTAAGGAAACATTTGTACGGCCTCAATTCTCTTGTCTGGCGTTGTACGGAAACCAATTCCAGAAAAAAAACGGAGATCAAACTGCTTTCATTTCACAGAGATATCCGCGTGGAATGCAATTAGTCAGTCTATGAAAAACGAGCGCCGTCCTATAGAGCCTCATTACATTTTGAAGAGAATAGTCAAGTAGCCTCTATGCACTAATGCCTGACCAAAGTTCCTCCCTCTCGTACCGGGTCTTTTCCCTCGTTTCCAACCCTCCTAATGCATTTTTATGTTCTGCAGAGGCAGAACGGCCTCTTCTTTAAACCATAAAACCTTGTAGGAGGAACAAGTGGCAGACGTTTAACCAACTCAACTTTGTAATAGATAAACTGCCGTCTATGCAGTCAAGTCCCGGCCCCGCTTACATTATTCATTGGAATATGGAGAGGAACGCTTGATACCGCCGCTCCAACAAACACAAGAGTCTCCAGGCCACCTGTTATCCACTTTGTAGAGGAAAAATAGAGAGATCTAAAAACTTAACTTTTGTGTGTATTCATAGTACGTCTACCCTCTCAGCACAGGCTGAGGACCTCTCGTGAATTATTCAGGATCAGACCTGTTGGGGATGTTGAAAATTCAATACATCAGCACTTCAGGAAACTTCAGCAACACCATTTGAGGGGGGAAGGAAAAAAAAAACTCAAAAAGGGGGATAGAGACAGAAAACATTAAGTCAAATACACAGCAACTTCAAACAATCTCACAGTTCCCCCTGCCTAAAGTATCGCTTTAATATTTAATTCAGTTACAATATCATTAGCAACAAGAAAGACTGTTTATCCTATGCAGTGCATACAAATACCACGATGACGGGAGCTGCTCTAACTTCGCCAGAAATGTGAACAATACTGCAGAGAAGTGAGACGAAAGGAGAGCGAGAAGCTGTAAATAATCAGAGACATTTTTGCCAAAACAGGACAAACAGCTTCTGTAGTAAGTGCAAACATATGAGATGCGAGTCAAAACTGCCAAATCAAGCTTGGACCGGCCTTTGTTTTCATAAACAGGTTGTAACAGAAGCACAAACACGAAAGCCACGTTTTGGATTCATTCAGAGTCAGGAGTCGGTGGAGAAGGTTAAATTCTGTTAAATGATGTCTCTATGTCCCGCCCTCAGTAGTATTTCATTGGTTTGCGGCCATGATTAATAGCCTATCAACATTAACGACGCAGTACACCCAGAGGGTAAAGAGCCTCGCACTGTGAGTCGAAGGGAAGGCCGCAGATTTTCCCAAAGTTGCAATAAAACATCACAATCTCATCATCTGCTCCTGTGATGACAAGCGTGGCAAGTTTCCCGGGGACGCCGCCGAAAGGGCCCCGAGACAAAACCTGCAGGACAGCGCCCGGCCGAGCTGACGGCGAAGCGCCTCCGTACTCCATCACCACGCCTCAGAGTCAGACACCGCACGCACTCTGCATCAAATACATGAGGAGGAGGAGGCAAGAGAGGACATACAACTATATTTCATGCTGAAACGGTAAAAAAAAAAAAAATGTCCCTCCATCCATTTTCTTAACCCGATTTATATCTAACTGTGAACACCCCCAGTCAGTCACAGCTTATCTGGCATTTTACGCAGGTCTTATATAAAGGCATGTGTGAAGGTGACCCAGGGTGTCCTCACCCATGTGCTGGGTAAGATCCAGATAAACACATAGGCACGTACTCTAAGAGGTTACGTCATTACATTTTGAAGTGGTTGTGGTGATTCAATTACAGGGCTGGTGAGGTGTTTCCCTTTCATCCTGCCAACATTTATTATCTATTAAAGCGCCATAAGGAAGAAGAATAATAATGATGCATTTCATTATTATGCATTTCATAGGCGCCTTTCACGACACCAAAGGTCACCGTAGAGTATGAAATACATAGTAAACAGAAATGGATGATGCAATAAATAAAACAAAACAGAATAAAAACAACTGAAAACGCTACCAAAATACAGATGAATATGAAGCCTTTTATAGTGAATATCAGGTGCAGCACTCGATGGTGTAGCCTACATGTGCATCCAGCCAGGGCTTAATTATCACTATCTACAGTACCGGACAGGTCAGGTCATCTTGGTGTCGTACAGTATGTGGGAACAGGCATTACCAGGCTTTAATCCAGCAGGTTGGAAATGTACGAATAGCTACAATCACTCACAATTTACTGACTATTTTGTGTGAAAGAGACTAGTGACATTATTGACTACCACACTCACATCTAGGGACAATTTAGAGTCTCAAATCGGTGTAAACATGCATGTTTTTGGACTGTGCAAAGAAACTGCAGTGCCTGGAGAAAACCTACATAGACAGAGAGAGAGAGAACATATCAATTTCACAAAGAAAGGTGGAGTCGACTGACCCTGGAGTCCGACCCAGGTCCAGCAGTGCTAACTACCGACTAAACAATATCGAGCTGTACTTTTTATTTCATGTTCCATTCTGGGAGAGCTTTAAAACTCATCAACTCCGGAGCATATTCAATAGACGTGAAGTTTAAACCACCTATTAAAGCAAACCTGACCTCGGTTTTCACGGGCGGATGCAGATGCGAGCTCCTGCAGACCCGCGGTCCGCCCACGCTGGAGTTTTAGCTGTGAGTGTCGCCGGTTCAGACTTCACTCAGGACCGTGTGGGCGGGCTCAAACTGTGCTTGACTGACAGCTCCCTCGCCCTCCTGCTGCTTTTGTTGCATTTATAAATTTAGACACTGTGAAAACTGTGCCCGAGATGCATGAACCCATGAATGTGTTATGAAGAGCAGCACAGAGACCGGTTTTTATATTTCTCCGTAGAACACAATAACATCATTTGCATGATTATTTGGTCCTCCGGTTTTCCTGAATTATGCGAGGTGAAATTTTTACAGCTTTACAGCGTTAAAAGATTAATACTAATCATTAGTTGGATGTAGAATGCCAAATTGATTTCTCTGTTGACCCACTCAAGGTGCTCGTATATAAAATTTATATATAAAATGGCCTCTTGACTTTGTCCTGACCTCTTTCTGGACTTCATTGGAGCCAAAATTGCCCACGTCAACTCACACCCAGACCCTGCACTATACTGTACTCTAGGTGAAAGTGAGAGAGAAAGAGAGAGAGAGAGAGTGAGAGAGAGGAAAAATGCTCCTCTTCTACCCCTCTATCCCCACTGATAACTGCCCTCCAGTCTCGTTTTTACACTGCTGTTTTCATCCTTTGATTCTCCGGCTCAGATAAAGGCTTTCCCAACGTCCCAGAGGCCCTCCGGGAGGCTCTGCGAGCTCCCCCCTCTGTGAGCTCCTGTCCCTGGACACCACATGCACGACACCCCCACCCCCCTTCCCCCCTCCCCTCCCTCCACCCCCACCCGCCTCGTCAGCTCTAATCGGCCTCCTCTCAGGTTCCATCGCTGGTCCTCCCTCTCTCCCTCCCTCCCTGCTCTCTCCCTCCCCGCCCCAGCAGTTTTCGCGGCACCAGCCGGGGCGAGTCGCCGCTATCGAGGCTGACCTTTGCCGCGGCGCGCTGTGATTCTAACCCATTTGACAGTGAACGCCTCGCGGCATGCTAATGAAGTCGTTTGCATGGTAACATGTTGTGTCGGGCTCCTTGGCAATTATCCGCGGGGGCCTTTCCCACGACGGCCATGATGCGTATTGTTTGATTATTAAACCGAATTATTGTCACGTAAAACACCGGGTCAGAAAGCATTGGTGATGCATGCGCATCAAATGAAAGAGTCACATGATGACTGTTGATGAGCTCGTAATGCAAGAGGCTTAAAAAAAGAATAAAAAATTGAAGAAGAAAGAAAGATCCTTCGCTTTGATCTCAGCTGAAAATTCAAGCACAAGCTTTACGAGACTCTTTCATTAGAGAAGAATGTCAAAACCAACCAAAAAGTTCTTTTAGTCCATGAAAAGTTCTTTCAGTCCATCTCAACGGCATTGAAAGGCAGTGAGAGCCAACACTGCAAGAAAGAGTCTCTTTCTATGTTAATTCCTCGTTAACATGTCGCTGACGTCTAAAATTACCTCTTCTACCTGATGTTAAGTTTTGCCTCCAGGTTTCCAACCGTCCTGTTATAACCAGAAATCTGCTCTTTTCTGGCTATTGGAAACTGTTTATATGTTATTTCCTCGTTAACATGCCGATGAAGGTCTAACAAAGTAGCGCCTTCTACGTGTTTTGCTTCCAATCCAATCTTCAGAGCGAAATTCCGTCTATTACCTGTTTATTTCCTAACGACTGGAAACTTTTTTGAACTTGTCTCGTCCATTATTCAGCGAGAGCGCTGCATCCAAAAAGAGGCTGCAGAGAAATCCCTCCGAGTGCTCGTACACCTTCAGCCTGCAGCTCCTGAAAGAGCATGTTTGGCCACTGTCGGGCTCGGATTCCGACTCAAGTCAACTCTGCTTTGGTTTAGTTGGAATAAACCTTTAATTCACAGACTCGGGAGAGGGGCAACGGGCGAGTGCAGTGTGCAGACTCAGAATATTCCTCACATCTAGCTCAGGAATTAATTTTACTTAACATTATGACCGCAGAGATTTCAGTATGTCAGACTTCAACAGATTTTTCCTGACAGAGGGAAAAAAAAAGATGATTAAAGGAAAACTGACTCTGTGACCAGTGTCCATCATGTGGTTGAGGGGTTTTCCAATGTAGCACTAAGTATCACTCTATAATCCATGTTAGGACTATGTATTTCATTTTAAAATATTTATTAACAGGTCTATTAGGAGATGTTTTCCTTTCTTTTTTCTCTCACTCAAGTCTTTTTTTTTCACCTAGGAGAAATCCATTTGTGAGTGGAGCAAGATGGTCCTGGTTAATGCCGGCTGAATGCAGCCAGAATTATAAGGTGAAATAAGTCTATCCATTATACTGATGGTTGGTCAGACTGCCAACTTATTTAAAAAACACACACACACAGAAGCGCACACACACACACACTCACACACACACACACACACACACACACACACACACACACACACACACACACACACATAAACATGCAGGCGCACAGGATCCAGCCTGTTTGCTTGTACCTGCTGTGATGAGAAGCAGCAGTCTCCTGATCAGAGACAGACATATGTTCCTGGAGAAAGTCTAAACTTTACTTGGCTTTACGTGTCCAAGAGAGTCGATGTGATGCAAAGACTTTCATTTCTTCATTATCATACCTGCTTTGTGCCCAGAAGTACATAGTGTGAAAGCAGGGATTACATTGTGGACAGGCTGCAAGTCTCTCACATGTGCACCTACAGACAATATAGAGCCTCCAAATTACCCAAGTTGTGGGGAGAAAACAACAATATAAAACTAATTCTAAGCATGTTTGAGAAGGATTTTAGGGAATCAAAATTCTAGGATCCCAGCTCCTTAAATGTGAATATTTTATGGTTTATTTAGTCCTCTCAGGCATAACACTGAATTTTATTGCAGTGACGATAATAAGCAGGCATTTACAGACCTTATCTTGACCTTTGTGAAAGAGGCATTGAAAACTTTTACAGTTTTTGCATCATTTCATAAACCACACAGCTAAACTTTATTATAGAAATTTAGAAGTGCGACTGGGATTCGAACCGGAAACCGTCTGTTTTGAGACACACAGAATTTCCCTATCGCCTCCATTTCCCTCGAAGGAGACTGTCTTTTTTTTTTGTAAGAATCGTCCCAAAGATTGTGTCCCACAGACGCAGACGTGTAATCGCATCATGTTTACCGACGAGCCCCGGCTTCCTTTCCCAGTCTAAATTTGTGCGTCACCAATTTGAGACGGGGACGGCTCAGTTTAGGCTTCTTTAATGTACGTTTTGGGCTGGCGTGATGCGACTGCAGCTGATTCCGGGCCAGTACACTTACTCGAGGCACAGTGCCAAGGCATAATGAGACATTTGGTTGTGAAATTCAGAATCTGACAGAATGCATTAAAGCCAAGCAGACTGCAGATGCAAAGGGAGCAGGCCCGGCCAAAGTGATGACTTCCCATTTCCGACCAACTGTATCATATTTCCCTTTCCTTCCGGCCAAACAAAAGACTAAAATGTTCGGGGACGGTGCCATTGTTTGGACACAGATTCCCTTTGTTTGTCATATTAGATACATTGGATACAAACATGGTCTGACAGAGGAAATTACCGGTCACGTCACTCTGGTGGTTTTTCCCTCTCGTCTGCTGGAAGTTTTATAGCTGAGTATGGAAATCTAGCGTTGGCTCGGCTGCCCGTTTATGAATTTGTTATTTTATTTTGCTGAAGCAACGTTAAGAATTAATTTCGAGTAAGGTCATTTTCCAGACATGGCAGGACCTTCCACGTCGCTCACACCAAGTCAGCCGAGGTCCAGGTGCCCGGCTCAGACTCTTTCTCTCTCTCTCGCTCTCTCTCTTTTTTCTTTTTTTTCCCCCCATTTTTGCCTCTTTTTACAGCGTGTCCTTGTGGTACGGAGCAAACACACACCATGTGACAACTGTGATCCCAGGGAACAAATAATGTGACAGCTCTTCCAGCTCCCAGGCAGCCTTCTCCGCCCGCGGGGGAGTAAATGAATCTGATTTTTCATATTTCTGGGATGGTTAGATTGAGCCCGGGCACGGGGTCAGATGTAAAGATGGAGACGGTTTGACTTTTTACAAGCCTGCTGCTGCTACCGCTGCTGCTACAGTAACCACACAGACAGCGAGAGAAACAACAAAAAAAACACAATCGATACATGCACCGGAGAAAGGGGAGGATAAAAAAAAGGACTACCTGTTAGAAAAGCAGCTGCAAATGAGTTTGTGTATATTCCACGTGGATAAGCAGATCTCTACATCTATGAATAAGTAATCAGCCCATTCACCGTCCTGCGGGATTCACTAACAAGAAAAGCAATCAGATACGAGCATGTGTAAAAGAAAAGCACTCGAAATTCCAGGCTACTGTAACAGCCGCTACTCTGCAACACGCGGGACAAGGATGTTTCTGATATCAGAGAGCAGATGTTCACAAGCGTGAAAAGAAAAGGAATCAAATGTGTGCAAACAGCTGCAGACAAAGGGACCGGGTGAGACAGCGGTTTAAGACGCCGGACACTGGGACACGGCATGACCTTTCGCTGAACTCCAGCAGTGTCACAAAAACAGGCTCGTTCTAATTTAGATGCTTTCTCTCAAACGTCCCTCTGGCGAAAAACAGAGAGGAGGAGAGGAACAATAGGACAGTCAAATGTATCCTAATTCCAGCTGGAGACGCTAATCCAGTTCAGAGACGGCAAGGAAATGGGCTTGTGAGAGCAGACCCAGCAAATACATGCAGATGAGGATGATTATCCTGCAGATGAGCAGAAAGATGAAAACTAATTTAATAATAAGACCAGAAAATTCTCCAAGATAACAGGGATCTAGAGACCAATCCCGGACCCATCTGGCCAGCATTGCACACACAACTCACCAGAGTCTTTCTCCCAGCAGGAGCTGTGTAGAAAGCTGGGAGCCAGCAACTGTGTACACCCGGACCCGAGATGTAAAACAAGCACTTTACCATTCAGCTTAAGATGCAACTCGTTGCTGTATAATAGAGGTTAATGGAGCCCAGAAAGGAGCTTGAGAGTCGTGTATAAGGAGTCACTGTTGTACTGGTACACTTTTTATATTCTACCTTCATTGGATCTCAAACAGTGACTTGATGACATTGATTTATAACCTGAAGCTATAGTTGCTCCCATTAGTGGAGTTTAACAAAACCAACTGTTCATGAACCAGTGTTCACTAGATGAAACAAATAACCACAAAAGATGCTAATATCACATGACTGACAGCTTCTTGTCACGGCCCATAGATCAAATTTGAACTTGTGAGGGACGATCGATAGATTTTCTTCTAATTGCCCTTGTATAGTAGTTGTCTCGTTTGCTGAGTCGATTACATTCTCACTACAAATGAACCGCTCCAGGGCTCAAACAGAAGCAGATCGAGATCAACTCTTCTTGGTGATCTCGTCCCGCATGTGTCGATTGCTTTGTTCAGATAGGTCAGAATCAACAGATTATGGGGGTGTTTGATTTTGGGGTTAATCACTCCCAAGTGGCAAGTCTGAAATCACCCTGAAGTATTAAAGTTCATCTGCTGAAGTTCAATTGCATTTTGTATGGAAACATTTTTCCTATTTATAGCTCTAGTAATGAACCACTTCCAGTCCTGAACTGCAACTAACTGATTTAATTCAAGCTCTGTGTATGTAAGGTCATATGAGGTATAAGAGGATTCCTGTTTTGCCGTATATCGGTCTGAAGTGAGAGCAGCTTTGTTTGAAAGTCCTAAGCTTTGCAGCACACAATCAGAAAGCAGTGACACCTGAGTGTCAGTCAGTGGGAAGTTTGCTTGCTGTCAATCAAACCTGACCAACAATCAAAAGCCCACGCGGTCCCAAACGAAGCGGACAACTGTCAAACGGCTGATAAATACTAAGTGAAAGATCTGCTTTTCAATGTCCTTTGTTGCTTTTTTTTTAAAGCTATGAATATTGATGCGAATGATGTGAGGAAATATTTCCATTTCATGCAACTTAGTGCTAAAACATCAATGTCAGAGTGGACAACTTTTTTTTTTTTCCAAAATACAATACAGTCCTCTGTCAAACATTAAACAAACTAGCAGAGCATGAAACCAGCCTCACTGGGACCACATTCAACAACTGCATTCATATTCATGCACAAGACAGAATAATCCAAAAGTATTACACACATGATAATAAAACACTCAGGCATTGTTAGTACTCTTACATCAAAATTGCTTAATAGCTGAATTATTAAGCAAGGTCCGCAATGAAAAGCCATGTTTATAAAACATTTCTCTATTTTCTCACCCACTTTGTCTGCCTTAGAAGTGTTGCACATACAAGGCAAAGGCCAGTTCATCGGGATACAAACACGCACACACACACACACATAGGCACACACGGTTCACTCTCACGCTCACAACTAGGGGCAATTTAGAGTCTCCGGTCAAACTAAATATGCACGGTTTTGGACTGTGGGAGGAAACCGGAGTACCCAGAGAAAACCCACGCAGACACAAGGAGAACATGCACACTCCACACAGAAAGGCCCGCAGTCTGACCTGGAGTCCAGCCCTGCTATGAGGTGATGGTGCTAATCACCAGCTCACTGTGAGTTCGAGTTTTGTACCAATTACAAGCAGCAGCAATCACTTGAATGCAATGTGGAATGAACAGGCGAGCAATTTACATTACTGTACATGCAGAGAGAACAATGAAGCAGAGGCTTGAACATTAATTTGATGCACGTCATGAATTCCTTTGATAAAATCTTCCTATACGTGCTCATAGGCTGACATCGCTGCATATAAATGTCATATACATATAGGGGATATAATTAAAGCACATTGATGCAGTCACCACATTACTTGGAAAACTGTAATATTAAATGCTTATAAACTTCTTCCATTGATCCGCATACCTCTCTATCTGTCATCCATAAGAAGAAAGTGGCATGACCGAACCTCAGGATTACTCACTTTGACAGTGTATGTTCGCATTAATTATGCCATTTGTGTCATTGGGAGGGCTTCAGACTTATTTATCTGCCAAAAGATGCATTACTTTGATCTATCTGCTTGTACTTTGGCAGAACGCACCACAGAGACACCTTTGAGTAATATGCACCTTTTCTGGGGGAATGATTACAGTGCAAATTACCTTGTCAAGTCATGCACTGTCCTCTAAACTTAAACTGTACATCTGTGCAAGCACACACACACATGCACACTATGGCCTGGCTGGAATAAAAAGCAGAACATTGCCCCATAGTGTCTGTGTTTTTTCCCTTTTCTTTTCATTTGTTTAACACTTAAAGTAGGGCAGTGGGAATACGAACAACTGTGTAAAACGCTGCTGTGTCCCAGATTTTACAGGTCACTATGGTAAGAGGTTATTGATATGTGTATCACAGTACAGGTGCAGTAAAGCCTGGTGCCATAGATGAACGAAAACAAAAAGTCTGTGATGATGTGTGAGTCGGTTCGTCACAGGGTTTAGGAGCCATATTTGAATCCGCCGTTGTTTCCTCAGCACACATTTTCAAAATCGTGTTAACGCTGATCCATTAAGCAGTCACAGATCGCTTACCTTGCCGACATAGAGCGGTTCATTTCCCGTGTACTCCTCCAATACGAAGAACTGGTTCCATACCCAGCTGCGCCTGTGCCTTTGCAGGACCTCCCAGGGGTCTGGATCAGAGTGTGGGGACTTCTCCTGATCCCCAGAGCTGGGATCCAGCCCCCAGCAGCCCCTCTCCCGCAAGGGACACAGGAGCGCCAGGAGAGCCAGGGCTGTGCATATGCCTGAGCAGCACCACCCCATCATCTGGGCCTCCTCCAAAAAGCACTGAGGCCAGAAGAGCAGCGGAAACTAAAAAAAGACAGGGAGGCTGAAATGTCAAACCCCTGAGGGTTTTATCCACACAGTCCCTGACCCTGTGTTTCACCAGAAAAAGCAAGAGCAGTCAGACCCAGCGCACGGGTTGAGGAAGAGTCAAGCTCTGCATTTTGCTGCGTTGCTCTTCTTTTTTTCCTGATTGGAGACTAAAAGTGGGGTAATTCCCTCCACTTTGGAGCCAGGGAGTTGACATTAAAGCTGGATAGCAGGGTCAGTGGCGACCGGGCAGGCTCCGACACACAGGCTGGTATAATTGGCACCTATCAGAACAGAGAAAGAGAGAGGGGGGAAAAAAGGAGAGAGACAAAGACATAGAGGGGAGAAGAGAGAAAGTGCCGTCAGCAAAATTGCCTCTGTGACCGCAGTCACTTTAGACAGCGAGTAATGTGCTTGCTGATGCAATGATAATGACGTTTTTTCTCGCCAATCATAAAGAAATTGGTCAAAAAATGAAAAGACAGTAAATACGGTGCGGAAAATCAACAGAACGTCCTTCACACACACACACTCGCTCACCTACACGCGCGCCAAAGGCGAGGTGGGGGAGGTCAAAATGTTAATCAGGGTGAGATGGAGAGTTTTCACCGCACATACGCGAAGAGATTTCACAGCGAGTGAAACAACGGCGGCTGCGCAGAATAACAATCAAAAGGCCACTCCGGGCCCGGCTCCCAATTATCTGGGCTTTACCTCGCCAAGGTCGTTATTTTGTCACATTTTCTTTGTATAAGATCGCGGCGGTGACGGTGGCGGGGGCCTCGCCACTCCACGCTAACAAGCCACATGATCTGTGTGTCGAGCGGGGCTCTCGACTGGAGAGATTAAAAATAAATCTGAGCTGTCAGCAGCATGATGGACCCGCGCGCTCCTGACCTCCACGCCGCGCAGCCTGTTCGCCGGGCCGCGCCACATGCAAGGAGAGGGGGGATCTGTCTCCGTGCCGTGACAGATCCCCCCAAGATGCCAGGACGTGAAGCCTTGTCACGGTGTAGGAGAGCATCAGCTCCTGACAGATGACGCTCGCCGTGTCACAACACATCCCAGAGTTCAGCAATTACATGAACTTCATCATATCGCACGCTTTTATCCGTCTGCTTTGACATGCGGTGACGACTGTTGACTAATTCCCCAGATAAATATTTTGAGGGAGCGAATCCGCGGAGCCGCCTTTGCCAATTTACGCAACGACCCGGGATGCTACAGACTCAGAAATGCCAGTTTGACTTCAGGAGGTCTCCTGAAAGCAGACGTTTAGAAAACTGAGAGCCTGACCGCACGTATATTTATCTCCTCGCTGACCTCTCTTTCTCTCTCCTCTACACCGCGTATTGGCAGGGCCCTGGACGAGGAAGGTAATTGCTTTGGCATAAAGTGACCTCTTTCTTCCCACACAGATTCTCCAGTTCTCATTTTACATCCACTCTGCTTCCCCCCCAGCAAAATAAAACCACACATCCTCTAGAAGAGATTTGTTGTACTTCGCCACAGCAAAGTCATTATCCAGTGCTAATAATTAACAAGGAATAAATCATAACAGCGTGATTGTCACCACTGCAGACACCTAGATGTTTGTGTGAAGCACCCTGAACAAATGAGAAGCCGTTTATAAACCGTCTAGCTTTAAAGGACTTTTTTTTACCCCCTCCTCCTTCCCACTTGTCTGTCTTCAGTCTAAACAAACCTCCACCAGTCAAAACTTTCTCCAAAAGCTGTGAAAACATCCGCTCTGATCTGTTCACGCTTTTCACACGGACCGGGACACAATGAGGATGTAACGCACGGAGGTGCGCGGACAAACGCACAAAGTCATTGCCTCTGCATTACAATTTAATGGTCGAGGTGGAAAGTGGAGCAGATCTGGCTGCAGGGCAGCGCGAGTTGTGAAGGCAGGTTGCAGCCGTGGCATTGTGGGAGAGAAAACCGGCGCGGGGGTCAGCTCGAGCCGAGCGGCCAAGTTAATGCTTCTCATTTCGCTAAACCGTGCACACTGGAGCCGAGGTGAGTCAGATGCCGACTGCTGATAATGCTAATGTAGTTGTGGGTGCAGCAGCAGTTTTGCTCAATATAAGCAGATATTGGCTTGTTATCAAATGAGCTTCTGCTGATTTCCTGTCTGGTTGATTTGTGGGAACTCTAAGGCATTTTGAACTCAAAGAAGCAGCCATCTTCTTTATACATTTCTTAAAAATCAACAGAGAAAACACGGATAACATCCAGAGATGAACTTTGCATGTTCAAATAAATGGACGTGATGAGGAATTCCCGCGATTTTTTATTCTCTCTTCTCCGGCTCGGTTTGAAGCGATGGTGGGTTATCAGAGCGGACTGATATGAAAACACTCAATGAGGCGACGAGGAAACAGGCCCAAACTTTGGTGAAAACCAAACGACGGGCGCTCTGTTTGCTGCGATGGCTTATCTCGCTCCATGGAAGTTGTTTTTCATGCCGCACAGAAGTGACAAACCAGGCCTGACGTCTGCGAGCCGGGCAAACAGAGACAAGCAGAGGCATTGTGCTTTAACTAGCCGATATCAAAATGACTATTATTCCTCATTTAAAGGCAGTTTCACCCGTTCTGCCTTAAAGCACTGTGCCGATGTTTTCTGCTGCCAAATGCTCTAAATGCTTCAGTTGGTTTTCCGCCCTGCAGAGAACATCAAACTGGTGCTTTCTGCCCTCATCATTTAGAAAATATTCAAATATCAGCACAAAATATCCTCTTCTGGCTGACTCACTCTAGCAATACAGAGGCTTTCATGAAAACAAATAATGAAAGGGAAAAAAAAGGATCCACATCTGACTTCCTGTGAGGAGAGGCAGACTCATTGTTGGGCAGTGTCAAAGCAATGACGCTAAATTAAGTGTAAATGCGAGATAAATCCGTGAATGTGAAGCCTCTCAGTCATCCCCCGGCTGTGTTTCTCTCTCACACACACTGTTCTAATCCCATTTGCCAGTCTCACAACAGGATTACCAGAGATACAGCGCTCAGTAACCAATCGCACACTTCCCCTGATCCATATTCTCCTCAATCACCGAGAACATCCAATGTGTCGCCACTCCTAGGCCAGACACACACACACACACACACACACATTCTGCTGCAAACTCAATTACAGTTTGAGACACTTCATGAAACCTTTTAAGGCTGTTGTTGATGGGGTGTTTGTCTTAATTGTCCATCATTTTCTGAAAATAACCGCCGTATGAATGATTTTCATACAAAAGCATTCAAGCAGCTCTCATATGTCTGATGGCACTCCATTGATTTTTTTTCCTTGCGACCTTCCCATTTTGTTTCCCCCCCTTTTTTTTCCCAGGGAGGAAATCATCAGAGCACAAGGAGGGTCAGCTGCAGAGCCACAATAACCCCACAGCTGGCTGATTTTCAAGGACACGCAGGTCCCAGACCGGAGTATTCCTCCTGACGCAGGAGGTCCAAGTCCAACCTCCTCATCAAGTTCCTCCTCATCCTCATCACCACTTTCTTCATCATGGATTCACCTCACGTCTCTAGCTCGAGGATTTGGATCGGACAGACATGCCGCACAGCAAAAAAAAAGACACAATGCAACATGTGAAAAGAGTTCAATGGAGGGTCTGACAGAGTTTGATGCACATTCAGGAAGACAGGAGCAGCAGACTAAGGTCTGTCCACCTAACATCAAGGGGGATAATTGATGAAAGGGAAAGGCAGACTCTTGTGCCAGTGATTTATTATAATTCATATTCATGAAACATCTCTACTTGAGCGTCTGTTGGGATTGGGCTTTTAAAAAAGTCCTAAAACTGAGACGTGTACGTTCACAGCCACATCAATATCTCTTCCTGTCCTTGCAGCGACGTGATGTAATTTACAAACGCTGCTGATGGGCTGTGCAAAAAATAATACTATATCATGCTGCATTCCCCATGCACAGCACTCACTTACAGGCGGCACAGGCACAGTCTGGCATCATTTTTTTCTTTCTTTTTGCTCAGAGACCTAATGTACACGGTCTGAAAACTTCACTTATGCTGCAGTGTCCATCTTCACAAGTCATTTCACTCTGCATCGATCCACATGCTGGTCTGTTTTGGTCCTTAAACAAGAGCAGCGTTCTGCCAAATCTGGCACTTAGTCCCACTGCAGCTGTTGGTTTCACGGATTTCCTAGAAACATGTGGATGGTCCTGAGGCACTGGAAGATCCAGCTGAGAAGAAAATCTTAATTCTATTCTAGTTTGTCTCCTCTTGTTTACAGATTACCTTTCTTCTTCTTTTTCTTTCTTGTGCTGTAATCTCTGACTCTTCACAGGAGGCTATACCTGCGCAGACCTGCCTGCTTTGACCCTCCTGTTCTGCATCAATCATTGGCTGTCAACACCTGCACAATGCAGGAGGAGGAGGGGAAAAAAAAGTTCACACCTGTTCCTGGATCGATAGATAATATAAACCAGCTTGCATCGTTTGCCCGGGATGCACTGGGGAACCAACTTGAGGCGTTCGAGACATAAATGATGATGGTGCCCTATGAAGACAGGATGGGAGGATCGGGACACACCGACAGTAGCAATGTGTTAGAGAGCGCTGCAGGAAATCCCGTGCCCACGGAATACTAATGACAAGAGGCGATCATGGGACTGAAAATGCACAGAAGACCGGGAATGAGCTGGATGCATAGAGGAGGAAGAGGAGGAGGAGGAGGAGGAGGAGGGAATGTCAGGAATGGGGGAATTTCAGAAGAAAAAAAAACAGACTCCCCGGATAGATACTCACCGGGAGAAGCAGGTGGAAGAATAACTTGGACGGTAAAACTCTCCCTCTCTGCACGCCCGCCACGGAGGGGGAGAGAGAGAAAAGGGGGGGACAAAAAGATCAGATGACGCCGGAAAAGAGGAGTTGGAAAGTTCTCATGGTGCAATTATTAGTCCTGGTGGAGGAGCAGGGATGGATGGAGACCTGCTGCTGCTGGACCGTGCGTAAATGCGCTCACCCTGGACAGGAAGGCAGGGAGGGATGTGGCAAAGCTGATCTCTCTCCTCCTCTCTCTCTCCTCCTCTCCCTCTCTCTCTCTCCCTCTCTCTCTCTCTCCCTCTCTCTCCGCAGTGCTGCCACCGTACAGGGAACCCCAGCTGCAGGCTTTTGGGCATGCATCTATCTCTCTCTCTCTCTCCCTCTCTCTCTCTTCCTCTCTCTCTTATATTACATAGGCTTCAGAGTGACGCGCAAAACGCAGACGCGTCCGCGGCGGATCGGGACGCGGCACAGGAGCGTCCCCGAAGAGAAGCGGACGGAGAGACGGAGAGATGGGGAGAAGGAGAGGGGGAGAGCGAGAAGGATGGAGTCCGTAGAAATAGTTTTTAACCAAAAATAAGTTGGGCGTTATGGGGAAGGGAGCCAGAAAACACACGCAGCGTTTCTGGCAGAGGGGGAGAAGGAGCGGGATTTTTTTTTTTCGATCCTGCCAAGTTTTTTGGCAGCAGATGGCTGGTGGAGCGCTGTTAAATGGCCGCCTCGCTGCTGAAAAGAAAATCAATACAAAATTCTTGACACCTTCAACCAATGAGAGGGATTTAACAGCCCCTCCAACACACACACACACACACCCTGAGAATTAATTAAATCCTGTTGGAATAAAAGATAATTCTGATGGGAGAAAAAAGTTCCTCGTGTTCAAGTTTCCATCCATCCATCATCTTCTCAGTGTTGTAACCAGTATTTTGGTCAGGGATTGACCTAAATATGCATGTTTTTGGACTGTGGGAGGAAACCAGAGAACCTTGAGAAACCGACACACACATTTGGACACATTTGCCCTTTTAAATTTGCTTTTCGTCCTGCAAAGTGCATCCATCCAACCATCAATCTATTCATTATTTTACACAGTGAAGTCTAAGGGCTTGCATGTTTTATAGGTTTGAAGGAAACTAGATTACCTGGAGAAAACCACCCACACATGAGGTGATCATGCACAAGGGAAGGTGCCCGTTCTGACACATATTTGGACATATTTTCCGTTTTCAATTTGTTTTTTTTGTTTTTTTTTTCTCTTGCATAATTCACACTTCCCAATTTGGCTTCTTAAATACCCACTTTTTAAAGGGTGTTTTTCTTTTTTTTGTGGTGCATGGATGTCTGGGCTCCCATTCCTATTTGTTTTTCATCCAATTAGCAGCAAACTGAACTTCTGTGGTGACAGAGGAATGCAGCTCTGGACCACAGCAGCTCTCCTCTCGCAGACCTTTGAAACCAACCAGTATTACTTACATTCCTAATTAGTGACAGTAAACATGGAGCCCTGCGCTGGCATCGCCTCTTACCAACACAGACACAGTCGGTGTAAACACTTTTTGTGCACTTATCTTCTCACAGCAAATACACCTGTTTTCACTGAAGAAAACATTTCACATTTCGCTTTTAGGTACAGCCCTGATCGTTAGACACCCGAGGAGTCGCTCATGTGTACTTTTCCTCCTCTGCTATTTGCATTTTTTGAGACAGAATACATTACATCTGTGCCGCTCCTTTTGTCTTCCCTGCTCTGTCACTTAGAAAGAGAGCACTGACCCAAACTAATAGAAAGAGCAGCCTCTGTCTGTCATACCTGGAAGAGCAGTTAGCAGAGCCGAAATCAGAGATGTGGGACAATGGACAGGTAAAAGAAATGAGCCACGCTATATTTCAGCGGGATAAGAGGCAGAATAATGTTGTGTGAGATGCAGGGAAAGGAGGCAGCGAAAGAAAGGGAAACGGGGGTGAGGATAACGGTAAGGAGATAAAAGTAAAGAGAGCATAAGGTGGACTGAATAAGAGCTCAACTTAAATGGAGACGGGGTACACCGGGAGCGCGGGTGTGTGATAATAAAGGGAGAGGTGAAAGGGAGGAGAAGAGGGAGGTGTACCGCAGGAGGTGGGGGGCTGCAGTTCAGCCGTGAGAGTTATTTAATTGGAGAGTGACATTGGGAGCCCGGCTCGTCAGCTCTTCCCCATCAATCACGCTCAGTCAGGAGGAGCCCGAGGTGATGTGGCCCTCGCCTCGCTCCCCACGGAGCCCGCGGACGGCCCCCGGCATTTAACCGCCGTGCCTCCATTACATCTCCTCCAACCTTTCACCCAACCCCCTCATCAGGATGTGCTGACCCCCGCTCACCTGGCCTACTGTTATCTGCTCCCCCCTGACACCTGGCTTGATGGGTCTTTTTGTTCACTCACTAACAAGGAAAACAGTGATGGGACACTGAGGCAGCTTATGGAACATGAATAAAATATGACCTCCAAGGACAATCGGGTTGGTATTTGTCTATCATCTCCTGCATCTGCATAGCATTTTCTCCCTATAATACGGCAAATGGTAAATGGACTGGTTATCATACAGCGCTTTTCTAGTCTCCATGATGACTCACAGCTCTTTATAAACAAATTATATTGATCTCCTGGCAAACTGGTCGCAGAGAACACAGCTCATTCGCTCACACAGGAGCTTTTACCAGTCACATGAGATTTATAAAGGAATTCACTATCTCGACTCAGGAAACTTCAACAAGTAGGCTATAGGGGCTTGTATCAATCCACAAACCTTCCAATAAAGTTATAATATTACAGTCAGATACAGGAAAGGGTGGATTGCTCACGACGGGGATGGAAGGAGTCAGGAGGAAGTTCCTGGAGGACAGCTATAACCGGCCCATAATGAAGATAGAGCTGAGTTGTAAGGCGAAGCTCTCTATTACATGCCTATCTTCATTCCAACCCTCACTTACCGTATGGTGACTAGCTTTATAATGACCGCAAATACAACCACCATGCCTCCGCTACATCTCTTCCAACCTTTTACTCAACCCCCTCATCATGATGTGCTTACCCCCACTCCCCTGGCCTGCTGTTATCTGCCCCCCCCCCATACACACACATACACACACAAACACAGCGTGATGGGTCTTCTTGTTCACACGCTAACAAGGAAAACAGTGAAGGGACATCGGAGCTGCTTCGGGAACGTCCTCCAAGGACAATCATGTTGGAATTTGCCCAACATCTCTTCCATTTGCATCCCAGCAGCTGGATTTCTAGTGTTTGCTCTATCACTGTAATACAGTCAGACACGCCTTTAGTAACACTACCGCAAGGCTCCAAGACGTGTTAATTGCAATTAACCTAAACAAAATGGGATCACTGTCGAGTAAACAAACAATGTAATTATCACTGTACAGTACAATGATGTTTCCATAAATGCAGATGCTTGTTATGAGCCAGTTTAAACTGTTAGATTTTTCTCTTTATCCTGGCCAACACAGAATCCCTCTGTCGCCTCTCAGTGACTTGGTCCTCGGTTGCTAAATCCTGGTCGCACCTCGTGCCTCTCTGTGTGGAGTTACTCTGAGCAATCGTGTTTCCTCCACAGTCCAAAAACATGCATGTTTGGGCTGGTTGGAGAGTATAAAATGAAACCTAGGTGTGAGAGTGAGTGGTGTGTGTGCCCTGCAATAGACTTTTTAGCTCTCTGTCTTTACTTTCAGAAACTTTCAGGAAACTTATGTTACTTTTATCGAAATCCATAAAACAGAGCTGTGGGTACTGAAAACCAAAAGTGACTTCTTTACAAACGATTCAAGTAAAACGAAAATTACCACGATAATAAATTACGCGTCCTAAAAGTTACGACCCATTTTATTATACGCACCTGTACAAAATGATGTGAAAAATAACAGCTCTTTGTGAAACTCAGAAAACGTATAAAGGTGATGATTTGTGCAGGCATTGAACGCTCCAAATATCTACAATTTAAAAGAGTTTTAAATTATAGGTATTAGTGAGCCATTCAACGAGTAGCAACTACTATAAATGTCATCTGAGGTAAACAATAGATTAGTGGGTCAAAGTAAAGTGCAGAAACAGTTCAATAAAAGGCATATGAGTAATACTTTTTCAGCTGACACATTGGATTCAATTGTATTTTCCATTCTGTGTTTAGTAGTCGTGCCACTTTACAGTCTTTTCACATAAAACCGTAGACGTATAAAACTTGGGCAAGCGTGGATCGATGCTCCAAGCAGCAAAATAAGTTGATGAGTCATTTTAATTGCTGGTCAATCTCTGACCCGCTAAAAGACAGCTGACATTAAAATTCACATAACTGCCTTTCACTGTCATTGGAAACAGATGATTGTAACATCGACTGGGCAATTTCAGTTCCAAACAAAGTATTGATTTCCCCAGCGGACATTTAAAGAAAACATGCTGCTGCGCTCACAGCTAAAGAGCTGTCATAAACATACGTTATCTGTTTAGAACAGCAGCATGCAAAAAAATGAAAACACAAGAGGTGGAGAAGGTTGATGAAATCGCCCAACGCAATCTGTTTTTTCTCATCACGCTGCAGAAGATAAGAAACATTGAAATACGATGATGTCACAAGTGCAAGTGCGGTTTAATTAATTTCCATTCAAGTTTATATAAGTTTATGAAACTGGAATTCGCTCCACTGTGCTGGCCCTCATGTTCATGGATGCAGGCAGTGCAATGATTCAAACCGAGTGACCTTTCTCACACTGTGATCTTGACAGCGGGATCCTGATTTATCATCAAACTGAATTCCATTTACTGGTTGTTCTAATTCATCTCTGACTCCGTCTCTGCTCCGTAATTGCGCCAAGACATTTGCACACAAGTTTTAAATCCCCATTAATTGTTTTTTTTCTTCTCCCTTTCAGATAATTTTAATTCTTTTTGTTGATTGATTTTTTTTTCTTCCTTTCTGTTGAACTCACACTCATCAGGAGCAGTGCTCCTCGCCTCAGCCAGTGTGTGTTCTGCACACAGCGTGCAAACACGCACTTCACTGTGGCGTTCATAAGGCTACAGAGAGCTGAGGATCAGAGGCAGCAGAGGGTCCTTGATGTTCAAGGGACGAGGCCAGGGAGTCGACGTGCCCCCCGACTCCGGCGCCATGACCAAAATACAAAAGCTTGACTTATTTGCATATGCTGCATCAAAACATTGCATCGTTCCTCCTCTTTGAGACGCAGGGATTTGGACTAATCATCCGATGAGCATTGAACGATTACATTTTCATCAGATGCAATGTAAGAGGGTCGAGAGATCAAGTGAACTAATGGATGACCTAATCATGGGGGATTGGCTTTATCGATTCAGATGGTCATATCCTCATTGTCTGTCAGGCCACTGAGGCTGCCAGCGGATACGATCCCTCACTGGGTGAAACCACCATATTCAAGAAAAACCCTGCTTCAGATTACACTAATTTAGCCCATACCACTTCTGGTCCCCCCGAGGGTTAAATAGATTACAAGGGGCAATCTTGCTGAGTTGCATCCTAGAACTTGTCTTGGATTTCGAATAATAACAGGTTTTTAATCAACCCCATTTGCCTTTTTCCTGTTATTTTTTTTCTTAATTTCTTGCTCCTATTTCCTCAGGAGGACGTCCTGCAACCTGCCATTCCTCCACTCGTACCCTCTATGTATAAATTGTCTTAATCGTCATTGATATACAGCGTGTTGAAAATGTTGTCATGCTTGCAGATGCAATTTTGCACACAAGCAAAATTATGACTTGGTGGTTGGTGACACTAGCTGCCAACGCTGCAGAGACAGTCATTCTTCAAGGACAATCTTCTGCATCCGTGTGAATAATCAATGTTACTGAAAGTTTATCATGAACTGGTGGCATCTCTCATATAGTGGCAGGCTGTATCGCTTCTGCAAAACCCATCTAGTGGTGAACTGACATTCATTCCTCCTGAAGAAGATCGAGATAGAGAGGCCTTAAAAGAAAAAAAAACCTAGGTAAATACTTGAGATAGATAACAGGTAAGTACAGGGGTCATCCTCAGCAATTTCCCTCCAGACGCGTCACAGCAGGTCCTGAAAGAGAAACGCCTCACTGCAGACAGACATGTTCATTCACCTCGGTTTGTGTCGACCGAGACAGCATCCTGATCCGAATCCTAATGACACACCAACTCGCTAGTATTCAGCGGTCTGTGTGTCACAGAGCGCTGGAGCAGTGGCAGCTCTGGATGTGCTCTCAATTCACACTCAGATCTGCACCTACAAAAGCTCTGCATAAGGGAAATAAGTCTGTCAGAGGAGATCCTCCTCCTTGTCAACACGACTGCCATAATATACTGTAACATCCACTGCGGATATGCTTTTCACTGACCCACGGATAATAAGGATTATTTAAAGCTCCAGTAATTAAAAAAAGTCCACTGAATTCTCAATTATGAGGCACAATAGTGAAGTGAAAGGGAATTCACATCCATCACTCCCCCGACCTAAGTTCAAAGCTTTTAGCCCATCTAAGTTAATTGATTCGGTTGTACAAAGCCAATAAATTTAAAAAAAAAATCATCAACCTGATTCCCATCAGCAACTAATCACTGTTTTCATGACAAAAGCTCAAACCCACTTTATACCTGGTAGATACAAAACAGAAATCCAACAGTGTTGGCAAATCCTGTGTAAAGACAGTCAAAGCAGCTGCTAAATAATTAAATAAATATTTCAAAGCACAAAAGCAGCTAAAATGAATTAGCATCATGCCCAGGTTTGGTCAGGAACACCACAGATACATGTTTACATTGCAGTGTATCTGCTTCTGAAAGCGTAAATAATGTTTACAGATAATTAATTTGCAATATTACAAAGATAACTACGGGCGAGCTGTAAATTTAATTTGAGCAAACATCTGAATGGCACAGTGATTTATCCAGGCTTATACAGACATATAACTCAATTTGTCACAAAAACTGTTTGAGTTCATGGATCCAACACTCACCTCTATCAGTCCATCTCTATTTTTCTTGGTGCCCAAAAGCAGAGCTGTGGCATGCATGTGTAATGTCATCCATAAGCAGGTGGGTTTCCAACAACTTGTGCCTTCCTGTCACCCATTCACTGTTTTACCTAGAAATTGTGGTGAAAAACAAATACAGGTTGAATCAGTGTGGTTGGCATTGGTTTAACGGTCAAATAGCATCATCTGTTACCAAAAGATTCAAGATGGTGGTGCCTTGCAAGGCAAAATCCTGGCCTCATAAACGGCCCTTCATAAACCAACTCTCTTCAGTTCCATCGTCCTCATGCCTATGCTGCTGTTGACTCTCAAATTTTCCAACTCTGTGCCTTTTCTCTAAGTTTTTTTTATAATTTAATACTGACCAACCCTCACCTTTTCTGTCTGTTCTCTCATTTGTCGGGATATCTGTGTATATATATATATGCCCAGAGAGAGTAGGATGCTAACAATGTAATTCTTTTATGACATATTGGTTTGCCATCTGCCATTGTTATTGTTGTTTTAGGTTGTTGTATTATATACTTGTACAGTGCTGGCTTTAAATGAATACAATTTATAAAATATGTTTGGAGGGCACTAGCAACTAAGAAAAAAAGGATTAAATTTGTAAGGTTTCCACTTAAGCGTGTGAACGTGCCTTGCTTCGTAAGTGGTTCGAAAGACTAGAAAAGTGCCAAATAAATACAGTCCATTATGGACCATCACTATTTGCAGAGTCTGTCACACCTTTCAACAGCATAGATGACATGAACACAGCATTTTAGTCGGGGGAGAGTGAACCAGGAGGTCTGTGTGAAAGCCTGACTTTTTATCCATCTGGAACATAACAGTCAGCTTGGTCAAAAAGATCACAACAGGCAAAACCTGTGACTCACAAGGTCTAGGAAAGCCTTACAGACACGTGGAATAACCTGCAGATGTAGACTAATCTGTGGTGAATCAAGATGTTTGGTGCAAAATTGGCTCACATAATTCAGATTTTTAATGTCATCTAAATTGGGGTGAAAACTGGGACAACAAAAGCTAAATTCATTGTTAAACAGATGAGCTTGAAATTGGGGCAATTCTGTCCCGGTACTTAAGCTGTGTGTAGCCCAAATTCCAAATTCCAGCTTTTATATTTACAGGTTGTGTAACACACACACACGCAAAGATATCACAGGAAATATTGCAGCAAAACCTATTTTCGAAATGTCCTGTTATATTAAGACACTTGTTTTTAGGAAACTGCTCATAGTTGCATAGCAGATCGCATCTGTATTCTTTTTTAGCTTACACGTTCCCAGTTTATTTGTTATACCTCCTGAGCCAGGGTTTTCAATTAGGATTTCTCTGAAAGGTGGCAAATGCTCAAAGCTTTTGACAGCAAACCTTGACTGCACATCACCCAGACGCTTTCTCTTCCATTTTGAAAGAGGGAAAATAATGTCACCTTGTGTTATATACAATGAGAAGGAAAGAAAGAGCCAAACAGAGAGCAAGCGCAAACAAGACAGAAATGAGGACAGGATGAGACAGAGACACAGATGAGGAGCAGGGAGGGACAGTAACAGCAAGAAAAGGAGGCGAAGGCATTGGCTTTGTCATGGCAGTCTGCTCTCCCATGGCGGGGGAGATGTGTGTTCACATGCACCAGTAGTCAGGCTGAAAAACCCAGGCCTGTTGCATTCAATCCAGCAGAGCAGTAGCACTCATGGTTGCCTGGCTGGCAAAGAGCTTGTTATCCCCCCCATCCCTTCATCCTCTTCTTTCGACATCCCTTTTTCCCACACCACAAGCATCTGCATTCTGTTTACCTCGACAAGCCCCCGTGTTTCCTGGCCACCATGTAACGAGGAAACAAGCAGCGCCTTTCTCTTTTCTCTTTTCTTTTTTTTTTATATTCTTTGTGCAAGACGCAGGTGAGCACAAGCAGCACAGCCAGCAGTCCAGGTGGTGTTTGCATCTGCACGAAGCGTCCTCATCCTGAAAATCAAATGCAGTCCCCATCGAGCCGAATCGGCCCGGGTCGTCCACCCGCAGACAGAAGAGATTCTCCAATCTTGAGGAAAGGAAATGAACGGTGATAATCTAATGGACTCCATCAACCAACAAGTGTCAAATGGGAATACACAGGCGTGCACGAAGAGCTGGGTTTACTGAATACACTAGATAATGAATACCGGTGGAAAACGCAGGTCCTCCACCTCTTATCGGACATATTTCAAGCGCTTCTCATTTACAGCGGGAGTTTCTATTCTGCCCATTAAATCTTCTCTCCGTCTTTATATGAATGGGATTGTATGAGCCAAGAGCACTTGCAGACTCAGTGGGTGGAGGGTGAGTAGAATGAAATACATTACCAATCTTGTATTTTTTTCCCTTTCTCCTGAAGACAGAAAGTGAATACAAAGTAAGGCATTGTTTAAAGGTAAAAAATACACTCTACAGCCTGAGCAGATTGTCGTCAAAATGGGGGAAACGAGGACAAATACTTGCTGTCAGCTCTGTTACGCCTCAATTTGTTCAAATGATGCTGCCTTTTAGTGCTGCCTTGTGATGGAGGTGGTAACAGCATAATTATAAATCTACCTGCCAGAAGTGTCATTTGCAACTAGTTGATTTCCCTCATGGCCACTGGCTTTAGGTCACCGCTAAACACCACACTCAAGCAGCCATTGTCCAATTACAGAATCGCCCAGCAGCTGTAACTGAGCATGGCAGGCCTGTCAAAGTTTGGATTTACTAGTTGAAGCACTGTGCATGAGGCTGTTATACAAGAGCGATATTCAGTATGAAAAGTGTTTTTCAGGACTTTCCGATTATGGAGGAATAGAGGACAAAGGTGTGATCTGGTTCACAGTCATTTGCATGAGTCTAAATCATGTGGACTTTTAGTAAATGCCATCTACTGGCCTGGCATCTGTACTGCAGCATTTCTTGCGACTGTTGGGATGGGTATGGTATTCAAAACGTTGCCAGCTCCATGTTGAACTATTTGAAAATGGGGACCAGCAACAAAACTTTCTATTGATGTGGAAAAGGGCCCAAATTAATCAGACAGACACTGTGTGGCATTCCTCCATGTGCAGCAGACGTTGAAGATGAGTATGCATGAGATTATGCATGAATCCCTTCTGTCTTGCTTATTGCTTTACATGGATTAGACATCGCTACATGGATTAGACATCGCATCCGTACATACATACCCTTATACAACCCTTATACGTAACAGCACAACATCAGTACATAACCATTCAGTTTCTCGACTGGTTTTATAACTGGACTGTGAGCATGCACACACATGACCTAAGCCTTGGACCAAGGTTTGCCATTGAGTCTATGAGCAGCCCCAATGAATAACAGTGAACAATAAAGTAAGTAGTCAGTCAGCATGGTTGGGCTGACAGTTTTCCCTCATAGTTTGTTATCATATGTTCAAATGAATCCATCAGGCAGATTTTTTTTTTATCCCAAAAAGAGACAGAGACCAGTGTGTTTTTCAGCCAATGCGCTGAGATGGCCACATTAGATAGATAGCAGCTGATAAAGTTGAGCTGGCTAAAGATGTCGTTTCAGCATCTCGAAATGAAAAAAGAAAAAAACCTGCTTTTGAAGTAAATCGGCCGCCATTATCATTAAGCAAAGATGGAAGGTTTGACAAGAAGGAAGGCTGAAATTAAACTGTGAAGTATTGACATTGGCGAGTGCGAGGGAAGGAGAGAAAGAGAGAGCAATGTTCATCCTGTTTGAAAATGACAACAAGTGTACACATCCATATTTATGCAATCCCATGCACATGAAGACAAAGAAAGTGAAATTAATAAAGGGAGGAGGATGACAAATGGTGATTAAATCCATTGTCTGAAAAAGTGGGTGCCATCAGTACATGAAATAAAGATTAAGCAACAATGAGCTCGGTTGCTTATCACTGTGACCAGCGGCAGCAGAAAGAGAAGTCTTAGAAATTCCCCTCACAAAACAGCTCCTCTCTCACTTATTTTTTTTTTCTCTTTCTCTCCAACTTTTAACACTTTGATTTCTCATGTGAGGAGAAACCCACGTCTGAAAATGAGAAAAGTTCTCCGCAGAGCTCAGTCTGGAGTGGCACAAGTTGATTGAGCCAATGCTGCGAGTGTCTGCAGCCCTGTAAAGCTTCTTTTTTTTTTTTTCTCAAGAAAAGGCCCCAGTGGGCTTTCCATGCTTCTGAGAACGTGGCGGGGCCGTGGCGGCTCCGGCTCTGGCTGACAGGGCCCCCCTCAGGTCCCGGCAGCTGCCAGGATGAAGGGAAAACTGTGAGCGGACGTTCGGTGACAGCAGCTGATGCGGTCGTCCACGTCCGTCACAGCTTTCATTTCCTACGCCGACTCCCCGGCCGGGTGACATTAGTGACACTCTCTTTTAATCTGTTGCAAGGAGCCTGACCTGTGGAGCACATCTCCCGGGGACGAGAACAAACTCTGGGCTTCTGGAGCCCAAATGGAAATGATCACTTTCTTCCGTGTCGGCGTTTCGAGGAAAGCCCGGCCGCAGCGACACTTCTGGTTCCACTGCTTGTTTTTCTTTCATAAAGAGAGAGAGAGAGAGAGAAGGAGAGAGAGAGAGAGAGAGAGAGAGAGAGAGAGAGAAAGAGTCCCTGAGGGGAGATATAAAAGCGGGGCTACCCGGGAAAAAGAGCAAAAGTGAAGAAACTGCAAAAGGCTTGAGTATGGACAGTTATCAGTGCTGACTTATTAATAGAACAAAAAATGTTGGAGACCATTACTCTGCAGGGAGGCATTGGCGTACGCTTTTCTGGTGGATATTTCAAATCCGAGAGTGGCTTCAATCTGAGCTGTGAGACACCCCGAGCTCCGAGGAGCGGCCGGCTTCTCCCGTGTGTTGTCAAAGCCGTTTGACATATTGTCTCAGGAGCGGCAAACGGGTGGGTGTGCCACTGTAGACACAGGCCTGCATTTGGCGAGCGAAATTAAAGGTCATTTTGAGAAAGTGAAAATTAATGTGAGCTATCAATTTCAGCCTTTAAAAAATGTGACACATTTCAGCCTGACACATTTTAATTAGGCCATCAATAGTACGGCAACAGTGGCTAATGGTGCAGAAGACACAACCAGGATAAGTTGCCTCCACTTTAACTGTTGTGGGCACACTGAAAATGGGATCTAAAGTGCTGTGTTGACACAAATATTGAATTTGGAGACAGCTTCTTGTATTATTCCATCAATATGCTCTGACTCTGCTGGAAGTGTTAAAATATGCAAATGAAAGCACCTATATTTGAGGAATATCAATATCACCAATGACCGCAGTATAATATCGAGTCTTTGGATTTCATCTTTTGTGTCATTGTGAGAGAAAATTGGGCCGTCTACATGGATCAGGGATAATGTACGTGATTTAATTAAGGTCTTTTTTTTCACCTAAGAAACCAAAACAATCTTCCTCGTGCAGATTTGTGTTGTCCGAAAGGAGGAACCTTCTTCATTAGCGACACACTCTTTAAACTGTTCCTGCTTTTGTCCCCCCCCCCCCCCCCCCCCCCCCCCCCCCCCCGCTACACTCTTCCCCTACCCTCCTGTCCCTCCTCTCCTGCCCGGAGAATAAATAAGATAAGGTAGAGCAATGAACGCATCCATCATTCAAAGTGGAAAAGGGTAATTTAGCTTGGCCCTCCTGACAGCTTTACAACTTTGCACGCTATTCTATTTTAATTGGCAATCATGAATTAACTGAATGAAAGCCCTGTTCACTGCCAATGTCTTTCTCATTGCAGCTTTTAATTGGGTTGACTTGATGAGTTCCTGAGATAAAACCAGACAATATATTCTCATGATTGGCAACTCGTTTGTTGCCATATAATTAGGCTGCAGACAAATCAAGCACGCCGCCACTTCCTCCGCAGCCCGGCCCCATCCTTTCATCAGAGCGAGCCCTCCCTGCCGTACAGTCAGTGTGACAAGGATATCTGGAGTACAATTCGGACAGGAAAATCTTGTCGGGAAGTGTAATTTTTTTTTTCTTTCTTTTACAGAAAACCAAAACGGAATAATCAAATGCTGCAATAATCTGATTTGAATAATATGTGAGTCCGCTCCAATAGAGCAGTGAGCAAGTCCCTCTTTTTCTTGCTGCTGGTTCTTAATGATTAAAACAATCCCCGAGGCTGCACAGACTCATCCTACACTTTTACATATAAGGTCAAATGTTCAAAGCTTTTTCTCCACCCCCCCCACCACCATTTTAAAAATAGGGGGGGTGGGGGGTGGAGGAATTAAACTTTAATGGGCTGATGAATAAATATTTTGTGTCTCCAGGACTCAGCACTTTCTCCCATTCCTGCAGCTGGCTTAATTAACTCTTCCTCAAGCCTTTTTTTGTAAATTAACACATCTCTTTCAGTGTCCTTCGACATTGTTTTGCCTTTTCTTTGCCTCCTTCCTTTCTTCCCGATCAAATCTGTCTGAGTCGTTCTTTGTGCCGGGACTTGCCACGCGGCGGGACGCCTCAGTTATTCACCTTAGATTCACTGCGTTAACTCGCAGTGCAGGTTTCCCCCCTTCAGATGGAAGTCAGAGCCATAGCTCGAGGCGTAAAGTGCACTTGGGATGTTTTTGTACTTGCCAAATAGTATGTGAATCTCTCCAGAATATATAACTTTCATGTCTGGTATTCAGTGAACTGCAGGCAAAGGAACTTTGGACAGTTCAGCGTCTTCAGGAAACAGCGATCCAGGAAACAGAATTAGTTTGTCTCAGCTGGAAACGGATGCCCTGTACTCTATTACTTTATCTCTGATCCTATTTCATGCAGAGCCGCTGATACCTCTCAAAGATCTCAGACTATAGACATTATTGAATATGCCACCCTTTGCTTTTTCCACAAACTTTTTTCCATTACAGTTTTGTTTTCATCAAATCAAAGCAATATTTATCAAGTGTCAACAAACAAATGCAACCACTTCTTCCAGATGTTTCCATTTTTTAAGAAGATGAACATCCATCACCACCTCATTAAACCGTAAAAATGTTTTGGTGATATTTGAGAGGTTTGAGAGGTGCCAAAACAGTCAAAACAGTGTTTTTCAAAATGATTTAGTGTTCAATGCGACTCACCATTTGTCCCCGTAGCTTGCTGTGCAATTAAGTTTAAAGTACTGGCAAATCAGCCGTAGTAGCACTTGAAAGGCTCCATAATTCTGGAAAGTGAAACCTTTTATTTATTTATTTAAAGATTGAAGTCAACAAGAAACTTTTCTTCTCTTTAACCATCAACTTTACCAGCTAAAATTAACTGGTTTTATAACAAGGATCCTGTAGGAGACCTGACTGTATCATGTAATGTTCTAAGCCTTTGGCCAAACTAAAAGTCAGATCCTCACCAGTTAATTCTCCATAGTTGGGTTTACATTGAATTTCCAAGAGTTCGTTGAAGTACAAGTGAAGCAGTAAATAAGAGCCAGTTACGTGATTCGCTTCTATGTGAACCATGACTTTCCTTACTTCAGATAGAGTTATAACTTATTGTTCAGTGTTTCCATGGAGGATGTGATGCTTGGACACCAGCCGCCTCAGCCTCGCTGTGATTGGACGGCCATGTGACACGTGACCGTGGTGTTTATTCAACTTTCAGTGACCGGGTGGACACAGAGAGCGTGCGGTGCTCAGCATGTGGTGCAGAACAGACAGCCGGCACCTTGTCGCGGTGCTTTGTAGCTCAGTGTAAATACTCGATGCAAACAGTTCAAAAAAATCCAATGACTGCGGGGAAAACCGCTTCGATGGACGCACTCCAAAAAAAAAGGAGTGTCAAAAACCAATTTTGCACAGCCTGGGTTTGACTTCTCCCCTTCAAATGCAATGCAGCTTCTTTCTGCCCTGGTTAAATCTGCCCTATTTTGAGTGCCTTCTAAAGACATTTTTTTGCACAGTCATTTTAGAGACTTTATCCCGAATAACTCCCGCTGTCAGTCAAAGGCATTTCTTCGTCCTGGCTTATGTTGTGTTGTGTTTTCTCCCCTTTTTTTTTTTTGTGCTTTTTGCTTTGGCCTATGCTCCCCTCTCAGATTCTGCCCTGTCACATCTGCCGGCGAGTGATAAATGTGACGTTACTCCATCAGAGGATCATTAAATGTCAGGTCCTGCCGTGACAGCGGAACGGCATGGCAGAAAGTCAATGCGGTGGGGGGTGGGGGTGTGTGGGGGGGGGTTGTGCAGGCGGAGGAATCGCCTGGTGGCAGAGCATGCTGGGAAGGATCAATGGCTCATCTAACACCCGCATGCCCACTCCTGCACCAGGCAGGACCACTCACACCACTCACACACTCCCCGCCTGGCAATGAGGTAGTCCAGCTGCTCCAAATGAGTGTGCACAGTCAGATGCAACCACTTGTGGTGATTTGTTGATGTAATACAAGCGAGGGTGGTGACAAAACCAGAAAAGTCGAATTTTCACTCTGCCATACTTGGAACCTCTTCTGTCAGATTGAAATTACCTCAATGGAAATACGTTAGGAGACAAAGCAGGAGATAGGCGATAAAGACATGGTAAAAAGTAAAAATCTAACTGAAAACAGGATGCATTATATTTTGTATCTCTACAGTTGCAACGGATGATTAATTTTCAATTAATTAGTTGATTATCTTCTTGATTTGTCAAGTAGCTGCTCTAAAATGGTAAATATACTTGGAAAACTGTCAATTCCTGTTCACAACTGCCAAGATATGAGGTCCTTAAAAGTCTTTTTATTGTTAGTTTTCTACCACAGAGACGATTGTGTCTGATTGATCAATAGTCGATTAATCTGTTACCTGAAGCTGTCTCTGGTATCCTCTCTCACACGCACCTGTCCAGTGTGGTGTTCATCAACCCGACAACGCAGCCTGAATTTTAAGTCTTCTCACACCTCTGGATACCATATGGAGCCTGTAAAACTGAGGGCTGGCTTGCGTGGGTGTGAAGATAAATCTAACTGAAACTGTTCAGGTTTTAAAGGCTATTTATACCCATTTGGTTCTAAAACACAAAGGTGCCTATCATACCATCAACACGTGAGCTCCAATGTTGTATTTAGCTTAGCAGGCTGGGATCAGTTCGCCCTCCAGTTGTAAAAATTAAACGCCTCTGTTTGCTTGAAGACGTGCGGAGGCGTTCAAGGACACAGGAGTACAGAAACTCGTCTGAAATGGTCTTTTCCGCGCATAGTTATTTAAAGGGCATATTAGACCAGTGGAGGCTAATGTAATACACGATGTAATATGACTTTTCAAACGGAACTCTAATCTATAAACTTGTATTTGTGTTTGACCTTTCAATATGGATATTAAATCATTCTTATCAGTTACTGCCTTCTGCCACAGGAATTGTCATGTCCAAGTTATTTTTCTTCCCCTCCGTCATGCGCCTGTGTTCCTGACACACGCATCGCCCATATAAAGCAACAGAACAGTGAGGTTATGAAGACAATAAAAAAAACGCCTCAAAGGATTAGTCCTGCCAAGAGATGGATGAGGAGATTGATACCACTGTTTGTAGGGTAAATATTAATTTAGTATAAAGACAGGGGAAAACAGGGGGGGAAACAGTCTCAGGGTGACAACAAGGGACAAGATATAATGTAATATGCAAGCAGCGAGGCACATTTTGTTATCTCCAGGGCTGAGCCACGTGAGCTATTCCAGCCTCCATGCGAAGCTCACGCAGGCTCAGAGCAAAGACAAAATCAGCTGCATCTCTAAATCTCGCAATTAATATGTTAAACTTCCTTTGTTCCAAATAAATATTCGCCCCAAAAAAAAGGCAAGATGTAAAATCCAGACCTGAGCCAAGTTTTTAGTTTACGTGCACAAACTGGATTCAACCTCCGGAGGTCATCTGCTTGTAGTCAAATGATTTTCAACCGAGGGCTGATTTCTACCGTTTCACGTCTCATTATACTAGGCTCTAGCGGATCGTCTCCTAGATCAATATGCATCAGGCATGCATGACAGCGTTGTCAATCTTGTCGAGACCGCAAATTAGTGCATTTCCAACAATTGTGCAAACCGGCCACACAGATCGCTTCTTTTTGTATCAGGGAGCTCTTTAGATTGTTGAGACAGGAGATATTGCAGTGCATTTAACCTAATGGATTATGGAGAAATGATATGATGATGATGATTGAGATAGATTTCCAGGCTCTCCGTCTGAGTCAGTGGTGGATGAGTTGAGCATAACACTCCCAAACTAATTCAATAAGCAGTGACGCACTCAAGCAATCCAGGTTTCATTTATCCAGCTGTGCATACTATTATTGTTGCCATGGAATCGCACACAGGGCAAAAAGGACAACGTTCATTGAAAACAGTGACTCTCTCCCCCGTCTATGTGGTAATAGTCTAAAGGCTATTGAAACAGTAATGCAGCTCGCCTCAAGGAGTGCAAACAGCGAGACAGGCAGAGGAACAATAGGGATTCATCAAGGAGCAGCCTCTAAAGCCCCGGATCCTGACAGAGTTAAATGAATTGGTCTATCAGTGCGACACCTGAGAGACAGTCTTTGGGAGTCTGTCAAGATAAACTCTTAAGGATCTTGCGGAGGGTGCATTGCAGCAAGGTCATCGTCACATTGCATCAAACAGGGCGCTGCGAGAGGAGCTTTTGTTCTCTTATGTGAAGTCCCATTTGCCAGAGGTAACAATTAAGACTCATCTGTCAGCACAGGCTAATGTGTTCATCCCTGATTCTACGCTGGAACTCTTCACTTGCTCATTTGCGGTTTCATAGCCATCATTAAAGTCCAAGGTGTTCCGGCAAATGTTGCTCCCAGATTGCAGCGAGCTCCGTCATTTGGAGCAGATTTTTAACAGATATAATATTAGCGGTCTGCTGCCTTTGAGGCTCTGACTTCTTTTCTTTTTCCTTTATTTTCCTTTTTTCACCCCGCAGCTTGAAATGATCATCTGGTGAGAGCAGCGCCAAAGGTGCATTTGAGTGTCACATGAGTTTGGCACCAACCAATCTCCCCCCCACACCTGCCTGTGTCCCTGGGTCGCTCGTTGGGTTACAGTGAGCTTTATCAGATGTGACAGCTCCGGCCCAATAAAGTGGAGGTCTTTAACAAGTGTTCCTTCAGATGAATCTGCTCTGGGGATGAATGGGAGATTTTTATCTCCCTAGCTTGAGGCAGTCTTTTTCTCAGATGTTCCAGGGTGTTTTATCATAGGTGAAGGTCAGAGTTGACCATCCGGGCCTATCACCATCAGTTATCATTTTCAAATAGGTGCCCATGAAGATGGCAGTGCTTTGAGGCCGATCTTCGTTCACATGAAACAGCTCTAGTACACACTCCAGGCCACTAGTTGGCGCTGTGATTCTGCAATATATTGAAAATGCTACTGCGAAAAACATCATCAATGGCAGGCCCAATAGAAGTTACTTGCACCGCGATGAGGCTATTGCTGATATCGTCTACCCACATTCATGGGATCTTTACACTCTGGAGCCGATTTCCGTAACATCCTGTTTTTCTAGGCACTGCAAAAGCAGCAAAGCGAAATGCAGACAGCAAAAAGGCGATAAAAGTTTCGCATTTTCACCTGCAAGCGCCTTGTAAATGGCCCCTAAGCAGAAGCCGCCCCACTCTATGTAAATTGGAATTATGACGCCAGTGTCACAGAAGCCAAGGAATATAATGGCAATGTCTACTTGAATCTGAGCATATTTCAAGCTGTAATGAAGTTGCACTTGAATGAGAGGGAAGCTGTTTGTGATTCAGCCTGTTGGGAATAACAGACTGCGAGTCAATTCCAGCAGGTCCGTTGGAGAGTGTGGTGGCGAGATAAAAGCAAGGCGACATTGTTTAAGTCTTGATGCAGCACTCCTCTGCCGGGGGATTGCACATTTACAATGTAGAAATCAGCCTCATCCATTGTCCTCTTACCCCCACCGCAAAACTGCGGAGAGAATCCAGACATTTTCCCTTCATCTCAAGATTACACTTTGGTTGTTTTCTTGCCCTGCCTCTCCACCCCTCCCCTGGCCCCTTCTCTTTGAAACTCTTTCATTTCACAAACATCTGTTGGCAAAAGGGAATCCCTAATCTCTCAAGGGCTTTCATTCAAATTTCATTATTGAGACTGAATGCAGATTTGACTTACTGCAGATGCTCCCATGTTTTTATATTGTGTTTTATCCGTTCCTTACTCTGTTTTTATGGATTTATGAGAAAGGAATCCGATGCCCACCATACACTAAATTACAAAGGTTTCGATTCTGCAGTCTGTAGAATAAGGCTTTAAAGGAATAATTTGACATTTGAAACACACCTATTTGGTTTCCTTCAGAGAGAGAGAAGAAAAGATCAATACCACTCTCATGTTTGTATACCGAACATGAGGCAGCAGCCATGAGCCGATTAGCTTAGCTTACCATAAAGACTTGAAAGGAGTGGGGAAATAGCCTATTCCAGCCTCTAATACTCCATAAAAGCACAATTTGTGGATTTACATTTGGGTTTTGGTTGCAACTAAACTCACAGTTTACGGTAAACTTAAATGTGAACAGCTCTGAAGGATAGTTCACAGTAACGTTCTCAAGAACTCAAATGCACACAGACACAGAGAGGTGAAAGGAAGAAAAGGTAACTCAAAGTAAAACTTACCGTAGGAGGCAGAAGCAGACGGGCAGAGAATAACTAAAGGAAAGTGGTTAATCAAAGGCGAATCAAAGTGGTACCAACAAAGCAAAACGACAAGCAGAAGTGACAAAAGTTCACCCAGAGAGACTGGACCAACTCTGGACTCAAAAACAGATGCAAACACACAGTTTGAATACACAGGAGGATATTTAACTAATGACACACAGGTGCAACAGAAAAAAAAAAAATGGGAAATGCACAGACAGCTGGTGAAACCACATGATGTAAAGAGAGACAATATAACGCTCTGTATAATACCTAAAACAATGACGGGAGTGAGGAGATGACCCAGAGAATAATGAATCATTCATGAGGATGACATATCGAAACAAATGATGAATTAATACAACAGGCCAGGAGATACTTGATGAATCATAATGTGATAATTGGAATAACAGGCCAATTATCAAATGCAGATATTTTTAATCAGGCCTCATATGGATCCGTGGCCTAACCTTTAGCATCTGTATGAGACGGCAGACAGGAAATCTTTCTGACAGCTGCATCATGTTGTTTCACACTGCTGGTTTGGTCGGATTCAGGCACCAGTACTACTATGTAGTATATAGGTACAATATATGACATGACATCGGCTTGCTCTGAAAATGTCATATTGTTACAGGTGAGTTTTAAATCATTGCCATGTCTTCCTTAGTTGTTAATATAAAGGTAGAAAAACAAACAAACAAACAAATACTGACAGTGAATTCCAGTCAAGTATATCGATGTTTTTCCCTGGCACCGTCTGCTAGACATAACCGCACTAAAAAGAAAGTCTTGTAAAATTCTGCTGTCCAAGGACAGTTTCTCATGTGTTAATATCCTGATAAATCCTTTTTAAATGTTAAGCAAATCTCTTATTATTCAAATAGCAAAACTGAAACCTTTGACATGTCAGTCAACCCGAAAGAATGAGTGAAAGAGCGCATTTGAACTTCCATCAAACCAAAACACTTTTATTTGACACTTGTACTATGAGTTTTGAGGCAAAGCCAGTCCAAAGCAAAGCCCTTCATAATTGTATTATTCTTTTCCTACTCATTTTGCAGGAATCAGCACAAGGCTTTATGCCTTGATGAAATCACGGCTTCGAGTATTAGCGGTTTTTACTATTCTGTCTTCGTGAATGGCAAGAGGTCTTCCCGAGAGCCGCACAAGGTGACGTGAAAGGCACATTTCAATATGGACTCATACTCCTCTCAAATCTCCATCTACTGGAGTCTTTGCAAACTATCACATTTGCTATTAAAAAAACATGGCCTCCACTGGATGCCCTATTGACTGTGACAATAAAACTCATGAGAGGATAAAAAAAAAAAACGTCTCCGTGTGTGATGGACCGTCTGTCTCTATCCACATTTCTATCTACAAACTTCGGTCGTGATTGTTGACACCAAATACCAAACCTGAAGGCCTTATTCCACAGTTTGCAGATGATATAACACAGTCCAAGGTGAATTTAGGTGGCAGGCATTTAAATATTAAGATAAGATGATCCAACTGTACTTGACATTTTCCGTCTTGCATTTCTCCTATGTATTACCTTTTTGTCCGACACTGGTTCTAAGGAGACAAAACATTTTGAGTGGATTTTTCCTGTGCACTTGTGTTCATTTGCTTAGCTTTTCCCCAGCTCTTTCCCCATTTCCAATGCATTAAGCCAATTCCAGGGATGCAGCCCTCCCATGCCAAGATGGTAACGCCTCAAATTCAAATATCGGTCTTGAATTAATTTGCGTCTTTCATGTGTCAGGACTCATTGTGCCTTCCGTTAATGACTGACATTGACAGCAGAAGCTCTTGCCTACACGGATAATAACAACAACCACAACAATAAAAAAGTAAAGCCTGACAATAGCAGCAGCAGCAGCAGCAGGAAAATAGCACCTTAATAGGTGCATGAGGAGTACTGTTTTCAAGGTGCTTTTCAATAAATTATACAACAGATGTCTCCATTGGAGAGTTTTGATTTCAGGACTTTAAAAAAGAAAGGAAAAACAAAACACTTTGTCGGCCCCTGTGTCCCAGGACTCAGTCAGTGCCTGTGAACTTGAACCAACTTGACTCGAACGAGAAAACCCGAGTTAGTGCAGTCACTAGAACGTAAAATCAAGCTGCTTCGCTGATAATGAATGGGTCGCTGATTTGCTGGAGCTGCAAAATGCAAGACAGAAATATGAGGAGAGAAAACTCCTGCTTCCTCTCACGGACCCCATGGATAAGATTTCCTCTTCTCTCCTCACATTTTCTGCTAAATATGACCCTATTCTGGGTTCAATAGATTGTACGTATGATTTTTGTTAAAGTACTTCCAGCATAATCTTATATAAGTTCAAGTGTATGTTTTCTATGTCTTCAGTAAAGATTTCCAACAATCAGTGGTTTTCTAGTTAATTTGACTTTTTTAAATGACTTATTAGGTCTTTACCTAACACAAAGCACATGATCAATCATCAGTGATGAAGAGGTGTCTGACCTCCGCTTCGAACTCGTATTTCTTGTACCTTGTGGTCATAGCCGGCTGTAATGATAAAAACAATAATATCGCAGCAAAACCTTTGCTTTGGTGGCACAAATGGCAACCACTGGTTGGGCTGAAAATATGAAATCAATAATCATCAGACTGAGCAAAGTGAAAATGGCTTCTTGATGAATCGTTGAAGCCACCAGTGGCTCGGTGAAATGCACAAAGTGCAAAAGTTCACGTATTTGAAAATAAATATGTGGAGGCAGAGTTGGAAAGGTCCCACATACGACCTGTAAGTTTGAGAAATTCAACCATTTATCGAAAAAACTTTGTTTATCAGAGGGCGCACACACCATTAGAGCTACAGCAACAAAATGATAAAAAAAACAAATTTGAGGAGGATTTTGAGGAAATTAAGTCAAAATTGGCTGATCTCAGCTTCTTAAATGTGATTTTTTTTTTGGTTTTATTAGTTTTTTATTGCAAAAAAATTACGGTAAAGGTGAAAAAAGGGTATTAAGAACCTCATTTTGGCTTTTGTGAAACAGGCTTTCCATTTAAAACAGGTTTCACGGTTTTTTTTGTCATTTTATGAACCAAATCACTAATGTGACTAGTCCAACCCAGGAGTCAAAATTTCTTGCCTCGATGTGAAAACGCCACATTATCCCTCAAGCTCTGAGAGTCATTTTGTCCGCTGGTTTATGGAGGCTGCGGATGTGTTTCCACCAGTCTTGTACATTCACAAACGACTTTAATGTCAGAGTGCTCACAGGTATTACGGATACAGAAGATTACACAAGAGGCTCTCTGATGACTTTTGACAATGGTTCACATTTACATTTCAAAGCTTCTATCTGGCTCTTGATTTAAACATGAACCATGTTGGGTGACTCACTCCTTCTTTTTCTATTTCAAAACTTAAAACCCAAAATAATACTTATACACGTCCTAAATCTTCTTCTCTAATACTGTAGCAGTATAAATACCATTCTGTAATATACTGTATGCATTGAGATGCACATGACTGATAAAAGACAATAAAGATGGTAGAAGAGTTTATGCTCTTCCAATGTATTGTCTCGTGACATTACTCTTAATAATCAATTGACATTAACAAACATTATCACCTCAGTTAGCAGCTTCCTCTTCTGATCATCTGTGCATCAAAGTAATCTGGTACGAATGTCATCGGGATATGTAAAGCCGGAGCTTGCAAGCAAACACTGGCTTGTTAAACCGATGCATTGTTGATCTTGCGTGTTTAGATTTCAAAAGCAAAGAGAAGCCAACAACACAGTTCGCTTTGATTATTTCCTTAAATATACAGTATATACATAAATACGACCGCCGACTTGTAATTAGCCGTCTTGTGCAGCTGCTCTGCACAAAGCTCAAACAGAACGCAGGGGCTGTGTATTTACTGTGCTCTTCCGAGCGGCGGACCCTGTCTGTGCTCATTATGCGGCGTCGTGCTGCTGATGCCATCATTGTAGCCGGCGAGAGGCGAGGAGGAGAGCAGGGGGTGGGAGTGAGTGGGAGGGAGGGAGGGAGGGAGGAGGGGGGGGGGGGGGGGGGGGGGGGGGGGCGTCTCCATCGCTGCGTGCTGCGCTAATTCCACTTGTGCGAGTCAATTCAGCGGCGGGCTCAAATGAAGGCACGTTGCATTGATTTGTACCGTGTGTATCTTATGGTCATTTGCGAGGACATTGAGGTAATTGGTGCCCATTCGGAAGAAAACAACCCAGCTGGGTGGCCAGTCCAGACCCACAGAGAGAAAGAGAGAGGGTGGGAGAGGGGGGGGACTCATAGAAAGAAGTAATTGCTTGTAGTTTAAATTGGCTCCATATAAAGTTATCTCACTAGCATCTACAGGAGGGGGAAAAAAAAGAGTGCACTTTGGTGTGGAAATTAAACCGAAAAATTACCACCAAAAGGGAGGCATTCATCTCCCGAACTCACAGAGATGACACAGCCAGAAACAGAGGCTCTTTCAGAGGATCTAAACCCAGTCACAGGTCGGACTAGAGAGGCCAATGGGCCGATGTGGCCTCATCCCACAGTTCACAGATCAAACATCACAGTCTGAAGCAGATTAAGGGGACAGACATTTAGATATCAAGATGAGCTGATCCAACACTGTCTGTTATCTACACTTCTAAGTGTGTTTTCTCTGTGCTGGTGCTGTCTGGCATCTATCTAATGTATTATCTCTCTGGAAGAAATTTGCCCAGCGCTGGTTATCAAGGAGACTTGTAACATTTTGACTAGAGTGACTTGATGAACACATTATTACTTGTTTATAACTTGTTTGACGTCGATGTAATTGGTGTCCACTTGTAAGAAAACAGCCCAGCCGGGTGGCCGAGCCAGACCCACAGAGAGACGAGAGAGAGAGAGAGGAAACTCATAGAAAGAAGTAATTGGTTGTAGCTTAAATTGGCTCTATCTAAAGTTATCTCACAAGCAAGTGCGGTAGGAGGAATGAGAAGAGTGCACTGTGGTGCGGATATAAAACCGAAATATTACCGTCAAAAGGGAGGCATTCATCTCCTAGGGCGGGTGTGGGTGGAGGGCTCGGGACAGGGGCGAGGCCGCCGAGCAGTTTAACCCCTCTCCAATTAGCCGCGGAAGTCCTTTGATTTTAATGCTGCGCCACAGACCAGCAGTACACGTCCCTCAACCCTCATTATTCCACAGCCTAATTTTCTGACATAGCTCCGAGTATCTCCCCAGATGTAACGCTGCTGTTAATTACCGCTGCAGAGCCGCAGATGAGCTGTGTGAAGGACGGAGGGGGAGCTGAACCGGACTCCCCGTTTCATTGAATCTGTGAATATGTATCGTGGTGAAAAATCATCCCAACACCGCTGAGGAGACCTGTGAGGGAGTATGCTAATCAGGCTCCGCGCTCCCAAAATAAGAGCACATAAGTTTAGGAGATGTTTCTTGTTCCACATTAACGGTCATCAGGGAGAGACTCTCATCTGACTCGCAGTCTCTCTCTCTCTCTCTCTGCACCTGAAGTCATGGAGAATATATTCCTTTTGTTTTACGATGTGGAAATCTCATTGTTAACTGACACCTTACATGATGTGCCACATCAAAGTGCTCGAGACACAACGAGGTGCAGTGACTCTCGGAGAAAGGAAAAAAAGGCGAAAAAAGAGAAATCCTGAACTCCGGTTGTTGTGATTCGATCAAGGTGACATTGCTCGGGAGGAATAAAATCCATCTTCGTCTCCGCTGTGCGGTAAAGTCCTGGGTGACAGAGACTGGTGATCCCAGCACTCTTGCTTGTGCGGCTGTGATGTACAGGGGCACCACTAAAAGGCAAAACACGCGGGTTTCATTATTTAAATCAGTGGAAGGAAAAAGACAAAGTGAAAGGGCAGGGATGGAGGGCGGCGAGCAGTCACTGAAAGGCTCATGAAATAAAAAACACCACGAAAAAAGCATTCTTTCCCACACTTCATCTCGCACATCCCCCACTTCATAAAAGTGCCAAGTGCAGCTATTCTGGACCTCGTCTAATAGACCATAACTCTGCGTAATTAGGGCCAACTTAAACGGCAGACACTTTTCTGATAAGTACATAGTTAAAGGGTTATTACGGGATTTTATTTGATTATTACAACAATGTGAGGATAGCTGCGCGGGAGAAGTTCAAGCCGTTATTTTACAATTATAAAGGTCATAAAAAAAAAGAAGCGAGATAACTCTGAGGCACATTATGCAAAAAAAAAAAAAAACGTCTGCAAGTGTAAGTCATGATCTGCATTCTAGGATCTGTAACTCTGTTTATTCTGGTGTGAAATTGCATGCATAAACACGCGCCGAAAAAGTGAAGGCTAACTTGTCGGCCGCTGTTTGTCGCCGTGCAAATCGAGATAAAATATAAATAAATAAATAAAATCATTGATAAATTAGCAGGCTAATTCTATAAGATCAGACATGACCGTCACAGTGCACTCTCTCAGCTCTCCGCGCTCTGTTTTCATGCATTATGATATTTCTGGCATCAAACAGTTTAATTATTCCCCATTCTCTCTGGTGCATTTGCATACAGAATAACTTCCTAATGATATATGACAGAGCGCTATGGTTCGGAGAGGATACATAAGCCCGCAGCCGTGCAAAACTAGCCCGCTTCATCACCGACACAGTGTGTATTTTAAGCCACGGCCAATTATTTTGTTAGTGACCTGTGATGCCGGCATCAGCCTGCACAATATTTTTGGTCTCAGATGATCACTGCGTGTCACTGTGAGTTACTAATTCATGCTGCAACTTGCCTGAGAGAGCCGGCAGACTGGATTACAGCTCGTTGTAGCTCGCTGTCTCAACCAATGAGGGTGATACACAAATTAAGTCAATGCAAGTCACAGGCCTTGCTTTCGTTGGTTTTCAGTATCATAGTCAAACTCTGGAGTCATTTAGATTCTTTTGGTGCACTCTTTGCACAGAATTTCATTTCTGTCTAAGGGGAGGAAAAAAAAGACTGCAAAATGAAATCCTTAAATTGCTTGTCTTCTCAACTGAATGCATCTGTCCATAGGATTGGGAGTTTGCATGAGGCCCAATGTGGATTTGCCATTAGCCTAACTGTTCGCCGGCTCATCATCCCACTAGTCCCATAGTCTTAAAACATTTCACTCTTTACATAAGAAATAGTAAGAGGGAGCTGGAAAAAAATGGTTTTAGCCAAACTTAATGTGTACCGGAGAAGCTTTTTCAAACTCTAAAGTTTGAGGTGGCAGTAAGAGACTGTCTCTTGTCTCAAAGGAATATACCGTAATTTAAATGGGTCATGTTTGAAGCTGTTATCGAATCTCAGCAAAACATCTTTCCATCCATCCATTCACCCATCCGTCTACCTATAAAAGCTCTTTTTATTTTCATCAGAGTTCAGGAAGTCGTTGGCTCTCCTCTAGATGGACATCCAACACGTGACCTTGTATTTTCCGGACTCTCTGACCCGGCAGCCCTGACAACCTGACCCGGCTGTGCACCAGTCAGTGATACCTCATAATATATTGTTTTCGCTGTCTTGTTACCGGAGCTATTACAATCTGACATTAATTTAGCCAACTGCCCATTACAGCTGTCCGGCACATGTAAAGGTTTAGAGAGGCTGAAATGGACATGGAGAAGGTACCGCCCATAAACGTACAGTGGCCGTGTGAGCAATAGAAGAGGTGAGCTGGCCCTGGCAAGGTTACCAGTTTCCAATATCTATGAGAGGCTCGTCCATTTAGGTGATATTGAGTTTTCACCGCGAGGCCCATTTGCGTCCTGTTCCCCTGCTCATTTCATCTGATTTACTAGGCGGTGTGTGTGCTATGGCATCTATTCATCTGTGTTTAACATCTCCAGGGCCACGGGTTCACCTGCCTCCCCACGTTCCCACTGGAGCTTATTAACCGTTGTCGCTAACGGGAGCACTCCTAGTTAATTACATAAATGGATATGTACACGCCAAAATGTAGCACATCCCGGTTTTATCTCCTAAATCATCTCACATAAATCTGACTCAATGTCCCCAAGCAACGGCGCCCAACGATGATTGCATAGTTCTCTCCTGCTTCTTTCGGGGTTATTTTCTCAGATTGGACTCCTCTGCTAAGCTCACATGCTGTGCATTATATGAAGCCTGGGAAAAAATAAAAAAAAAGATCAGACAAATCCAAAATATAGATGAATACATGAATATTAAGCTTCATACTTCTCCTTGAACCTTCACTCCCTCATTTTATGCTTCGACTCTTTAACTTAGCCGTTTATTTCAATCGACACATGAAATGCTGTGTGTAGGCTCTGAGATCCCTGATAATACTCGTGTGTAATCAGTAGATAAAGCGTCCGGGTCCACACAGCAAGCCCACACCAACAAAGTCGGTGAACCAAAGTCGGGTGATCATACTATGTTACGCCTTGAATGCACATGTCATAGGCTGTGACATCGGGTTGTGAGAGTTTTCTCTCTCTTTTTTTTTTTTTCAGCTCTTTACACCCCCACCGAGGCCAGCTTTCAACACCGCGGACACGCAGACACGTTTCCTTTGACTTCCTCCAGGATGGAGTATGTCGTGCGCAGCCTGCGAGACTTGACTGTGACTCATGTGTCGAGCAGCCGCCTCGACGCTGACATGTCGACTCACACAGATGCGTGTTCAATTTGGTGCACGGTTCATGCTTGTTTACATCGATGAACACGAAGTAGAGGAAAACATGACCTCTGTCTGGCTACAGTGTCTGCCATGTGTGCATCCAAAATATAATACATTATAGATTATTAGTCACTGCTATTTCAAGGTAGTTACAGTCTCTAATGTAACGTGTTTTACACTACGTTTGCATTACTATAGAATTAGTAAGCATTTGATAATACTAGAGCGTAGTTTATTGCAGCTGATTTTACATTCAGTGGAGGGTGACGCAGCTTAATGACAGCAGTAGGCCCCCAAAGCTACTAACAGCTTGATGTAAGAGGCAAAGTAGAGGTTCATGATGCAGTACATTAAGTAACAACGGCCTTCCAAATCACAAAAGCAAACAAAGGATCAAAGTCTGGTGAGTTATGATAGCGACACTGCAAATATTTAAAGTCTGGGCCTGTTCCTGTGAAACACAATAGAGCCAGAGCCCACTGTAATGTCTATCTATCTATCTATCTATCTATCTATCTATCTATCTATCTATCTATCTATCTATCTATCTATCTATCTATCTATCTATCTATCTATCTATCTATCTATCTATCTATCTATCTATCTATCTATCTATCTATCTATCTATCTATCTATCTATCTGTCTATCTGTCTGTCTGTCTGTCTGTCTGTCTGTCTGTCTGTCTGTCTGTCTGTCTGTCTGTCTGTCTATCTATCTATCTATCTATCTATCTATCTATCTATCTATCTATCTACTAGGAAAGTTAGCACAAAGTTTTATTGTGTGTTCATGTGCGTGTTCACAGTAAATAGCACAGATGAAACAACACAGCCTAAGGTGGATTTAGGTGACGGACATTTAAATGTTAAGATGAGTCGATCCGGCAGCACTTGTTATTTACACTTCCAGGTGTGTTTTCCCGTCTGTTGGCTCTACAGCGCCGTGGTAAATGGAAAGGCTTAGGTAAAACCATCATTTCATAGACGGAGCTTGATTGCTTTCTGGAGCCGCCCGATGCAAAACGCGCCTCGCAGTGCAAACAAGGAAGAGGCGAGAAGATGGATGGGCGGCCGGATGCGAGCACACTGAGCCGGCTGCGTTCACTTCAGCCGTGAATCATCGTCTTTAGAAGCTGATCCATCACGGGAAATGAAAAGTTGAGGTGGAAGGCTTCTCACCTGAAGAAGCTGCTCTTAATGCAGTAAATTCTGAGCGAATAGATGCATGTTTGTCTGCTTTACCGCTGCACTGGGCTGTAGCATCTAGTGGGACTTATTTAAAGCTCATGAAAAGCAAAGCAAAGTGACCAGCAGCGAGACAGTTATTAATATTTTCTTTTATGTGCAGGAAAACTCCCACTTCCCTCTTAAACGCGCGTAACGAAACAAACAAAACCCAATGAAACAATCAAAATTAGTATAAATATGCTGACAAAAGCCTTTGATGCTTAATAATACATGTTGCTGGATAGTATAAATAGAAGTCACAGGAGATGGCATTGTGAAGCAACTTCTCTAATTTGACTAAAAGTCGCACTTGCTTTCGAGGTAAAAGTCGGAGTGGAAGCTAAAAATACCCGTATTTGATGTTAGCGCCAAAGGAAATATGCACACAGTTTTTTAAGAAAATACTTTTAAGAAAACACTAATTTGGTTGGCGTAAACACGCTTCATGTGCTCTTTAAAGACTCAGAGAGAGATGCAGGAGGATGCTTTTCATTAGAATATTGTTCATGCTTGATGAATCCTCATAAATTCCAGCAGACGGTAAACAAATAAAGAGGTCCTTCCTTGTTTTTTTTTCTCCCCCCAACCAAATGGTTAATTGGCCTACTGCTGCGCCTGTGTAGATTTTAAAAGTTCACTCTTTCTAACCTCGTTGGTAAAAATCAATTATTTCCTCTCAGCCCTGAGGTGCTTAACACGTCCTGCGCCTGCATGCAATCAGCAGCCGCATCTCGCCGGTTTTCATAACCAAAACAAGAGAGAAAAAAAAGAAGAGTGTAAATAAATTGAGTAACCCGTGCACACTTGACAAGTAGCCAAGGTTCAGACCCCAAGCACGCAGGGCCGAGTGCGTGGGAGGGATGTGGAGGGGCCGAGGAGGGAAAACAAGTCCAGCTGTTTGTGGCCGAGGATTCATCCCGGGAGTGGTGCTCAAACGTGTTATTCTAATTGTGAAGCATGAATTAGCAGCCAATGCAATCTGTTATGGGATGTACTGTACATAGTGCTTCATTTTACATTGTAGTATCAGCATAAAGTGGAAAAAAAAAAGGGAAGAGGACATAAATTAACAGACACAGTAAATACTCTTCCACCCCCTCCAGCACAAGCCCAGCCAGAGTCATGCCGCCTGCCAGTAGGGCAATTTATTATTCCGCGCACCTTTAATTCTCCATCCGTTTCAAAAAGGAGATAATTGGTCCCCAAATCCTGTCAAAATCTTCCAATCTGTCCTTGAAAGGGCCCCAGAATGAAAAAAAACAACATTTTTATCTCATCTGCACCCGACTAAAGATGTACGGCGAGTCCAAAAACATCCTCACATCCTCATTTATGAGTGGATTTCAAATGTAGAACCGATGATAAAAAACAGCATTAATTTGCATCTCAGTCATAAAATATGACACAAAGTGTAAAGCAAGGTTTCTGGTCAAAGGTATGAGGCTATAGTACAGTAGTCGCTTAGTTCGGAAGCATAAAGTAAGTGAGGGATGTGAAGTTATGAGATCTTTGTGTGGGTGGCAGGCAAGATAGTTGTGAAAGCCGGTGGTTGCCAGATAAGTATGACAGAATGCAAAATGGTGCCGAAATGTAGCGTAATATTGACACATCTAAAAACGGGATCGTGAAAGGGCTCGCTAAAAGCCATCTGAGACATTTTTGACGGAACCAGTGTTCCATAGCTTCCAAATGAACTAAGATAAATACTCTGTTCAACTCCTCCAGGTGCCTTTTATCAGACTCTCTCAAAGTGAAGTGAAGCTAATAGTTAGGCACGAATCAAAAGACAAGCAAGTCTTTCTTTGTCAAGTTGCGGGGAAATTCAATCGGGGAAGGAAAGGGCTGTAGTCGATGTTTCAGGGATTCTTTTTCTTAGCGAGACAAAACTGTGCGAAGGTGGGGTAGGGGAAGAAGAGAGGAGGAGGAGGAGGAGGAGGTGGGGGATTCATGCATGAATATGAGAGAGATTTTATTAGACATCCCAACTGGGCGAGACGAGCAGCTGCTGTTGGTGACCCCGCGCCGTCTCCCCCGTTATGTGGGGCTTCGGGGTGACTGGTGCAGAAGACCCGGCTGCCCGAGTCACTGTCGGCCCGGCCAGCTCAGCCCTCGGTGCAGAAGAATATTAATCCAGCATTAATATTAAACCTCCACAATAAACCGTAGCGCGGCGGCTGAATTGAAGGCACCTCCCTCGCTCATCTCGCATTCGGCTCTCGCCCGCGATAGCTGTCGCTCGCCGTGTCGGAAACGTTTCGAGCGGAGAGTTTTAGCGGGGGGGCCGCGGGAGGCGAGTGCAGAGCGCCCGAGTTAAACGCAGATCGGAGAACAAAGAGCGTCGAGGTGGGGTTCAGAGTCCGACACGCACGCAGGTAAGCAAAAATAGCTGCCTTCTCGCACAGCTGTTATTCAATATTCAAACCGACTTGGCGCTTTCCACCTCAACGAGAGCATCCATTTATTATTTCACATGCACAGTGGAGGGCAAATTGAACCCACCCAGGCCTGCGTCCGAGCTTAGAACAATATAAGGACGACATAAGACTTTCCTGTCCAAGTATAAATTCATCCAAAATTCAAGCTCTTTTCTTTTTCTAAATCCGTCCAGGAAATCTCCCGCAGAAACAAGTGAGACGTCTAAATCCTTGATAGTTAGACGTGTGTCATGTCAAAGACCCTCACGTCTTTCTTTGTAATTGTACCTTCGTTAGTTGCCGAGGGGAAGCAGCGATCCACGCAGCGATAAGCCCCCCCGGAGATTTCCCGTGGAAGTCTGTCAACTGTTTATGCGCGAAGGTCTCTCGTTGGGTGGAGAATGGAGAAGAAATGAAAGGATGAAATGAGCCCCTGGCTCATTGTCACGAATGTTAATCGCCGCGTGCAGATCGATGGTTTCATATGAAAGTGACTTCCATGTTCTCTCCTTAAATGTCACCTGGATTGTCTTGTCCGCGGTGATGGCGGGTTTTATTTTGTCGTGTGCGGCTGCAGGATAGAAAAGCCTCCAAATCCTCCACTGATCAAGGCTTCATAAGCTTCCCGGGTCTATATAAAGGAGATTTTGCCGGCGACAGAGCAAATGGCCTCTTTACAGTCGGCCGTCTGCGCTCAGACTTGCCTGCCGGTGTGTTTTGGGAGGCTTGGCATTTGCAGTTAACACCTGAAGGAATCTAATTAACGAGGGACCGGAGTATTTAATCACGTCTCACGAGTTCACAGTGCACCCTGTACTTCATTTATTAAAAGTGTTATGACTTTAAAATAAAGCCATCATTCATTGTCATGGCTCGGGCGGTTTATGCACTGCGAAGGTCCGATATTATAATGTAAAGAGTTTCTACAGCGGGCATGAGGAAGGGAGGAAGACCGGGCTGCTGAATAATGCAAAGAGCAGAGATTTTAAGGGAAGGAACTCTAAGAGGAGCTCAACCAATGTTACTGGTCAAAGAATATAATGTTCAGTAGTTTCATTGTTGTATTTTTACGCTGTTGTATTTTTACGCCGCTACATTTTACCTGACAGCCAGAGCTAAGACTAACTATTCAGGCACAGAATTAAATCAATTCAAAACGAGCGTAAATCACCTGTTTCCAACATTTCTGTCTTGTGTCAACCAGAGAAAAGGCGCTCAGCAAGATGACAGGATTAGACCTCAAACAACACAGAAAACCTGATGGGAGTACGGCTTTTACCTCTATGAAGAGTATTCAGTCGAGGATGTGGAATTTTAACTCTCTTACATGTCAAGGGAAGTGTGAAGACGGAACTTTTTGTGCCGAGGAAGTTTTTTTTTTTTAATTTCCGCAGGTTCTACAGAGCGTGATTCCCCCTCTAGACCTTTCTGTGGCTTCATTTAAATAAATATTGAAAGCCCAACAGGGTGAGAGTATCAAACATCAACCCCCTCCTGAAAAAAAAAGAAAGTAAAAGTGGAAGAAAGGTGCAAAAAGACTTAAAAGTACAGATCTTTGTTTCTAGCCCTGTCATGACTTCAGGCCAGACTAAACCATCCATCCATGCCTGCTTTGTACCATAATGGTGTCACAGGGATCTGCTCACAAAGGCCAAAGGCAGAAAAATCACCCTGGACAGGTTGTCAGTCCATCACAAGACACACACATTCTCACTAGCTGTATTTCCATTCCAGTTTTTCGCAGAATGAAAATAAATATTTCAACAATTTTTACAAAGCACAAAGCGTTTCTGTTGAAGAGCTTTTTGCATATGAGCCGTACTTCTCCTAACGTCTCTCGACATCCCATAATTCCTGGAAAAAAGCCTGTCTCACGGGACCCTTCATAAGGCTTTGACTGTCAGGATAGGAAAAGTCAGTGAATGCATTCTGGTCATGTGACTGCCTATGTCATACCAGGTGATAATGCCACAGGAATGTTTCCAATGTAGTTGTATGATGCACACCATTTGTAAGTGATACTTTTTACATTAATTTCTGTGTTCCCATTATTTTTTCTTTTGTAATGCAGACACACCTTCTCACTTTCACACCTGGGGTCAATTTAGAGTCTCCAAACACACTAAGCATGCACTTTTTCAGAGTGTGGAATGAAACTGGAGTACTTGGAGAAAACCTCCACACAGAAAGGCCTTCGGTCCAACCAGGATTCGAACCGGGTCGAATCCTGTTGGACCGATTGTGAGCTGATGATGCCACTTGATGCCAACGTGTAGCCCCAGACTAAACCACCATGACATAAATGTTACAGCCAAATACTTAAGCTTGACAGTCAGATGGTACATGTACTGTACTGCTGCAGTGCAGTACTGTGCTCAGGGCTTAGGTGTTTGATGCCGGTGATACCACCACTGCTCTGTGCTGCAGCGTTTTTTACAGTATTTTTACACCACTGCTTTCACTTGAGCAACTGACTTATTTATCCTGACAATCGGTTCTACATGTTGCATATAATTACAATATTTAGGGGCACAATTCGTGGCAGATTGAGGTAGATGTATTTTATGTGCTGCATCCATTAATTATATCCAGTAGGCTGCTTGTGTGATTAAATGTGATTAGTCTGTGCGGCTCCTGATTTATTCCCTGCCGTTCTGGCACCAGATGTCTAATAATCACACTTACACCGGTTCTGTGGTTGCAGTGATACAACCGACGCTCTTGCACATGTTTTTTTGTTTTTTTTTCTGCGCTTATATCTCTGACGTCCAGATGCATGACTTACTTCGGGAATTAGTCCAATCAGGGAATCAATCTGAATCAAATGTGGCACGCGGTGGCAAGAACCACGTGGGTTCCTCCACTGATGCTGATGCATGGCCGTCCGCTCGCTCTGCAATCATATAGGTTTCAATTCCCAAGATTGCTAACTACATGCATTAGCCACGAATGCAAATAGCATTTGACGGGGATCAAATATGGCTGATGCCGACGCAGTTTTCATTAGTGTGTGTAATTCATTAAGAAGGTGGGTTCAAAGACTGAAACTTAAAGTGAAATCTTGTTAATTTCTTCCGTACGGGTTTGTAAAAGTTGTAATGGCATGACCCAAAACGCTGTGTTTTGTATTATTTGTGGATTATATCCAGTTGTTCAACTTCGAAAAGCTGGTGCCGCGTGATGAAAGAGACTAATGGAGGGAAGCCGAGGCACAAGGTTATGCATAGATCTGGCCCCTTGATTATTGTGTGAGTGGCAGCAGATTTTTCTCCTGCATAGACACAGTACATGCACACCACCGAGGGATAAATGAACGCAAGCACATGCTGAAACGAAATGTTTATCTTAATTTGCCGAACTCAAACTGTGTGTAAATTTGTGACAAAACAAACAAAGTAAATTTCTTGCAAATGCAGCTGGATGTTCTGCAGCAGTTGCTTTGAGGAGGGTGGGGGAAAAAAAAGAGACAAAAACTAATCAAAACAAATGCCATGCATTAGTTACAAGTGCCCGGGCCTTGGCGAGAATACAGGATGTTACAGCCCAATGACTTCCTCATTTAAATTATGACCGGGCACAACAACAACAACAACAACCCAAGACAGGACCACAACCAAGAAGCTTCAGGCCATAGTCCAACAAAAAAAGTCAGAATTTCAGAATAAACTGAACACTTTAACTGAATTTACTCCACATTCTTTGTGAACCGCAACATGAGTTTTAGGTGTGCTGAAGAGTAGTTATCACAACTCACAGGGTGTCACGTGGTCTCTTGTAATACGCTAATGTGATTTGATTGGAAGTGCCGGGGTTCAGTCCCAGCCCCCTGCTCTTTGGAAGTATCCTTACTGAAGTATTCCCAAAGCTCCAATCCCAGCATGTGAATGTTTTTATGCAATAACGTCTATGTATAAATAGTGGATAAGGCATGTCATGTCAGCTTTATTGTCAGTTGCTACTGTATATATGTACGGCATACAGCAAATTGCTGTATGTCTTGCATATTGCTATGTTGCGGTATTGTTAATATTTCACCAAAATTTACATTTCAAATGTTGTACAAAACCCTGTAAAGTATAAAAGAATGTATCACATAAGTTTTACATCCATACTCATGGACCCATGGAGCTACTTAGTGATAAGCAATATTCAGTATAAATATGCAACAGGAAAACTAATTTGATTACATAATTATTTGATTTTTCTTTTTTTAATTGCAGTTTGGTGAGCCATCACAGGGCCCAGTTTGTATTTTTTGACATAAAGAAGAAGAATTAGAGTCCAAATGCCAAATGCCAGGCAGTGTTGGCAGGGCATGTGTGAACAGGCGTTACCTGGCTCTTTATCCAGGGAGGTGGGCACGCGTGAATGGCTGAAATCACTCACAGACCTGGATAGGTTTATCCAGCAATTTGCCAGCAACTACAGTATATGTGTGAAAATGGGTTTATAAGAACGTGTCATCAGTGTATGAATGAGTGTGAATGGTCGAAGGTGCTGGTTGAGCGGGCGGACTTCTCAGAGTAGCCTGTGCCACCGGCGTATGGAGAAGAGTGAACGGGTGAATGTGTCTGTAAAAGCGCTTTGAGTGGTCGTCAAGACTGGAGAAAGTGCTATATAAGAACCGCTCCATTTACCATCTGATACATCTGCATGAAAATAGCATGAGGTGTCTGCGGGAAATGGCTGCCTGAAGCGAATCGCGCCAATTTCTCACCATTCCAAGGGTAAGTGATTTGGAGACTTTCAGCCCTTCTTACTTTAATCACTTTAAAAATGAAGCTGATTAACAGTGGTGGTAGGAGGCACATAGTGCAGCATATTCCTCTCTCCCCGCGCAGCCTATTCTTTGATGTTGTTGTTTTTGTTTGTTGCACCGCCCCATCATTTGAATATCACACAGAGAGGGGGCTCCTACTCGGCCACTTGCTGCGCCTTTGTTGCCGTGATTAAAGCAGGTGTCGCGCAGGGTTGTGTTTGTTAATGACAGTTTGCATTTAAATAGCTGTCACTCGTCTGTCAAGGGGAGGGGAGGAGGGGAAAAGTGTTTGTTTCCGGGCCTCCAACGTACTCCGAATGCATCTCTTTTACATAAGCTTAACCTAGCTTTGCAAATGAGCAGGCAAAAGTTTTGCAGGGGAGTGTACCTGCGAAGAGAGTTTCCACGGATGCCGGCAAGTGATGCAAGTCCAAACTTGAAAGGCATGATGAGGCCAGGCAAAAGGTAACCCAGTTGAAAGTATGTGTTTACAGCATCAAGTTTTGGAATGTGTTTTATTAACGCTTGTTTCCGTTGAGCAACCTGGTTGATGAATAGGAGCTGAAGTAACAGGGACACAGAGTGGCTCGGATTCCTGTGTAAGCCTCAGCACCACTTGTCATCTGAACTGCCTGTGCAAGGCCCTTCATTACCTGTCCTCTACAATGAATAGAAAAAAATGACACCTGACACTTCAAAAATGATCCAATTTGGTGCTTTTTAATGAACCAGCAGTGTTTGCCTCTACCTTTTGAAACTGGTAAAATGGTCCTTTTGTTCACAGTTGATTGACATTACACAAACCAAGTGAAAAATGTGAAACATCTGGGGTCAAAATCTAATGTTATTAAAATCCAGAATAAAAATACTTTGTACTGCATCCAGCCGAGGACCCAGCCTGTGAAAAAGTTTGAAGTTGATTTTTAGTTTTGGTCTAATATTTGCATTTAACAACGAAATCAGTGTCTCATAGCATAGCAACCGCATAGCAACCACAGCCATAGCAACCGTGTGCAAAGGATCCGGAAGGTTATGGAGGATATGTATGTTCCTTCTAGAAGGTTAAGGAATTTGGAGGAGCCATCAAATTGAGATGTCAAATGTATAAATATGTTCAGCTGCAATTAAAATCTCCATATGTTCTCAAACTAGTTCCTGAGACCTATTTCTCCTCTGTCCTTATTTATCAAGACGACATTGAGCAGAGAAGTTTTATATTCGCAACTGCCACACACCCCTGTGTTGTACAATAAATTCTGGAGGCCCAGGAGTCTGAGATTTAATGTGCTGAGGTATGTGACATGTTTCCTAAAGTTTTCCCGCATTTTAATACAAAGTCTGAGAGCGGATCTCGGTCCACAGAGACGGCACCACAACACACGGTGTTGCTTCCCTTCACAGGATAGTGACAACCAGGAGCCAAACATGACACATTTTTGCACACCGAAAACAGTTATGTTCCCAAGTCGTACACAAAAATTGTATTTTACAGGACGCTGGAAAGAGTGCGAAACTGTTGAGAAAACAAATTCAAAATGGCAGCCGAAAATCAAGAGAGATGCCTCGCTTAGGCATTAACTCTAATCAAGGCGCGAAGGGTGCAGGACCCGTAAGTCAAGAACAATTGTATTGCCCTTGAAAAGCAAATTCCTCCTTACGATAATGGCCCCGCAATTGCACAGTTTGATTGTTTAGCTGCCCTTGATGGGTCAGCAACAAACACTCAGCCACTCGCTCGCCAGCCACTTTCATCATAACAAAGTTAGTAAAACAAAGTGGAGAAAGGGGAAATTGCCTTCTGGAAGTAATTAGCCGTAATCATGCTGTTGCCGTAGCTATTGGTGGCATTAGGCTACCTTTGCTGTTAATCACTGTTTGTTTATAAGCACCCAGGGGTCGTGAATATTTAAATATTAGCACAAACTTCAGAAGCGGTGGCTTTATGGATATGTAAAAAAAAAAAATCACACAGGCTCCTAAAATGACAGGAAAAATACGCTTTTCCCAACGAAAAAAAATGGCCGACTCCTTGCTGCATAGCTTCTCATGCATCTTTTTTGTGATGTGCTCCTCAAATCCTCTTCCCATTGTTTCACAAATATGTATCCAGTCTAAATCTAATTCCTTTTATTAGCACGGAGAAACCGGGTTGCTCATTACACTCACCTATTGATTGCCGCATCCTGACAGAAGGGAGATTAGCGGTCAACTTTCAACACCTCAATCAATAATCATCTCCCTAATTGGGTACTAGCAACAAGAAAGTGGACTCACTTGTCACACAAACAAGGAACGAAAGGCTAAAATCCAGCGTTTCCAGACAGCTGGGTTTTGGCTGTTATTCATCCGAAGCGTGCTCCTGTGCCTTTAATTTGAAATTAGGCTGCTGTTCTCATTAAGGATGTGGCATCGCTGCTGTCTGTAAAATACAATGATCCAGAACTTACTGAATAATGCTGCAAATCCCATAGGCCTGAGGCACATGTTGTCATTAGTCTGCAGGCCTTCTTGCGCGCAGCCCTGCAAAGATGCGAAACGAAAAGTCCAGGATAACTGAGAATACTAATGATAATAATAATGATAAAAAGGCCTACACCGTGTAACTATTGAAAGACCTGAGGGTGGGAAATTAAGAAAAGAAAAAAAAAAGTCTGTACTTTTCATATTTCAGCTTCACAAGGTCAATGACACTCAAGCTGAGCCGCTTCGATTGACTCCAAAACACTGAAAAGCCTTTGCATTCTTATGGCGCACATGGCATTTATCTGTAATTGATTTGTCTCATCCAGTGTGAAAGCCTTACAGCAACACATTCCTCCCATCTCTCTCTCCCTTTCTCTCCTTTTCTCTCCCTTTCTCTGTGTGCGTTGGTAGACCGCGCCTCCCATCTGGCCTCCCATTCAGCCAGTGAAAGATTCAAGAGGAAGCACGATGTCGCGTGGCGTCGTCTCGCCTCGCTCTATCCAGACAATTGAAACAAATGCCTGTTTGAAACCAAGAGTTTCTGATACATTTATAGATAATGCAAAGCTTTTTTTTTGATAGGAGGACAACAACCATCCCATTAAAAATGCCAACAATGTGGTCGCACTCAAAAGCAAAAAAAAGACAGAATAGCAGATAAAGATTTTCTTGTTTCCTTGTTGACAAACAAACAGATAACAGTGATCGGAATGGATTAGACATAACTGGAGTCTGGTCTGGGCGAATTTTGTGAAATTAGCACCGTGTCTCAGAATTAAAATACTCGAATTGGCAGAAAAATACGTTTTCCAGATCAAGTTTGTGGTTGAGAGAAGCAACAACATAGAGCCGATAGTTAGAACGATTGATACACAGAGGTATAATTTTGAGAAAATGGAAGGGAAGGAAGAGCTGTTATTGCTTATGGCTGCAAAATGATCAACACCATCACATATAAAACAGTAAGAATAGACTGTGTGTCTGTGTAGACAAGTGGGAGGTTGTGGACACAGAAAAAAATGTGTGTTGTTAAGCTAAGTCAGCACTAGTAACTAGCTCTGAGAAGAACAAGCTAAATTTACTTATTTTAAGCTCTTTGCTTGCCTGTGTGCTCTTAACCTTTGTTCTGACTACATGATTGCCTTGGGGCCAGCTGTGTGAGTTGTTTTGCTCTTTCCCATGGTAACGTAACATCTTATAACACCGCTATCACGTCACGAGAATTGTAATGTTCACATAGAACACGTCTGCAGTCCGCAATCAGGAGTTGAGAGCTTTTCTTGTTTGTTTGCGCTGTGCTTGTTCAAGTAACGCAACATGAACTCAGCCCCGTTTCTCCTATATGTTAAAGGGAGCTGAGAATGGTTGAATGGGGTATTTGTCCTTGTTCTCTGGAACATGGATGGTATGGAACATTGGTTTAATCAGAAAATACCTCAGGTGCTGTTTTGCAGCTATTACAGTCTATCTCTGCACAGATCCAGAACCCTTCACTACTTTTACTTATCTCCCAACCACAGGTAGGCGCTAATGCTAATTGGCTGCCTTACCTGCCACTCAAATGAATGATCACATAATATTTCGAAACACAACTCTTCCCTAAACTAAGATTAAGGGATACATCGATGGAGCATGTCCAGCCTTATATGTTTCAAGGCCTACATATTCTACACGTTGTGTCTCTGCTCAGATCTGCACAATTCAACACTTCAAATGGACGTGCCGGACATAGGAATGTAGCAATAAATGTGAAATTTCCCACATTGAAGGTTATTGTTTAAATTTTAATCACCATGGTAACCGGCAACTGTAAGCATTACAGGTGCCACGTTATGCGGGCTAAAGCGGTTCAATATGAACAGTTCGTATGGTGTGATAGCATGTGGGCTCTGGGTAGCCGAGGAGGACTGTGATGGAGTTAAAATTTAGAAGAACACTGATAATGTTGCACAGAAGTCCACAGTCCTACATTTCTAAGACATATTCATAATTAGGTCTTCAAAATCAGGTGTTTATTTCCCTTCCATTTAAGCCCTATCCTGTGATACCATTGAGCCGTGGGAACAAAGGCACAGTCCCTCTTTTTTAACGTCCATACTAAAACTGCCCAATTTTAATATATTTTTTTCTAACATTTTAACAATACCGTGATATATACGAATAACTGTGACAATTTTAGTCACTGTCTTACATCCCTAGCCATACTGTACATCTTTGGTATACACTGTTGTTGTTCAGTAAAGTGAAGGTAAAAGTGTTTTCTCATTCTGGGCCCCCATCCAGCCTGGAGTCCGGGTGCTGACCGGACGCTGCAGGGGACAATTTTAAGTACTTCCCGGCAGGAGATCCACAGCACTGAATTCCCCTCCACTGGTTCGACCAGCTCCCAGAGGACTGTGGGTAAACACCGCATGTCAGCCCCGGGGCCAATTAGCCCGCGAGATCAGCCCAGCGAGAGGCCCAGCAGAGCGGGGAGGGAGGGGGACTTAATTCAAAGAGCAGACTCAGTGAGAGTTCAGCTATCCTAATCGCTGAGAGAGCTCAAGTCTCAGGGGTGCCATCCGAGCTTTCAGGAAAAATAAAGGAGTTTTATTGTTTCCTGAAAAATGTATAAATGGTGAAATAAAGCGTTTTGCAAGAATCGCGCGAGGCGCCGTAATCTGAAAAATAACAAGCCGGCGAGAGGTTGTTAGCCCGTGACCCAAAAAAGGCAGGTCCGCCCACAAAGCTTTGTTTCAGGCAACGCTCGGAGAAATTGAATTTTATCTTCAGTTGGGCGCCGATTGAGGCTCGTAAAGTGTAATAGCGTTGCAAGTGTGGGAAACGGAGGTTAACGGGAGAGCATGTGAATCACAAAACTGTTAATTAGGGACTGCACACAGTATCTAAGCAACTGTTGCAGAGCACCGGGCGGAAATGAGATATTTAGCAGGGAACCGTCCTGCTCCTGTTGCTCTCCAGTTGACCTCTGACCCGGACACTTTGCTCCGTATCCGTCACGTTTCAGCGGCAAGATGCTGAAACCACGTTTCTGCAGCAGCGGCAGCAGCGGCAGAAGCAGCGCTCTCACACTCGTTTCTTTAATTATTGCTTTCTCAGTGAGTTTATATTCCCCACCAAACCCCCGCCGAGCAACCGGCAAAACACATCAGAGACTGAGACACCGAGGCAGGAGAAAACACAGACGTGAAAATACCACGTGCTGTTGGCTGAACTGGAGATCAGATCAGGATGCAGGATGTCGCCTCGAGCAGAAAGGGAAACAGAAATCGTGCAATTATGTGAGATCCATATCTGCTCTTAATTACGAGCTGCCCGTGGCTATAAGGTCAAGTACGCGCATACCAGCAGCTATGCATATAAAAAAACAAAAAAAAACAACAGAGTTAGTATATCTGAGACTGAGCTAAGCTAGTACAACCTGCCTCTTCTCTGCACTGGCAACTATGTTATATGAATTATTGTTATGGCTCCAGTTTGTTCTCCCGACACAAGAGAGGCCACAGAAGATAAAAAAGCAAAAGAAAGACTACAGGGACCAAAACAAGGACCCTGGTCAAAGCAGCAACAGGCGGACAAGGAGAAATTGACACTTTGATGTCCTGGACTCGGCCCTTGGGGACAGTCCAGCATGTAGAGTCACCAGAGCTCTGAACTCCACACCACTGCAAAGCTACTGACACTTTTACTCTGTTTTTTATGCAAATAAATAGACATAGAGAGACATATCTGCCTTGCTATGTTTTCACTTAATGATATAAACACATACTAGAAGCAGCCTAGAGACAGTCCTTTTGCAGTTTGGATCGCAGACAGACTTGCAAGACAGTATATCAGACAAAAGTTTGTTTTAGAGGTGGAGAAAACACTGGTGAGGTCTCACTCTCCACTTTAGACCCCTAAATGAATTGACTGGGATTGGGAGCAGGACCAGAAACTTGAAAGCAATGGAGGCCAGAAGGTTAGACAAGTAATTCATCTTTTCATGATAAACAATGTTGCTGTTTTTACCTTCATACCCCAAATTTTAGATTTTGATACTCAAGTCAGTCTCATAAGCAGCATGCAAAGGCCGGGGTTAGTACTGGGACACATTTTCGGGGCAAACATACAGTGTTTTTACTTTCCCTGATCAAACCGTACAACCTCACCTTGTAGCGCTGCCAGACGTTGCTCCCTACCCAGGCCGAGGGCCCTGCAGCCACCGCTCAAATTAAAAGAAGCCAGATCATTTGGTTGCTTTGGCTCCACAATTGTAAAATGAGCTGGGCATTGATTTCAGGGCAGCAGACACGTCTCTTCTCGCCGACTGAAAAACTCGTCTGTTGATCATTTGCACCTCGAACCGTCGAAAAGAAAACAACAACAATCTGTTATTGTCTCTAAATGTTGACGCGGTTCAACTTGTTTGATGAAGTTGTTGATTCTCTCTCGCGTTCATTGATCGAATGTCAGACAAACGTAGAACTGGAGTTTTTGTAGCTTTTTCTTTGATGTATAGTATAAAATGGGGTTGTGTTTATCTATAAATCTTCCAAGCTGTTCCTTAATGCAGCACCTACATTATGTATTGGATGCAAGTTTTTATTTCCTTTTTATCTAGCTTGAGAATACAGATTGAAGAGACCCCCAGGACACACTTTTGATTCCGGGGCTGTAAGAAATAAGCCTGACTAGGCCGGAATTGATTTGACAACCACTGGACTCAAGAGTAAATTTAGGAGCCCGGCTCTTATTTTCACCTCCAGCGCCGTCCTGATGCTTTGCTCGTTGCCATTATACGAAAGTTTTGGGCAGCTCTTCAAACACCACTCAAGCACCGCTGAGAGGATCCATCCAGTGTGACCTATATATGTATCATTATTTATTTTTTTGTTATCCTCCATGTCATGATGGTTGATTGTGGACTTTGGGCTCGACACAGGCCATAAACCTTCACAGACACAAGCAGACTAACAAGACTTAAGCATGTCTGCTCCGAAAACGGCGAGCCAGTGGTTGCTCCTTCCCCCTCTCTCTCTCTCTCTCTCTCTCTCTCTCTCTCTCTCCCTCCCTTTCCATCTCCCTGCTTCACAAAATGAGAGGAGCATCTCAAAAAACTGTGACTCTATAACAGTAGCCTGTGTGTCCCTGAGGATATCGAGCCAGCACGGTCTGCCAGTCTATCACACAGGAGCACACTGCTTTTGTGACAAACTGGCAGCCTAACATCTTTCATTCGTGTAGCTCCTCTGCGCTCCTCTTCCTCTCCTCTCCTCCGTCTTCTCCCTCTTCCTCCCAGACAATCCTCAACAATAACCTTGCGTGCGTGACTACACTGTGCTCCCCGCTGCTTTCTGTTGATTCGGGGCGGCGCACCGGTGGATATCAGTGCTCCACAACACTCCACATTCATTTAAAAAAACGCGCCGAGCGCACAGGCTCCTCTCTCTCTCACACACACACACACACACACACACACACACACACACACACACTGAGAGAGCTGCTGAGACGTCACACAAAAGGTCAGAGCAGGGATTTAATTACTTCTCATTGTGCGCCACATGCGCGCAAAGACACAGGATAACGGCGCATCTCCCAGCAGAACCTCAAAGCCGCATCTTTGTCAAAGTTTGTCAGAAAGGATCAACTAAACAATCTGTTTGAACAGGTGAGCAGAGGTGGACAGACAGGCCGCTTCGGACAAAACAAATAAATAAATAAATAAGATTCCTTCAGAGGCTGTATCCATTACAGGATGCATGAGAGGTGGGTGAGAGGCAGGGAGCATGCAAGGGGGGCTGCTCCACTGCACACCACACAGCCTCTCTTTACACTCTAACTGGCAATTGCTAAATTCACACCCGCGTCAGTCTTCTTCACAATTTGGAGCCATGTCAGGTATCTCCTCGCGGACTCCCCAAACTTCCCCTGCAGCCACTGATGTCTCCGGCTGAAACAGAAAGGTAATTCTGTAGTCTGGTGGCGTGGCGTTCTGCTTTTTTTTTTCTTCTTTTTCTTATAGCGCAGCAGCCTTAAAGATTCATGAGGGAACTCGCATTCAAACAAGCTTAATATCCGTCCTGTGTTGTGCTAGTAACAACAACAACACGAGGCTGGAGCAGGGGGAGTGAATCATACTGCCCCAGTGACTTGGAGGTGGCCAGATATGCAAATCAGTGCGAGTTGGTGCAATAGATTATTCAAATGCATAGATGCTTTGCCTTTGGGGTTGCCCCCACTGCCGGGCTGTGGTCACTCCCCGTGTGTAATGAGCCCCCTCCTTTTTGCTGTGGTCCCTCTGCAGCGTCTGAGGAGGAGGAGGAGGAGGAGGAAGAGGACGAGGGAGGATGGGGGGGGACACATGGGTGACACAAGGTGATGCGGTTTAGCCAGCAGCCCAACATAACAGCAGAATGGCCGCGTCCTGTCTCGTCCTGTAGCTAAAATCACAGATAAAAATGTCAAAAAGCACAACTGAGGCAAAGGGATTCAAAGAGTAAAGTGAAAAAACCCTAATGACCCTGTGGAAATTCCATCATGCTGGCCATTATTTCAAGAAGGGGAATTGGAAGAAGAGAAACACATTACACATAAAAGGACCATTTGCGCCTTTACGTAAATAGTTGGATATCTTCAAAGAAACAAGTTCCTGGCATCCACCACTTTTAGAATCTCATAACAAAAATAGTCAGATGGGAGTTTGATGTGATTCAATTTGTCCAAACCCAAAACTGAGGAAGAGGATTGAAAAGTTACTCTGATATCTGTCATTTCTGTCATGCAATGATGCTGCAAATGTTCCATCGTGTTTCCCATCAATCCAGTTACTTGAAAAAGTTCAACTTTCTGCATTTTGTATATCATGTATTTGCTTCCATGTACAGAGAAACATCAATAACTATCATTTTGATCGATCCTCCATCCAAATAGAGTTTCAAAGTTGTGTAAAACATAATGTAAACTGTCTTTAACGGCAGTGGTTTTACAAAACGTTACAGAATGCCAATGTGGTAACAGACATTACATAATCACATCTTTCACAAAACGACAAGCCTCACCCAGTCCCTGAATGTGTAAAGACTCAATCGAGTCTTTAACCTGACGTGTTGTGAAGCTCTCTCCTGCAACGTGCAGTTAAAAGCAAAACATTAAATGTTCGACATTCAGTGGAATCTCTGTCAGAACGGATTTGTGATTTCTCACACTCAGGCGCGGAGGTTGGAGGGTTTGGACCCTTCGCAAGATCCAACACTCCCGTCGATTAGAAGTGCAAGGTGAGACTGGTACAATTTGCATGGTTATTTGTCAAATTAGCGGTTAATAGGAAGCCCTGCCTCGCTGCAGTTTGATCCATCTGCCACCAATCTGAGGCTCTAACTGCTAATTGCAAACGCCTACACAAGCACCAGGCAGGGATATCGATTCCTCAGACGTCCTGAGCCACGGTGAGAAACCGACGGCGAAACTGGGGCGTTACAGCACCAGAGGAGGAGGAGGAGGAGGAGGAGGAGGAGGAGGAGGAAAATTCACACGGATCGCGCACACGTTGTGAAAAACTCCTTGGGCTGTAACACGTAGGGACAGGTGACGAGAGGCGGTCGAGAGGGGAGGGGAGAGCGAGAGCATCGCGTGCTCACCGGGAGGAAAAAGTACGGCATCAGCAGATGTAATTAAATCTTGGGTATTAAAAAGCAAAAAAAAGATTAAGTGTGTGTTTAACGGATCAATAATGATGGACAGACAAAGACAAAGAAGATTAATCAAAGTGCTGAGAAAATTGAGCACTTAGCCGAGCAATTAAAGTGTCAAAGAAACCTTGGTGGGACGGCAAAAAAAAAAAAAACAGTAGGGTAAATGTAAGAACGGCTCGGAGGGTTATTACTTAGGATTATGACCATTGATTTTGTCTATATCAGCGTGTGAGCGTGATGTTAATATTGCTATTGATTCACCACTTTTGAGCGGCTTTTGATAGACACCCGTTCACTCCGCCTCGTCCCGCAGAGCCCCGGTTTGAGCTTTCATTACAACGTCGCGCCCGGTCCCTCGTTTCCTCAAGGAGGGTCATGAATATCGATCCAGATATGAATCACAAGTTCAACACAGGCTTTGATGGAATGTGTCTCAACTCTCAGGACTTCTTTTCTTTTCTTTTTAACCATTGTTATTATTATTATTGGTGTAATAGTGCATCACAAACAACTGGGCCTGAGTGCCTCTAAGTCAATATGGCTGCCGGCCAGGACAAGCTAATTTCCTTGGCTCTGCGTCAGATGCTTTGCATAAGACAACTTGAACTGACTGACAAAAAGAAGCCAGGGAGGAATGAGAGAAGGGCAGACTGTGTGGAAACCAACCCGGCGGACCATCGTATAACGCCGAACGTACGGCACCACGCGTCACTGCTGCGCGTTATTAGCGACCGCAGGCCTCCGCTGCCTAATGATGACAGCTTATGGTAACAAGCAGGAATAAGAGGCTTCCTGCCTTTTCCATTCTGATTATGGTTATTGTTGTTTGCTGCGGTTTCCTACGCCGGACCCACAGGATCTGCAGACTCAATCTCCTGCAGCCTGCTTTGTTTCTGGCTCTACTGAACCAGAAAAGATGGACTCTTAGTGGATATCTGGGGGCTTTTCTGCCTCTGATGGTCTCCCTTTCCTCTTCCTCCTCCCCCCTGTGTGTTCAATTTCATTACACTTACTGACACACTTCTAGACATTAAGTGTGTGAAATTAGGAAATCAAGCGGCAATGCTATCTCAGACCATCGCTTAGTCTCGCAGTGCTATATTGACTGCACGGCGTAATATACAGTGGGCCATTGATTGCTGAATATATGCATTCTAATCCGACTGTTACGTCACGTATAATATCCTCAGATTGGACGATCCCGCCTCCTTCTCGGGCATAAAAGAGATTATTTGAATAATTTGAGTCTGTAGCATCCAATCATGGTGGCACTTAGGGGAGAGCCGCTTTGATTGCAACACGGCCATGTTGTCATTTCCAGGTTTCTCTCTCTCTTTCTCTCTCTCTCTCTCTCTCTCTTTTAACAGTAACGTCTCCTTGTTGCCTCAGTCACTACCTCTTTACCTCTTCTGTTTCATAATATCCCCCGCACGTGGCCCCTTTGTAAAAGCGATGGGGGAAAAAAATGATGGAGGACGTGTCAGGCCGGCCCCTCTTTATTTGTCACGATGATGCATGCAGTGGCCGCCGCCACGTCGGCATAACGAGTAGAGTCGAAATGCTAAGTCGATTAATCAAGTAGGTGATCTGCACGGGATTATTCTGCATAAATTTGGATAATCAATACAATCGATTGAAGTTATTTCTTAAGCAACCCGGGGGCCGAAGGTTGGGCCGCTCCAGCTCTCCTTATCTTAAATTAACCATCTTAGCATTACAGACTGAACAAAACAAGGAATCACGTTCATCTACAACTAATTTGCCGCAGCAACTACATATTAAAGGAAATGTGAGGCCGGCTGGGGATTATTTCTCAACATAATGAGGTTGTAAAACATTACATCCAGTATGCATCACTGAAATATTGGCCGACAGTATGTTTCATTTGTTTTCCGGCAAAACATCCCACCCTGCAATAAAACATCCAGTCACTCTGACTCCAGTGTTATTCAACATTTTTATGGTTGTATTCAGACACTCCTGGCACTCGGTTACCAAGAGGGAGAAGTCAAAGATTCTGGCGTGATTTGATACACAATGCATTTATTAGCTGGCAGACTGAGAAGGAGCTCATCCCAAATCTGCATTTTGTTTTTTTGTTGTTTTCTTTTTTATTCTGCTCTTCCTGATGTCTCACAGACCAGACATGAGGAGTCAGACAGATGAAGCTTCCTGGAAGCTTCAGGAACCATCCATCGGGTCCACAGCATCACCTCCGGACACCTCTGTTCCTCACCCGCTGCAGCTTAAAGCGCTCCGGGGGCTCCGGGGAACGAGCTGGATTTGGATTGAATCCGACAGCACCTGAAAGGACCTGAAAATCACCTGATAACCTGAGCCACACAGACCGCATCTTCAGTCGGCCAGTCAAAACACCAACAAATCACTCACTTGGCCTGATCTCGCTAGAAATTGTGTCTCTCGCAGCATTTAAGCCAGGATTGAATTTCTCCATTTTTTTTTTGATTTGCAGACCGCTTACGCGCCAAAAAGAAAGTATTGGGATAATAAAGGGACTGGAGGAAAGAGACCGTTCTGGATAGCCGTGTGTTGTTGCTTGAGCGTATTTGCTCATGTATAAAAACATCTTTAAATTCATGGTATTTCGGCTCATTTCCACTCCTAGACATCGTATACCTTTGTAGCTCATTGCTTGAAACCCAACTCTCTGCACGCACACACACACACACACACACAAACACATGATTACCCACACACCACATGTAAATACTGCTGAGACACTTTGAATGCGATGTGGAGCCACAAAGGTGGATTATCACGATACCACTCTTTAAATAGTACCATGCACCGTGTAACACATCTATTCTTGCAGATCTACGTCACTGTTTACTACGGAATGGGGTCAAGCGAACGTTTTCAGCTACTTTACACTAAAAGACTTGTAGTATTGCACCAAATCTTTATGAACAGCTTAAAAATATGGTGAAAACATCTGGATGAGATACGGTATCGCATGGGAGTTCCCTGAGCTTACCAGATTGCTTTATTTGACCTTTCAGTGGGATTTGCAGGGATCTGTTTGTTTATCTCTTATCTTGAAGAAAAAAGCACTTTAAATAAAGCTGAGATGAATTAAACACACGAGAATCACGAGGCGGGGTTTGCTCTATTGTCGTGGAGCAAAAGTATAAATAAATGCTAAAATATTAAATATAGTCACTCGAAAACCTCATATGTCACATTCAAATGATGTTAATGTTTTATATGAACCCGGTGTTGTATTGTCAATCATTCATTAACTGTTTAGACTTGAGTTATACTCGCTTCAGGGGGGAATTAATAATTGATAGTCCCACGCTCATAAATATTCTTACGACCACGTTGTGAGCCATTCATTCATTCTTTGGATAAAATATTTACCTGTTTTTGGTTAAAAAATGATCCAGTGACAGCCTGTGTTTTTACGCAAGTCGCGATTTATCGTTATTAAAATATTCTTGAAGCTTTTTATCCCGCAGATAAACCCTCTTCACGTGATGCATCCCCTGACATTCTGACTGACACGTTTTGTGATCTAATGCAACTGTTACACATTGTTAAAAACACACACACACACACAAGCACACACACACAGAGAGAGACAGACACACAGACGCGCTCTGACAGCTTCATATAAATATGCTAAATTGACTTTTCTGCACTTGCATGTGCATCTCTGACCTCCGTGGCATTTACTGTATTGTCCTACAAGGCAAATTCCAGCCATCTGGTACTCCAGGGCAACTTCATGCAAATGTTAAGATGTACTGTGTTTGCAACTATTATCTGCCCCCCCCGCCTCTCTCTCACCACCACCTCCCCCCTCCTCCTCCCCCCTCCACTCTCTTCTATATGACAGAGAAAAAAATAAAAAAAGCGCCTCCTGTTACACGTCCGATGCTGTGGAATTAGATTTTGCCATTTGAGAAGACAGACAAACGGCGTCTCTCTCTGTCAGAACATCAGACATCACCTCATCGCGCACTACACCAGATGTACTGTGGAGTCGCATAATTATACAAAGAAATTGCAGTTATTTATGTTTCAAAGGCAGCAGTTCAAACACTTTGGTGCGCCCCTCGCCCCCTCCCTCCCTCCCTCCCACCTCCTCCCAGCCTCCTGCTGCTAGATCTGCTGCTAGATCTGCTGCTGCTGCTGCTGCTGCTGCCATTGTTGTTCCTGTTGTGTGCGTCGCCTCGTCTCCCTCCTCATCAGTCGCTGTTTGTTAGCACGCTCGTCCACCTCTCGCACCCATATCAAAGCCCCGGGTGCTTAATTAACAGATCGTAATAAAGTCGAGAAGAGAGGGCGCGGGATTGAAGTGAAAAATGACCCTGTGTCTTGGGTGAGGGCGTCTTTCTTTTCCTCTCTCCCCTCTCTCCCTATAGTGAAAGCGAGAGGTGATGATGAATCATAAACAGGGACTTCAGAGCGCCCTGTCAATCACTTCTAAAGAGAGGCCAGCATGCAAACTTATAATTATAGAAATAATGCAAAGTTCAACCATCAAAGTGAGATGAAAAGGGGTGGGGTGGCGAGGGGGGAGAGGAGTTGGAGATGCGGTCCAATTTCTGATGCATTACTGGCCTCTAGTGGCGAGTGACGACATGAGAGTAATGAATTGTGTAAACAGCAATGAGGCTGAGGTAGAGGCTCTCTCTCTCTGTTTACTGTAAGTAAATGATATGACTCACATCAGGTGTCTGTGTTTATGGGGGCGCTATGGACTGCTGCCCCTAATGAGGATAATCATCCTGGCAGAATTTCACTTATTTCCCTCCGATAATAAGAATAATAATCGCACATTAGCGTCAGAGGAGGAGCCGGGATGAATCAGGTGATGAAACACAGTCAAAAAAAAAAGAAGCTCCATCAGTCTCAGGCTGGAAGCAGCCTCGCCTCGCAATCTGTTGAGGTGGCGGAGTTGGAAAGACAAACATCTTTTCCACAGGTTGAATAATTCATGTTTCACCTGAAATCAAACGCCACGCTCTAGAGGTACAATATGCAGGTTTGCGTTAAACGAGACCTGTTAAATCACAGCCTCTCTCGACTCTCTTCAATCAATGTTTCTGATTGACAAATCCCGGAGGGGGGTAATAAACCGAAGTCCAGGGGTCACTCTTCTAATTCACTCCAACCTGCGAGTGGAACCGCATGCAGCCGAGTAAGGCAATAAGACAGTCAGTCATGATTACAGCATTTTAATAACGACATACAGCAACAGTGTGGACTCTTCTCTGGTTTCTCATATTGAAATAGAATTTTTTGAGGTTTTTTTTACACCCGTATCTCTCATTTCTTCGGGATCGGAGCGTCGTCCCTCACCGCAGGGAATATTTCAATTTCCTTGATGATCCGCTTAGCGATATCCTCGTTGTTTGCTGAAACCATCCTCCGAGACATCAGATCGAACGGTCCGCCTGAGATTGTTAGAGGAAGCTCTTATTAAGAAGAGTTTTCACCACAAAAAACACATTTTCCCCCAGCCTCTCTCTCTCTCATTAACTTTGCTCTGCATTCATATCAGACACTCTCTCTCTCTCTCTCTCTCTCTCTCTCTCTCTCTGTCTCTCTGTCTCTCTCTACTCTCTGATTTGAAAGCAAAGCTCACCGTCCACATCCAGGAGGATTCCTCCCGCCTCTCTGACGATAACCGCCCCGGCTGCAATGTCCCAGCAGTGGATCCCGATCTCAAAGAAGGCCTCGACCGCCCCGGACGCCACCAGACACATGTTGGTGGCGGCGGTGCCGGACCCGCGGAGCCTGGCGGGACACATCAGTGGAAGATCAGACAGAGATAAACCAAGACAAGACAGGAGAGTAAACCAGAGCCACGGGGAGGAGAGTCGTGCTGTCATGATTGTAGGATTATTTAAAGGGGACCAAGAGTGAAAAAACACAGAGACTTTGGCTTTGTTGAGTAAAAACAGTCTAGGAAGATTTGACAGTTTTGCCAGATCAGATTGATCAGATTTCCAGCCCACACTGCCAGAACTGGCAACACTGAAAGATGAAGAGCATCTTTGGACAGTTTTCTTACCAACTGGGCTACTTTTGATTACGTCAGTTGGGAAAAAAATGCTTTGGGAGGGTATGAATAGTCTTCCCCCCCACCCCAGATGCCACCTGACTAACTAGGGGAACTAGAGAATCTGATAATCACTGCAGTTGTTACTTAACGGATCAGGACAAATGGTTATTTGCCATCGGCAACTGGTTATTTGAAGTCTGGTAATTGGTTGGATTGGGCGGGTTTTAAGTCATGACTGGGCTGGAAACCATTAATCTGATCTGGCAACACTGCTCATGTTGTCAGTCGTGGGTAGATTTGTCGTGGTGGAATGACTGGTGAAAAACTGAACAGGTTGGAAATGAAGTTCTTCCTCAGTATCTGATTCCTCCTCTGACTCTGGCTCAAACATGTCAACCCGATAGCTGTATCCCTCCAGTCACTACTTAGATTGAAACAAAAAAAAAAGACAGATAAGCTACATTGTTGAGAAACATTGATTCATGGGATCATTCGTGTGCGGGGCAGGCAAGACAGCCAATAAGAGTAAAGCATTATGTGTGGCTGCCAGATAAGCATGAAAGGGCACCAGATATTCCCAGACATACCAAATAGGATTGTAATAGGTGTGTAAAATAGCACCTGGGGCATTTCTGATAGAATCAGTGATCCATAGCTTTTATGATGAATTCACTCATTCTATTCATCATCGATCGGGCTTTATCCATAACACTGTATGTATAAATTGCAGATCACGATGAGACGGGAGCAACTGCACCCTGAGTGTAATTCACATGAATAGACCCAGAGTATTATTATGTTTTACAGCTTCTGAACCTGATGTCTTCCTGATTATTTTTTCTTTATTCCTTTTGACAGGGTTGGTCACGAAGTTAGTTCACAGGTGCCTCATCTGACATTCTTCAAGAATTTCATTCCAAAGTTATCATAATTAATGGCAATTTTATTCATGTGAACGTGATCACGAAGTAACAGCCCTAATCATACATATTCCACTTTTATCTGAGCTGACATTGATGCGGACACCTACGGCTTTCAGCCAGGTTTTTTTTTGTTTGTTATCATGCCACGGTCATATGCACAGCCTATTTTCTTCCATTCTGAGCAATAACATGCTCATCATTATGTTTTCTTTAGTTACCTATGGGTCCCATGTGCAATTTCACAATCAAACTACTTCCACATGCGCCCTACTTTATCTGCTTTATCGGAATAATGGCCGTCAGATTATAATGATAGCACGTAGCTGTTTCTTCGCAACATTACCAAGAAATACACTTAGAAACATTTCCAATAATAGATAGCAGGTTAGGCACAGTACATGTTGTTTCCTGTAGAGCAACAACAAGTGGTGCTTAGACGACACAGACACTGTGAAGTGGCAGTGTTTGTCTCTGTTTTGCAGCACGTGCCACTTCACAGAAACGATGCATTAAAAAGCCGCTTCTCTGTTCTGCTCGGCAGAGCAACGACATCAACAAATGCAGCGTGCAGAGCACTCACCCGTGCACGGGGATGCAGAGGATCCTCTGCATGGTGGAGAAGATCTTGGTGACTTTATCTGGGCTCCTGTCTGTCCCGTGCTCAGAGATTATGATGGACTTATTGATATCTGCAAAGTTGAGACGGTTGCAGCTATGAAGATACACATGCTCGTATGTATATAGAAAACCAGTCAAAAGAACTTTTTGATCTTCACCTTGCTGCAAAAGTTTCTTCTCCAGATATTCAATTTCAGTTTTAAAAGTCACCACAAATGTATTCTATCAGTGCGGAAAGCACACTGTTTACTGCGTTTATGTCCTTGTTTTCATCACTTTTTGTCATGTTCAGATACCTAAGGTAAGAAGCCTTTTAACAGCTTCCGCACAAAAATACGCCTCTGTTACCTTTTACATCAGAAACCTGAATTTGTTCCTCGTTGCAGAAGGCTCCCTGGCCCTTCCTCGCTTTATACATCTTGTCCTCCAGGCAGCTGTACACCACGCCAAACTCCAACTGGAAACAGAAGTCATTCGTTCAGCGCGTGCTCTGTGTGCTCAAATGTGCTTTTATGGCTCGGAAAGTCTGGTTTGATTCCACATACCTCTTTATTGACTGCAAAGGCAATAGACACAGCCACAAATGGGAATCTGAAAAAGGAAAAGATGCACATAGTACGTGTTAGTTTATAGTAAATCACAAAGTACATCGTGATCCTCGACTACAGGGGTTAGATAGTTGGCAAGGCTCATTTCTGCTGTTGCTTTTAGGTATATTTTGTGTATATTTGATATTTTCTACCTCAGTCCCAGACATTTTTGTGTTTTTTTTTTTGTTTACTTCATTGTTTGTCTGTGTGCTGCTTCTAACTTATGGTGCTATACTGCGACAGGAACTTGAGTTTCCCAGTGCAAACTTCCCTTGGGGATTCATAAAGTTTCTATCAATTTATTTCAAAGTTAGGAAGGCAGAGAAGCTGCTTCCTCCAGCCTTTCATGCTATTTCCTGCACATGTTGCTGAGCACAGACACACAAAAGAGGCACATCACTCTTGTAATCTAACTCTGAGGCAAAACAAGAGATAAAGTTTATCACCCAAAATGTCAACTTTTGCATGCAAATGAGCACATTTTCACACGACATTAAAGGGGAATTTGCATCTTTATATATATCTCTATATGACTCACTGGGTCAAATTACACTTGTAACGCGCATATCTCACCCGTGCACAAAGTTTGTGGTGCCGTCTACGGGGTCGATGATCCACGTAGGTTTGTCGGTCAGGATGCATGCTTCGCCCTTCGCCACCGACTCTTCTCCAATGAAACTGCAACATAAGAGCAATGTCATGCCTGTGGTGACCAGCTCATGCATGGAGTCGTTCACACGTGTGTGTCTGTGTTCGCTCTGACGTCTCACCAGTGCGTGCCTTCTCCAAATTTCTCCTTGAGAGCTCCGATGATGATCTTTTCCACCCGCTCGTCTGTCTTGGTCACGAGGTCGACAGTGGAGCTCTTTGTCATGACCCTGATCTCACTCTCACCGGCTTTCCTGATCTCCTGCACCACACAATCACAGGCTTCAGATCTCGAGTTTAACACAGAGGTGTCTTACGATACAGTGCAAAGTCAAATTAGGGGGATTTAATAGAAAAGGTGTACGTACAGCTCCAGCTTTTCTTGCCACTTCGACGGCAAAGTCGTAAGCTTCTTGCCATGGATCGGCCATTGTTTTACTATAGAGAGGGGTGTTGATTACTCAGGAAAAACCTAGGTGATTGTAAAAAAAAAAAAAAAGTTAGTCCACATGCATAAAAGTGCAACTTCCCTAAACACAAAGCCGCTCTGGATAAGTGGATGCCTTGTCTGTCAGAGCTAGGTGTGAACGCCTTGTCTCTGAGGCAAACAAAACAATGTCCGTAAACCTGCATGCTTGGCACACTTCTCTTTCAAAAGAATTGCAGTTGCATAACACTTCCGCAGCTGGCTGGATGTGTGTGAGTATCTGTCCTGAGTCGACGTGAATCACCACCACAGGCCACACAGTTTAGGGTTTACAACTTAAAGCGCGATTAAGAAACAGCTGTTGGCAAAGGTGTACGCCTGGTTTACGAGCAGAAGCAGGGCCTGAAGAGTCAAGAGGTTCACACTACACACCCACAATTGAACGCTATTTAGTGCATCAGTTAGAAAATACACAATTGAACATACTTAAATAAAAGTATTGGTATTCAAATGTACTGGAATCATCTTGTACTTACTTATTTACTTACATTAATATCAGGTAAATATCTCATAAAGTTTAAAGGTTTTTGCTGCAGGACAAACAATTTTGCAGCAACATCACTGGCTTATAATCACAGATGCGGTGATGTGTGAGTGACTAATGCTTGTAAAAGTGTCACAACCTCTCAGTACTTCATGTATTGCCCGGTAATAATGCGTAACACCGTGTCACAAAAGCCAAGCTGGTTTTTATTTTCTGTGATAAACCTGAACACGAAAACACAGTAAATGGAGAGAAAAAAGTTCAGTGCTAACAAGAAAGTCCCTCATAATTATAATCATAAATGAACTGTTTTCTACTTTGTGTCCCAAGATAAAAAACTTTTTGTTGATAAATTGAATAAATGATGAAAGGATAAAAAGATAATAATCGATCCAGTGCAGAGAAAAAAGGCACACTGGAGTGCACACACACACACACACACACACACACACACACACAGACAGACAGACACAGGAGTTCTCATGCAGGTCTAAAATGAAAGAGTTCCTCACCTTGTGAAGTCGGATGGGGCTGTCAGAGGTATGGCTCCCGCAGGCTCGCACACCTTCCTTTTGAAAAAGTTTAAGTCGCCTCAATGCAGAGATGAGGCAACAAAAAACTGGCATGACAGAGTGGGAAAAGTACTGGCACCGCCTTCACGTGTTTCTTCATAGCAACCCCGAAGGAGAGGAAAAAAGAAAAAAAAAACACAATCTGTGCTTGTGAATGAAGACCTGCATCAACATGACGCCACATTTTGCTGCAGCCTGAGTGAATGCTGGACCATTTCAGTGGAAAAATTTCTTTTGCGGGGTCTCTTGTGGAGGTGTCACAGGAGGACACACCCTGCTGTTTATGTCTGTCACATACTGCACATACGGTACATCCAGCAGCTGACAACACCACTGCTCATTAAGTCCTGAGCACACATGGTAGCGCATGTAAAAATTTCCACTATGCATTCCAGCCCTGAGTCAGATGTCCTGAGTCAAAAAATCTGAAAAAAAGAAAAAATCTCAAAAATAGTTATGACATGACATGTTGGATGACACACCATCCCTCTTTCAGGTTTCCTGTCAGTTTCACAGTTTTTCAGCAGTGGAAAACACTCTGAGAGGTTCCTGCATGAGTCATTGCAGATAATCTGCGTGTACACATGTTTCAGATCTGCTCTGAACGGACGAGCTGAGAGAGAACAAGCTAATTGCACACAGATCCACCCTGGCAGCCTGGAATGAAACGTCTTAATACTGATGTATCAGAGCAGTTCATTCCTGCAACTTCGATTGTTTGGGCATGTAAAAGCATGCAGTGATCACATCTCATCGCCATCTCACAGACATATGAACCCCCCTCCCAACCATCACCCTCCCTTTACCATCAGAGAATCACCTCAAGTAGGAGTCACAAATAGACTCATAAAAGTAAAAAAACTCTTTAGGGCAACTTCTCTCGAAACATCTGTATTGCAGGAGGTTGAAGTCTGCTGCAAGACAGATTGTTCAATTACTGGTAAACGCTGCATGTTTCAAGAAAACAATGTGACCACACTTTTTTTTACAAGCTGTAACAGTGATGTGTGGCCCGGTTAGAAAAAAGGGGAATAAACATCGACACCCCTCGACCGTGGGTTCTGTATTACTATGGAGATTACAACATCACTGTTTTCTGCATTGTCTGATATCGGTTGGTAAAGAGCTGCCAGACACAGTGCGAGAGGCTGGTCGAGACATGACGTCCCATCGCAGCCACACCTTGCATAACTCAAGTTTCCGTGTGTTGAAACGTCTCGAACCAGTTCTGGCTGTTTGTGGCTGCTGCACCGGAAGCCCTGAAGCTCGCGCCGAGTTTGATTTCTGAAGGAAAAAGCACAGGAGGAAGTGTTGCACACTGAAAAGACAACAGACCTCTGCTGAACACACATACACACACACACGTATGGGGTCTCAAAAGTTTTGGTTTGACCGGGAGCAGCCGGTCAGGCCTGTTGTGCACTTAATATAAGAGGCTCTCTAAAATGTTGGGAGACAGGCTGAGGGAAGTGATAGGACGAGCAAAACAAATACATCAGACCCGCCGTCTCGCTGGCAGGTCTGTTATGAATAATTTATCCTGGATGACGGATGTTTTGGATGTTTGGTTCCCTGGAATCACAGCTGTAACCGAGGCCTGCCGCGATCCTTGGAGTTGCTGAAGGTCAACGCAGCACTCTGAAAGATAAGCAGAAGCTTCCGGACGGGTTGTTTCCTGCCTTCAGTCCTTTGTAATCTCCACACTAAAGCCCTGCTCGATTGCAGAGCCGACACCCATGCAGCCTCCTGATGTTCGACCATCAACAGAAAGATGAAGCCGGTTGACATTTTCGCCCAACCTGAGGAAGAGTTGTTACGACTGCTTCTCACGCTGGAACAGAATAGTTTGGATCTGAAGACTGAACAGACAACACGGATTTGATCTGAAAGATCTGAAAGACAACATGGGTTGTTCATTCATTATCTGAGCACTACAAGACTTTCGCCAGGATATCTGCAGGAATCCTGAGGTTAATTCCAATATCTTCAAATTCAGTTTCAAGCATTCATCCCAAACTATAATCAGCAACACATCTTTAACTTCTATAGAGCGTAGAGCACAACAGCACTATCACACCTACTGCAACACTGACTCTCAATTAGTTACCATAACTATACTAATCCATACACCACACTTTTTGCTGTCAAACTATTTGGAAAGAGCTTGAATATCAGCAAAAAGCATCACCTCATGAAATCCCAAGAAAGCCTTTTTGATACTTTTTCAGGGCCTCAATTTTCAATTTATCAACTTTTAATATGTTCTAAGACCCTGTTTTGAGAAGATTTGGAGTCACACGCAAACCAACTGTTTGCAGAAGAACTTAACTGATGACAACTGAAAAACTGCACTGTGCCTGATGAGTAAAACCAATGAAGAGCAACAGGAAACTCTCATGAGAGAGGCTGTAACCCTACGAGGGATAAAGGTTGAAGGATAAAGATTCCTGTGCCAACTGGTCATGATACTGACTTGATGCAGAGTCGGCCTGCTGACCAGTTTAAGTCAGCTGGGGTTCACCGTCATATAATGATGATGGAAAAGTCTTATGGTACTTTTATATAGTACTTATAGTACCAAAAAACTTTTAGGGACAGTCAGAGAGTCACTCTATCCTCTGAGGACCATAAATAAGTGTGAATCCCACATCCATGAGACACCATTTACGCAGAAAATGAGCCAAGCTCAAAAAGAAGAGCAGATTGTTTGACAAATGTCTACAGAGCTCGACTCTCGGGGTCTCAAGGGCCGCATCGTTTCAGATGAGGCAGGAAAATAACAGCCCTGCCAGTTTTCTCAAAGAACAATGGATGGGACTTCCTGCTGCGGTAACAGGACTTACAGTAAAAAGACAGATTTTAGAGCTGGCATAATGACTCGCTGAACAAGGGGAGGAGTGGTTAAAAAATACCAAACGACCAGGACGCAGCCATATTTGCTGGGCAGCTGTTGGAAAAGGGAAGGTGGAGCTTGATCCGGAGTCTGGAAATCATTCCTGACACGACAGATTAGGGCTGCAGCCCGCTCCGCATGCAGACGAACACGCACCATTGATTTCCAAGGAGGGGGCCGGGGCAGTTTAGGACCCGCGCTCGCTCAAGTGAAGTGTTTTAAAACCATTTCTTAGTCATCAGCAAACATAAGCTGGAGGAAGGAGCGGAGACAACAGTCTGCAGAGAGCAAAAAAGTAAAAAATAAATAAATAAATAAACTCTGGGCTATTCCATAAAGCACATCAGCCCAGGGGGCAGCGCACCGCTCTGCATGTGCAGCATCTGCAGTAGGGAATGAAAGGGCAGAGGAAACGCAGCAAAGACTTTTACATGGTGTAATAGCTGTGAAAGCTTTTATCTCGCCACTAAATCACAGCGGTAGCAGTGTGGGCTTCTTTCTGTGTGTGTGTGTGTGTGTGTGTGTCTGTGTGTGTGTGTGTGTGTGTGTGATTGTGTGTGTGTGTGGTGTTTTATGGAGTTTCAGAGGCCCTGTTTTTTTGTTTATTTGCTTTCCCGGCAGCCGCAAGAGACGCTTTTCCTCCTTCATATTTTTTACTTTATAGATTTTATAAGAAGAAAGGACAGTTTATTATTTTTCTAGGTCAGAGCAAATGTTGGCATTTATTCATGTTGGGATTCAGGCCACTGTGCAAAGGTGAGATTGAAGACACGTGGCTTCACTGAGATGGGACAAAAAAAAAATCATATTTCTGAAAATGAGAAGTAATACAGGAATGCGTTTTCTTTTTACACAATACAGTGCTCAGATTTGTGTCTCCGGTGCCGTGGAGGCTCTTATTTACGAGCGCGGCGAGAGATCAAGTCTGGACACCGAGCTTCCTTTCATTAGCCAGATCATTTAAAATGCCTGTGTCAGCATTTCACTTTGCCTCAGCTTTACCCCTGTTGCCAGTTGCGGCGCAGAGTTTACGAGCGCAGTTAACGTGTGGATGCAGGCTGACACCTGCCTCTGCAGGGCTCCCACAGCACGGATTTATCCACCTGTGCTACGTCAGAGACAGAGAGGCTGGGAGGGAGGCTGGGAGGGAGGCTGGGAGGGAGGGGGCAGGAGAGGCATTCAGCCTGGTTCTTATGCACTGTGTGCATTGTGGCATTACAGGGAAAATACTTCCTATTAAAACTAATAATACTGTGGAGTCTGGAGCATTATTCTCCAGGAACTAGCTGCTTCTTACTATGTGACCTAGTCACATACGAGACCTTTATTGGTCCTTACAAATGATTTATTGACCCCTTACTTTGGATAGTCATAAATAACCATTACTCAGACCGTTTTACGTCTAATCACCAGTGATGCACGATCAGTAGCACCGATCAGTTTAGCCCCTATATTTGAAATAAAAACCTTGCCAGTGTTGGCCTTGTAAAGTCTTTTTTTTTGTTTTTCACTTTCTCTGAAAAAGAAAATGGAACAGTGTACAATAGATGTTCCAACATATCTAAACTCTGGAGGTTTCAATGTCGAAACAACGGCATATAGAAAGAATATGAGGATGCGAAAGCTGCAGTGGCTATGCTAATGGGTTTAATCAGTCATGAGGAGCAGAAAGTTAAGTTAGGGTCAGAGGTTAAGGTAAGAACGTAAATAAGAAAATTCAGTTATCTTGCATCCCTACCAACTACAATTAAACTGAGAATAAGTAAAAGAGTTAAGCCTGAACTACGGTCTGTGTGTCGATCTCCCTTAATAACAGTTAGCGAACAGTATCCACACTTCAAGAAGATTACGTGAACCTCACGTGGTACATGCTGAAATTAGTCTTTTCACAGCAGTGTCTCCTTTCTCATATTTGAATCCTCTTCATACTTCTCATCAACAGCTTCATTAATGAGTTGGGAAACTCTTAGTTAATGGCTTAGTAATGATAAAACATGATCCTGCAAAATAAGGTGAAAGTAGTACTTTATATGGGTAATAAAGGGCCAATATAGGACTCCTATGCATGTTTATAAGCAGCTAGGTAATGGTGCATGTGTGTGTTACCAAAACACTGTGTAAGTACTGCACACATTTCAAAGGACACAGTTCATTATACAGGATGAGTTTATTTCAGTATGGAGTTCATAAAGACGGAGTTGAATATTGCTGTAATCATACTTGTTTACACATCGTGTTTGGTGCAAATATTCTGGGATAATAGAGTATAGTGCAAACTTGTGAAGGCATTGATAAAAGGCAGACTGACTGAGGTTATTGCACAGAAAAGCAACACAATGTTAAAAACACAGGATCCGTTTACAGTCAAGTGACTGTACGCACTGCGTGGAGGTATTGTGTCTGTGAAGTTCCCTGCTTTTGTATCCATCCTCACAAATAAATACTAAAACAACACTGATTAAAACTGCTCACAAATGATGACAAAACGAGCTCAACTCCTACGTTAATGGCATCGTTACGGTCCGAATAGCTAAGCACCAGGTACGACAAGGACTCTAAATATTTAACAAACCCACTCGGCTGTTCCTCAGAGGTGAGTTTATCGCTCCAGGTCTTAAGGCAGGGATGGAGTGTGACCTGTTTGATAGCAACCAGTAACACGTCGGGCTGAGGGGAGGCGAGATGGGAGTTTACTGGCCATCTGTGTCGTCCCTGCCGACGTCAAACTGCGTTATCTCCCTGGCGATGCGGTCCGCTATGGCTCTGCTGCTGGCGACGATCAGACGCCGAGACATCAGATCAAACGGGCCACCTGCAAGAACAGAAGTTAACTTTATTCCCCCATCATTAAGTTTAATGGCACTTTCACATTACTGGTGCTAACCACGGTGAAGAAACTACAAACATTATAAAACCTATATACATAGCTAGATTTATTAAAATGTATATGTATATATATGTACAGATGCACACACCCACACATATGTATTCTAAACAATATAAATAATAAATAAAGATTGATGTGCTTTTTTCTTTTGACCTTTTTTACCTGTCATTATGACTTCTCTTAACACCAACTTATTACCTACTAGGTACTTGTGAAGATCCTGTGAAGATCATTACTGTGGAGATGTTTTTAGTTTCCCCTCAGGGATAAATTGAGTGCTCGTCTCATCTTATCTTATTTGACACATATGAGATCACGGGGTGGTTTGTGCAAGTTTTAAAGCACTGCAGCTGCCGCCATATTGGCTTTTTGGATGTAACTAAATCTGCATGAGAGAATGTAGTCAGGGTGGATCCACATAGCTCTTCATCTATCCTGATAAGACCAGACATGCCAAAATAAAATAGCAGCTTGTCGATCACAAGGTGGCTCCGCCCTCATCTAATCTGATTTTAAAAGATTTTCTAACATTTATAGCTGTATTAAAGGTGATTAGAAAATGAATGCAAATATAATCTTATTCTTAACACATTTCCTGAGGTGAAAGATCAAGGCAGGATTGGAGTGATTTTCCCCAAAACAAACTTCTTTCTGCAGCCTGCAGTTGCGCTCTCTGCTGGTCAGCAGAGGTAACGCAGGTCCAGTTTGTAGAATCAAACCAGCTGTTTTTGGCACCCGCAGTGTTGATGAAATTTCTGAAACACATTTCTCAAACTTTTGCCACTTCTCGTTTCCACTTCAAAGCCACAACCTGCCACGTTCTCAGACTCTGACACACAAGTGTCTGTTGGAGGAATACAGGCTGTCCAATAACAATGAGTGGCAGTGAATAATTCATTCACATTAATAACCTCTGCTGCTTCATAAAGCAGCCTCCTCCAGTAACCCTGCCGCTTCTTCTCTCTCTTTTTTCCCTTCTTACCCTCTACAGTCCCTCCCGTTCTGCTCCCGTGACTCAGCAGCTTCCTGAGGTTCCACATGTTGACTCACCTGAAATGTCCATGATAACTCCGCCGGCTTCGGTGACGACCGCCGCCCCCCCGGCCATGTCCCAGCAGTGGATGCCCATGTGGTAGTAGGCGTCAGCCGAGCCGCACGCGACCAGACACATGTTGACAGCTGCGCTGCCCGGGGAGCGGACGCTGCGGAGGGAAGGACAGGACGCTCAGCTTCCACATGGCTGGGTCTACACGACTTGTTTTCCTTAACATGCAATTGAATTCAGACCAGGTTTTATCAAATGCTTCAGGATCTCTGGTGTTTAAAACCTGGAATTACCATTCAGATCTTAGCCGCAACAAAGACTCAACTCGACCTTATTTGTTATGACAGTACTCAGAATTACTTAAAACTGTTATGGCAAGTGGTTTCATGCAACTCCAAAATGTTCAATCTCTTATTATTGACTCAACAGCATCAAACAAGTTTGAAATGAGTGAGTTGAGCGCATGCATTATGTATTTTTGGCAGAGCTGCCTGTTCTAAAAAATCTAAGTTGCATATAACTCACTGATCAGAAACATCAGTTAAAAAGTGGATTTCTCCCCAGCCACCCGCTGCCTGTTTAGACTGCGCCTATAGTCTTTAGTCTCTCTTTGTCACATTTAGCTGCCAATTCATAATGAGCACAAGGTGAAACTGCAGATTTTAAACATGAGCTGTGGATAATGACTGAAAAGATAAGGGTGATCCCCAGGGTGTCTGGGTTCATCCCATTAGGGAGAGGGTGAGGAGTTCACTAGGGGTAGAACGGTTCACAAAATCCACAGTTCTTAGATGCTTAGATTAGTTAAATGTCTGGGAGATGCTCCAGGTAGAGCTGCTGCTCCTCCACACTAAGATGAGCCAACTGAGGTGGTTCAGCATCTGGTCAGAACCTTCCTAGGGAGGCGTTCCAGACATGTCCAGACCGAAGGCACACTACAGAGATTACATCTCTTGGCCTCTAGTACAACAATCCCCTCCCAGAGGAGTGAGTGTCGCTGGGGAGAAGAGTATCTGGGCTTCCCTGCTCTAACTGTGAGAAAGAGAAATGGCAGTTCATAGCTGCTTCTCGGCCATGTAAATAAGTGTTGCTATTGCTCTGGAATCAGTCTTTTTGGGGGGCCGGAGCCAGTTCTTAGATGGTGGAAAAAGAAAGAACAGTTCCAAACTGAACAGGCAAGGGGGGGGGGGGGGACCCCAGGGACTCTGAAATATATAATCTAAATCTTCTCTGCAGCACAACATCTGGACTTTTCGACAGGTGTTTTCACACTTGATATACGCTGGGAAGATGAACCTTCATTCCATATAGCGCTATAATTTCTATTTTCAGCTCAAAGTTTTTAGTTTGTTTTTTTTCTAGCCTCAGTCTCAAACAGCTGTGCGTTTGTGCTAATGAGCTGGAAAAAGCAGCAGTAAACATGACACTGGTCGTTTACAGCTCACACTGACCCGCTGTCGGCCCGGAAAACACTCACGCCGTGTAAATAAAAATCAGACTCGGGCTGCAATTAAAGCTGACGCACTTCTTCATTAAGGACTTTGTTTGGATGCACCGTACACGCAGGCGGCAGGTGTTGCTCTGGTGTCGTCCTGATACCTAGACACTCAGGCGAGTGTTTGCAAGCAGGTCAGGAACGTGCAGGACACGAGTTGTTATTTACCCGTGCACGGGGATGGTGAGGATGGTCCTGATGTTGTCCAGCATCGTCTTGAAGTGCTCGGGGTTTTGCTTGAAGCCCATTTCTGTCAGCACCAGACACTGGCTGATATCTGCGAGACAAACAAACACACACTCTCATGTACTGTAGGTAATGACAGGGTAGTTTCAGGTACTGGAAGAGTCAAAGTTTTGGAAGAGTAACAACATTTCTTGCTTAATGATAAGCGTTAGTAATACCAGCCAATACAGTTAATTTAGAATATATGTAAAGATATTGCTTGACTTTATTACTTAGGTGAATTTATTCCAGAGCACAATGACCTATACCTTATCTCTAGTAAACTTGTAAGTAAGTTGCTAGAATACAAGTGTTGGTTTACATACAGGTTTATTTTGTTATCAAGTCTTTTTTGACATTTCCACTGTGGTAAACGTTTTTTTTTTATAGTTTTACAAATTGCATTTCACTCACACATTGATTTGGTTTTGGAGGCCATATTTAGTCCAGAAGACTATATAGCCATGGAAAAATCATGGAAATGCTTGTTAAATGAGTACGCCCTGTAACAGGGATGACTGAACTGATGTGACATTAGAGCCACCTGGTGGATTCATATCGCCACAGCATGAACGTTTACCCTGCTGTCCCGACACTTTAATCGGCTCTCCGTTGCAAAACGCTCCTTTCCCTTTGCGCGCCGTGTACATTTTGTCCTCGATGCAACTGTAGACGATCCCGAACTCTATCTGCAGCCGGGAGGAGGCACAGGAATACCAGTGGTTATTATAATGTCGGTGGGTGGGCGGTAAAAATAGGATAAACAGTCACACAAAGAGAGAGGAGGACTGTGATACCCAGCAGAAATCCATTGTTGGAGCAATTCCTGAGTCGATGTTTCTTTTATGTAGGATGAAAAAATAAACGCGTTTGAGGAACAATAAAACTCACCTCTTTCTTCACGGTGAAGCCGATGGATACGGACACAAACGGGAACCTGCACAAAAGAAACTCTGCGATATAAAACGCTCATTTAATGAACTCCCTCTAGGTTTAGGCTCCGAGGAATCAATTTCTATTATCAGTTCAGTTTCATCTGCGTTGTCTAATTATCCCAGACAGAGAGGACAATCTGGGAGAGCACCTAATTAAAAGATAAAAATAGTTAAGGAGCGACAAAGATAAAACGGATTCAGAGCTGTAATCGGGCTTCTCCGTGCTTCAAACGGTGGGCGGGTACCTGTGAACAAAGTTGGTGGTGCCGTCGATGGGGTCGATGATCCACGTGGGACTGTCTGTGAGGAGGCTGGGAGCCCCGGCTGCTACCGACTCCTCGCCGATGAAGCTTCACAGACAGACAGACACACAGATGGAGAAAATGGAGAAAAACAAAATGCAGAGTTTTCAGCTACTCTGACTCCAAAACGAATGGTGTTACTGCTACATTTGATTTGCTTTCACTCACTGTATGACAGGTTCCCACCCTTCTCTATTCTCTCTATACAACTATTTACAAATGAACCTTGAATTTTGTACATTAGCCCAGATTACTCTCATGTTTATTCCTCTCTTGCTTCCAGAAGTCATACTGAGAAGATGTGCAGTCTGTGTCAACAACTTATCTTATATAAATAGCATCTTACATTCTTAGAAATTATGACTAATTTACAAAACACACGTGTAAAACCTTCTGTACCATATGCATTTATGTGCAGGGTAATTAGAAATAACTTTCCAGGATAGCTCGTTTTCTGTCATTTTTCCACAATTAGAAAACTGAAAACTAATTTTTCAGGTTTTCCAGGACATGTAGGCATGTGGTATTATATGATTTAGATGCAGTTTTTCTTCACAGGTTGAGTTTATTTGCCTATATTTTAGCATCATGGAGGTTTGTGGTCTGTGCCTTGTGGACGTTTGACAGGCTGATTCCAGTATTTCTGGGTTGAAACTGTTTACTTTTGAGTTGTGCAAGTCTGACAAAAATACATAAATCAACACATAAATTAAGGACTCTGTGTCCGTTTGTTTTCTGAAAAGGTTTTGCAACACCACCAACATCTTCACACTCACAGTAAGCTGTATACATCCACTCTATGAGAACATTTAGACTCTTTATTTTTGGTGCTTCTAACTATATAGACATTTGTCCACACTGCAAACAAACCAAGCGATGGAAATAGGTGAAATAAAGGATTCGGTCCAGTGCTGGAGGGAGCAGGACCTACAGCGCCCCTCGTTCCCTCTTGTTTGCCGGTGTTAAGTACCTGTGAGTTGGGTACTTTTCCTTGATGGAGGAGATAATGAGCTGTTCCACTTTCTGGTCCGTCTCGGTCACCAGGTCGACCGGCGAGCTCTTCTGCATGATGGTGATGTCGTTCTGCAGCGCCTCGCGGATCAGCTGGCACGCACACACACACACACACACACACACACACACACACACAGTCATGACAAACTCAGCACAGGGACTTCACTTGGATGACTGCATCCATCTGCTACTGTAATTAGTGTAGCATATTGTGTGTTATGGTAACAATACAGTAGGCGACACTGGGCCAAAGATAATTAGGTGAAAATCTAATGTGTTTCATCATGAGCTGTCTGCGTTTTTCTCTAAAATCAAGACAACTGTTGAAATAAGATAAAACTAACTCATTCGTCAAATCACGTTCTTCGTACATATTTGGATGGCAGTCTAATTTCTCGTGGGCAAATACAGTAAACCCAGCTCAGGTTCTTATTTGCATTATCTCCACCGAGACAAAGTGTTATTTAATCTTACATGTTGTAAATACATATTAGACTTACTGCTACCGCTTCATAATCCTGCCCATCGTTCATCTTCTCTCCCAGAGGATTACTAACCTATTTTCTTTGAAAATACATGAGGAGACTTATCCTGGAAGAGCCAACTTTAAGGCAATGCTTCACAGGGCACTCTGACACTCACACTTAAGACATCTCCTGATGAAAACAGCTGCTTTTAAAGGGAAAATGTTCCTCTTTATCCCTCCTTTTACTTCAATAACACTTCTTTTTTATGGATATTTGTCTGTCCTTATGCTGCTATTGGCACCTTTATACAAGAGAAAACTTGGAAACTCTGGAAATAATTAACTGTAAGACAAACTTCACAGGAAACACTCAAAATAAGACGAAGATACATCTCTTGATTAAAAGAGTCACTTTAAAATGAAAACTCTCCATTTTACTCCCTCGTTTTGTCCTGGATTTCAATTGTGATAGGGATGTATTGGTTATGCAGAGTGAATAGGTTTTGCTTGTCATCTTGCTTTATCTTATTGGTTGCAATCCAGACCTTCATAAAATGCACTTGCAGTAGATGAAAAGAGCTATATTTAGAAGTAAGCCCCCATCCTTTCAATATGAATGGGTTACTTGCATGCAATACGTCTGAAAATGCAGGTTACTGCTGAGCTGAGTACTGTTGAAGCTATAGGTATCTTAACACCGTAATAAGACGTAAAACATCAGGTAAACCAAGACAGTAATGCGAAGTCGATGCTGCTCCTTACACCTACCTTTCCAGCCTTTTTGGTGACCTCCACACAGTGATCCATACATTCCTGCCAGGGATCACTCATGTTGACAAGTGATACGTGTTCAGTTATAGATGATAAGGCTGCAGAAATGTGACTATAATGCACCAGGTTGTTGTTGCTGCTGCTTAGTGCCTGGATAGTCGCCCCTAAAACCCCAAATGAGCTTCTTCAGCTTCAGCGCGGATTTAAGAGAGCTACGATAGTTTGGGGTAGATTGTCAAACAAACTGCCTCCTTCCGTGCAGCTAAATGCACTGACGACCCTGTCAGAACCCTGTAATAAGAGAGCAACACTGTCCACTCCACTCCAATGAACCAGTGTCTTAACAGCAATGGCGGATCAAGGAGCCGCGTAATAGTTCCCGGAAGTCAACGCTAACGTTAACGCTGATTTACACTACAGGGTAAAACGTAAAAAAGGTATCGAACTCAAGCGACGGCTTATGTATTATTTTTCACTTACAAACCAAATAACTAACATAATAAATAATCATTTGTATATGATATCCACGTAAGTTCTCAATCCATTTAACGTGTGAATTACCCTGTGTTGATTTACGCTTCCGGGAACTAGCTGGCGACGATGATCACGTGACAATTATTTTGAACTTCCCATTCTGCACCTCTGAAGGGTGGGACTAAAGGGAACTCTTGCTCTCATTGCTCCATAGGAACTAACAGCACGCTGTGAAGGAATATGATTGGTCAATGAACAGGCAAACAGCGATTCAGTTGGAACAACTTATCTTGTCAGATGTGTCAACAATGGATAATTTATGTACATGTGAGTATTCATATCCCGCTGAATTGTTGTTTAAATCGTAGGTATTATCTTTCAGGCCTTTTTTATCATGTAAAAAAGGCAAAGTTGTATATTAATGTAAATAAAAGGTCCTTTCCTTTTAAGCAAACACTGGAAAAAACATTAAAATGGACCAACAGCACTGAGATCTAGAATCTAGATCTAGAATATTTAGACTCTTTACTTTTGGTGTTATTATGTATATTATATTATGTTATATTATATTATATTATATTATATTATATTATATTATATTATATTATATTATATTATATTATATTATATTATATTATATTATATTATATTATATTATATTATATTATATTATATTATATTATATTATATTATATTATATTATATTATATTATATTATATTATATTATATTATATTATATTATATTATATTATATTATATTATATTATATGTAGGCTTCAAGTTTTATTCTGTTGGAGACCACATCAAACTGTCACCAGAAAAGTCTGAAATGATGTATGGCTTCAGCATACACTTCTTGCCATTATCTCATCAACTTTGCACCCTAATGATATTGTAAAGGGTGGCCTATCTCCAACACACATAGGGTGAAGGCAGGGAATACACCCTGGACAGGTTGGTGGTCCATAGAGTCACCAATAGAGACAAAACATGCCAACTCCAACTGATCAGCCTTCAGTCTGACCTGGCAGCTGAATGCAGGTCCTTCATGCTGTGAGAAGACAGAGCTAACCCCCTCTACCTTCTTGTTCATAACAATGAACACATCAATCAAGATATTTTCCATAAACAAATAGAGCCCAATAAATGTGTGTTTGAGAAGGTGTACAGAGGGTCCTGAATACAGCCAAGTGGTTCGGAGAGAGGAGAAGGCACACAGACCCTGAAATAAGTCTAGTCATTACTATGCAGTTTTGGAACTTGAATCAGTGAGGAGAGAGAGAGAAGGAGAGATAACTCACTGTACCAAGGGGACTCCCCCAGCATTTCATCATCCAAAAGATAATTGCTAGTTTGTTCCCAAAATGGGGCTTCTAAACCGATGAGTCAGGAGAATGTATTATTTAGTGTGATTTATAATGTGCAGGAAACTGTATTTCCCTTGTGTTAACACCGTAATGGAACACAAGACCCACATATTAAAAACACTGTATCAGAAACCCTGATAGGCATGTAGTCATCCTGCAGCAGAGATCAGAAACATGCAAAACAGGTGACTCACAAATACTGCTGTAAGCGTGGAGGGATTTTTCCCTAGAAAGCGAGACCCTCAACACAGGACAAGTTTTCTCTTGAGAAAATAAAATGATCTTTATCCGTCATTGTTGACTCAAAGGTTAATATTTGTCTGATTGAGCCACTCAAGCAACAAGCTATTTTCCTCTTCCCTCTCTTAATTGCACCTTGGTATTCCTGATTAATCTTCATATTTTAGGTGCCCATATGGTCTGTCGTGTTACATGAGCGAGCATGAAGGGGAACAGTGGCTGAAGTAATAGCTCATTGGCTGTGCACTGCATATGTGTTCCAGTGGGGGGCAGCAGTTGCAGCCTGTGTGATAACACCTGCACGAGAGTGTGTTGAAATGCATTATATGTTGTGCATTGTTAATGTAACGTCTTTACTGGCATATGAATGTGCTACATAACTGCTTTATAGTTTCATGGTACATTTTAGACTAGGATGATTTTCTCCATTTCCCATTTGTCTCCGTTCATTATGTTGGGTCTGTTTGTGCTGAAACCTTCAAACACACCAAATAATGAAGTGAAGTAGAGAGGGAACTTGTTTACCTGAGCTGATTAGTTTTGATTAATCTTCCCCTAAGGTGTACTTTGTTGGGACTGAACTCATTGCTGTTACAGCTTTTGGTTTCATGTTCTCTCTCTCTCAGACTTGTCAGCACACTTTTTTAAGCCTGTGCTGATCGGAGAAAACTGCTTCCTGTGCTGGTAACACATATTGGTTGCGTTTCTTCAACGGTTTCTCTCAGATGGCGTTTATGGCTCAGCAAGACGACAGGAAATCAGTTGGATGAGTGAAATCTATCAGACTGAGCTCTACAACATTCAATCTCACAGTCAAACCAAAGAGCCATTTCTTGAGAATGATAAATAAAACTATAGAAATAACCCAATTAATTCATAACAGTGAGTTCTTGGGAGGCCAAATACGTGAATGACGATCTTGTAACTGTATTATTCCATTATAGAGTATTATAGAGTATTATTCTGTTAACCGCTAATAAGGATCACTTGCTTATTCGTCCTCACAAGCACTCACAGTTATGAACTAACTGGGTTATTTTCATAGCATTTATCAATGGTTTCCCATAATTTATAACAACTTGTGTGTGTCTTTTTTCTTGAGCAAAGACGACACGTCTTCAAATGCCCTTGGTGGGTAAGATAAATCAGTTCTCCAGCACTAACCCACACAACCTCTGACCTCCTTGCTGTGAGGTGACAGCACCACTATATATGGACCATTTGGTGCACCACCTTTCATGGAAAAGAAAAATCACATAGTTCTTCACAGAACACATAAGAAGTAAATGAAGGAAGTACTAAGAGCTGTGAACATTAACATTCAAGTAAACATTCAAGTAAACATTCAACACATGGCAGTGAAATGACACGTTTCACATTAGCAGTGTTTTCTATGCAAAAACTCATGTTGCAGCTTTCACTTGGTAGAGAGGTCAACTGACTTTAATGTTACATTTAAAGGACACATATTCCCGCGTGTGTACGATGGCACATACACACTGTGTTTTTCCCCTCTTCTCCTGCCATGGTGGCACCACGTCCCAGAGAACAGCACTCGCTCTATGTGGGGAGGCTCTTAATAGCTCCACGATGGGAATCATGTGGATCTAGTTTATGCGACAGACAGGATGCTGGGAAAAAAATCTCATCTGGCTTTTAAGAGCGTCTGCGTGCATAGGGGAACGAGTCGGAGGAAGACGGACTTCTCGGGCATGACAGCCATTACTTCTGCGAGGATCGTTTGCGTGAGGCGACAGCACGGTGGACTCGGAAATCAGACATGAGCGAAGCGAGATGACCTCCTGCACTTGAAAATGGTGAATGTTTGCTTCATAATCTCGCCTTTCTTACCGCACAATGCTTCTCATGTGCCTGTTTCCTCGCACGATATCTCATTGTGCCTTTTGTGCATCTCCTCGCGCACTCCCGCAGGCCTATTCTTCTCGAAAGGTCATGTGTTAAAAAGCGCCTGTGGGCGTTCTGAAAAGGTGTGCGCTGACATTTCAGTAAGTCACCGACTTCTTGTGAGTTCCCACGAAATCACAGTACCCGTTGGCCTGGGATCAAACCCAGAACTGAGAGAAAATGTTCTTTGCTCTCGATCTTCTACAGTAAGGCTGATTACAGCATGTTTACACACGCACACGCAGTTTTCTGAGGCTCTGCGAAGCGTCGCGGGCTCTCGTCGTCATGAGCTCCCTATCTGCCTCCTTTGTGATGATCGGCGGGACACTTTGTAAGTAATTCCTCCTGACATCCCACCGCTTTTGCTACCCTTTCTTCCTGCGCCGCTCCCACATATCAGAGGATAATATCGTCTTTCTTCTCCTGTTCCATGTCCATTTCAAAGGGTTTATTATCCTCCTGCTCTACCCCGGCCAACTGAGAGCACAGCTCGGGACCACCCCCAACATTAAGCACATAGTGGTTGGAAGGTGCTACAACTACATCACACTAGTTAACCCTGGCCAGAGGTAAGGAGCCATTCAACTCACGTAATACCTCACAAATACCCCTGACTGCGACTTCCTCTTTCAATTCCTTAGACCTCGCTTTAGTCTCGTCTTCAACCAACGACCTCAAACACTTGACTTCCTGTTTGTTCTGTTGCAGCTGGCTGCTGAAGAATGAGCATGTTATCAAGGTCATAGCAGTGCCACAATATGCTGAATATGTTTGATACAAACATCTCGCTTCAGAGAAAAGAAAGTAAAAGCATGCAGAAAGATTCCAGTGAACTGAGGTGACAATGAATCACTCTTGATAAGGAACAAGAGAATTGAAGGAGTAATATTTGCTTTCTTTATTTGATTTATTTGCTTCCTTTATACTTTATTTGCTTTCGTTTCTTTTGTGTAGATTTTGCATGCTCTCGCTGTATCTGCATGGATTTTGTCCTCCAACGCTCAAAAAACATGCATGTTTAGGTTGATTGGAGAACCAAATATGTTGTATTGCTCTCAAAAAAAGGTAACGCAACCCAAAACGTGGAATATGTAATATCTCAGTATGAATAGATATGTTATAATTAGGTTTGTTTTTACATACATGGATGTTCAGGTATGACTGTGAGGGTATCTGGAGACACTTCGAGAAGGCGGTTATCGGTCGGTCCTCGTGCAACGTGACCGTGGAGGATTACCATCAGATGTTCGATGCGATGTCACAGGCCTGGCCCTGTGACGCGGTGAGCGAGAAGAACATAGAACTTATTGTATGGGAATGCTTTGAGCGGAGCTGCTTTACGTTTCTTTGACTGTACCTCCTTTGCAGTTCCTGTTCTGGAGTAAAACCAGGACCCTGATGCACAGCTATGCAGCTGTGAAGCGTCAGTTCTGGACGCTGGAGGACACACTGGTTGGATACATGTTCAACGACCTCATCTGGTGCGGACAAGAGGAAGACTCCGGTAGATCTTTAAACACAACAACCATTTTCTGCTTTCTGAATAGCACGCAAGCCTTTAAATTCAACTGGTGGAAAAAAGAGACCTCAAGTGTACAAACCCTTACCTGTTAGTCAGATAACACACTTAAGACAGATGATTTTGTCATTCTAAATAATGCAGAAAACTGTTTGACTCTAACTGAAGTGACAGGTATTGCCTGTTTCCCAGTCGTCTTGCTTCATACTTTCAGGCTGTACCAAACCCAGCAGACCACCCACCTACTGGCATGAACCTTCGGTGATCTCTTGCCAAGACTGTCGCTGCACCCTTTTGTAGAAACCGTTGCAAAAAGTCCAGAACGAGGCAGCACACATTGTTGTGCACATGCCACTGTGCTCCTGAAACAAGCACAGACTCGCATTGACACCTACAAAGACAGGACAATCCAGACTCATTTCTCAGTCTCATTTGTCATCTGCCAGTGTTGGAACGGGTCACTTGGACCCGTCATTTTGGATAAAAGCTTCTGTTAATTGACCAAATGTGAATATTATCTATATTTTCATTCATTAACTTTGTTTACAATGTACATCACAGTACGATATATGAGAGTTTCTTCCACCACTGGATGATAGTCAGTAGCAGTGAAACTCAGGCAGCTGCAGCTGTTCACTCAAATGCTCTAGATGCCTTGGCTGTTTTGTTTTGTCCTTTGGCAGCTGTTAAGCTGAGTGATTGACCTACCAGATGGATGCAAGCGTGTTGCGCTCACAGTCCATTCACAAATCGTTGAAATATCATCATGGTGACGACTATGTGCTTCCCCTCACTAATAGCTGTGGATTTGACACACAGGTTTTGATTTCAGCTCTTGTCCGGAGTGGTCTGCTTGTAGGAATCATCCGGTGTATTCCTTGTGGAGGCGAGCCTCACTAAATGTACGTTCTGCAGACATGCCCCCCCCCACAAAAAAAGTTTATAAAAAGTTTATCAGTTATATGCAAGATACCTTTCCACAAACAGGCAGCAGGATCTTGCTCTCATGTGATTTTCTTCATCTGTTTGTCAGTTTGCGGAAATGGCATGCGGCAACATCACTGTGCTGCTGAACGGGTCCATTGTTAACGCCTTCAACAGGAAAAGGTTGATAAATGTATCATTTCAAACATATTTTTTCCTGTGGTGCTGACTGATTGTGTAATGATAATAATATTTTTGTTTGTTTTCATCTCCACAGCATGTTTGGGAGTGTTGAATTGGACGGTCTGGACCCAGGCAGGATTCATTATGTCAACATTAAGGTGGTGACCAATCAAAATGGACCCTTTATGTGAGCACTAAAGATAATCGCAATTTGTTTCTGATTTGATTTGAGTTAACAAGTGACAAAGGCAAGAAAAAAAGGAAAAGAGATTACTACTACCACTACTACTACTACTGCTACTACTGTATAATAATCAATAAACAGGTAAGAGTAGCACAAATATAAGAACGAAATAACCAGTTAGCTGGTTCTGGCCGGTTCTTTCACTTTTTAACTTTGTACTTTCAGCGGAGACCTTATCAGCCTCATAAATGATCATATCTTCAAATGTTATCAAATGTTGACCCATTGCAAGGTTTCAAAGCTGTAAATATTGATTGACATCATGATAAAATTACAGCATGCATGGCTCTACTATAAAATAAAATGTATTTTGGAGTCAGGAGGGTCAATATGAAAGTCAAATCCTGTGTGTCTCCACCTTTGCAGAGAATCGTGTAGTGATGGATCTGTTGTGGATCTGATCCATATTCTCCAGTCCAGAGGTTTCCGCTGGACCTGCACGGACAATGAACCGTGAGTGTCTTTGAGTGTCTTAAACACAATGTTTGTCCACGTCCTTTGGAGCCACATTATCAGACCTGACCTGCTGCAGATGTTAGCTGGATGATGAACTTCCTGACGGCGGTTCCCTGAGGTGACATATATCATGTGCGTCCACAGGACCCTGATGATCCTTCAGTGCATCCAGGACGCCAAGCAGGCTTCCTGTCAAACATGTGCAAGCAGCCTGTTGCACAGAGGGAGCCTCACACTGAACTGCATCGCCCACAGATGACAGCACCTTTATTGAAACTCTGTTGTTATTATGTATTCTCACACCACAGCGTATTATATTAAAATGGCTACCAAAGTGCTTGCTGGATCTAATGTAGTGTTTTATTGATCCAGCTCCATTAGTAGATTATATCAGATGTTCCCCGGGTGAACAAAGTTTGTTTCTTTTGGATGAACTCTCCTTCTTCAGTTTCATTGCAGTTCTGAAGCTGAGCTGCCATTCAACAGAAAATACATAAAATGTAGTGTTATTTCTAGTGTTATCTCACTAGAAGCAATTCTGGAAAGTAATATGGGTATAATAACGAGAAGTTCTCTTAAAAAACTGCAGTAAAAGCTGCTTCCTCTCCCTGTGTTACAGTTATGTCACTCAGCTGTCATGCATATATCTAAAAGTGGTTTCCAAATGATGTAAACAGGCATGTTTTTGAACCGTGAGAGGAGATTCAAGCAGCCCTTGGAAAGAAAAATCACTGCAAAAGTTCCTCAAAAACTGAGAGATATAAACAAAGAGTGAATGTGCAGCTCTTATATGCAGTACAAAGCCAGATCACAACTATGTTATCTCAAGACACTTACACAGACAACCAAATAGAGCCCAACAAATCCCATAGATGAGGAAGCTGAAAGCGATGGTAGCCATATACCTTCACCTGTTGGGTTGGGCTGTAAACAAGCACATGCAGCAATAATCTGTAGCAACAACTGTTGCAATACTGTAAAAGTCACATCTCATCATTTATTTGAGTGGCAGGCTAGACAGCTAGTGTGTATCTTATGTGCAAGATAAACATGAAAATACTTTTGCTCACTATACTAAATTATACCTAAAAATATGTTTGTAATAGTGCTGTAAAATTAAACCGAAAACCAACAGCTTCGATAGCTTCTCTGCTTCTTTACACCAGAGAACAAGGATAAATACTCTTCCTTTCATAAGTGGCTGGGTCCACTGGTCATACCTGAATACTGAGCATAGCACAGTTGATAATAAATAGAGGTTAACTGAACTGAACCAATAGGTCAGTTCAGTTTTGCCTTGGGCCTCTTAGCAGTCTGAATCATCTGTCAGTCTCTAGACAGTGTTTAGAAGAACAAAGTTCAGAGGCGTGAAACTGCAGCACACCCTGGACTTCTGAATGTTTTGTTTAATCTAGAAGCGATAACAGTCACTAATAAAGTTTCATAATGATTCTAATACTCTGACATAAACATGGTAATGTTTACGGATGCATACCAACACGTTGGTATGAAGACAAATGTTTTGTTAGGTGTGATCTGTTGGAGCGAGTGCAAACCCTCAGTGCAAACCCTCAGGGTATTCCCAATCCTTCCCAACGACTTTGTACCACTGACAGATTAACAGTAAGGAAATTTGAGACATTTTTGCAGTGTGCATATTTTCTCATTTTGCACCCTCGTCTTTTTTGAAATACCTACAGCGTGATAACACTGAAGTCTCCGCACACTGCAGAAGCGACTTCATATATTGATTTTACTTGTAACACAGTGTTTCTGCACTGTGGTAAGAGTGCATCTTCCCCTTGAGTTAAAATAAATACATAAATAAATAAATACTCTTCCATGTATGATGAACTCTTAAATACCCAAGACTCCTAAGTGGCGCAGAGCAAGATAAGGAAGCACCAGGATATCGAGACATCTAGATCAACAAGACATAATCAAACCAAGTAGCTGTGTTTTCAAAACACACTCACCTTAAAACTAAGTTTTTTTTTTTTGGGGGGGGGGTTTAATGTTTTTTTTTTTACTTTTTGACACCATTTTGTTTGGGATATCACAACTACATTGATACAATACACAACATCAACAGGTGACGCTAAAAAGTTGGAGGGTGGGCGGCTCTATAACTAAACGCTGCTTCGGGCCCCTTAAAAAGGCTTGGGCCGGCACTGTGCGTGAGTTTGCGCGTCTCAGCCAGCGCCACCACCCACGGAGCGGCACATCTGCAGAGCAGCGTGCGTCAGTGTGCGGGGAGCGAGCATGGGGACGGGACGGGGTCTGTCCGGGTCCTGGAAGTGTTGCATCTGCGCGGCCGTGCTGCTGGTCGTCGTCATCGTGGCCGTGGCGTTGGGAGTGACGCTGACGAAGAGCAACTCATCCGAGCAGTTTAAGGACACTTTCCTCGCAAGGTGCACGAGTTTCGGCGGGTGAGAGACACTTACGATTTTATTCCAGCTCAGATGTTGGCAGCAGAATTAAATGGAGACATACCGGTAAATAAAATACTTTTTTTTTTTTTTCATTTTCCCACACAGCTCTAGAGTGAAAAAACAGGCTCTGTGTAGAAATATGTCAGTTATGTTACACCCCCTGTGGAGGCTTGTGACTGAGTGGCAAGCATGGGTTCTTAAGCCACTTGTTGCATCTCTGCTTCATATTTCCAGAGCGTGTGTCTGTCAATGTAAACTGTCCACCTGATTAAATTGTTTTCTGATGTGGATAGAATAAAGTGAATGATGGATTTGGAATAGAAAGACAAATAAAACCTCCCTGGATTAGCTGCAAAGTGCATCTACAGAAAACTCAAACACATGTTTGGTTCTCAAAGGATAGTGATTAAAAATGAGGCATGGCTGCACCGCACATTCACCCTTATGTCTAAGGAGGCTTCAGCATGTACTGTAGCCTGCAGGAGGCTGGAGCTGGGGGTCAGACCACTGACAGAAAAGTGGATGACCAGGCTGACACAGTCAAGCCCGATTTTACGTAATCTAAAGCAATAAGTAAATGAAAATGCATAAAATGTAGTGTTATTTCTAGTGTTATCTCTTAAGCGATTCTGGAAAGTAATATGGGTGTAATAACGAGAAGTTCTCTTTAAGTGAAACTGCAGCAAAAGCTGCTTCCTCTCCCTGTGTTACAGTAATGTCACTCAGCTGTCATGCATATATCTAAAAGTGGTTTCCAAATGATGTAAACAGGCATGTTTTTGAACCGTGAGAGGAGGTTCAAGCAGTCGTAGGGAGGGCATGTAAACTACACACGTCAAAGTCCTCGTTTGGACCAGTCCACCACCCGAATCACACTGAGCAGCAATGTTGTGTTCAAGACAGAGGGAGATAGAGGGTGAAACCGCTTCCGTTTCCCCATCTGGGTCATTAGTAGATCTATAAATAAGATGTAAGTCAAACCCAGGGTCGTCATGGTGTGTGGTTCTAAACTTAAACACAGCAAGCCCGAGATACACGTCTGAGACTATAAGCAGCGCTGCTCTTGTCTGTGTTTTTCAGGAACGATTGTCAAACCGTATGGAGGGAGTTTGAAAAAGCCTACGTGGGGAAAGACCCTTGTAAAGTCCCTGCGAACGCCTATGATGGGTTAATTTCCGCTGCCACCGGCCGACCGCAATGCAACAAAGTAAAAGATTACTGTCAGAAGAGCCTCAGAGAGCACATTATCCCATGCAGGAATACCACTGTTAACACTATGAACTGTTTTTGGGTTAGACAATGTTCTGGAGCAAAACAAAGGATTTGGTCCACAAGTTCACACAAAACGGTTGTTTTCTGACTGTGGAGAACACACTGCTGGGATATGTGGTGGACGGTCTCACCTGGTGTGGAAAGGAGGGCAGCTCCGGTAAGATCCTTCTAGATTTGGCTCATGATTTACAAGATAATGGACACAAAAAGAAGTGTTCCTGCACTTGACCCATCTCAGATCTGTCCGGTTTCTAATATTGTATTGTGTCGTACAAGCAACCTTAACAGGTTGTCCCCTTCAAAAAGGGCAAAACCATCATTCTAAAGCTGTACTTTGTGGTAAATAGTGCAGGATGTTTCTTTTGAGTACCTGTGGTCAAAATAATACAGTATCAAGGCTTTTTTTTCTATTACCACTTGTGATCATTGAGGCCTGCAGGCTATGAATACTGTAGGGAAGTTAAAAACCCAAACCACAAGACTTTGAGTGGATGAAAAGATAAAACATAACATGGATAAAACCTAACTGGGGTATGAAGCCTGAAATAATCAAAACAGGAGGGTTGAACATGGGTAAAGTGGATATATCAGCCATCCAGAAATGTGTGCTCTGTCTCACAACAAACATTCATGTTGTTTGTGGAGCTCACACAACTATCACGAGATGCCAGAGATCATGTCTGCAGGCTCTTGTCAAGTCAGCTCAGGTTAAGACCTCTGATAAGACCTCCCGAGCTCTGTGGCACGACCAGGATTCAAAACGGGGATATTCCTGTGACAGTGTCCCGTCGCCCACGACAACAGTGACATGTCAACCCCCGCAATAGTACCAGGTTGCCCTGGTTACAGGGCCATGTTGCCCCTGGCAACACTAAGGCTCTAAAGACTTGACTGGTATTAAAACCACAGACATTTTTTTTTTATTTTATGTTTATTAATGGCACAAAAATTTTGCTTGATTAATATGGATGCCTCTGTGAGAGGAGAACTTGGGCATGTTAGGACATGCTAGGCAGATTTTATCTCTCGACCTTCTTGAGGTCTTTAATTAATTTTTTTTTGTTACTTTTTTTGAACTCCCTGCCTTCAGTCTCATTGTTTATATGTGATGTGGTGAATACTATGTGTGCACTTCTGCACTGAAATGACATTGAGTTAGAGCTTTTAATTGGTTTGTTTTTGTTCTAGAAACATTCACCACCGGCTGCCCAGAGTGGACACAGTGTGAGGATAACCCCGTTCGCTCGTTTTGGATGAGAAGCTCACGAGCTGTAAGTTAGTGAGGAGTATTCACCAATAATGGCAAAAGAAGGGCAGCAGTTTGCCAAGACAATAGGGATGTCTGGCATAGCGTGAAACAAACCCCTCCTGGATCTCACTGACTGGGATAGAGAGGAGCAGGGGAGCAAAAAGGGTCACTTGGTTCTCTGTCAATGAGGCTTTGTGCCGCTCTCCTAGACCAGGATCAGCCTCCACATTCAGAGGGGCACTGGTTTGGTCTGCATGCTGATGTACAAAAACACAAAAAGAAGAAAATGAAACAAACAGAAGTTAGTAAGAACCTGTAACCTAAATTCCTGCCATGCAGCAACACGACTGAGGGCTCCAGGGGCTCCACTTCCCTCCCACAGTCCAAAACATGCATGTTTAAGTCAATTATAGACTCTGTATTGCCTCAAGACATGAGTTTGAGAGTGAATGGTATGTCTGCTCTGCAATTGGATGTCAGCTCTGTTTTTTCCCTACTGGGGACTTAAACAAACGGGTACAGTAAGGTGATCGGTAGATTTGATAGAATCTGAAAACCCTGCAAAGACAGACAGCTGACAGACAGACCTGCAATTAAGGGTGGAACATAGTGGGACCATGAGCAATCATCCAAGGCACTCCAATCAAGCAATGATTCTCAACAGTTCTGCGAGTGCAACCACAAGGGGTCAGCAGAGGCAAGATATCCCTGTTTTTCTAAGACGATGAAACCTGAGAATACAGAATCAGCATGAACTTGGAGAAAACTTTTAAGAATCACAGGAATAGTTCAGATGTTCAGATCAAATCAGCAGTTTCTGTTCTTGCCTCCTCCAACACACAGGCCTGGCAGCTCAGGCTACTCAGCTGTGTGCTGTTACAGTATGTCTGGAATGTGTTGACCTTCACCTACTGAGTTGCTCTGTGTCACTCCTCCAATGTCCTCCAAACAGCCTGGTGTTTTTCCCAACCTAGGCTGATATGAAGCGAGTGTGAGTGCAGAATGAGAAACGATTACTCCAGGCCCGCTGATTATATAGGAGTATTGTCTGTGTTGTGGAGGAAATAAAACAGCCTTATCGCCTCTTGTTCCTTTTAGCTGTTTGTTTTTGTTGTAACGCCCTCATGTCTGTAGTTTGCAGAAGCTGCTTGTGGTGCCGCCTCAGTGATGTTAAATGGAGCCCTTGAAACTCCGTTCAGCCCGGAAAGGTAAGCTGTTCCTTGCTCCTCCTTGGTGAATTTTCCCTTTTATCTGTCTGCATAGATCTTGTTTTTTTGCCACATTTCTTACACATTACAACCAGCACAATATCCCAAAACTACAAGCCAGGGACCAGAACAACAAGCCATTTACTGCTACAAAAGGCGTCTCACATATAAACAAATTGGGTTTGTAATGAGGTGTCATTTCGATCTATGTAATCAGTGCTACAATGAAGTAAAAAAGAGAATTCTCAAGACAAACTTTTGGTTTGCCTGACTGACACCCTGAGGGCTAAAGACAGGTCACTGAGCACCATATGAATAAACAGGATAGCCTCTGAGCAAGAGAGATAACACTGCATACTTACAGTATCGAGACAGGGAAGGAAGGAAGCACAGCTGCCGTCATGGCTGCAGCACTAACTCTAACCATAACCCTGACACGTCTTGCATGGTCACATGGTGGTTAGCGCTGATGCCTCGCAGCAAGAAGGACCTGAGTTTTCTCCAGGTGTCTGATGCTGCAGAACCTTCACTTACACATTATGATCCATACCCAACGGCATCCTGAGGGTCTGCTGGAGTCATACTAGTGCACGTGGGCCAAAGGCAGGATATACACCCTGCATGCAATTTAGAGCCTCCAACCGACCTAAACATACACATTTTTAGACTTGCAAACTGCAAACAGAAAGTCCCTTAGTCTGACTGGGAGTCAAACCCAGGACCGTATTAACCACAAGGTAACATTGTTAGCCAATCATCCATGTGATGCTTACAAGAAAATCATCTCCTAAATACTGATCAGTGGATCGGGACACTGACTTGTGGTTTTAACCTCACCCTCAGTATTTTTGCGAGTGTCGAGGTGAAGAATTTGAACGCCAGCAAAGTGCAGAAAATGACGGTGGTCCTGGTCACAGGGAAGGACTCTGTGTAAGTTGTTCTCACTACACACATGATTTCTGCAACATTTTTTTCCCGTTTTCGGTTCCTTTGACTGTGAGAGTTCTGTGTGTGTCCTCAGGACAACCTGCTCAAATCCATCGTTAGCGCTGTTAAAGACAGAGCTGAAAAACATTTCATATGACTGCAAAGAAGTGACAGAGTGAGTACAGCATGTGTGAGGAGATATGAACTGTCCTCCCAAGCTCAGTTTATTATAAACTCCTCTTTTTTTTCCTTCTCTGCAGAGAGCGAATCCTGGGGTGTGGGGCCAGTTCAACCTGTCAGAAGTGTTGGTGAACCTGTGTCAAGACACTTCTACACATTTCATTTTCATTTTTACTAAAATGAGGGATACTAATGAATGTTAATTCTATTTTTTCTACCTGTTGGCCTGTATGACCTAATGTGAAAAAGTGAATTGTATGTTTATGTACTGTACATTGATACTTTTTGATATAATGTGACAATGAAACTTCCATCTTTTTTAGTGAAAGGGTTCTCTGTATGATCATGTGTAACACGTAAAAGACAACATACTTAGCTGCTTTAAAGTCACACCGAGCCAGTAATCTCCCTCCAGAGCCTCATGACAGAATCTCTGTAAATGTTTTTCAAATAAATTTTATATATCAAAATATGAGGAAGCGCTGGAATCATTTTCAAGTGATGTATATTTTACATAAATGGCAAAAGCAAAGAAGTCAAATGAAACTTGTGGCTTGAGTTGTACGTCTGTGGAGATTCTCATTCATCCAGGTCATGGTGTCCAATGTTCAGTTTAGTCGAGCAACTGGACTTCTTTCTGGGGTTTGAAGACGTTTCGTCCTTCATCCGAAGGGCTTCTTCAAACCCCAGAAAGAAGTCCAGTTGCTCGACTAAACTGAACATTGGCTTGAGTTGTGAACATTGACCAGTTATTAGTGGAGTGTAATGTGTTTTAGAGATTTATTGTCTAGATAAACAGCATTCAGGGCTGCATATGCATAAACAAGTTTTCATCACTGTTTTTAAGTCTGACTGAAATCCTGTTAAACAATGATTTAAATAGATTGTTTTTGAAGTAAAAAGATAAAAGTTTAGTTTAAAAAACCTCAATTACACACACATATTGATCAAGGCAAACAGAGAATGTCCTCACCTCTGCATTAAAGCCACAGGAGTTGCAAAACACAACAGGACGAAAAGCAAACACGGCCTGCCAACAACAACTCTGTCGAACAGTATCAGAGTGTTTCTGAATGAGAGGCTGACCAGGAGAGCTGTGCACCTCTAGATGTCCATTCAGAACCTAGTCTGGAAGAGAGTAAATCCTCTTCAGAGAGGTAAAAGCTCTTCCATTTATGATTAACTGCTGTGTGTCTCAGTGCCTCCACCCACTGAGTGCATGGCTCTCACACATGCAGACAAGTGTGTCTCAGTGCGTGCAGAGCCACAATGGGGAGAGGACAGGGTTGTCTACCCGACAACAAGGTCAAACGTAGATGGTGCGTGAGTGGGACTGTGGTGCTGGTGCTGCTGGTCGTGGTTCTGGTTGCAGTTGTCCCCTCGGTGGTGCTACTGGTGGAGCAGCCGCAGCAGTTCAAGGACACATTCATAGCCAGGTGTGAGACATTCAACAGGTGAGAGCTTTTAATTTTGTTTTAACTAGAGCAGAAGGTTTCACTATGGGGGCTTGTGACTGGTTGCTTTGATCCAAGTGCAAACTTGAGATAAGTTAAGGACAACACATTGTTCACACAGGGAGACTTTGACACACAGGCTGCAGGAGGCTGGGGCTGGAATCAAGCCACCAGCTGATAAGTGGACGACCGTGCTGCCCTTGAACCACAGTCACCTCCTCTTGTGTAATTACAGCAGCAGGGGAATGAAAATGCAAATGTGATTTCATCTGATCAGTACATGTATCAGTGGAATTGGATGGGTGTAGCAACAAAGAGTACTTTTAAGACCTTGGGTCATGGAGGCAGAAGGTTGCTAGTCGAATCCCCCAAACCAACCCAGGTGGCCAAGGTGAAAAGCATCTTGTCTATCCCCACCATCCCCTTAGCAAGGCACTTAACCACCAAATGCTCCCCACGTATATATGACAGTGAAGACTAACTAGCGAAACTGTTTCAAAAGCTGGATGTCTGCCCACTGTCCTGTTCTTGTCCTCTTGTCTCATCTGTGCAATACTTGCAGTTTATTGTTTATTTGTCATTGGAATCAAGCCAGTACCCATCCATCATTTCATCCACTGGTGTAGTGGGGGTTTCTCTCACACTCACCATCATGGTTCCCCAATCAACCTAGACATGCTTGCTTTTGGACCATCTTGCTATTAGGTAAAAATGCTATTCACCAATGCACAAAATTGCCCAAATCAAGCTAATATGTACTAGGGATATCAATTTCTAGTACAAGAGATACTTTCCACGCATCTTCCATTTATTGCATCTTTTTTTTCAGTACAAGCCCTGAAATAAAACCAAAATCCCAAACCCAAATGAAGAGTTAAGTTGAGTTTGAGAGAGAAAGGGTGGTGTTTGGTTCTTGACTTAAACTTTATACATCACAGCAAGTGCTGCTGCCATCTGTTTTCCAGGAACGACTGTCAGATCATATGGAGTGAGTTTGAAAAAGCCTACGTGTGGCGGGATGCTTGTGACGTCCCAGTGGAAGCCTACAATGATTACATATCCGCAGTCGACGTTGACCCAATATGGAACAATGTAAATATCACCCTCAGAGACCACATTGTCCCTGCCTCTGGATTCAGAATGCCACCGTTTACAATATGAGCTGTTCTTGGGTTAGACGATGTTCTGGCACGAAACCAAGGGTTTGGTGCACGAGTTCACGCGGAACAGTCGTTTTCTCGCCCTGGAAGACATCCTGCTGGGAAACGTGGTGGACAATCTGACCTGGTGTGGAGAGAAGAACAGCAGCAGTAAGACTCTTCTAGATTTGTTTTCTTCACACATCCTAACCCTTTAACCTATTTTATTTGGTAAAATATGATATTACTGATGGATTATATTGAAATCATTGTTAGATGAAAAAAAGGCATATCCTCTTGTATCTGCAGCACTGAAATCGCATCAAGACAAAGCTTTGAATGTCTTTGTTTTCTTTGTTTTTCTTTCAGTCACATTTACCACTGGCTGCCCGGAGTGTCCACGCAGCGCTGTTAACTCGTTTTGGAACACAAGCTCACGAGCTGTAAGTTAGCAACAATAATTTAACAGTCATGTCATAAAAAGCAAAACACCTAGCAAACACCTAGTCAAAACAATAGAAATATGTGTCATAGTGTGAAGCAAATCCGTCCTGGAGGTGTGCTGTGCTGCTCTCATAAATAACAATTGCAGTTTGGTTGAATTAAGTGCAACCACAAGAGGTCAGTAGAGGCAAGATTTCCTGATGACCTGAGAATCCAGAAGCCACACAAATAGAAGAAAACTGGCATTGTAACGGAATAACAAATCATTACAAAGCAAACATGTGTCTCCAAAACTCTCCAAACTGCCAGGCAGCATTTTATAGTCAATATATCCATTACACACGAACGTGTCTGTCATGTCTGTAGTTTGCTCAAGCTGCCCGTGGCACCGTCACAGTGATGCTGAATGGATCCATTGAAAGTCCATTCATGCTGGACAGGTAAGCTGCTTTGCTCCTATAATATGACCTCAGCAAAACAAAAAAAACATCTAGGGTCTGACAGGCCTTTCAGTTTCCCCATGTGGCTGCACTGATACTTCGGGAACAACAGCAAGGGAAAATAGGACGACTAAAGTATCTATTGTCATCATTCATAGTAATGATTATAGGAGACTGATATTGCCCCTAGCTTTCAGCCCTGGGACTGAGGAGAGACACAGGAGTATCGGCAGAAAGCCCACACAGACCTGTGGAGAACATGCAAACCGAAAGAGACCGTTTGACCACTTTTGTGTGAAACTCGGGACAGAAAGACCTTCAGTCTAACCGTTAACCGCTGTGATGAACATAATCAAGTGCAAATGTGACACGTTCATAGTCCTGTTTGCTTCTTAATGACATCTAAAGGTTGATGTGAACATAAAGGATATCAATTTCACCCTCAGTGTTTTTGGGAGCATTGAGGTGAAGAACTTGAACTCGAGTGTAGTGACAAGCATGACGGTTGTTCTGGTCACAGGGAAGAACTCTGTGTAAGTTTCTCCTTCTCTCACTCTCTCTCTCTCCCTCTATCTCTCCCTGTCGTTGCAAAACTTTTTTGACCGTTTTTGTCTATTTTCACTGTGAGAGTTATGTACATATTCCGTGTGCGTGTCCTCAGGTCAACCTGCTCAAATCCATCGTTAAAGCTGTTACAGACAGAGCTGAAAAGCATTGCATATGACTGCAAAGAAGTGACAGAGTAAGTACAACACGTGTGTAATCTGAACCATCCTCATAAGCTCTGAGTATTAGAAACTCTTCTTTTTTTTCCCCTCTCTGCAGAGAACGGATCCTGGAGTGTGCAGCCAGTTCAATAGCACCCTGTTGGTGAACCTGCCGCACACTGCAGCTCTTTTAATTTCAGTACATTTCAATAACAGATCAGAAATGAATGTAATCTGTGGGCCAGTATGACTGAGTGTGAAAAGTGTACATGTACTATGTTAAGATGCTGTTTTTATATAATGTGACAATGCAGCTTTCCATCTTCTTTTGAGAAGGTTCTCAGTGTGATCATGTGTTAAATGTAAAAGGCAACAGTCAACAATCTTCCTCATGTTGAGTCTCATGACAGAATCTCTTTCAGTTTTCATGAAATAAAATTTATATTTGGAAATATGAGGAAGCTGTAGAGTCCTTTTCACGTGACATATTTTGCACATTTAGCATACAGTAAATCATAAAACCAAAACAAGTCAAATGAAACCTGCGGTGGAAACTTTGTGGAGTGGTGAGGGCTGATGATTAATTGTGTCAGACGTATTCATCTATACAAGATTTAATGCCAATATAGATGACATTCTTGTTTATGTTCATTGCTGAATAGTTTATCAGAGCCCCAGATTATTGTATAAACAAAGTTTCAGCATAGTTTTCAAGACTTCAAGTGTTGAAGTTGTTTTCTTAATAACATTTATCAACATCTGAGCAACATAAGAAGAATTTAACTTCAACAGCTAACAAGTCCTTTGAAGTTTTGGTATCTCAACAAATCACATCGAGGTGTTGAGATGCTATCAGGGCCACTCTGTTGACCTTTGAGGCCTAAGTTTATAAGCAATATAAAGGAGTAGTTATTGTTTGCCAAGTTCCCTGTTTTATTTTGGTCACACTTTTGTTTCTTTTCTTTTTTTTATTGAGGTGTGAGGTGTAGTTTTATTTCCTGTTTGTCCACTGTTCACTTTTTATTTAATATTTATAATCTGACACCGGAGTTGAACCTCGAGACTTCAATAAAATCCTCTCAACTTCCCCCGAGAGCTTCACACCAACCGCTGGGCTTTCCTGACAGATGTATTTGAGACTTTGGTGTCTGGATTATTTTACCAGTTCAAAATCAATAGGCGACCACAAAGCTAAAAGGATATTCAAGGTCAAAAAGTTACTAAATTCTGAGTTGATGGTCATAATTTGTAGATTTCTCTGTTGCTGATTGGCTGCAGTTTCAGCACATGTAAAGTTGCAGCTTCAGCAAATGTCAAAACAGTGGCTGTTTCAGACCTCCTAAAGCAGCTTAAAATACATTTTGTCCTGACATTTCACACATGCACAGGTCAGCAGAGACGCCCTTGGCTGCGTTTCTGTGTTTCCGATGCCGTAACGCACCGTTTTACTTTCTTTTTTGTTTCACATGAAACCCCTCGTCAAGGTCAAAGCAAGGTGTATGCAAATGCAAAAGAACACCAAAACCGCCAAACAGAGTAGAAAGTGCTAATAAAACACCCTGTCTGCATCTAATTTCCTATGTCTGTGTGTGTGTGTGTGTGTGTGTGTGAACTTCAAAGTAAGTTTTGAGTGTCAAAGACAGGAACTTAGAGAACGTGTGTGTGCGTCGGCGTATGTAAGTGTGTTAACTCTTCACAGTGCGATTGCGGCAGGAAGAAGGAGGTCCGCCGAGCTCAGTAATAACCTATTTCTTTCCTTTCTGGTGACTTTCTGCTTTGTCACTCGTACCGTAAATCGGCTCACGTCGGTGCTGGGAAGAGGCGTCCGGGGTTCTGGCTGCACAGGTGTCACATGCAGGAGCCCCCCGCCCCCCTGTGAAACCCAGAGCAGGGGCTGCTGGGACGAGTCCTGGGCTGTCGGTAAAACACCGTCACAGTTTTAATCAGCGCCGCGGTATCACTAACACAGCACAGCTCAAAATGATCCTCATCTAGCGAGAGGGGTAATGTGGTCACTTCCAATCACTTTGCATCACAACCGTGTGTTTCTTCAAAAGTGAATTGAAACCGGGTGTTCGTGTTCAAGACACAGATGAGAGGTGATATTAAAATCCTAAAAATGCAGCTCATGTTTTCTTTAGAGCTGTTTGAGACAGAAAAAGCTATGGTTTCCAAACCTAATCTGGTACGAGGACCCCAAGGCCGGTGTTGAAATGACACACACACAATCAGTCAAATCAGTGTTGCAATAAAAGGTCCAGTCAGCGTCAAGCCTTCAGCCTTGGCCCCTTGTATGAGCTGTACCGAGATTGCTGTTTTTGGAGAATTTACAAAACTTTCCCAACCTGCTGTTGAATGAGGTTGAATGAATGAATGAGGTTTCAACTGAATACGTGTCCAAAAAATAACTAATTCTGTTAGTTTTACGCTTGATGGGCTTTTTGGCTAATTTAGCTTAGTTTATCTTAGCTTAGCTCACTGATTGCGGCTGAAATCCAGTTGAAATCTACCTAATTCTTTATTTCCTTATTTCTTCTGAAGCTAAGCTGCTCCAGGCTTACTTTCTATCAAGCTCTTGGCAAGAATGAGAGCAAATTTGAAAAAAATGTAAGATTTTCCAAGATCCAGTCACAGGACTCAAATCATTAATGATACATAACATAATCATCTACTTTTGGATATAATTTGAAGACTCCAAGTTCTCTTGTCTGGAAAGAAAGTGTTACTGACTAGATAATGAAACAACGCCACATCATATAATTAACTCAAAGCCAATGGCGTCGCTTAATTTAGCCTAACGTAGCTTGGTTTAGCATAGCTCAGCAACTGAAACAGGTAGTAAAGCTCCCGCCCTCTTTGCTCCTTTCAGTTTTTGAGGCTAAGCTAAGCTATGCGAGCTTACACACGCATACACACACACACACACACACACACTACCTCCTCAAACACAGAGGGAGAACATGGCAAATGCACACAGAAATGCCCAGACCAGGATGAAACCAGCTACCATGGAAATTTCCCAAAATGCTAAATGCCATCCTTCAATATTCATATATATTGGAGCAACAAAGTAATACTCTTCTTTTTTTCTTTTCTTTGACACACATCCGAGGCATGTTGGGTATTAAGCCAGGACGTGTCTGAATACCCAAAATGAACGTTTGGACTTCACTTGTGAGAATGGCTTCATTTTTATTCTACGGTTATTGGTCCTCAGTGGCATCTCTTTGGTTTTGGGGGGCAAATTATTAATATCAAATAACCCAGAATACTCACAGACAGTCCCATCAGTATAACTTAAAATAGCAAGTGGAAGCTCCCACTTAAAAATCCACATTACTTAACAGGAAAAAGCTTGAAATTTTGTTTCACTGTGAAAAGTCTTTTCACGTGTTTGGTTTTCTGTGATTTCCTATGTTGAAACAGCATTGAAGCAACGTGAAAAAGAAAACTTTAAGTGGTTTTGTGGCTTTGTGTGTTGAAGAATATGGAGATGAAGCTTACAGTAAAGGTTTTCTAAGAATGAATGAACATCCCTGGGCAGAACATCCCCAGAGGCGTGGACTTCCCCTTCTCCCTGTTCCCTGAAACCACCCTGACTCAACACCTTTGAGAAGAGCCTGTGAGAAGATATGTGGTTTTCCCACATCGGCCCACAGCATGTTACTACACACACGTATCTGTGTATAAACTATCATGGACAGTTTATGCAGCTCCTACATATCTCAGGGTGTTCACTTCAGGGAGGAAACTGAGCTCAGCAAGTTCACAGGGTGCCACAGTCGACCTGCACGCTGTAAAAAGTGACAATTTGCACACATCAAAAAGAAGAAAAAAATAGTGCCACCTATACCTCAATGTAGTGTTATTTATTTTTGTGACTCTTATTCAGTTGATTTTCTTGAGAAAGGAAGGTTTAAAATGTCTGTGAATAGTGCTGTTGTTTCATGGTTCAAATCTGGGTCAGTTCAAAGGCCTTTCAGTGTGAACATTATGTGTTTTCCCCATGTCTGTGTTTTTTTGGGTTTTTTTTTTTTCAGGTACTCAAGACCCTCCAATTTAGCACCCGATTACAAGACGAATGGAAAATGACACCAGAAAAAAAGTACTCGATGCTCCACTGTCAAGATCATAAGAAAGTGACACGTAAATATATCAAGATGACTATAAAACACTTAGCAAAATAAAAAAAAAACACCTGGAAACAAAAACTCAAGATTTTATTATTTGTAACGTGCAAATGAACTGTACAAGACACTGGCGGTGAAATGTAACGGTGACGGAATCACAGGAAAGAAGAGAAAAATATAAAAAAATATAAAAATAAGCATACATATTTTAGCTATTTGCTACATATGTCGCCGTGTGTGTTTATGAATTGCTCCAGGTGAGTTTTTCTTGAAGGAGGAAACATGATGACTGTTACAGCTGCACTGTTAAAATCAGAAGTAGTGCGGTCTAGAGGCTTAGAGGAGTCACTTTGTACAGTGTACTGAGGTTTTTCTCTTACTCATCCAGTAGCACCATAAACACCACGTTGATTACCGCTCGCGCTGCTGATCAGATAGTTATAATTTCCCTTCCTGAAGCACGAGCTACCCGGGCAGGGAATCCCGCGCGGTGATTGGCCAACAGTGGTTTTGCTACGTCATCCTCACTATAAATATCAAGTGGGGGTCCGATGAAGGCTGCCAAAACTGGAGTGTGCCTCTCAGAGAGAAGACAGCGACATGGTGAGTTTAGAGACGATCACTGGGTTTGATTATCAGCGTCTATCTGTGTGTGTGTGTGTGTGTGTGTGTGTGTGTGTGTGTGTGTGTGTGTGTGTGTGTGTGTGTGTGTGTGTGTGTGTGTGTGTAAACAATGGTAGTAAACATCCTTCTTGGGGCACAGTAGTGCTCTATTAGTGCATTTTATTCAGCATTTTAACAGCTTTAACAGCTATTATTTCATATATACACACACACACACACACACACATATACATACACACTTCCTTTTGTATTTTTTTCTTTTTATTTAACCTTATTTATTATACAGGTCATCTCATTGAGATTCAGGGTCTCACTTATGAGAGAGACCTGTCCAAACTTAGTCTTGCCTTATACAAATAGCATTTATATAAAAATCTGAGCAAGTCGACATGTCTTAACATATACACAACATACAACATACAACGATGCAATACATTGTTCAATACAAGTTGCAATACAGAGTAGAAACTGATAAGCATATTAAAAACAGGAAACAGGTTTCCAAAGAATCCTTCTCCAGTTCTCATATTTTTTTTATTAAATTGAGTTTAAATAAAAAAAATGTAAACATAAAAAGTATATATACAGGTTAATATGCATGCTGAAGGTTCTATGCAGAAGCTGTCACTTAAAATCAATACAAATGAATGTTTCAGTGGTAAAAATAAACATGTCAGTGTCAAGTGAGGATCTTAATGTGACTGCGTGTGTCTTAACAGTCCCAGCATGAAGACTCACGTGTGGGCAGATCACAGGCTGGAGAGCCTGACACCACAGACAGGAAGCACACCTACAGACTGTATCCATCTCTGCCGACTACTAGCAGGTAAGGCCCGGCCTTTCCCATGACTCACCGAGTTACTACTGAAAGTTCACAGCTTGCCCAACACTCATTTTTTTCCTTCGGTATGCGTTGTCAGGTACGAGCTCTGCGTTCTGGCCGGCACCAGTAAAGGAACTCCACATCTTCCCGAGGGTCTGCCGGGAAACATGCAGGTAAAAACTCACAGACGTAACAATGGAAGATCCATGAGACATGACTGAGGCGTGTTACTGGAAACACTCTTGAGTCAAAACTCCAAAGATGTGTAAAAGGAAGTGAGTGATTTTAATAACTGCGTTCAAGTTCCTCATTCGTCTCTCTCTCTCTCAGTCGGAAGTGCCGGCACCCAGCATCGACACCAGTATGAGAGCCCAGATCCTCGTCCTGGAGGAGCAGAGACAGGAGGTGAGGAATGCGAGGTCCAGACCTGAGAGTATGCTCTTCATCCCAGCCCACACAGACCTCTCAGTAAACACTCGGTCTCTCTCCCATCAGCTTCTCTCCATCAACGAGAAATGGGCCAAAGAGTTTAGAGCCATGAAGCAGTACTACAAAGACAAGGTAAGGGAAACATCTTCTACTTTTTCTTTCTCCTTCTGATTCTCTGAAACCTTCCCTTACAGCCATCTTCTCGTAACTGCTGCTTAAACTTTGCACTTTTGTGATTCCTTGTATCGGGGCAGGGACACATATTCACTACGGGGAAAACTCAGTGAATCACTTCATTTAGAAGAGAGAACTTACCAAAAAAATAAAATGAGGAAACAGCCAGGCAAAGGGAAAGAAAGCAGAGCAGTATTTACTGTTACACCGTAGTCTCTTTTGTTTCGCAGCTTGAATGCGTTTTTCTCCAGTGTGAGTCATTTCTGACGAAAGCGTCTGCTAAATGACTAAATCACAGATCACTGGATTTCTTGACTTAGCAGTACAGTGATCTTTGTTACTTATATTTGTCAATAAGGATATTTGTTAAATTTTGATATTGTTAGGCTTAACTTTCATTATTATCATTATATATGATATATAATATGATAATTATAGTATATGAAAGGCTCTTTTTATCTCATATGCTGTCCACCTGGACCTGAATACTATAATTAAATTCTTTTCACGTTCACATTTGGAATGAGACAAAATGAACCTTTTACCTTAACGTGTCAGTTTTTCCATCTGACTCTCAGCTCCGGGATTTGAAAGCGTCGCCGGCGAGTCAACCTGAAGTGTTTGAGGAAGGAGGACAGAGCTTCACTGACAGAGAGAGCACCTGGGTAAGATGAGGCATTCGAGGTTTTATGGGTAAATGACAATAACGTCTCGAAGCCGAGCCATCGTCCGATGACTGTCGTCTCTAACGTGCTCAGGATGAAGTTCGTGATGTAACCACTCAGCTGCTGCGAGCTGAGAAGGAGGTGAAGGAGCTGCGATCTAAGAACAGCGCCATGACCAGGCGATGGCAGCACCAGGGCGAGGAGATCCGCCGACTGAACAAGGTGAGCCACGCCTCAGCGTTTCTCCTCTTCTCCTTCTTCTGTTTGCTCAGTGCAACGACTAACAGAGCTGTTATAAATGTTCTTCCTTCCTTCTATGTGCGTGTGTAGGCTCTGGAAGAGGCTCTGCTGACGACACAGACTCCTGAAGTGAACAGTGAAACACTACAGGACATCTGGAAACACCAGGTGAGTGATAGAGACACATACATGATGCAAATATTCAGCTTTGTTTCCCTTCTGAGCCTTAGATTCATCCATCCATCACCTCACTTTCTATGTACCTTAATCTTGTCATTTTGGACATGTTGCCACAGAACACACACACACTATTCCCTCTCTCTCACACACACACACACACACATATATACACACACACACACACACACACACACACACACACACACACACACACCTAGGGCCAACTGAGTTGACCTAAACATGCATGTTTTTTGGTCTGTAGGACCAAGTGGAGTTGCATCCCTGAAATTTCTCAGAAAAAGCCATATTTAATTCTATCCTATTCTACAAGAAAATAATACATGAAAATGTATTATTACAGTGGAGTAAGAGCTACTGGATGTCTGATTTCTCAGTGTTAATATTTAGAATATCAAGAATATTTAGATAGACTACCCAGAGAAAACATGTGAACCCTGCAGCCTATATGTTTCCATCTGTTTTCAGCCTTACAACAAATGAGTGATCATCTAACATCTGCTCAAATGTATCTCAAAATGGGAACCTATCTCTCCATTGCATTCTGGTTTTAACCTTTATGCTGCGTTGTTGTCCATTTACAGGCTGAAGTCTACAAAGAAGACTTTCTGAAGGAGAGGAAGGACCGCGAGAGACTGAAGGGCAAATATCTGGAACTAGAGAGGAAGTTTATGAAAGTTCATAGCGAGCTGCGTGCCCTCAAACCTCAGGTACCACTACCAGCTCAGACCAATGAAACTCTCTAACTCCAAGTGAAAGTACCTAAATATTGACTGGTGCAATAAAGACTTAAACACAGTGTCTCTGCTTTCCAGACGAGGACTCAGACGCCACAGCCTGCACTGGAATGTACCTGTGCGCATCATGCCAAATGAGCCAAACTGGGAGGTCCATCCATCCGTCCAGTTTACCAGTCAAACACATAGCAGCCGTCTTGCTCTTTGTGTGAAAACGTACATTGCACTTTAACAATATCTCAGATCAGAGCTCATCACCGGGGCTCGTCAGGGCAGCGAGGCGTCTGGGAAGAGAGAGCTCTGTTCTGCTCAGGGTCAGCAGCAAACACACATGCACCTAATCAATGAAATGACAACAGGAACCTCGATTGTAAACACTTCCCAAGAGTAGAAATGCAGCAGAGGCTGAAATCAAACCCTCCGCCCATTGCGTGCAAGGTTTTTTCTTTTTTTTTTTGCGCAAATCCTCCTCCACTTGTGACGCAGGCCCTCTGGGAGGTATTAATTACCGTACAGCCCAAACACTATTGACATGGATAATGTTTAGCTGCAAAGTGAGCGAGGCTTCCTGTTTCGCTGCCCTGCTCCGACATAGACAAGTGGAGGCCACATACCTGCACCAAGGGGGACGTCAGTCTGGCTCATTGTTAAGCACAATGAGAGCCCGTACATGTATTTCTGGGAAAAGAAAAAAAACAAGAATTGTGTGGGCCAAGTACCTCTGCAGGTTTTCACTCAGTATCAGTTCACTCCAGCTGTGTGGAAAGAGGAAGTGCTGTGGGATCGGAGGAGAGAGTCCAGAGCAACAGTTATTTTTTTTGTACAGTATATTTATGTATGTTTGAAGGAATCTGTCGCCATATGTATTTTTACCTCTTCCTTGTCTATTTATCCTGAAAATAAAACAGTGATTCACGTACTTGTGTGTTGACTCGTGCATCAAGCAGCGTATGAAATCCTGCTAGATCGGACAGAAGTGATGACGGTTGTACTTTATCTTTGGTGATAACCAGCTCACCGGTTCCAGTAATGACAGACTGCAGTTACTGGCAAATAACGCTGATAAAAAGTGATGCCAATCGAAGAGGAGACGCATGCAACGCTGGAAGTGAAAGTGAAAGGACGTCAGCCCTTAAAAATAAAAATCAGCTGTAAACAAGTAGCGATGACTATGTTGTCAGTGGGGCGACGTGGTGGGTGGGTGGGTGAATGACACAGTTGCCTCAGCAAGAAGGTCACTGGTTTAAATCCCAGTCAAACTGGGTCTCGAGTCTGCGTGGTCTCATTGTATGGGTTTTCTCCTAGTATTTCCTCCCAGAGTCCAAAGAAAAATGCATTTTTAGGTTTACTGGAGACTCTGAACTTCTCGTAGAAGTAAATGTGTGAGGTGTGGCGCAGTGGTAATAAGGCCCCAGGTGAAGAGTGAAGAGTGAGTAGGACTGCTGTAAGACTCTCTGGGGGCCCCTAGTGGTGAACAACAGAAAGTACAATAACGCTCTTCCACTATTTTGAAGGGACAATGTGACAATTGGGATTTTTACATCCCAAAAGTGGAGTCAGAGTTTACATATATGTTATCATTGGTGTCTTATGAACTCCACTAACAACCTGACAAAATAATATGGCTTGTTTACTTCTGGTAACCGAAGATTTATTTGTACGTGACATTTAAGCCTGCAGGGAAGCGTCATGACAGTCCGCCATCTTGAAACTACATCCGCTGGCGAGGGACAAATAAAATCAATGCATTTTCCCACCTGACTCTGATTCTTTGACATTTACATGATCAGCGCCAATTTCTGATCACGATTTAGATGTCCCTATAATGCACAACAACATTTTAATATGATCAAGAAAAAAGGTTGTAGCAAACCATGAATCCAGGTTAACTTAATAGCGGTTTATCATAAACTGTAAAAGAACGGTATAGAGGTCAGAGACTGACCCACCTGTTTCTTTGCACACCTCACTCTTACAGTATGTGACATCATCACAAAGCAGGTCATCAAAGACTTCACATCCCTGATGTTTATCCCGACAGACGTGTAATGAACTGTAAAGCTTTGGTCACCCAAAATACTCACAAACTGTAGAGGCAGATTTTGCAAAGATTTTATTGGCACAGTTATAGCAGCAATGTGTCCTTGTTTATCCCATAACAATTTGCTTGTATTTGGCAGTAAAAAAAAGGTAAAAACATCACCAGATCTGCTGCTTTCTAGCTACATTCTTAGTGGTTTAGTCTGAAGATACTTGCTGTTTATAAATAGATGCAATGTAATGAAAAAGAATGGTTATGTTATCCTGGGAATGGGGGGGAGAGGGTCTTCGGCTGGTGACCTTTAAAATAAAATATATTACAATGCTTTTTACATGGTAACTGTACCCAGTGCTCAGTGTCATAGCATGTCCTTACATTGTGATGTTGAAGAGGAAAGTAATATACTGAAATACTGCACTTCTCTGCCTTTGTACAGATAAATACGTTAAATACATTCTACGGAAGTGTTCTCAAAGGCCGGCGTCAGCAGCCGCCAAGCAGGTTTAACCCTCTATGGTACACGTCACTGCTCAGAAATAACAGTAACATATGCATGTTTATATCACTGTGGTACTGCTAGTGTAGTAGCATATGCAGATATGTCTACTTGATGGTTTCTGAATGAATGAATGAAAGTGATGTTTTGTTGGGATGATTTGAAAAAGCGTGAAAATGAACTTTTCCTCGAGTCATCCTTCCTGCTTTTTATTGGTGTTGAATAATTTCCAGTCCACTGACCGTCACCTTCTGTGTGCACTTTGAGCTATTCTCATCTTCTTAAACTGTTCATTATTTGATAAAAAATTCTCTTCATTTTAAACTGTAAATCAGGGATGCAACAACGATCGATTACCTTCTCAATGAATCGATTAAATTCCTATGACAGAGGATTAAAGAAACCAGATAATATTGACTTTATTTCTTTAAAAAAATGCTTAAATTAGTCATATAACTGTTGCAGGTTGCTCTGTTTTTTCTTGGTAAAGTAAGTCCAATGTTGTAAACAAACTCTTAGTTTGGGTCAACCTGGTCAGTTGGTTTGATTCCCAGTCAGGTCGAAGGCCTTTCTATGAAATCCTCCCTATGATTTCTTCTAGTACTTTAGTTTCCTCCCCCAAGCCAAACATTCACGCCCCTAAATGTGAGTGTGAGAGTGGATGATGACACTTTCATGGGTTGGAATAATGTTTTTCTCCATTAACTGATGAGTGGTTTTTTAAATGTCTTCAAAAGTGGGTGAAAAACGTGTTTCAGAAAGGCTGAGAACAACGTGCAACCTTTTTTTATGTTTTTGCACTTGTTTTGTTTTGTTGCTGTGTGGCACCATAGAGGGTTAAAGAGACAAACTCTGGCCCGTATTGCACACCAGTTTCAACACATCAGCCGCTGAACTCTGCCAGGTTGGTAGCAGGAATATTACAACATCCACTTGTCAGTCGGGGCGAGCCCTCTCCCTCCCGTCCGGCCTCAGTAGAAGGCCGGGTTCGTGTGCTCGATGATGCACCGCCGGCAGTGGCGCCTGACGAAGCGCAGCGCCTCGGGCGACACCTCGCAGTCCTGCACGTTGAGCAGCTGCAGCTCGCAGCAGTTGGCCGCCAGCGCCTTGAGCCCGCGGCCCGTCACGCTCTCGCAGGCGCGCAGGCTCACGCGCCTCAGGCCCTGGCAGTACATGGCCAGCTGCTCCAGGCCGCTGTCCGACACCAGCGGGCACTTCCCCACGTCCAGGGACTTGAGCCTGGGGCAGCTGCGGGCCAGGTGGCTCAGGCCGTGGTCCGTCAGGCCCTCGCAGCCGCGCGCGTTCAGGTAGCGCAGGCGCGGGCAGTAGCGCGCCACGTAGCGCATGCCCACGTCGGTGATGCGGGTGCAGTGGGCCACGCTCAGGTAGCGCAGGCAGCCCTCCAGGCGGGCCACCTCGCGCAGGCCGAAGTCGCCCACCAGGCGGCAGTCACTGAGGCTGAGCTCGCGGATGGACGGGCAGTGGAGCGCCAGGTGGCGCAGCGCCTCGTCCGACAGCCGGCTGCAGCGCCGCAGGTAGAGGTGGGTGAGGCGCGGGCAGTGCGAGGCGATAGTTCGCAGGCCCTCGTCCTCGAGGGAGAAACAGTCGGTCATGTCCAGGTAGTGGATGGAGATCTGCTGGCCGTGGAGCGGGGAGAGCTGCAGGGAGGCCTCCTGGGTCAGGCTGATGCATGTTACCTTGGAGCAGCCTGGGGGAGGAGGAGGAGGAGAAGGAAGAAGAGGAGGAGGAGGAGGGGGCAGAGAGGATGTCAGTGCCAGACAAGAAAAAAAAACAACAACAATCATCAGGTTCACTTCAATACTAGCCAAGTTTACAACACCGGGAACCAGTGTTGCAAACTTGGTGATTTTGTCAGTATATTTAGTGACTTTTCACGCCCCACATGACGAGAAACTTGTCAATACAGACATGTTTCTGCTATTTCAGTGCTAATTTAAACAGATTTTATCTCATGACCCTTTTTTTGATCTCCACTGTGGCGATTTTAATACTTTTTAAGGGCTTTCCCAAAATTGATATAGCAACTCTGAACCCTTTTTAAGACCCTGTAGACTCCCTGGCTTCGTACAAAATGAGTAAAACACGCTGCGCTAATCGTTCTTGCCATTTACGGTACTGATAAGTGATAAGAAACAGGATCTACAGTCAAAGACTGACTTCCATGAGTTATTAAAGTAGAGGCTGAGTTTGCTAAATTACACTTAAGGTCATTTTGAAAGAGGATGCATTTGAGCATTTGAGTCAGAACTGATTTATTTATTTTTTTTAAAAGGCTGCAAAATATTCAGGTTTTAGACTTCACAAAATAGGGTTTTAACCTTTAAGTCAGGAATCATGTGGGAGAAGTTTTCATTAAGTCATTTATTATGGTTTTAGCCTTTGTACATTTGCTATGAAGAGCTTATAAAATAACACATTTCCAATGCCTTGAGTCCAGTGACAAACTCCCACACCTGCAGATTTATACTACATATGTGGAATATTACACACACCACATGTGAGCATAAAAGTGTGCAGATGTAGCTTTTCTTCACTCTGAACTCCTAACAATGAAATATGTCTTAAATTAACAAGTTTTCCTAGCCATATGTTGGAACTGAAAATGGATAGCGCCATACAATCTGACAGACCTAACAATACATGCTGTCTTCATTGCTTGCTGTTCGTCCCCTGAGGTTAATGATCTATTTTTCTTTTAGGTTATGAGAGCCACATATAGGTGGTCTGGACTTGACCTACTGTCATATCTTCTGCTGTTAGTCATCTGCATTACAGTCCCAAGGAGGGCCAGCACACTTTTACTGCTTAGCTGTACCTGTTTCACTGTTTAGCTTCAATATTTTATTTATTTAGCGGGTTAGGGTTAGGGTTAGGGTTAGTTTTGTACTTTGCAGACTGAAGTATTAGTCTCCTAAAATCCCATAATTCTTCAAAATGTCATCTGGTGAGACTCCACTTTAAGATGGACGTCAAATGGACATTCAAAACTTTTTGCGTTTTCATGTTTTAATTCAAAGTTTTGATTACAATCGAGTCTCCTCTGCTTTCCAGGCCATCTTCTGTGGTCATGTGACCTCCCAATGCCATGTGTGGTGACGTGTATATGTGAAAAAATGTGTGTTTCCATTACACTTTTTTACACTATTGACACATATGAAAACCATTAACATTTGACTTTAAAAGTGAAGCAGACCTAGGGAGATTCAACACAGTGTTGGAGTGGGGAGCAGTGTTGCTTCATTGGAAGAAGATGACTTTGGTTGGACTCTAGGGTCTAAAAATATGCATGCTCAGGTGGATTGAAGGCTGAATTATCGGTAAGTGTGAGTGTGAGAGTGCAGCTGATACTGTAGGCTAAGGCCAAACTCCACAGTGACCACTTGAAGGCGCCAGAGTAAACCCTGCCATTGACTGTGCCTGAAACTAGAAGCACGCAGAGGTTGGAGGCGCAAACAATGCCATGACAAGCCAAACTGTGGTCCACCCGACATCCTTCGAAAAGAGCCCAGATTTTGTGATTTTGGCACCGCAGGTTTGTCAAGAGGTTATTTTTACAACAGAGGGCTCACTCCCTGGTGCTAATGGGTGCAGACGCTGCCCCGCCACTGGGAGCCCTCGTCCAAGCCCACGTTATTTGTGTCACTTCCCCTAATGAAAGCAGCAGACTCGCGTCGAGGTAAGTTGTGCTCGCGGCTAAAGAAAGCCTTTCTTCCTCCCCACATGCGAGCTGGAGGCTGGCAGAGCTCGTCCCGCTCCTCTAATGGTTTTAGCAGCCAGGGTCGGAGAACGAGTGCGAGGGAATGAGATGAGGGATTCTTTGAGGCGAAGCCACACATGTGCGTGATGCCGTAGCCGTAGACTGTTTAATAAGAGTGAGTCAGCCTCACGTTGGCCACCTATCAAGGTGAGATGGCTTCGGGTTATTGCTCTACTATATATTTCCTTTGACCATCACCCTTTTCAGCTTTTTTTCCCCCCAGTTCAGTTATGAGTTATTTTATATCTTTTTAAATCTTGCACCTCATTTATGTACTTTGGCTATTTGTATTTGGGAATGTTAAACTTTTTAAGGTCAAATGTAAACCTGTGTGTTTCTTTATTCAACTGCTGCTGCTTTAAAGACATTTTAGTCAGATTTAGAGAGGGTCAGTTCTCACTACGTACTGCAGCATCTTGTTTGAAGCGATTTGGTCACATGACCCTCTACATCATGTCTGGTGACACATAAAGACGAAAAATGTGTTTTCCCATTATAATTTGTGATATACATCCCCCTGATATATCTGAAAACCACCTCATAAGAGGGTAACAATGTTTTCTGTGCAAAACAAATGTTGACTTTACTGTCATATTCAGGTTTTGCACATTTCAGGTGGGATAGAAAGACACGTATAGAGGCCCTAAGAGATGAGAAAATACCCAGATTTTTAAAAAACAACCAATAATTTCATAATAATTCTTTAGTTCATGGCTTTTTTTTCTGATAGAGAGCTGAGAAATGAGTGAGAATTCATCCCTGGCCTCTGGCAACCCTCCCACCCAGACAAACTGGCCAAGCAGTGATTAGAACACCGGCTGACGGCCTCACCTGACAGGTTCAGGTGCTCCAGGTTGGGGCAGCGGGACACCACCTCGAACACGGCGTCGTTGGAGATGTTGTAACACCCCCCCACCTCCAGGCGGCGCAGCTCGGGGCAGCACTGCGCCACCACGTGCAGCCCGCGGTCGGTCAGCCGCTTGCAGCCGTTGACCGTGACGGTCTCCAGCGTGAGGCAGACGTTGGGCGTGTCCTGGCACAGGCGGTGGGTCAGCACCCGCAGGGCGCGGTCCACGTGGAGCAGCTCGCCCGTCAGCCGCACCACGCTCCACAGCCGCGGGTCCCACGCCACGTTGTACCAGCGCCGGCACACGCGGGCGCAGCGGCACAGCTGGTTGGTGGGGAGGTGGGAGAAGACCTGCAGGAGGGCGTGGTCCGGCAGCAGGTCGATGGGGGCGTGGTGGTGGTGGCCTTTGGACGTGCGGGAGCGCGTGTGGGTGCCGGGCTGAGGGTGGACCACGGCCACCGTCTCGGCCGGGGCCGAGGAGGAGGAGGAGGAGTTGGTCTCATGGCCGTTGCTGGAGAGGGCGGGGGAGGAGAGCGAGGAGGACTTGGACGGGAGGATGAGACCCGGGCTGGGGGTGCTCAGAGTCCGAGTGCTGGAGTCCAAACCTGGAGAACAGAGTAGTGACACACAGGATTAATGTCTGGATGATGCGAAAGTTGATGGATTCCTGCAGTCTCAGGAAAAGATGAGGTGATTTACATGTAGGACTAGAGCTCCAGCAACTGAATAACCCTAACCTGACAATCCATCAGCAACTATTTTAAGCTTCAATTTGTTGATTTAAGCATTTAAAAAATGACAATAATTCAAGAAAATTGGTTAAAATTCTTTGATCTCTGGTTCTTAAATATGTTCTCTTTAGTTTTGTTCTCCATGACAGAAAATTGATTGTCATTGAGATGTCGGTTAAAAAGGCATTTAAAGACCTTTGCTTGGCATTAGTGAAACTGGCATTGACACTTCAATCATTTTTATAAACGATTGAGGAATTAAACGATTGAGGAATTCATTGACAGATTAATCAACAAAAATTGCTTCAGATAAAGATAAAACTGCCTCATTTGGCCATGAGATCTGGTAATCTAAAACTTTGACCTACCAAAACTGTATTCCACCCAAACCTATAGATTCACTTTCAGGTATGGAGTTTGGTCCTGCTTGGAAAACTCCTTCCTGGGATTACAATTAGCTGACTCTCACTCTGTACCAGTTCATTCTGAGCAACGGAGAAAATGACGGCACGATTCACTTCTCTGTGACATCAGAGTGATGATTGATGCCATTTTCCATGATACTGAGTGGATATTTGCCACATTGAAGGGCAAGGTGCTACTGACAGAGCATCGGTCACAACATTTTCGGAGCCTTTTTGCAAACATTAAGATCACTCAATATAAACCATTGCATCAGTCTGTGAAACCCATTACTCTGTCACACGCAGAGTGTGACAAGGAAAAACCGGGGGATTTGCAGCAACTTTGCAATGAAAGCAATTATTCAAACATGAGTGTGACTCATGCACTTTGAATTTCCTCCATTTCCCAGAATGTCTTGACATGTAGAGGAAATGACTGTACTGTCAGCTAATTGTGATCCTGAAGGAAGGAGTTTTCCATGCATGACCAGCCCTCGTACCTTAGAGCGGTACTAAGTGTTGGTAGAAGAAGATTTCCAGACTTTATGGCTGAGTGAGGTGGTTTTCTAGTTGGAGTTAACCTCAAACGAAATCACCAAGCTGTGATTCAGAGGACCATCTGATGCAACTCCCGCCATGCTCTCCTCAGACCCTCCCCTCCTGGTAAACGGCAATATCTTTTGAACTCCTTGCCCCCTGTTTGCAATGCAAGCCCTCCACCAGCCCAGGCTGTGATAACCCCTCGGGTTATTTTCTCAATACTCGTCAAAGCTCCTTCCAGAGCCACTGAAGACGTTGTGCAGCTGTTTTCACAGGCTCTGCTGTAGAAAATAGCTCTCCGGCGATTTAGCACAGCACAGATGCAGCACAACCAGAGACAGATCGACCCCGCCAAACCACCCAAGGAGCGAGAGAGATGGGGGAGATCCCGGGGTGTTGTTCTAGTAGCGGCTGATGCCGCCCGAAGCAGAGCGAGTCAAGTGGAGTCGAGGAGCAGCTGCAGCATTCACGTCTCCACACTCGACAAATCTTTTGTCATTTTCACACTTGCAGACTCAAGAGACTGTCTCCCTTCTAAAACAAATGGTAAATGCTGATGTGCATGTGTAAAAGTGGGGTAAAATTCGACATGTGTTAAGTCTGCTCTACCCTTCTCCGCTACGATCATTTTTAATTTCCTGCTGTTTGATTCTTCAGTATCGTGTTTCATCCTTTACCATTGCTGTTATTCCACTAAGCCTCATTGCTGGAAATGACATAACGTTACATTAGAGTTTGGCCATCATTTGTGGGAACTTTCAGGGAGGAGGAGAAGTCAGGAAAGTGGGTCAGGAGATGCAGGGCTTTATCATCGGCGTAGAGGAGGAGTTTTTCCATGGATCTCGTTACCATGTTTTCAGATGTCACCTTTATCGGCCCGGCCTTTTGGGCCGCCAGTCACGGGAACTTGGTCTTGGGATGAACTCTGGGGCTTCAAAGCGAGGAGCTGAGGCGTTTGGTGTCAGGGCTGTGTAAACACTGAGGCCCTGGAGGCAGATGTGTGGCGAGGACGCAGCTGCGGGACGCGCCGGCAGGATCCCATGGCTGTGGCGTGAGACGGCGGTTTCCAGGCCGTGGCGTCGGATCTGATTCCCGAGGTGGAGCATGAGAGCGGGGACGGCGAGCGCTCTTCTCTGATGCTATCTGCGCGTCCTCGCCGCCCCTGCGGCTCAACTCGTCCAGTCTGGAGAGGCTCAGCGCCGATAGCCATCGCTAAAAGCATTTCAAGTGGTGATGTCACTTACAGCTGTCCGGCGGCGGGCCGGCAGCTTCAATGGGCTGCATAGGAGTGTTGTCAAAATAAAGATAACGCCACGTACTTGAGACTAATAGTCTAGAATGGATTCAAGAAACTTTTATTAACAAAACATTTATAAACTATTATTCCAATGGGTTTATGAATATTTTTACTCATAAAGTTCAGACATATAGTAAACTCTTTTACTACAATGACATAAAGCCATGAAGGGACCTGGCTACCTGTCCACTTCCTGCTTTTAGGGATCCATCCATCATGTTACTGATAATGGATGGATGGGACAAAGACCCTTAGAGACAGAGGACCAGCCCAACGAGACTCAATTGCCTTAATTTCATGTAAAAATCACAGAATAAACCTACAGATCCTGGCCGCAATCTTTGATCCTTTTACACTACTGTCTGATTTGTCGTAGTGATAAATCTTGGGAAGCAAACAAATGGACTCCAACTTCTTATTTCTGTTTAACATAGACAATATTCTACCTATAATCTGTGGGCTTAGTTTGCAGCTTTGGACTCAACATCACAATATCCCATAATTTCCTCAAAATTGCATCCGATCAGGACGTCACTTTGGGGAGGATGGACTTCCAAAACATTTTGTATTTCCATGGTTTTATGAGATACCTCATATTTAGAAAAGTCTCGCCCCATACTGCAACTGGTCATGTGACGCCCTCTGGTCATTTCCATGTGGGATAAAAGTGTTTCCATTACACTTGTAGGATAAACTTCAGTACTGAACACCTCATGATGATGATGTGTGTGTGTGTGTAAAGATAATGTTTGGATAAATATTTTAATGTGTATTCACCCTCTCACCCTGCACGGCTGTCAAACATTTACACTGATATAACTGTGTCAGCGCCGTGCTAGCCTACATTTCCAGGCCCCGGCCAGCCGACTGAACCCCAGCTGAACCGTGCTGATGGATGGATGCCTCGGGGAGGGGGGTGGGCGGGGGGGGGGCACAGTCCGCTGACTCGACACGGCGCATGTCAACATCTTCAAGACAAACTCGCAGCATCCTGCCTGTCTGCTGGATCCCACAGCTGGCCAGTGACAGCGTCCTCACGACCGTCCTGCAGATGGCTATTCCAGAGCCGCCCCTGATGACATCCACAGACCGCAGGCCCCGCCGGCCTCTCTCAAAACTCCAACTCTCTCTCTCTCTCTCTCTATCTCTATCGTGCACCTTTATGATTCCCACCCGAGTCCGGATCTGAGTAATACGACAATTCGCTGCATGTTAATCAGGCTCATGGTTGTTGTGGGACACGCTTGACCTCAGGTTGGGCTTAGTGCAGCGCGTTCTCCCGGGTGGTCCATCTATGGTTAGTTAAACTCAAAACGTGCACGATTGTTTCCCCGAGGTCGTGCAGCTTATCTTGGCCTGTGTTCTCCGGCCCGACACAAAGGCTTGAAGCGGTCTGAGGTCATTATAAACAGCTCATCTACTTCCAATTTCACACACCTGTCCAAATATGTCACGACAACAGCCGTGCATGGCTTTTTGTGTTTATTCAAGTACACTACAAATATTGTGAGATTCCTGAGATAATACCTAGTGATTGTGGATTTATTCAACACGGCTGGAAACACACAGCGTGCAACACCGGGCTGCACAAACAAGTGGGGAACCTGCGTTTTTCACAACCTTTTCCAACAAAGTTTCACTATTAAATAACAGTGGAATTGATTATCTAAGATGTACTGATGCTCATAAATCTGCATTCCATTATCAGATGAAGAAAGTTAAAAAAAACAAAAAAAGATTTTCCACACATACTTCTGGAGTCATTAGTTGATGGATGAACGAGGTATTTCTCCGTTGTCCGAGTTCAAACTGTTGAGCAGGAGACGAACTCGCCGGCCACTGGAGCAACCGAGGGAGCCACTTCCAAATTGTGTAATTACACGTGTCACTGATCAAACGAGAGCTACTAATTAGTCCACATCCAGCTCCTCCCCTCCTCCCTCCCAGGGTCCCACAGCTGGTTAAAAGCCGCAGACGTTAAACGAAGGCAGCTTTGCGATTCCTTTGTGTATTTTTGCTACTTAGCCAGCACCTGGCTCTCTTTAAGGACTTGTTATCTATCTGCGTTTTCTTGCTGGCATATGTTCACCTACAACTGTCTGCGCTGAGCACACAATAGGCAGCAATATGTAAGTCTCCGAGTGTGATCTTACGCCCAAAATATTCACACTTTGCTTGCATTTTTTGACACTTTGTCACTTCTGGATAGGAAATACATTTTTTTCCTTTTTGGCCTCTAAATGGCCTCTACTTGTTTTTCCTCTTTTGCAATTCACATTTTCCTACATCTCAGAAGTCTGCAAGGACATACAATCTCTGTAATCAGACAGACAGTCCCATCTCCACAACAAGGCATCGGTTTAAAGCCAGATGTGCAGTGATCAGCTGTGGAGTGAAGTTATATTTATATAAGAATCTGGAAGACAGAGACAAAAAAAAGTGGTTAAATCTTCCTGAAACAACAAAATGCTGCTACTCCCACTCTGACTACTAATTCAGCCGCACTCTCGGACTTCAGAAGTCAAGCTAATTTCCCTCCAGTGTTAAGTAGAAAAACTCACTCTTGAACTTGGAAAGTAGTCTGATGAAAAAAAAAAGAAAGAAAAGCCCAATTACTGGTGGTGTAATAGCTGTTTCCAGCTCTCAGCTGCATCGCATGCAACTGGCTGCTGGACTTGGGATCGAAAAGTCTGCAACAATTTCCAAGGAAGAATGAACTTCATGCTTAAGCTTTAAGCCAAAAGACAAGAGAAATCCTAGACGCGCTATGGATGAAATGTTGGTGCATCGATCTATGTTACAGCTGCAAACTTTATCTGTCTGGTCTGAATGAAAGCTCCAAAAAGGCCGTTAATAAGCAGACCTTGAGTGTGGCAAGCCTGAGAAGCAACCTGCAGCTTCAGGCATGAAAGAGGAAACGTCCTCTCAGTTCCTGCTGAAATCTGTATAAGTCAAGCGGCGGTGTCGTGTTTTATATCTCCGTATCGCTGCGAACCTATCATTAACAGAACAAATACCACGCAGCTGTTAAAGGGCTCTGCGAGGCGGTGTGAGTGCAGATGGTGGAAGATTCAGTTTGGTTTAGGAAATCAAAGCAGAAACAGTGGAACATCTGGTCTTTACGCTGGACAAAGAACAACGGAGCAGTGGTGAAATGAAAGAGAAGCTCATGCATTTTGAATGTGCGTATAGCCACAGCAAGGCATACTTGGCCCGAATCATTTGCCACTAATACCAAAATCTATGCGGATCCGCAGCAGTGCCGCAGCAGGATCCCATTAGCATCAACTTAGCCTTACTTCTGAGACACATCTGGATCCAGCCTCTGAACCAGAAGTTTAGTGTAAATCAATTGAAGTGATCACTGAGAAGACAAGATGCCTGCGTGATGAAGCGCCGCAGCTGGATGTTCGGAGCGATGTCGCCCTAATGACAAAAACCTGATGAACTCCAAAAAAAAAAGAAAGAAAAAAAACTGCACACGAAAAACAGATCCCGGGGAGTCGTTCGAGGGCCTCTAAAAGAAAATAGGGGCAGGAGGCAAAGAAAGAGGGAAGATAAATTGGCAAACCGGTCTGCTGACTTTACCAGAGACAGAGACAAGTGCACAGGCAGGGTCAGTCCAGACTTTGACGCAGTCTGCTCATAAACTAAAGCTTTGGGGATTCTTTTCAGGAGTGTGCAGCGCTGCAAAGCGCCGCTAAGACCCAGTCTGGATCCGTGCAGGGTTATTACTGCTGCATCTGGCAGAGCAGACCAGTCCATTACCTCAATGCCATTACCCCGTGTGACATGTTCCCGCTCTGCAGGCTTCACCATGCTCCTCCCCAGCCCCGGAGCGTGACAGGGCGCCACTGTGCTCGCCAGGGAGGAGATGCTCGACTTCAGCCCGCGATCCGGGAAACCGACTCCAAATCAATGCAAGAGAGGTGAAGTGTGGAGAAAGCAAACAGATCAGTAAGCACCGGGTTACTAGGGCTGCAAGAGAATCAGAAGGACGAGTGAGTGTGTTACACGCTCAGGGAAACATTCGACTGAGAGAGAGAGAGAAAGAGAGAGAGAGAGAGAGAGAGAGAGAGAGCCCTGGAATAATAAAAGAAAAAAAACACATCTGTCTGTCTTGGGTTTTATTGAATACATGGAAGTTGATATTAGCGTCGAGTGTGGCAGCCGGGCTATCAGCAGAGCCTTCACTACAGGAAGGCCTGACGTCACTGCACAAGCTGAAAGACAATAGGCCCTGGCTGGTTCCTTTACAATGTGCACGCTTGGACAGGAAACAGGCTCCTTAGCGCCACACAACCCCCATAACTCCTTCTGCTACAACTGGGCCGCAGCTTTTCTCACACTCCCTCCTCCACAGCCTCTCTCCATTCGTTTTTTTTTTCACTAAACTCTGAAAGTCGTAGCAGAAGCTTCCTGCCTCTGAAAGCTCCTCTGTCAGTTGAAAAGACACAAATGTCTTGCACTTTGCCCCCATCACTTTATAACCCCCCCCCCGTCTAAGGCGGACTGCAGACACCCTTATCTACCCGGCCAAATTTGAAAGGCGTGATCTGCACAGACACTCCTTCAGAAATGAGCATGTGCGTGCATCTATTCATCACAGCACTTCTCTTTTTTTTTTTTCCATCTCTGCACGGATCCAAAAGCAATTTAGCATCACGCAAAAAAAAAAAAAAAATGATCCGGCCTGTGACAAATTGTTGACAGTCCAGATGATCTCAGCTTTTACAGGTTGTTAAGTCGGGATGTCAAAGACGGGGCGACACGTTTTATAATCTTTTTTAATATTGTTTTAAACCCCCCCCCCCTCTCTCTATCCCTCCTGGCTGGGGCGGGAGGAGGCACGGTCATGTTAAGCGACGGAGCAGGGTAACGCTGGCTCCGCTCAGAGCCGAGCCGAGCTGCACATCAGGCAGGAATGGAAAAGCGAGCGCTGGCCTGAACGGTTGATTTGGTTGTGATGAGGAGCAAATGTAATGATCTCATGTGGTCGAAGAAGAAGGAGAACAAGGGAAGTGCTGGAACTTGTGTGGTTATAAAAAAAAAAAGGGGGGGTTCACTTCAACTCCAGCAGGAAGTTCAAGCCTGTTTGGTCTCACATGGTGGGAGTTTCACCAGAGAAACACTCCGAAAAAGGTTATAAGCTGTTTTATTTAACTCTTCTAGTCGTCTCACAAAGGTTTTAAGACACCTTCGTTGATCGTGCACATTCAGTATATATTTCAAATGCACTCTGTGAACTCATCGTCCCACTAACAAATGGGCTGTGTTAGCTCTGAAAGCTTTGCCGCATCTTGAATAACTTCTTTTTCTTCTCACAAAACAGTGAAACAGGATAAGTTGAGAGAGTTTTGTTTAAGAGCTGCTACTGCTCCTGACGGGCTGCAGTTGTTCATCATGACACGCAGACTCATTTTGCTTGGTCACGTTCAGGCCTTGAGAGTCTTAAAAGAAGGTTCCCTGAACCCAAGCAGCTTCTACTCTCAGCATCGCTCCATAAATTTTATTAACGGCCAAGCCACTAAAATGTCCGGGTTCCAAGGAGGCGATTTAGGACCTGACACGTGTGGTGTTCCTGGATCAGAGTCATGAAAAAGCGCATGTTTTGACGACCAAAATATTGTTTCTGGTCTCCGTCTATAAAAGGTCAAATAATCGAGAGTGATCTTTTCCATTCATGCACGGAAAAGCCACAGCTTTGAAGCCACTCTGTTGACCAGGTTGATGAAAAGAAGGCGTTTTTCAACGCAACCAACCAGGACTCCTTCTAGAACGCTTTAGATTTTCCCCTCATTTTTTCGTGCCGTTGCAGCTTCAGCTTCAGCCACAACTGACACTTCCCCGCTTACGTAATGAAACAAACCGCAGAGCGAAATGTGGGGAGGGGAAGAGCGATGTGTCAGTTCAGCTGGTTCACAACCCGAGTCCAACCCGCCACATGAAAGCCCAAAACACCCAGGTGTATCGCAGTAAAAACATCCCCCCGCCGGCCAAAACCTGACAGGAAGCGAGCGGGCCTTCCAGCCAGGTGGCATCCTTCCCAACTTCTGTCAAACGTGCCGCTCTATAGAACGACTTAAAAAATGTGACCCCCCCTTCCCCTGTTGAGGAAAATGGCAAATGCGCTCAAAACAACAGGGCCTGCAACTTCCTGCCCCGGACAGAGAATGAGAAGACGTAGCGGTAATCAGAGAAGAGTTATGAGATGGAGACTTCTCTCTGCTCCCCCTCCTCCTCCTCCTCCTCCTCCTGCTGCTCCTTCGCTAAACTGCTTTCACTTGTTTTCTTTTTGCTGCCTTGTTCTGTGCTTTTTCGCTCAGATTTCCTGGCTGTAGGAGCGGCGGGGAGGAAGGGGGAGGAGCGAGGACAGCTGATGGAGAAAATCTGGGGGGGAACCAGCATTGGCATTCTTCGCCTCTCTGTGTTCTCTCTTCACTTCCAACGAGGATTAGCAGGAATAGCGACGGTATCTCTCTCTCGCACTCTCTTTGCGGGCCCTGCTCGAAAAAACATCTTTAAAACAGGCTCAAACTGGTGAGAGGGCCGACGGTTTGTTCACAAAAGCGCTGATCTCTGCGCATAAAATGAGAAAAATCTACAGCGCTGTTTCCTCTAATCCCCCCAGGAGGTTAGCGTATCACCTGCCAAGCGTTTCCACCACAAAGACAGATGCTTCTCCATCTAAACAAACGCTGGCTGCCAGCACGAGAAGGTCCAGCGCAGCTGTAGTGCAGCACAACAGACGCGGCGTTGGGTTTCAGGCCTCGCGGCCCCCCCGCGGTTGTGACTCGTAATGACTCGTAATGAACGACGCGTCCGCCGCCCGGCCCCCAGGCGCAGCCACAAGAGGCCGTCAGGACGCCCCAAACATTTGTCGAGCACGAGCGGCCGGACGTGGCCTCCTCTGGCGCTGGGCTCGGCGAGAATCAACAGTGAAAGGCGACACGTCGGCTCGAGTAAACACAGAGGAGGGGGTGGGGGGTGGGGTGGGGGTGGAGGGGGTCATCGACGCGTGGGGTTGGTTTACAGATGGAGTGTCAGCGATTTGTTGCCTTTGGGAGGGCAAAAATATTAACATGCTGGAGACAGGAGCTTTCTGCGGGAGGGGGGTGTTTAGACTGCACGGCCCGAGCCTCGAAACGCCTCCACGGCCGCCAAGAGGCAGCGCCAGCAGTCATCAATACTGGGACTGTGTACTGCGATAACATAATCCTATTAATGAGCACACGTCTGCACTACAAACATCTACCGTGAGTACGCAACACACTCTATTTGGGAAGAGGACGATGTCCTTCCGTTATTGTCTTAGCTGCGTTGAAGCTCAATCTCCAGCACAACTGCAGGGAAGCCTGGACAGGTCTGATGCTCAGGGGTAATTTAGGGTCTCTAATTGACCTAAACATGCATGTTTACGGACTGTGAGAGGAAACCCATATGCAGACTCAAACCCTTGTGCTAACCACTTATCCACAATGTTACCCATAAGAAAATGTCACTAGGATGTGTTTGCATGACCCCTATAAATATGCAAAGCCTACATAGTGCAAAATACTGGTCATGGGAAAACCTACGTTTGGAAAAAAAACTCATCTTTATAATCTCATGAAGTGGTTTTCAATATAGAAATAGTTAACATTTATATGTCACTGGACATGATGTAAGAAGTCACATGACCAGTTGATCTAAACGTTGGTAGGTGTGGACAGAGGAGGAGACTGACCTTGTTCAACATCTATTAAAACATATCTAAAACCATGGAAACTTAAAATACTTTGGAGGCCTGTCTCCCTCAAAGTGGTGGATATTTTACGAGAATTATGGGATAGACCGAACAGCAATTATGGCTGAACACAGAAAAACCAACAATCAACCAATAATTATTATCACACTGTGGTTGTGTAAGTCACTCTGGATACAAGTGGATATAAGTTATAACCATCGATAGAGCTTTCATGCCTATTTATAACGTTCTAATTCACATTTTGATGAGGTTATCACGCCCAAAAGAGAGGTGGAATTAATCATTGCTTGGTTGGTGTAAAACGCACTAAAAGTGGTGCGCGAGTGAAGAAATGCCACCGCAGAGAGCCGATATAAAAGCTCCCGATATTTACCAGCCAGTGGGAGGATTAATGATGTGTGGACTTGTTTGGCAACAGCGTCAATGTAACTGACTTTCATTTATACGTAAAAATCCCAAACTGCCAGTTTAAGCTCAATAAACCACATGAAAGTGCTGCGAATGAAAGGAGGAAATTTGTCCCTCGTCCGCACTACAAACCAGCTCTGAGCTAAACCGAATGAGGTGATATAGCTCCGGTTATGTTTGGGCACAGATTTGACAAAAGCCAGATTTCATGTAACCCCGTCGACCTGCTCACAAAGCGGTCTTTCACGGCTCTCTCTGGAACCACAGAGTCAGATTTTCCTCCCCTCTCCACTCGCTGTTATCACTGTTTCTTTTGGTCTGTCGGAAAGGAAGTCAACATGCTCATTGTTCCCACCATTCCCTATTTCCCAGCTCCCTTCCTGCTGCCCAAGGAGGTGATCGACGGCCTCGTTGCATCAGCAGCTCGCAGGCTTGATGTCGGGGAGCGAGGCGGGGGGATCAAACTGGGGATTTAAGAGTTACAACATCTCAGGGTGTTGTCGGATTGAGCCGCTGCCATGTCTGAGCCACATTCCTAAGGTACCCGGAGTTCAGGACGTGCCAAAGCAAACCCCAGAGGCCCAGACAGGGTCGCAGTGCAACCCCTGCTGGGAGATACTCAGTTTCATCCCACAGGAAGGATTTACTGTCCACGACTGTGTGCCTTCCAGTCTGCAGCTAATAAGCAACTCAACTGGGTCAGGCCACCACAAGCTCCGTCTAAATAATAAATGAAAACAGAGACACGTTGCGAAAACTTGCCAGGCGACTGGGTTTGTTTTTGGGAGGAGAATGAGTGTATCTCTGTGATGTTGACTTTGTGGGAATCCAGACTGGACCGGTGAAGACAGACAGGCCGCGGCCTACTTTCCGTCTGTACGCTGATATTAGGGCTGGACAATAACTCGGTATTAAGATTTATTGACTTTGAAGCCACCATGTGAGGAGATTTTCGGATGATTATAGCATCTTTCGCATTTTTCTGGTGGAATAAATTTTGATTTGTAGAAAAGGGAAACAAATCTGGTTGGAATGGCTGCAGCCGTTCATTTGCAGTGGCTCCGGTTTGGATCCCACGCAGGGCTTTTTAGGGCAGATTTGGTACCTTTGAAAGAGGAAATGACAACCTTTGGTAAAAGTTGAAATTAAAACGCGATATGTTTCTGACCAAAGCACCGGAGGGTTTTGCAGCTACAAACATCATCAGCTTTAAGTTTCACATCTTTTTATCCATCTACAAAACTGTATGGCTCAGCTTTAGGTGGATTCCTACAGTGATCTGATCTAATTTTGAGTTTTATTTCTATCAAATTTGTGTTGGAAGCCAGTTGGCTTTTGATTTACAAGCTTCAGTGGAGCTCTTATCATCGCGAGGACACCGCTCTGACTGTTTTACGTTGTCCTTTATTGAATATTTCACTCGGGGTCAAAGCCCTGTCCTGACGTTTATCGAGTCACAATGTGGAAAAGTGGCTCCACAATGGGACTCTAATTGAATTTTTCCGCCATTGGTGAACTATTTCGACTGCACAAACAACCAGCCTCCCTCTCCTCTTCATCTCCGGAGCATTTCTACCCTTCAGAGTCCTGCTGATGTCTCGGTCTTTGAAAAAGGGGGTTGTAAGAGCCTCCCTCCAGTCTAAAATGTGGGCTTCAGTTGCAATCATGCGTGTCCATCCCGGGCCTCGCAAACAATGCAGAGCTGACTGTAAACAGCCCCGACGGCCGTATGTCGCAAAGTGCAGTACAAAAAAACCCAATTATTCTGGATGCGCTTGATACACGTCCAAAGAATTCCCCTCAGTCCTGGATATTATTGCCATATCCCACATCATAATCTGAAAATACTCCACTCTGAACAAGGCCCGATGTGGAGCATCCAAAGGGGGAAGACGCTGTTTACGTGACCCACATCGGATTTAAACACTGTCGGCTGAACAACAGAGGAAAATGCAGTCAATGGTATAGAAAATGACTGTTTTTTTTCCCCTCCTTTCACTGGGAACCACAATCCCACAACATGCCATCTCCTGAGATAAAAACAGGAAGGAAGTCGGATCTTCGCATCCAAAACATTTACGTTCGGCCAGTTAGGAAGACAAAGCCTGAGAGAGGAGGACAAAGCCTGTGCGTCCGACGAGGATGGCTTTTTTTGCCTTTTTTTTGTTGTTTTTGTCGGACGTCTCTGCGACGCAGCAGCTTCTGGACCTCGCCGCTAACTCGCTCTATTACTGCAGCATGAGGCTCCTGCGTCGGAGCCTAATATGAATTCTCCCAGTGTGTGGTGGGGGAAACGGCCCAGACTGCTTCCTGATTAGTTTAGTGGACCACAGGACGAGGTGGGCAACAACTGTGTGATCTGCCACTGTGCGAGTGTGAGAGCACAGCCACGCACGTGTGTGTGTATGTGCGTACGTGCACGTGTGTGTGTGTGTGTGTTTGTGTGTGTGTGTGTGTGTGCCTTTTTAAGGAGGGGGGATTTGCCTGTGGCCGTGGCGGTTCCAGACCATGTAATTACTCCCACTTAGCATGGAGAAAAAAATAACAATTTCAGTCATAACACAGGAGGGAAATTATGGTCGGGAAGCCACTGGCTACGCTCTATGCTATATATTTCTATCTGCACAGGTTGCTCTCCAAGCGGACACATCGGGAACAATTATCAATTTTCCCCCAAAAATACACCGGGTGCGCGTCCAGCAGCTCGGGCGGGCGAGACGGATCGCGGTGAGTCAGCGTTTCCAGGGAGCGACGCTCGTCTGCAGCGACTCCTCTCCAGCCGCCAGGTCAACGCCGCATTAACCTCCCTCAAACAAACTAATTTGCGCACGTCTCTGCGTGAAACCGAGAGCGCGTCTGATCCCGCTTTTGTTCCCCCTCCCGCTCACAGAAACACCTTGAGATCTGGCAGCTGAGTGACAGTCATAAACACAGGCCCGAGCTGCTATTTGTTTTCTTGTGGGCAGCTGCGAGCCACAAGAATACTACATTCATCATGCCAGAGCAAATTTAAGATGGGTGATGACAATGCATGAGAGGAGCGGGGTGAGTGTATATATCTGCGCGAGCATGCGAAATGGCCGGTGAGTCACCGGGGAGACTGCGACACATGTGCCGGGGAGGTGGGGGGGGTAACGTTTCTGATCAGAATCAATCTGACTGCTTTTAACTGTCTCGCCTCAGCCTCTTTTCACATGTCCTGCAAAAAACAAAGCACAGAATTAAATGAGCTGCAAGATGCTTTACAAGCTATCAAGCAGGCGTACAGTTGCACTAACCAATAAATAATTTCTTTTCTTTTCTTTTGTCAACTGGGTAAGTCTCCAACAGTCCAGAAACATTCATGTTTGAGTCTTACTTGAGTGTGACAGTGGATGGTGCATGGGTGTGTGTCAGTCATCGTCATCTAGGTACTGGGATAGGTTCCAGCAGACGCCCACCTCAGGTACAAAACTGGTTTTTATATTGAAATATGAAGGTATGAGGCGGGTTGAGAACATGGACGGACGGCTCTGCAGTGTGGAGGGAGTCCATGGTCGCTCAGTGCAACCAAAGCCGCAGCAGCAACCGTTGCGGTTCACCTCAGATCTACATCTCGTCTTCTCGCTCGGGGTTTTGTTTTGTTTGACGTTTCGAGCGGAGCATTTTAGCAGCTACAGAGCCAGATATGATCCTCCGGAATTGGTGGGGACCAAAACCAGAGTCAAAAGCGGTGAGATTTGTTGGATGAAAATAAAGGATTACGCTGCTCAGGGTGTAACTAATACAATGTAATACAGGGATAACGTCCACTCTGGAGGGGTCAGCCTTGTTCCATCCATCTCAAAGGTGAATATGAACGCTTCTACTCGAAATGTTGAATTTTTGGTGGTTTTAAACTGGGTTTGTGTTTATTTAAAAAGCATCTGATGCTTTCTGGCCCGTGGACATTTCTTATAAACAATCAAACAAAGAGAGAACTTGTAAAATTACCGCTCCGTAGCAATACTTTTATTTCCAGTTAAAATTATTCCGATTAAAAGGATCCAGAGGTTTGGTGAGGTGATTATGGTGGAGCTTGTGGACTGGCATTGCTCAGGATTCTGCTCCTTAAGCAAGTTTATTGTCAAAATAAATACGCAAATTAAAAAGCAGTTTAGTTGAGACAGCGCGGTCTGACATTTATCTGAACATACAAATATTTTTCAAAACAAACTCCAATTTCCTAGACAGCTCCAATTCCAGGCTTCGACGGAGACGGCGGCGCTTTGTGAGATTTTGCTTTCATGTCCTTTCAAAACAAAAGAAACGCTTCAAAACGCATCGGTCGGAGCCACGGCGGAGACAACAACTGCTGACGGGTGCCTTCAAAACTCATCTGTCAGCTGCAAAGTATTTTTAACCCGGGCCTGCGGGCGGAGGAGTTTGCAATCGGATGACGTGCTGATAAAAAAAATGTTCGAAAAAAAAAGAAAGAAAGAAAAAGAAAAGGAGCGGCCGCCCAGCAGGAGGCCGGAGAACAACAGCGTCCGAAGCAGGAGGTGAAGCTCGTTTCCTGGTTCTCACTCCCCACACCTTCTCCTTCAGCACTACCTCCTCCCCCCTCCTCGCCCTCCTCTCCGGAGCGCACGTACCTCCCTCCCTGGCAGCGCTTTGAGCCTGATACGACCACAGTTTAGATAAGCATTCTTCCACAATGAGAAGCCAGAAGTGTTTTTTTTTTCTTCCTCCTCCTCCTCCTCCTCCTCCTTCTCCTCCTCCTCCTCCTTCTTCTTCTCAAACAAAGCTGCAGAAATGCCTTTGGTTTCTGGGTTCTGATGGGAGCTGTGAGTTTGTTTTCAATTTAGGGTTATCCCAGGAACACGCAGGTTTCTCTCCAAAAATAGGCAGCGCAGAAAAGTGGATGAGGAGGAAAGAAGGAGGGAGGGGGAGAAGGAGAAGAAGAAGAAGAAGAAGCAGAAGGGAGGGGAGTTTGGTTAATGAGCACCAGATGCCTTACCTTCGGTGGTAGCCACATTCTTTGGAGCTTTAGTTGGTGTATGATCTGTGCTCGAACTTATGTCAGAGGAGATGCTTGAGCTCCCTTTACCTGCAGGGGAGAAGGGGAAGAAAAACACAAGGGCTGGGAGACAGCACACAAACTCCAGGATGACAAAGTGCGGTCCTGACTTATTGGTTTCAGCCCTTTCATTTGAGAGAAAACACCCTTTATGCCTGAATCTGTCTGTCAGAGATAAGGTGGGATTGCACTTTGATGATGGATTAAATGCAGCGAGGAGGCATTAAGTGTGAGGGAATTTAAAGCCCATCACTCTCGGCTTTTGTGACTTTTATGCTCCTGGTTTTGGATGAGCGCTTCGCCTTGGCACAATGAGCGCGGTCTCTGCTAGTTTGTTTGAGCGAGCGTCCTTTTTTTTTTGATGTTTGGGAAGAAGAGTAAAGTCTCCCGAGGGCTCATCTCCTCCTGCTGGAGATTCACCCAAAAATCACCGCGCCTTGTTAAAGAGAAATGCATCATCGGTGGCGTATGCCGGATGCCGCATGAAAGCGCGTTTTTACTCAATTTATGTGAATTTACAAGTCTCGCTTCGCGAGCGAGCGATCCCCGCGTTATTAGATTTTAGGATCTGGATTTCTATACAGTCGCACAGGAGAGCTACATTTCAAAGAGCTATTCTTCGACTGTGCTTGGACCCCTCTGCCAGAGCTCGGCAGGCTCCACTGCCATGGTGACTGCAGGCTGCCTGTGGAGCAGTTGTTTATGGCATTTCATTCCTCTGTCAGATCATAAATGCAGCTTTGTGGCTTTCCTGAGACTTAAGTATGCGCCTTTCACGCAGCACGAGAAAAAAAAAAAGAAGGGACTGGAGAGGTATTCCCAAACAGCCACATGCACACAGCGCAGCCACCTAAACAGACCAGACAGCTCTCGAAATAAGTCATAAATATGAAAGCCTGAGCGGGGAAGGAGAGGGCTGGGGGAGAAAAAAATGCAACCTGTGACTCCAAACTCAGCTGCATGGAAGACACATGATCCTCCAGATACATCAAAGATTATCTCAAACCAATGCAGCTCATATGATATGAGCACGAGTGAAATTTTGTGGTGACATCAGTGAGCCGGCACATCTGCTGTGGTTTCATCGGATCTCAGAAAACCTCTCCGAAAGTCACCACCGGAGAGCTCACGACCTCACATCTCTGTTAATATCTGCAAATGTGGATTAAAACACGAGTCAAAGCCAGGTTTTATTTGACCGTTTGGCTGTTTTGGCGGCGATCTTTCACCGAGGGGGAAGTGTGCATGTGTGGATCTGCACAAGGCCGATTGTTTTCTGACTTTTAGGGAAAAAACAACTTTGAGAAAAGCTCCCGCTTCCTGTCTTATGCTTATGTAATGTGCTGGTGGAGAGCTGCTGCATAGCTGTGACCAGTGTGTAATTAATTGTGGAGTCACACTTGAAAACAGATGTGGACGGACCGATTTCAGAGTCCTGCACTCAGAACTTGCATTCTTGAGAAATAGCACAACTATAAGAAAGGCTTTCTCTGGTGACGTAACAAGGATGGGGATTACAGAGTAGTAGAGTAGAAGCAGAGTAGTTCCATGAATGTTGTATAGAGTCGCTTCTTTATCCTTGTGTGTATATTTCTTTCTCTCCTAGGTGTGACCCACCTGAGGAGAGCTGACTTCATCGGTTTGGCTGGTTTGAGTCTAGACAGTTGGATTCAGACGACTGTTTAGTGAATGTCAATGAATGCATTATTTGAACCTGGATGGGAACATTTAGCGTGCAAATACCTTTGATTTCTGGTACTTGGTCAAATCGCCAATCAGCATAATCACGGACAGGACGAGGCACTGCCAGTTGCAGCTCTAGACAAACAACATCAAACTGTTGCTTTTACACTTCAGACAGCTGGAAAACATAGTCCAGTGATGAAGTATCGAACTGTCGCAAACTGTGTTTTGATAGCTTGTTGACGACTATGATCGCTTTCAGCTTGCTCATAAGGGGGATTTTTTGGGGCTCTGTTTTGCTAACGCTGTTTATTTTTGTAAAGCGTCTCGATATAACTTTGTCGTGAGCTGGCACTCTGCATAAAGATGAAAAAACAAAAAACAACAGCCTCTGATGATGCTCAGACTTGAGGTCTCAGTTAGTTAACACTCAATATCTATTACTGTATCTTGCTTTAGGCTTCAACAGTTTTCCATATCCTGCACTTCCAGAAAAGATGGCGGTCCAACAAAGCAGAATCAGTTGAGGATGTCACACTATTTCTGTGGATCTAGAGGTGATGAAGGTGCAGACACAGAGGTGCAGTCTTGCCACTCTTCAGGCGAGAGATGGTTCAGATCTGTCAGGTCTGCATTATATTTTCAGTCAGTTAACCTGAGCATTACTAAAACTAGGACTAGGTGGTAGAATCTCTGTTCTACCTTTCGCAGGCTGGAGTTCGAGGTGCAGCTGCCCTCCTTGTTAGCCTTCACATCACGATTTCCAACCTTTTCTCTGCAAGTTATTGACTTAGGAAGAGAGCGCACTGGAATGTTATTTATACAAACATTTGTACTCCGGAGACAGGAGCAATGTCTCGGGTAGAGCCGGACCACAGTATCTCCAGAATCCGTAATCTTGAAGATTAGAGCTCAGATGAAAATAAAAAAAAGACGGAGGAGGCCGGGCTTCTAGGAAGGATAAGTGAGCGAAGCCTCGCCGGGCCTATAGCAGCGATGGCGTGTTTGTCCAGGCTCATTAATTCCACGGGTTGGAGATTTTATCAAGTGCGTGGTATGCGAGTCTTCATATATGGATTGGAGCTGTTATGACATCACAAAAAGCAGTGTTTGTCTGGCTTTGAGATGCTTTCCAGCTGTGTGAAGCCATTTTCTGATTCTATCTGGCCGCAGACTGAGATGGGCAGTGGACGCTTGTGCCTGTGTGGCCTTGGGCTCCGCCTCCAAATGTTGAACTGATGAACCACAAAACTCAGCTCTTGTCTAATTAACAAAAGAGTCCGGTCAACATTTAGTGTTTTCATGCGTGTCTTCTCTTCATACTTTAGTTGAACTCCAGGTTCCACCCCGGTCAACACTCAGCAGCCAGAGTCACAAAAACTTGCTTAACTGAAAGATTGTAATTAGTTTTGTGGAAAATAAATCATATTTATCTGTGTCCTCTATCTGGAGCTGTCCGAGGCGCGGCGGCTGTCTCTGCCAGCATGGCAGTTTTCTCCTCCTCTTCTGTGGCTGTTTCGTGTCTCCTCGGGGTGTCCGCTGCATATATTTTTGTTTACATGAGGATCATATGTCAGTGACCGATGTGCACAAAATGGCTGCCAAATGAAACAACAATAGGTCGAGGGAGTGAGGGCTAAAATCTCTGGCAGTGACTCTTGGGGAGATAAGAATGATGAAGTGTCCGCATGACCCAGCTCCGCCGAACCTGCAGGAATACGCTCTTTGGGAAAGAAAAAAGAACGCTGCCATAAATTAGCCGGGCTGCTGTTGTCTGATGAACCCGATGCCCTGCTAAGTCAGCTGAGGTGATGTTTGATTTGAACTGACTCGATTACTGCTCTCAAACATCACCTTTGCTGCAGCGGGCGGATACTTGCAGATCGTATAACACCTCTGTAAAGTTATGGAACATGTCGCTGAGCTGAATGCACGAGCTGAGGTTAGAGGGGAACAATCAGTCTGAAAACCTGAAGATGCGACTCTGAATGAAAGCACAGGATGGTTTGGTTTGGTTTGGCTCCAATGTGGTTTACTCACATAACCGTTGCTCGCTTTTTCACAGTCTGGAACTTCTTTTGTGCAACCAATATACATAGATCCCCTGTACCCCTGTAGATCTATGCATTTGCACTCTTGCAATGATTTCTTGATATCTGTAATGGATAATATGGCTTATTGCTCTTTTTTCCCCAAACCTATGGAGAGAGCAATATCTATCTATCTATCTATCTATCTATCTATCTATCTATCTATCTATCTATCTATCTATCTATCTATCTATCTATCTATCTATCTATCTATCTATCTATCTATCTATCTATCTATCTATCAAACTAATTCGCCCCACCAAGGAGAAATTTACACCTTTATGAAAATAGGTAACAATAACAATAAGGAATCACATTTTGAGTGCACCTCCTTAAAAATACCTGGGTGTTCACCTGAACAATGGACTGGATTATCCATTATGCTTTTTGCAATTCTACTTGGATGCCAAATTGGATATAGTTCTATCTATCTATCTATCTATCTATCTATCTATCTATCTATCTATCTATCTATCTATCTATCTATCTATCTATCTATCTATCTATCTATCTATCTATCTATCTAACTAGGAAATAAAAACAACATGAAACATCTTAAAGTTCTGTGATGACTTCAACTTACTTCTATAAAGTGTTGAGCTGCAAAGTTATTCCCTTTTATAAACAGTTTATATGTATTTATAAGTTTGTTTTATGAAAGCACGACCACCAGATGTCACTCTCTGTCTCCTATGAAGAATAGGAAGATTGCACATCTTTTAAAAACTCTACGAGAAGTATTTAGATGAAGGCCAGGACGTCGCATCACTCACACCTCCCAAAAAATGTGCAGTATTGTGAATGAAGCCTGGTGTGGGCTCAGCTCAACTCAGCTCAAAAGAAAGGACACTTCACATCAGCAAATCAAAGGTCTAAGGAAGGACCGTTAGGAGGAAACGCACTAATGCCTTGAGGCAAACTTCAAGAAACTAGATTTTGGTTTAAGTTGAGTGGGAGACAACAGCAGCCTTTGTGAACCCTGGTCTGATCAGAGAAGGAGAGAGGAAGGAGAGAGGGAGAGAGAGAGACTTCTCTCTATGTGGGAGTCACATAAAAAAGTGTATTCAAGGTCCAGCACTTACCCTCACTTCCATACTGTTTTCCATTGTTCGCACCCATTTTAAAGAATACATAATCTACGCGCACACCTCGGGTTATCAGTCGGAGTTAAATTCCAGAGAAAAGTGTTTCCATAAAGACAGGCCGGGGCCGACTCCAAATAGTTAATCCAGATGTTGAGCAGAGGACGCCTCACAAACTACAATCCGGAGTTGGAGCGTCCAGCGGTGCAGACTTCTCTACATGCAGGCATCCACAAACACACTAACACACACACACACACAGAGGGGAAGAGAGAGGGAGAAAGAGAGAGAGGGAGAAGTCCCGAGTCGCGGAGTTTGGGCTAAAAGTTTAGTTGAAGAGGTCTAAATGGTGAGCAGCTGTTTGTCCTGTGAGAGGATCCAGATCCAGATCCAGCTCCAGCTCCACTGGATCTGGATTTAAAGAGACAGGGACCAGAGAGGGAGTTAGAGAGAGAGAGAGAGAGAGAGAGAGAGAGAGAGAGAGAGAGAGAGAGAGAGAGAGAGAGAGAGAGAGAGAGAGAGAGAGAGTTTCTGGACTCTTCTCAAAAAGAGAGAGAGAGAGAGAAAGAAAAGTTCACAGTCCAGGACTGTGATATGTTGGAATCACGACACGTTACAGTGCTTTACTCACTCCTGGGTGACGTCATCACACCGTCTAGCCACAGTGTACACCACTGATGGAAAGTAACTTTATTTGCTTGAAGTAAACTTCAAGTGTTACACCCCCTTTATTTTACTTGAATATTCCAAATATTCAGATGCCGTTTCATATCTATGAGAACTAATATTAGAGTACTTCAAGTATCTAATTCCTCTTCTTCACTTAGTTGCAATTACTAGTCTATAATGTCTGTCTATAATAATGCATGTTGAAAATATTTGACAATAATCCTCAAATATTCTATTTAGATAATTGATCATATATACCATGTGTTCTAGCTAAAATATTGATGCATTTTCATATATTTTACATACATATATTTCTCTTGTGCACAGTTGGGTCCATTGTGATTACATTCCCCATTTGCTTTTTGTGATATAAAGAAGTACAATTATTTTAAAAAAAAGTTGTATATTAGAACACTATTTCATTAATATTACTCATTACTCACGACATTATTGGTTGATAACATTTACGTCTAGGTTGACTGGAGACTTTAAGCCACCCCCTGCAGTGAGTGTGAATGGTTTGTGTGACCTGTGATGGACTGAGCATCACATTTACCCAGAGACTGACATGTGGCCTTCACCATTTCTGTTTTCCACGACCAGCTGCTCAAACCTTGGAATCACTCACAATGAACTGAAAAGATTAAATTACAGAAAAACAGAAGAAAAAAACAAAACATCCAAATGCCATCCAATGTATTTCCAGCGTCTGCCTCATTGATATTTAGGTATCGCATCATCACAGGTGTGACTTTATTAGACCCATGCTCAACCAATTGGACACTATGGACACTTAATCTCTGGAAATATTCAGGGATATTCAGACCTCGTGAAAGAAGAGAAAGGTTTAAGCGCACGTGTTGGAATGCGTCTATGAATAGCTGTGATACAGGTCATTGGATACTGACGAGCAAAGGCAGTGGGCAAACCCAGTTGTCCGCTGCTGACAGGTGACTTAATATTCCAGTTAGAAGCTGAAATTCCTTTCTAAAAGCACAGACTCTAGATCGACAGGGGGTGATGGGGGTATTTTGGTCCATTTCCACAGAGACGCAGGTTAAAAGACAACCTTTTATCTCCGTTGAACCTTTCTCAAGAGGTCAAAAGCTGTGGCTTCTCATGGAGTTGATTCTGCATGTCAGCATCTACCACAATACATAATTCCTCCACTGTATAATTGTGTTTCTACAAAAGGATGAAGCCCTGACAGACCTGCAACATTTTCACACAGCATTGACCCCATAATATCCTTCATACCTCCATTCAAAACCATCAGTTTTAATGTGCAGTCTCTGTTAATCTCCACTTTCGCCCTTACAAGCCGAGGAGGATGCCTCATGGACTTTAACAGTGTGTGATTGGCTCACATGGCACCAATCAGCCGGCCTCTTGGCTGTCTCGGAGAGGTCAAACGCCAGACCTCAGACCTTTACAGCCGACAGGCTCTGCCACACTGGAACGCATGGTGAGAAAGAATCCAACTTAATGCAGGGGACGGAGGTGGTGGATGTGGTCATACACTGACTGAATGAACACAAACTCCAAAATTAACTCCAACGAAACCCAAAGTCCGACATGTTTCACAGAAAACCCGATATGCGATGAAATGAAATGGTCGCGTTGGAAAACTATTTATTCCGCTCCATAAAAACGACACATTTTTAAAGGTGACACAGGTTTAGATCATTTGGCCGTCGCCGCTCAGCCAGCCTGGGAACACGGCCCCGGGAGCGAATGGGTACACAGAAGGGTTTGTGTTTATTTCAGGAGGGGGCTCAGGTTTGGCTACAGATACCATGGTATAACAGGCCGAATCAGAGACACCGAGGCCGTCCTCCGGCTCAGACGCATCCTGTGGGATCGTGGTGGTGGTGGTGGTGTCCATCCTACTGGGAGTGAAGGGGTCACTTTCAGCCTGAGAGGCAGCCAGAGGGCAGGGGGACAGCGGGGCGGGGGCGAGCTCTTCTAGTTTGGAGTTCAACATCCTCAAGGTCACAGGCAGAGACATGCACCTGAGACACAGCGAGAGAAAACACACAAACATCACATTTACAACTTACAAATGGGAGCAACTGGAGCGAGGCGCCTTTCTCAAGGGCACTACATTAAACCTGTGACTCCTAGGTTGCAAATTCAGGTCTTAACTACTAGACGATGACCATGATTCTATGAGAATGTTCATTCGTTTCAATACCAAACAGTTACATTAACAACAGTCATGATTCAAATCAAATGTAGAAGACTATAAATCTCCTTTTGACATTGCCAAAGTTTGTACAAGGAAATCTCCACAAGCATTCCCCCGAAACTGCAGCAGAATGTAAAAAATATATAGATATCTATGAAAATTGACAACTTAACAATGGCAAAAAATGTATGCATATCCAACTTAAGTATGAATACTTACAACATCAAAGAGAATGTGGGGCGAGACAGTAGCTTGGAAAATATTTTAATGTGAATCACAGTTCAGACTGAAGACCTCTCTGTGTGCCATTTACATCTGCTTCCAGTGTCTGTGAAAGTTTTATCATCCCACAGTCCAAAAACATGAATATTTAGGTCGATTTCAGACTCTAAATTGCCTCTAGGTGTGTGTGTGTGTCCTGTCATGGCCTGGCAACCTGTAGACCAACAAACCCACCTAGCATCATTGGGTACTAAGATGGCTGAGAATATTGCACAGTAATATAAATATTGACAGCAGAGATAAGAATAAAGTACTGAAAAAGGGACTATATTGCACTATATTGATGTGAATATTGCCTGGGAACTTTAATATGAATAAGATATTGACTGGTGGGGGATGTGTGTTAGGTCAAACCTCATCATCAGAGTGGAGACGCGTTCATCCAAAGGCGGATCGCTGACCCCAGCTGCAAACAAAGTGCAGCTAATCTGACGTGGATCATGTACGTTAACCAGCACTGTGTGGCAAAAATAAAAAAAACAGAAACGCCAGTGAGTCATACAAGTTTCTATGTTATTATCTTAAAATTGCACACCATGTGGTCTAAAAAAAAGTTTTAAAAAGTCCAACGCGATCAGATAAATAAAGGCTATTGTTGTGGATTCTGACATGCTGAGGCTCCAAAAAAGCGAGGGATGAAACCTCAAAGATACTGGAAGCGCATGCTCACAAACAGCCAGGGAGTCCGTGCCGGGTCGCTGGAAGGTCACGGAGAAGCTGCTCTCAGACTCCGGTCGGACTTCAAAGTGCAGATCGCAAACCGGACCTGGCAGCAGGAGCCATCAATACAGCATCACATACCAGCAGCTTAATGAAATGTGCTCACGTAGCTGGATTTTAATCCGCGCCTGCCACGTCTTATCCCACCTGCCCCGGCGCAGCGAGAGGTGACACAGCTGCTGAGCAGGGTGTTAATGGCGCACTGATGTCGCAGCAGCTCCAGCAGGGCCGGGACGTGAGCCGGGTGGGTGAAGGGAATCTTGTCCACCACAGCTCCGCTGCGGCCGGGCGCCTCCCATGCAGCTCCAGGGAGAACATAACTGTGCATCACACCACCAGGGAGAGGCTGGGAGGAGACCGTGGTGGGAGATTTAAAGTCAGGCGGCACATCTGAGGCTCAAAACTGACTTTTTTCTTAGATTAGATCAGATGAGATGAGATTTGAACATTTAGTCACACATAGTACAGGTTATGGGGGAAATAAAATGCAGCTTGACATCAAACTAGAAGTGCAAAGAGCAGAAAATGGAAGTGTGTGTAGAATAAATTAGTAAAAAGTTCAATACAAATGGATAGAGAGGATTAAGGACAGATAAACAGATAGATGGAAAAAGCTATTTGGACAGAGAGAGACAGACAGACATAATTGTACATATAGAGATAGATATGTAGAACGATAGATGCAAGGAGGTATATAATAAGTATAAGTATATAAATTAGTATAATAACAGTAGAATGCATATATGCACACACAGATACACATATACATGAATGTACATATCAGTATTGGTGTTGTAAATGTGAATTGTAAATGGACTAATATAGATACTGTAATTATTATTATACAGATTGTCAGTGAGGAGAAGTCAAAGGTGTTCAGGTCAGAGCATACTGAGTGTATTGTGCTTGAAATGCTTTGTTGAACAAACATACCACAGTAAATATAGCATCCTGCTCATCCCCAGCCTCCTCCTGGCAGCTTACATGTGGTGAATGCCTCATCAGAAGCTTGGGTAAGGGTGCCCACTGCAGGTCAACATCTGGTATGTCTATGAAATACCATAGAGAGACCAAAGAGGAGAGAGAGAGAGAGAGAGCAGAGAGCATGGGTATGAAGAGGCCGTCTGAACACTTTTCATCATTCCAAGATGGCTGAGGAAAAGCTGCTTGACCTGTGATCTGTTTGAGCCTGTGTATGAACGGCTCCAGCATTGGTATGGCCGGCTGCAGCTGGAGGAAGAAGCAGGCCGGCAGCGCCTCACACACCTCCTCGCTCAGTGGCAGGAAAACAGGACAACTGCCACCAGACACAACTTGTTATTAAAAAAACAAAACCACCAGCAGCACTGACAGCGGGAGGCAAAACTGGATCGCATCCAGCTGAGTGACAGATCACAGTTTTACCCCTGGAAATCCAGATGTGGAGGCTGCTGGATCAGTGATGTCACCTGAAGCTGGTGAGTGACATCACTAACGCCCACAGTCACCCGAGCCGCCTGGATGACCGCGTCTGTGACGTCTGCAGGGAAGGGAAGAGGGATTTCAGGGAAGCCCTTTAAGGCTCTTTATGGGAAAGCACCTCATGCATACAGTCATTCAGCGGCTCTATTACTCTGCTGCAGCTCGCTGCCATCATCACCACCATCTGAGGTCTCTGCTCCATCAGCCGGCCGGATGTAGAACTGGATGGTGAGCGGGCAGTCTGAAATCATGAATTATACATCAGCTGAGGAAACGATGGACGCACCATCTGTGGTTTTTATTATCTCTGTGTTATCTACCTTCCTTTCCCTTCAAACATCCAACATAGCCATTATTGATCAGGTTCACGTTGGAACTGGAGTCCTGTGGGACCCTGGAAACAGAAAAACCAAACAAAACAAAAATAAGAATAATAACCTGTTGAACGGAAAAAGCAGATAAAGTGTCTTGGAATAAATCCACCATGGTCCCTAAATTGACTGAATATAAGTGAAAGTTAAAAAATATTTTCCATTTTGCTTCAGTAATTGAATAAACATGCTAATCCTGACAAATCATTTAGTCTCCGCACAGCTTTTAGCTGAGGAGCGAGTTTCCTCATTTTGATGTCTCCTACCTCTGCAAATGTGAGATTTGCTGCAAGTCTTTGCCAAGGCTTTGTAGAGACTCAAACAATTTTAATTTAATTTCCCTGCAACAAACCAGAAAGACGTGAGATCACTGCACACAGCACAACACATTAGAAGAATACTTAGAGAATGAATACTTGTCTCCCGGGATGGTGTACTGGTCGAAGAGAGCTCCGAGTTTCACAGAGAACTCGGGGAAACGCTTCGACCTGGGCCAATAGAAAGAGCGCCATCAGCATCCAAAACTATAAATCTTTAGGTAATCATTTAAACACCTCTGTAGTTCAGGGAACAGAAACACTGCAGGTTGCAAGCAAAACTGTCACCATTCGAATTTACCGTCCGCTTACCTCAGCAGCTGAAGAAAGGACTCACTGGGCTGCAAGACAGTTTCATCTCATTATCCTGCAGAGTGAAAGGGAGCCGCTGTGCGCCTCGAGGTCCACTTACGACAGGGGATCCTCCGTGTGGAGCCACGTTCACCTCCTCCACCCCGCCACAGGGCAGCAACACCACCTCCAGGTAGAACAGGTCTGCTGTCAGGTAGCACGTCGACTCAGCGGTGTGAAAGCCCACGCTGCGCGGAAAATACCAGACACCTCGATCGATCGAAGGAATAAAGGGGAATAACGTTAAACAGTCAGAACGGGACAGGGAGGAAAGTCTACCCTTGTTGTTTGGCAATCGATTCCAGACGAGACCTCATGGTGTTCATGGAGGAGACTGAAAATATGCAGAGTTGGAATGAATCAAAGTGAGAGAAATGTAATCATTGTTTTATTGTTGGTTTGTTTTTACCATTGAACACCTCCTGCAGCCTTTTCATGGATCTCACCAACGGCTCACATGGTGTGGAGTCATTTCTGGATCTGTCCTATTGGGGCACAATGGGAAAAAAAACAAAAAAACAAACAAACAATAGAGGACTTGTGTGGTAATGGCATCCTTGTGTCACTAGTCCTGGGTGCTCCCAGCCCAACCCCATACACAAACTGTGTGACACCAAGTGTTGACATTTGTTTGTGTCACAGTTTGGGATGGGTGCCTTGTTAAAGCCCTGGGAGGCTGTGACATTGTTGCACATGGGTGTGTGGAAACACGGCGTGGCTCGACTTCAGTTCTTCTCTCTGAGAGGTCCAACACAAGTCCTGCTCATCATCTGCACTGGCAGGAGACTGTCCCACCAGCCCCAGCTGCCTTATCCGTTTGGACCACACATCGCTGCAAACCACCAAGTAGTCAAGTTTACTTGACTCCAGAGACTGACCACTGCCAAGCTCCACTCTGTATTAATCCTCACAGTATTATCTACCCTGCAGCTCCACCCATGATAAATCTAAAGATGGCCTTCACGCCCTCCCACACCAAACAAGCTGGTATGGCAGGGTTAAGTACATTTAAGGGCAATGTTTTGTCTGAATTTGCAAGGCTTTGCACATTAAATCTAAGACCAAAAGCAAAAAAAGGAGCAAAAAAGGTCTGACTGACTAGTGATCATCTTACTGTACAAATGAATTTTCAACACACACAGGGCAAAGTGAAGGCTATCAGGAGACCTTGGAAAAAACAAACAAGCAAGTCGAAGTGAAACCAAGTTACCATCAATGCACAGAGTGCGGATCCGATAACAAAGCCCCGTGTGTTCCAGCACAGATGATCTCATTCTCACTGAATCACCGCTCCAGCTCTCGATTTGCAGCACATCATCATAGTAGTAAAGAAACTACCCAGGGATAAATTTAACAACTTGTATTCATGCAGTCATCACTTTTTCTTTCATAATACCAAATAAATGACTTTCAGATAATCCTGCCAGAGGGACTTTTGCAAGATTGCTGATTGCTGATTGATTTTAGATATAAAGAGTGGTCTTACCATGCATCTTCGCACAAGCTGAAATGTTTCATTCCAGGTCTTCTCTGCAAATTTCTGGTGCAGGTCTGAGATAACAGCCGTTGTCTTCATCCCTGAAGGATACAAAACATCCACAATTATACTTGCATTTGTACTTTTTACCTCAGTTTTCATATTTGAGCAATTGTTTCCAGAAAGCAAATGTTTTTGATACAAATTAAATTTCCCCAAAGGTCTGGATTCAATCATAACATGGTATGCATTGTGTGAAATGGCACTGATACCTGCAGAAACTCTGCTCCAATCTCGCTGACAAGACAAAGGGTCACCTGTCTGCACAACTGATAGGGTTTAGCCAATTAAGCAATTACCGGCCTGCACTCGATCTGTACATTAACTAGATTTACTCTGAAATGTCAATACAATTTACTTCTGAAGCCACATATATTACCATTGGTATCTCTTACCAGTAGATAAAACCAGGTGAGTAAAGTGGTGAAACTAAATGTTATCTGGTCTTCTGGGTGTTTCCAGACCAGATAATGTTGATATGATTAAAACAGTCTAAAATGTAATTGCATCCTTCTTTCCAGAGGGCAAATGTTTTGGACACAAATTAAGGTTCCCAAGAGGTTTGGACTCCAATAAGATGATATTCTCAGTACCTGCAGAAAGTCTGCTCCTCTCCTGCTAACAAGACAAAGGGTCACCTGATTTGAGGATTAGCCAATTAAGTAGTCACCTGCCTGCACTCAATCTGAGTATTAAATACTTTAACTTTGAAATTACGTCAATATTGATCACTGAAGCCACCTCTTTTAGCAGGACACTAAACAAATAAGTGAGTGAAATAGTCAAACAGAGTCGTCTGGTTCTCCCAGGTGCACGGGCGTTGTCAGACGAGACGATGACGTCGCTGCTTTCGCGCATGCGCGGCGTGGGTCGCGCTTCCGGGTGCGGACCAAGTAGTGACAGACACTTTGCTCACACACAGCTCCGCCCGACACTCGGGAGCTTAGCCATGAGCTAACGAGAAGCTGGCTGGGTATTCTCACTTCACGCCGCCCACCGTAGTTCGGGATACACACCGAAGCCCCTAAGCTGTAACCGCAATTTACCGGTAGGTGATTTAATTCACGCAGTCCACGTCAAAAACCGATGATCTTCCTACGTACGTGCGTTGCTGCTGCTGCTGCCGCTGCTACTGTGATTAGCCGCTCGTTATTAGCCTTGTTTAGCTCCTTCTGTCTAGCGGGCTAAGCTCGAGTTAGTTACCCGGCAGCATCTGTTGCTTGGTAACTGATTTTAAAGTAATTGGTTGCTATGCGATTGATCTTAATTGAGGACTCGTGTACTCCCAGGTGATGCTAACCTGCATTATGTAGGTTTAGTTAGCTCGTTAGCCACCGTCGCCCTCTGGAATCAACCTGACGAGCTAACTTGCTATTAAAGTTAACGTGATTGTTATTGTATTACCGCATCTCTACTTGTAATTCCAGTCGTCTTTTCTACTGCCATTACAAGGCAAAGTAGACGTATGCTCAGGTAATACGTTTCTGAATCATCCTCTTTTATGAGTGACGCTTGTCTTGTTAGTGTTATTAATGCCATTAATGAGGTAATTTCATGCTCTGTAGTTGTCGGGCCAGTATGATGACACATCTAATTACAGTCACGCCTAATGTTGAGGTCAAACCCCAAGGCTGTTTATTTTATCAGTACTCTTGATTAAACATTTCTGAATGACTTCCAATAAACGTGTGAATATTGAAATATTGAAATATTGAACATTATGCGCTTTTTTCTTTGCTATACATTTTTTCTTGCTGGCTTTTTTACCTGGTTATAGTATAGTATTGTACTGTTTACTGGAGCCTATCCCAGCTCACACAGGTAATAAACTCCAGTCTGGTCACCAGTTCATCACAGGACACACCTACACTATTCCCTTTCAAACACACACACCTGGGAGCAGTTCAGAGTCCTCATTCAACCTAAGCATACTTGTTTGTTTTTTACTGTGGGAAGAAACTATGCTACCTGGTGAACACACACTGGGAGAACCTGCAAACTCCACACAGATTGACCGAGACAGGGATATGAACCGGGGACGACCTTGCTATAAAGCAGCACACTGATCCGCTGTGTGACCTCACTGCTGAGTCGTAATATTGATCTCAGTTCACAGACCCCTTTTTGTTAATTTCTTTAAAGACCTACTGGCTGCATTCCCATCTCCAGATGGTCTGTGTTGACCCTGCAATAGTAAAAAAGCCTGAACAGGCACACACACACCAGCACACCAACACATGTCAAGACATCATGGTATTCCCATAATCTTCTAGGGACTGTTCAGCATGTGAATCTGACCACGAAATGGCTTTGACAGGTGCCACATTTTTGTCCACCCCTGTCAAAGTTTTGGAAAATACTGCCAGATGTCACTCAGAAGCTTTTCAAAGAATATATTCCTTTGCTAAATGGCTTCCACAGGTTGCACTTGGTTTGGTGGAATTTGCCTACTGGTTGCCATGATGTACTCTGCTTAGCTTATGTGTCATCCATCTTGCCACAGGAGGTGTTTTCCCACAGGTTGGAAAATTAGCATGTGGTTGCGGAGCAGCATGACAAAGTGGCTCTATATTTGGCATTTTGCTGGTCTGTGAAATTGAAAGCGAATGCATCTCTCAGGCCTCTTTTTTCCCCTCGTCAAACTCTCTATTGGACAGATACTGGCTCAGGCTTTTTATAGAGGAAAAATTAAAAAGGAGCTGTGTGTTTACTACATATCTCTGAAGAAAGGATTAATAAAAAAAAAGCGCTGATTGCAAAGCAGTTTCCAATGCATTAATCTTGTGCTAGTACTCACCCATCCGTCCAGCCATCTATCTATAAACTGAAGGCAGGGAATACATCCTGCACAGATCACGTAAAAACTAGGAGCAGTTTAAAGTCTCAGATCAACCTAAACATGCATGTTTTTGGACTGTGGGGGGAAAGGGGAGAACCTGGAGAAACCCACACAGACAGGGAGAACCTCGAAAGGTCTGACTGGGATTTGGACCAGAGACGGCACAAACCTCTCATTTACCATGTGGCCCCAGTGGTCATTAGACATTATATGCAGTTGTAGAGAATAATTCTGTACTCTGTAATTTAAGTATCAGCGTAGTTTTCTCATGGTTTCATTTTATGGCTATGTGATATAATGAGTGGTTAGTGCTGTGGCCTCACAGCAAGTCTGAATCTCGATCGGGCCTTTCTACACAGTGTTTGCATGTTCTCTCTGTGTTTGCATGGATTTTCTCCAGGGACTCCGGTTTCCTGCCACAGTCCAAAAACGTACATGTTTAGGTCAATTGGAGACTCTGAATAGCCTCTAGTTGTGAGTTTTAGAGTGACTGGTGTGTGTGTGTGTCCAGTGATGCACTGGAGACCTCTCTCAGGTGTCCTCTCTGTCTGTGTTGTGGAGATAGACTCCAGCAGACCCCTGCAACACCTTAAATACAGAAAGTAGGTGAGATAGTGGAAGGACAAGGCGGACAAAAATGATCAAAACAAACTTAAAAATAGGAAATCCAGAGCCTCTGAAATCACAATGAAATGTCTATTTTTTTCTCTTCCTATTTGTCCCGCAGGAATTATTATCCAACTCTTTGTTGTGGCTGAAATTCCAACGCCGACTTTTGCGGTTTTCCACCTTGAACCTTCTCCCGTTTTCCGCTCGGATCCGCCGGTGACACAGAGCCATGGCAGCTGCAAAGCCGAAAGGGCAGAACTCTCTAGCCCTCCACAAGGTGATCATGGTGGGCAGTGGAGGCGTGGGGAAGTCGGCTCTCACTCTCCAGTTCATGTACGATGAGGTGAGCGCCTTCCAGCACTGAAGTCACGCTAACATTCACACGTTGCCGAGGTCGGAAAGATCAGTGAGCGAACCAGAGCGGCCACGGGTTGTTGACTTTTTGTTTCTCTCTCTCTTCCCCTCCAGTTTGTGGAGGACTACGAGCCCACTAAAGCAGACAGCTACAGGAAGAAAGTGGTGCTGGACGGAGAGGAGGTCCAGATCGACATCCTGGACACGGCCGGACAAGAGGACTACGCAGCCATCCGAGATAATTACTTCCGCAGCGGCGAGGGCTTCCTCTGTGTGTTTTCCATCACAGAGCTGGAATCGTTCGCAGCGACAGTAGACTTCAGGTCCGCTAGCCTTCCAACCCCAACATCTGCAGAGATGCTTTGCTCTTTAATGTTGTTTGGGTGCACGACAGGTTGGGTAATAAACTGAAATGCTGACATGCTAGCCGAGGTGCTTCCTAGGCTAGTTTCCTTCACTTATTATTATGTCCCTGACCCTGTTAACTTACATACTTACATTGTCCCATCGTGTGACCGCAGAGCATTCATTTCACAAGGCAGCTTTATTTGTATTGGACCACTTGCTTTAGAGGCATGGAAGTATACTAGAAACATTGGAACATTAAATTAAAATAAAATCAATTAAAAGGTAAATTATAGACATTAAAACACAAATTACAATTAGTAAAACAAACTGCAATTTTGAAGTGGTGAAAATGTACACTGTAGGAGAACACTATTGTTCAGCCCTGGTTTAAGCAGACAGTTTTTGCTTGAACACCTCAGTTTGTTCCACAGTTGAGGAAGCTTATGCACAAATACGCAGGTCTGATGAAGTGTCTATTTATTCTGCCTGTTAGAACATATAAAATGTGCTTCCTACAATTATTCCTCGCTGACATAACAGTCAAGGCTACTCTAGCATGCAGGAGCCCGTTTGTTTACGTAATTTATGGCTCAATGCGGTTTCCTCTTCTTTTTGCCTTTGTCCAGAGAGCAGATTCTGCGAGTGAAGGAGGATGAGAACGTGCCCTTCCTGCTGGTGGGTAACAAGTCGGACCTGGACGACCGACGGCAGGTCAGCGCCGACGAGGCCAAGGCGCGCGCCGAGCAGTGGGGCGTGTGCTACGTGGAGACCTCCGCCAAAACCCGTGCCAACGTGGACAAGGCACGTTCCACCCGCTCCATCCTTGTTTTTATCCTTCAGCCAGGCAAGGAGATGCACCTCTAAATGCTGGTTTCCTCTGTGTCTCTAACAGGTGTTCTTTGATTTGATGAGAGAGATCCGGGCGAGGAAAATGGAGGACAGCAAAGAGAAAAATGGCAAGAAGAAGAGTAAAAGTTTGGCCAAGAGAATTAGAGAGAGATGCTGTATTTTATAGTGGTAAGAGAGAGCAGGCCAGCTGCTTGTGTACATATACATTTCTCAGACTTTTGCATTTATTTTGTGCCCATACCCGACCATGACTTTCTGTTCCTGGCCTAAAAAAACAGGACATCTGACCGTGTGTCGGGGCGTAGTAAGGTGGCACTCCATACACCATTTATAGCTCTAACTTTTTATGTGCTGACACTCCAAAATAATTTATGTATTATCTCTCTCTCTCTCTCGCTCTCTCTTTCTCTCTCTCTCGCTCTCTCTTACTCTGACCACTTTACAGAGTGTAATAAATGGATGGTGTTTTTAATTTAGGCTGAAGCTTAACAAAGAGGCTGAGCCCTGAAAACGTTGTATGTGTATAATATATTCAGACAACTGTGCAGTTCAAAAAGCGGAGTAAGAGAGGATGGTGTCAGAGCCAAGGTTTTAAATGGGGGGGGAAACATGTAACCGGAGCTTAGGCAGAGGGGGACGCGTAAGTTACCAAACGGACTCAGCAACGTAGTGTCAACCCAGAGTTCATCAAGTGCCACAGAGGAGACGTACTTTGCACTGGTGAATCAGTGAAAACTTTTAATCAGAAGAATTTGTCGCATTGACTAAGCCAGAGTCGGAAATTGATGCCATTCCTACTTTTGTTTTACACTTCGATTTTACTAACATGGTTCGGTTGTGAACACTTGTTTTTATCTGTGGTTTGGCCCTCGTCTCCTCACTCATATCACGCGGCGTGAGACGGGCGCTCTTACCCTTCCTCTTTCTTTCCCCTTTCGCGTCACTCATCGAGTCTTTCTCAAATGCACAAACCACACCGGTCGATATTACCCTGGAACCTGAGATGGGGGTTGTTTTGCAACACTTGAACTTTTTTCGAATCTAACATTTCAGAAGTTTTACCTCACTCGGCTAATGACTTTCATTGCCTTTCTTTCTCAACAAAGGAATCCCTGGTGCTCTGATGAAAGGAGATTCCATAACACTACATCTTTCACGTAACGTCTCAAGCGTCTCGGTAAAAAAAAAATAGTCCCGGGCGCGTAAAAAGATCTCCTTTTTTTGCCAATTATTGCTTTTCCTGGCTCAGACTTTTAATCACAAACTTCCTTTTTTCTACTCTATTGTATTTCTTTATATCGGGTTTTGAGTGGGAATAGATTGAATGGGTGAAATTCAAGGCATAAGATGTAAAGCAGGCTGGACAGGAAATCAAAAAAGAAAAGAAAAGGTGGCACCTGTCCAAAAACAAAGGTCGCTCTCAGTCACCAAAGAAAAATGCTAGCTAGTACAAACAAGTGCCCACTTTGTAATGGAAGTGACACCTTGCTCTAGTGAGCATGAAGAGGGAAAGCACGGCGGCGAGTAACGGTGTACCACGGTGGCGCAGTAGGCTCGAGCATCTCACTCTGAGTGGCCTGTGGAAAGAAAGGCTACGACTGCGAGGGACTTAGTAATCGATGTACAGTGCATCACTGTTGCCTCTCTCTGTCCATTGTGAATGTGAATAACCACCCCCCCGCCCCGCCCCCCCCCACCCCTGCCCCCGCCCCTGCCCCCGCCATGAGCCCATCCTGTTCGCCTGTGATCGTAGGCTGCCAACGACGTGCACGGTTTAGAGGTCGCCGACATCCTGCTCTGTTTGCCTTGGTGTGAGCTTACCCGGTGTTGTAGTGAACTCCCCCTTCACGTGTTCATTTGATCTAACATGTGCTTGTTCCGCTGGCATGTGAAGCAGTGTAAAATGACTCTTTAACAAATTGGCAAAACGAGAAGGCTGTACATGACGACAGACCAAAACACACTGTGAAACGTGCCCCTCCACCCTTTTTGTTTTGTTTTTGTTGCCCTTTTTCGACTGAGCCACTCTGTAATACTTTATTATTTTTATTTTATTGCTTATTTAAAGTAAATTATGTTATTATTTTGTTCTTTTGAAACCTGACAACCATATGGGTTGTTTCCATATTTCACTCAGATCCAGCAAAATGGTAAAAATAAATAAATGTTCGTGTGCGTGTGTTGCTGACAGCAGCTGCTCACCATTTCTATTAAAGACTGTCTTTAACAGACAGGATGCCCACACACTGGAGTCTATGCAAAAAAAAAAAAAAAGAAAGATTGTCGAGACAGCCAAGAGAATAAGACTCTTGGAAATCATTCAAAATGGTGTCTGTGAACCAAGACTTGAGTGTAGCGGGAGTGTTCAAACACCACAGAGATCTGACCACAGCTCCAAACACCTTTCAAAAGATGGCGGCCTGTTTTCTCCCTGCTCTGCCACATTTACAAAGGGACCAGGGTGGAGGGATTCGTGAGGCCTGAAGGCAGAAAAGGAATGTAATGTATAGATGTTTATATATATCGACTGAATCAGAATCGCACTACGGGGAATTTGATTGGCGACGCGAGGGAGAGATCCTCTTTCATGGACTCCATCCTGTCACGGTGCCATGTTGCCACAGCAGTCCAAACAAAACCCAACGCTGATTCTAAAGAGGGCATTTTGTATTTTTAGTACCCTAACTCTGCAGCACGCTGTACAGTAAAGCGTGAGGTGAAGAGCGGGTGTCCAGCCCCACTAAATCCCACACCCTGGTCCCGAACACACCATGCACTGATCCCCTGATTTTATCCAAACACTAAAGATTCCCTGTTTGTTTTGTTTGTTTTGTTTACAGGCTTTATTTGTCACTAAGTTCAATGTGTCCATTGTACAAAGATACAAAAGAATTTGTGTCTTGTGTTTCTTGTGAACTGAAAAAAAAAGCACACAGTACAGAGATTTAGAGTTTAGGGGGGTTGGGGGGTGGTGAGACGTTGGATATATATACGAGGTGAACTCAAACCCGGAACGTTAGGATGCCGTAGCGTTGAGAATGTTTGTAAAGTAGTTTGGGTTGATCTGTTCTAAGGGCTACCCTCTAGTACACACACACACACACACACACAGAGACACACTCATACACACAGAGACGCGCACACACACACACACCGTGGTTTGGAATACCCCCCCGGAAGCTGGAAAGACAGACGCAGAAACTGACATAGTGTGAGAGTCACAGTCTGTTGTGTATGGCATACCTTAGCTTATAGTTACTACATTGACTGCTGTGTCTTCATCGTGGAGGATTGTAGGAGCTACTATACTTCAAGTGACCAACATAGTGCTTGCTTACCCTAACACTGGCTTAACACAGTCTAACCCTAGTTTCAGGGCTTTTTTTTGTTTTTTGTTTTTTTTCCAGAAACGTACTCATAGATATTCAACCTTGTTTCCTCCTTTTGTCTTCACGTATGATTTTAATAGGTTTTGATGGCCGAAACATTTTCAGCAGGATATAAGAGGTGATGCTAAAAAAATAAAAACAACAGATATCTGTGTGAAAGCTATGAGCGAACTGTCCTACTGGGTATTCAAATAACTTGTTTTGCCTTTTATATAAATACCCTTGGAATTAAAAAAAACTAGATATCTATGTCTCTGATTGGATGGTTGTATGTATGCCATCGATTAAATGTTTCCTTCATGTTTACTTATTTTGAACATAACCACTAATGTAGCCTATCTGTTTGTGAATGCAAGAGGTGAAGCTTACATTTCAATTCATTTTTTGTGAGTTATTTGGAAATGGCAAATAAAGTGGATATTACTAATAATATGTTCCCAACGCATCCAGATTTTCTTTCCCTCTTTACTGGGATTGTTTTTCTGATGAACAAAATGGGAGTTTCCTCTTTTCACACTTGTGCTACTCATTCCTGTGACCAGCGATTCCCACGCAAACACGTGAAACTGTCAATGGATTTATTCTCTTTTTCCCCCACACATCTCCTGATATTTGTCATATTTGAAAATGCTCTTACACTGGAAAACTGTCATGCTACCGAGTGGCTACCAGCACAGACAGCTTATCTGTGTGTTTGCACAATCACAAGGATTCTTTGTACGGCACATATGGTCCCCCTAACGTGCAGTTATGCCAATGTCATGCAGGAACACAAGGGGAAGTATTGATTAACCCGAGCGAGCACAGACGTGGATGTATTGCAGCTGCTGTGTTGTTTCATAACTATGCGACCACAGTGTTAGAAAAGTGCCATTCACTGACAGTATTCAGACTACCTAAAGCAATATAAGTAAAGTTTCAATACCAAGTGTATTAGTATATTGCACATAAGATGATATACTCTTTAAGGAATTGTATAGAACGGACAGAATGGGGGCTCAGAGGGTAGTACTGTTGCCTCACAGGAAGGAGTTAGCATGTTCTCCACGTGCATGTCGGTTGCATTCTCCTACGGTCCATTTTCAGGCTTTAACGTTCCCTCTATGGTGTGTGTGTGTGTGTGTGTGGGCCTTTTAATTAACTGGTGAGCTGGAGATAGGCACTAGCAGACCCTTGCAACAGATTCAAAGTGGATCAGAGTATAAGTATGAGTGCATGGTAAATATGAGTGGATGGGTGGATAGATTTTAAATTTCAGAGTAGCTTGAATGTTTTATTTTCCTCCTATGTAAGTCACTTTCAATAAAAAGTTTTGGTAACTGCAAATATTGCCATTCAACTTAAGTGTTGAAGTTTCATTAGTGGGCAGTTAGGCTTTGCCAATGCATCTTTTGCGTAGAATTAGAGCAACATTTATTAGGTTTCAATACAAAGCATTTACTAGCATGGAGATAATTTAGCATGTTTTTCAACCAGAAAACTTTGGTATTATTCAGATCAACATTTTGGCTGAAAGTCAGAGGAAGAGTGTGAAGACAACTACAGTAGCAACAGCAGCAATAACCTCTGCTGTTCAAGTGAACTATGATGGGCTAAATAAAAACTGTACGGTGCAATGAATTTAAGGCGATAAATGCCATGTACATCAGACAATCAAATATATATCAGCGTAAACAAAGTTACGCTGATATATTAATGAGTCAAAGTTTTATTCCGTCTTATATTTTGAAGGTAGGGGTTTCCCTCGGCGGTGACGTCAGCGCTGAGCTGGATTACGCAGGGCGCTGTGATTGGCTGACGCGGCAGCACCAGGCCCTGCAGTTTGAACGCTGTGTCTGGGCCCAGAGCTGAGGAGCTGCTCACTGCGAACAAAGTTGCAAAATATTCTGAAATAAATTCAAGGAATAACTCCGAAACATTACTGCACGGAGAGAAGGCACCACTGTTTGGACCATGATGCGGCGGTAGGATTGATAGAAGAAACAAACTCCTCTCTTCCCCACGTTGGGATCCGTGGAAGCAGACGTGTTTTGTTTGAATAGCATTGTTTTATTGCATCTTTGACTGAGAGTTGCATTGAACTGAAGGAGAAAGGAAAGCTAAGCTAAGCTAAAGTAAGCTAAGCTAAGCTAAACTCGTGTTGCTATCCCCACTTCCTTGTTGCACATTGGACCGTGATGGGAGGCGAGGAGGAGAAGTTTCTGAGAAGTGTTTAAACTTCCACTGTAACACTACCCGGTCGATGGATTTACGTGTTTTCACACTGGTCCCAACATTTCACCAGAAGCGGATTGTAAACTTGGGAGTCGGTTTCGGGGCCTGTGCTTTGATCACGGAATGGACTGTGGGAGCTGGACGCAGCAAGCTAACTGGAAGCTAACTGGCTACAACTGTTAGCGTAAGCATATGTGGTAAATGGAGCAAAAATGGTCGAGAGTCTGTAATTAAACTCGATATTAAGCATTTTTAAGTGGGCGAGTGTGACATGTACCTCAAAAGCGAGCTAGCGCCGTTATGCTAATGCTAAGCTGTTAGCTGCTGTTAGCCTGTTTCAAAGCTAGCCCCAATGTTTTGTTCCGCGACACAACCGGGATCACGGCTTAGGTGTCATCATATATAGTTATTTCGTTGGGAGGGCGACAAAAAAGACGTAGTGGTTTAATTAATTCGTGGATTAAATGCCTAATTCGGAGGTGCTTCGCGAAGGTCGGAGACGGAGCCCCTCCGCACAGAGGAATGCTAACCGGCAGGATAGGCGCAGCAAGCCGGGGAGCGGAGCTCCTCAGCGGGATAGACACCGTGAGAAGAGACGCTCCTCGGGCTCCAGGAGGAAGAAACGCAGACAGGCCAAGGAGAGAGACCTGTGGCACTCCGGCGCAACAGGGGATCCGCTCAATAATAGGAAAAGCACTTTCGAGAGAGACTCTGAACTTCGGACGCTGGTGGAGTATGATGATGTGAGCTCCCAGTCTGAGAGGTTTTCTGGGAGCCCCTCTCCTAAAGCTGACCCCCAGGTTGACAGACTCTCTGTCGACCGCCTCAGCGACTTTGGGGAGTATAATGGACCAGCAACTCCTGATAGAAAAAGTCACTCCAGAGACTGGGGTGAGGGAGGGTACATTGGCAAGGAGGAACAAACTAGGGGACCATCTGAGAGGAGCAAACAGGAGAAGGAGCCTGGCAAGAAGAAGGACCGGCAGCAGAGCAGAGAGAGAGACTCCTCCAAAGCGAGGAGTGGAAGCAGCCTGAGTGGCTCTAAAAATCACAGGGACACTACAAGGAGCAATGACCGCAATGGCAAAAAGACCACCTCGTCTCAGTCCTCGCAGTCAACAGACAAGAGGGATTCGAAAAGGCACAGGAGTAAAACAAGATCAGAGAAGGAGACGCCATCCGCCTACAGAGATGCTCCACAATCTTATAGAGATGACCGCGAAGACCTCAGGGCATACAGGAGAAGTCCTGGTTTCAAAGCAGAAAGTCCCTATGGGACATCATATCCCTACAGCTACCAGTCCCCAGGTGGTTATACCCAGCTTATATCTAGACGTAGTCCAACTTATGTGAGCAAACGAGCCTCTCCCAGCTCTACGTATTACAGTCGGGATGCAGATTCCTACGGGGCGTACGGTGCGCCCAAGTCACCCAGTTCGTACTCCAGCAGCAAGCGGAAGCGGTCGCCGGTCAGTCCAGCGAACTGGCGCAGGTCCCCAAGTTACGGCCGTCACAGTCCGTACGAACAAGGAGAGTTTGGCTCGAGCCCGTACAGAAACCGGAGGAGATCCCGGAGTCCGTATAGGAAATCCCTGAGCCCAAGTCCAGATGTCAGGTGAGTTCCTGTAAAGTGTAGAGTCAGAGATGTACGTGTGTATTTCACTTGTTTTCCAAACTTTGTCTTAATCAAGTTAAAGTCAGAAGAAGGATTAAATAATCTATGCTCTTTCATTATACATAGAGTGAAGGAACCATTCCCATGTGTGACATTGTGCAATTTGCAGGTTGCATGTGAAAACTTGCTTTATGTGTTTCCATTCATGGCACAGCATTCCTCAAATATAGTCTCGCTGCTGGACTATTTTTATCTCATGCAAGCGCACGCAGCAGTCCTTGAAGTTTGCAGCGTTTTCATGAAATCTCAAAAAGGTTTGTTTGCTGTTTGTTTTCCTTCCAGGCGATCTGCAAGGTCACGAAGCAGAAGTCCGTATTCATCCTCGAGGCATTCTCGCTCCCGCAGCCGTCACCGTCACTCCCGCTCCCGCAGTCGCCCCTCCAGCCTCTCGCCCAGCACGCTCACCTTCAAAACCAGTCTCGCTGCCGAACTCAGCAAGCAGAAAAAGGCCAAAGCCGCCGAGGCGGCAGCCAAGGCCAAGAACTCCAGCAACACGTCTACCCCAACCAAGGGATCCTCATCCGCTCACCAGCCGAGCCCCAAGGCCAATCACTTGTCCCGAAAAGGCCGTCCGCCCTCGCCGCCGCAGCCGGAGAAAGGTCCCCGAACCCCCACGTCAAGCCAGCCTCAGTCGCCCTCCGACAAGACGTCCAAGAGGAGCGCAGACGACCAGACCAGCAGGGACAGAGACGCCAAGGGCCGAGACGACTCTGTGCACCGCGACAAGAGGAAAGCACCAGCACCAGCACCGGCACAGAGCAAAGAGAAGGAACGCGCCCCGGCTCCACTCCATTCCACGCTGGCATCGCTGCCGCTGCCCCCGACGGTTCTCGAGCACATCGACAAAGGAGAAAGGTACGGGCGTGTCACTCTGACAGTCTGCCCGAATATCTCTATCCACCTTTATGTATGATTGTCAGGATTTATCTCCTCCTCCACTTCCCCCGTCTCCATCTCTCTTTGTCTGCTCGCAGTGTGAAGGACAGCTCACTCTCAGGGAAGAAAAAGTCGGAAAGAAAAGTGCGTCAGCTTCTCTCCGACCTGCCGCTGCCTCCCGAACTTCCTCTCGGCACATCTTCTCCACACAGCCCGGCCGATGATAAGAAGTCCCAAACAGTTCGCCGAAGACCAAAGTATGTCACTTTTCTATCACATCTCAGCTCATGCATCATAATCCGCTGTTTCACTGCGTGCCTCATCCATACTTCCTCTGAAATATTTTCTCTTTATTCCCAGAATTTGCGGCCCAAGATTCGGCGAGATAAAGGAAACTGAGATCGATTGGGGCAAACGCTGCGTGGACAAGTTTGAGATCATAGGAATCACAGGGGAGGGAACCTACGGTCAGGTGTACAAAGCGAAAGACAAGGACACTGGTAACGATCATTCATAACTCTTCATTAACGGCACTTCATAAAGATGTAATAGTAAATAGTGGTAGCAGTGCTAATCTGGTGTTGACGCTCCCCTTTCCCCCGCTTTGTAGCTGAAATGGTGGCACTGAAGAAGGTCAGACTGGACAATGAGAAGGAGGGCTTCCCAATCACAGCCATCAGAGAGATTAAGATTTTGCGACAGCTCAACCACAAGAGCATCATCAACATGAAGGAGATAGTCACAGACAAGGAGGACGCGCTAGACTTCAAGAATGACAAAGGTACGAAAGGGTTTTCCACCACAATCCAGTCACACGACCCAAGTAAGTTTTTGGCCTGATGACTCTGTGTTTCTCCTCTCGTCTCAGGTGCTTTTTATCTGGTATTCGAATACATGGACCACGACCTCATGGGTCTGCTGGAGTCCGGGCTGGTCCACTTCAACGAGAGCCACATCAAGTCCTTCATGCGACAGCTGCTCGAGGGCCTGGATTACTGCCACAAAAAGAACTTCTTACACAGAGACATCAAGTGCTCTAACATCCTCCTCAACAACAAGTGAGTCTTACGTACATTTATCCAGAAGGTCGCAGTTTTCATACTCTCAGACACATTTTCCCAACTGCATTTAATTTGTTGTTTTCCCCCTCCTGTTCAGAGGTCAAATCAAGCTCGCAGACTTTGGTCTCGCTCGGCTGTATAACTCTGAAGAGAGGTGAGATATCCACCACAGCTGTTAATATGTAATACTTGGTCTTCACCGTCACCCCTTAGTGCATAACACCCCCCTGTCTTCCCTCACCCAGTCGTCCATACACCAACAAGGTGATTACGCTATGGTACCGCCCCCCAGAGCTGCTTCTGGGAGAAGAGAGGTACACACCAGCCATAGACGTATGGAGCTGTGGGTGAGTTCTCTGAAGCTCGCTGAGGGCTGTGTGCAGCGTGGTCGCTGACTGTCCGCCCACTCACTGCTGGATCCTGTCTCGGTTTGTCTGCCACAGATGCATTCTGGGGGAGCTCTTCACCAAGAAACCAATCTTCCAAGCCAATCAGGAGCTCGCCCAGTTGGAGCTCATCAGGTAAGTTATAAATCAGGCAAAAAATGTTCGATTTGGTTCCAGTTTTGTTCCCTATGCGGCTACATCACCCAGAGCCGGGGACCAAGAAAGAATTTCCGCCCCCATGAAAACAGGAAGAGAAAGTGTTAGTAATACCATACCCCTGATTTGTCGCCGTCGGCCATGATGCGACCCACACACACACACACACACGCACACACGCAGCATGTGTTGTGATGAGATGAGCCCTTGTTTCGTCACAACTGCTTTTGTCAGAGGAAATGTGAAGGAGGTGATTAATTCTGCTGCGGCAGGGCTGGAAAGTTTGTGTAGACGTTTCTTTCCTGTGAACTGCGCTATGGACAAAAAACTGTAGAATTCACATAGTGTGTATACTGTAGTTTGTTTCTCACGGTGTAGTCGGAGGTGATTGTAGGATGTAAAATAAAAATAAATAAAAATATGAAAATAAATCCAAATATATAGAGAAAACTCCCAAGTATATCTGAAACAGTTTTACACTCTCATGAGATGGCAGGTGTATCACGAAAGTATTTTTTTGTTTTGCACTTATACATTAGCAGACATGATGAAGGGGTCACATGACCAGTTCACTTTAGACTTAATGTGTGTGTGTGTGGGTAGAGGAGGAGACTGAACTCTATCTAAATCCAGTCAAAAAATAAAATAAAAATAAAAACCTGGAAACATAAAATGTAAATTATGGGATGTTCTAATACTTGCACACATATGCAAAACTACCTCCAATGGAGTGAGATTAATAGTCTATCTGTCTAGTAGAGGTTGTACTTTTACACTTTTGTTGTGCGACTGTTTTACTATAATGGAAACAGTGCTACTGTCGACTCATCTCAACTGAGTGATTTCTGTCTCCTTTCAGTCGAATATGTGGCAGCCCGTGTCCTGCAGTGTGGCCTGATGTCATAAAGCTTCCCTTCTTCAACACCATGAAACCAAAGAAACAGTACCGCAGACGGCTAAGAGAGGAGTTTGCTTTGTAAGTCACTTTATCTGATGTCTGATGGACAGCCGTACGGCGAGCTGTGCTGAGCTCTTGTCCTCCTCTCGTTTGTCCCCAGCATCCCTCCGTCTGCTCTGGACCTGTTTGACCACATGCTGAACCTAGACCCCAGCAAACGCTGCACAGCAGAGCAAGCCTTAGGCAGCGAGTTCCTCAAGGACGTGGACCCGGACAAGATGCCCCCGCCCGAGTACGTCCTGCCTCCACAACGCTGCACCTGCCCCGTGAAACCACGTCCTCCCCTCTCACCCTCTCTAACTCTCCCCCCCTCCTCCCCGCAGCCTCCCGCTGTGGCAGGACTGCCACGAGCTGTGGAGTAAGAAGCGTCGGCGGCAGAAGCAGGTACCGGAGGAGCTGGCGGCCCCCAAGGCGCCTCGTAAAGAGCTGGGCCTTGACGACAGCCGCAGCAACACTCCCCAGGGCTTCCCTGCTGCTGGAGGCATCAAAGCTCCCAACGCAGCTGCTTCTGCTCTGCTGGGTGAGTGGGACCCATCCATGAGATCCCACTGGTGACAAACTAGGCATTCTGATCGGCTTTATTATTGTTATTGTTGTAGCTCAGATTGTACTATTGTGCAATTATTCAAGCCTCATGTATGATATTAGAATAAAGTGTAATTTTAATGGGGCTTATCAGTCTTCATAGGTCATGAAAGCATGGTTTAATGCTTCAGTCCAGAATGTAATCCATTCATTCACCTCTCTCGATTTGGAAAAAGATTTGTGGTTTGACAACAAGTTTGTTAGCCCTTGAGATGGATTAGTCAGATCAGATCGACCTGAAGTGGAACTTCTTAAGTCTATTTTATTGTTAAAGGAATGAGTTATGTTTTGTCTGGACAAATTGAATCACACATGAGGGAAATTCTCATTTTATAAAGAGATGCAGTGAAACAGGCATTGATAGTTTTCACAGTTATTTGTCATTTTACAAAAATCGATAAATCGATAAATCGACTATCAAAATAAGCATTTGTGGCATCCCTGCTCCTTGGTGAAGTGCACAGATCGGTCCTCTGCAGGTTCAGAATGAAGCTCTGTACTGAGCTCTTCTCTTTGGTCTTGTTCCAGATCCGAAGGGTCCTAACTCTCAGTTAACCCAGGAGCAGCTGGCCGTGCTGCTCAACCTGCTGGGCCAGCCCACGGGCGCCGTCAACACGGCGCAGTTCGTCCAGGCCATGAGCACAAAGATCAATCAGGAAACGTTACAGCAGCTCTCCAAAGCCCTCCCTCCCACAGAACCAGCCGAGCCCCCGCCTCAGCCCACTCCCACCAAGCCTCCTCAGCCCGCCCCGCCCGCGGGAGTGCCCCGGACGCCCCCCATGCCCAAACCCCCGTCCCCCCTGATGTCGGTGCCGCCCGGGATCCCGGAGGGAGAGGCGGCCGCCGCCACGCAGACCGCCATGACCATGCTGCTGGCTCAGCTCCTCCAGGCCCAGCAGGGCCAGAGGCTGGAGCCCACTGATGGTGGAGACGGAGCCGAGAGCTCCAGCAACCCCGCAGGAGCAGCTCCGGGGGGGCCGCCTCTACCTCCAGAGGTCAAACAGCCTCCAGAGCCCAGCCCCGTGTCTCCAGGTAAGCCTCAGACTGTGCAGTGTTCTCTAACCAGCTATGGCAAGGAGAGGTTTATTATAGGCTGTACAGGAATAAACCAGATTGGACCAGGAATGAAGGGGGATATTTTCAATCCTAGGATCATTTATCTGTTATATGATATTCCTTTATTAGTTCCACACGTGGGAAATTCAGGCACCTCAGCAGTCACAGAGCAATTGAAGCTGCAATTAAATCAAGGTTATGATTTAAGATCTGTGTAAAAGAAGAGGACTACACTTTATTTTTAATAGAAATTTGTTATTTTTCTGAGATAAACTGCAAGCAAAAACAAAATCCTCAAAACAAATACAATGAAGACAATTAAAAGTGACCTGCAATCTTTTACTTAACTAATTTTTGCATATATTTTAGACATGAACTGCAGCTAAAAAGCAGATAAATCTAACATAGCACACGTGTGACACAAAAATACTACCCTCCCACCTCCAAAATAGTCCTTATGCACCTGTGTCTTCTCTCATAGACACCTGTGAGGCAGCAGTTCCCGTTTCTGGTGACATGTGTCTCCTATTCCTCCAAACATACAGATAGATAAGCCAGATAAGCATGAAAAAGAGGTGGTAGATGTGTGTACAAAGAGACACACTAATAATAGGATCACAAAGAAACATCTCTGTTCCCTAGCCTCTATGTAAACACCAGAGAATCAAAGGGATGTACACTTTAGGCCTAAAAGGGGAGATAGATGAGGCATACATGTCTGATGTCACATTGTTGTTGTCGTTCAGTGTCTGAAGTGGGCGGAGTCTCCATTCTGCCTCCAGACCAGAGACCCCCGGAGCCTCCGGAGCCCCCTCCCCACGCTGACCTGGACTACCGCCAGCCTCCACCCGAGCCCAAGACGGGCCACGCACCCCCCATCACCTCGGCAGGCGGAGGCGACGGAGGCGGGAGACCCCCTGAGCCTGACTACCCCCCCCTCCCCACCGCAGAGGGTCCCGGGTACGGGGGCGACTACAGCCACCCCCCGCCCCCGCCCTTCACCCCCGCAGGCTTTGGAGACGGCTACATGGGCCACATGCTGGGCGGGGGCCTCCCCCCTCACACCCTGAGGGAGGTGTTCAGCGGGCCGGGCCAGGCCCCCGCCCCCCCCTCCTCGGACCCTTACCCCCCGGGGGGCGGGTCCTCAGGCAGCATGGTGTTCAGCGGGGACAAAGACCACCGCTTTAAGTACAATCACAGCCCGTTGCCCCCGGTGGAGGGCCAGCCTACCCCCCTCCACCTCTACAACCACGCCCTGGGGAGGAAAGACGGTGTCGTAGCTCCGCCCCCTCCCATCCCCGCGCCGGGACAACCCTGGGGGTCCCCCTCCCAGGTAGGGGCGCCACCACTACCCCTCGGCTTTGTCCCACACGTGAACTCGACGGCAACAATCAGAGGACGAGGTCTGCCTTTCTGAGCACCCTGAGGAGGAGGAGGAGGAAGAGGAGGAGGATGAGGAAGGTTTCGTGACAGTATGGACGACTGCAGACACAGTTTGTATGGACTGTGAGTCCGTGTTGGTTTGTCTTCTCCTTCTGTCCTGGAGAATGTGGAGCCTGTTGCAGGAAGGACAGCTGAATAACACCCCGGGGAGGAGCTTTTTTCGTGCTCATACCATTTTCATATTTTTTTGTAATCTATTCTGCTGTCTTTTAAATTAAACTCTTTACCTTTTTTTGAGTGTACATTTATCAGGCCCGGGTAAAAAATTTTAAAGAAAAAAAACCTTCTACCTACCTTAGCCTTTCTGTAATTGCTCCAAACAGGGCAAACTAGTATTAATGTTTTGCACTACTGATGAAAGTAGGCGGAAAACTATTTTAGCTATGAACGGAAATGGATGATGTGCTTTGTCTGCACACTTAGGAATACGACCAGTAATGTAGTGTCCTCTTTTATTTTTGATTTTTTTTTTTTGGGCTGGGTGAAACGGCTCGACCGGCGGCTGAGGTCTCAGCACACAGGGAGCGGCGTTGACGTTGAAGACTGTTAGTTCCAGGAGAAACTTCTGGAAGCACTTGGGGAGGACGACTGCAGCGAAATCTGACGGGACTACTTCACGCAAAAAAAGGCGCAGTTTTCACTTTAAACTTCCACAAGCCTTTCTTTTTTGCTAGTAGGTGTTGTAAAATCATGAGCAAAACAAAAACAACACACACACACACAGACACACACACATACATAACCCAAGTTGGAAAAGGAAACGATGTCTTTTTTTTTTGTACTAAAATTGATTTTGTCCCCCCTCCCTCCTCCTTTGGCAAATGTTTATTAAAGAAATGCCAACAACACATCGTTGTCTGTTGAATTACTCCAAAGGCTCGCTTCACGAGGAATGTGAAGGGACATGGTTGACTCACCTGTCAATCACATTCCCCAAAAATAAGCTGTTTCTGCTCTGAAAAACCCCTCCAGACAAGACCCCACACCTATCAAAGCTGTCATGGGTTCTATGCATATGTTGTAAGTTCACCAAAATTTAGATGTGTTCAATTAAGAACAGCCAAAAAGAATAAAAAGTGTGCAACAATACAGAAATGCCTACAAAATAGTGCAAATGCAAGATGCTATATATGCATGTGTGTGAATATATATATATATATATATATACATATGCAAATTTAATTTATGTAGTCAATAAAATATGCTGCAATTACTACTTTATACAAAAACTACTAATAGTCATTATAGCAGGTGCAGAAAGTATATAAGCCGCATAATGAACAAGTGTTAATTGCAATATTGAACACATCACTAAATGACTTAAAGTGGAGAGAAGGCAGAGAATCAGCTTGACCTGTCTACTAACTGAACTTGGCTTATACGCTCTCATTCCACCTTCCATCTTCTAGCAGTAAATTGCCTGTACATGTGAGACTGAGTGGTGTGTGTGTGTGTGTGTGTGTGTCTTGTGATGGACTTGGAGGCCTGTCCAGAATGTTCTCCTCTCCGTCTGAGCTGGAGACGGACAGCAGCGGACCCCAGCGGCTGTGTTGAAGGCACCAAGCGGGGGTGAGATAATGGATGGGCGAGGACGTGGAGACTTCATAGATCACACCACTGGATGGCAGTGTCATGTCAGGCATGGCTGCGCCCTGGCCGCTCCTGCCAGCACAGGGGACCACGGCGGCCCTGATGCAGACTGACACCCAGGCGCTCTGCCACCGGCCTGCAAAGCTGCTCACTTTGTACGTTTCACTCAAAGCCAGCAGAGCTGAACAGCCACCACTCACCCACTCACTCACTCACTCACTCACTGAATGTATAACCCATTCAAGAGATGACAAGCTCCTCCAGGTTGGGCGCCATAATGCAAACGGACGTCTTCAAGTGCATTTGCAGCATGAAAAGGAGACGGCGTAGGGGTGAGGGTGAGAATGGCAGCTATGCATGGAGCTTCACCGCACGACCAGGGGACGCTGTTGGGAAGAAAGGCTGACAGCTCCCACTGGAGTCCACTGGCAGCCACTCCGGCTCGCGCTTTCAACGTAATGGAAAGCGCTTTCTCAGAGATCACAAACCAGTGGCCCTCGCCGCTCCCTCATAATGCCAGCTTTGATACTGAAGTGCCTGCATGTCAGAAAAGAGGCCTTTGTCACCCTCCACCCCACCCCCCACCCCCCCCCACCCCCCCATCAAACGAGATGCTGCTTTTCAAGTAAAAGCATCAGCGCTCAAAAATAAATCTTCCCTCGCACGTGTTGCACAAAAGAAGTGTTGAGAAGGCGCTCTGCTCTGTTCGGTGAGGGTCAACGCCTATCCAGGTACAACATATTAATATGGTTTGTCATGATCACAACACTAAAACTTAAATTAAAGATGGAAATTTCTTTCACTATCGGCTTGAAGACATTCATCACGCTGGATCCAGGAAGGATGAAGGTGCCAGAAACGTCTGTTTAATTAATCTCAACACGCTGCCTGACTGACCTTAAAGGTGACGTAGTGTAGAATGAGAAAGCACTTTTGTCTTGACTTTGTTAGATAGCAGCAGTCTATTCCTGGCCAAAGATGGAGAGCAGGTCCTAGAACATTTGAGATACTGAAACTGAAGCACCAAAAAACACCTTCAGGTGCATAAGTAAATACAAGCATACATCTATGAGGCACCAGTTCATTCTTAATTCTCCTTTGATTCTGGCTCTACTTGTGTGACTGATTGGTGTGTATGCACTCCATAGCTGTATCACTCCTGTTACCAGTTAGTTCAGTTTATTAGTTCAGAAAAAAGCTGCTGATCTATGTTGTGTATGCACAAGACTCCAGTTGTGAGTGTTTTCCATATAGTGAAATGTTTGACCCTGACCCTCCTTCTTCTTTTCTTTAACAGTTACCCAAAACATTGTGGCCAGTGTAGTCTAGACTCCTCTGTATCTTCCTCTGACCTTGTTAATGTCTGTCCAAAACACTGAGTGCTGCTCCTCCAAGCTCACTTAGATCATTCACATCATTGTGAAAAGTCCTTCGTTTGGGGAAAGTTCTGCCAACGATGTGAGCTACAGGACGCTCAAGGACGTAAAGTCACGTGATCAGCCATAAGAGTGAGTGGTAGGTGAGACGACCAATCAGAGTGAAGCATGAAAAGCTGCCAGATCTGTGACTGTATTATTCCCACATCAAATAAAGGATTGTGAAATAGCATCTGAGGCATTTCTGATTCAATCAGTGTTTGATAGTTGCTACGCTTACACCATTGAACAAGGATAAATAAACCATATTCAAACTCCATTCTTGGCCTCCTTCTCTTTTTAAAGACTGTAACAAACCACACAGGAGAGTAGATATTATTATAGCGGCCCTGATGTTCAAACCGCTCTGGAGGCGGACGCTTTGTCCACTGAGTGTTGTTTTTTCTGCTGCACGCAGCCGAACAAAGAGATGTGCATCTGCTGTTTGGTTCGCCATCGCAGCCACATCTGAATTTGCACCACGTCACAGCGCCGGTGATGAAAAAGTGATTATCTCAGAGGGGTTTCTGTTCTGCAGAGCTAATTCAGAGCGTGGATGGCAGCTAGTCTGTGATTAATACGCCGTGGATGATGGATTGCTGAAAATCTGCAGCAGCCTCAGCGAGACGGGCGACAAAGTATTCCTTGTGCGAGTGATTGAGACAATGAGCACGATTTAAAGAGGAGGAGATGAGAATGAAAGAGATAGGAGAGGTAACCATGGCCCTGTTCGTCATATTCGGTTGAATCTCTGTTCGAGGAGGGCAGTAATTCATCTCTAAAGAGAGACACGATTCTGCTTTCTGCTCTGTCCCACTGAGGACATGTCACACGCTGTGATACGTAAAAGTGGGATGGAGGTAGATGAAGATATGGAGTCGATCGAGTGGCAGATGTTTTGCAGATGCAAATCACAAATGTCAGCGAAACAAAGCAGAAAACAAAAAATATATAGGATGTTTCTTCTACACATTTCACCATTATGTTATAGGATCATCATATTCTCATCTGCTTTCATTTTTGTATTGTATATGTCTATGTATGTATATATGAATAATATAGAGAGATATTAATATATTTTAACTAATATAAATCTCTTTCTTTTAAATAACACAGAAAGAGACAGAGAATTTCTGTGTAACATATAGGAGGTACAACCAATACTCGTTTTTCTCCAACACATAAACTCTGATTCCCTGTTGAGGAGCTTTAGAATGGTTGTGTACCAATTCTTTTTATTCTCCTAAAGGAAACATGCTAATTCGACTCTTTTTGGTGCCTCAGAAAAGAAGACAACTTATGGTTAGAGGAGCTCAGGATGAAAGGGCTTCTGTAGACAGGGTCCATATTCTCCACAAAGTCCCGTCAACTCTGTTTGTTGTTATATTCACTCCACACATTAATTTAATGCATTTTCTCAAAACGCAAACACAAATTGCCCTTCTCTTTTCATTTAAACCCCATGTTAACTCCACGGCTATTCAAACAAGTTGTAAAATACGCATCAGCTCAGCTGCATAGTTAGGAATTCAAACACATTTGCTTGGGACTGTCAGCGAGGGAAATGTTTTTCTTTCTTAATTTGCTTCTTTAAAAGCTACTCGTGGTCTCGCGGAGGGCGAACGCGACAGCTACGCTGACAGGAAAATTGGCAAAAAGGGAACGAAACCTAAACAAGGACGTCTCATGGCATAATTGGTCACAGCGTGGTCCCTCGTTTCTGCTGCCAGGCTGTTTTGAGTCCAGTCACTCGTCCCTCTCCCCTGCTCGCACACTTGATGCAAACACACACACACACACATAAATCCACAAGAACGCCCTTTAATCTTGATTTCATTATTTAACATTATGAGATCCACAAAAGTTGTCGCTTCCCAACCCTGGAGCGAAAAAAACAAAACAAAACAGTAATTTCTTCAATGCAGCTGCACTTCCCAGCTCGGGCACAGTGTGGCGCTGAAAGACTGGATAGAAGAAAATGAAAAGCAGAAGCGTCTCAATTAATCAAGATTTCCACAAAAAAATAAACACACAAAACTCAGGATGTCTGAGAAAAGTGCAACTTCCACCCCCGAAACCAGCAGCTGTGGACACGACCCGACGAGGTCACATCATCCCTGCTTCAGAGGACCAGGGAGGACGAGCGTAACTGCTGTAGCTTCTGGCTTCTTGTCGAAAGTGGAATTCAGCCAATTTCATTATGATCCACAAAGCTTATCATATCTGGATAATCAGAGATTTAGCCGGACCCGAGCTTGTTAGCTCGTCGCTGCTCCGGGGTGGCTCGAGGACAGCGAGACGAGCCGCTACCTGTGCCAGGCTGCGACGCTGGCGCGGGCGGAAGGAGAAAGAAATAATTACAAGTTAAGGATGATTTATTGAAGAATTAATGTGCTGACTTTGAATTAACCTTTGAGATTTTGCAGTAACTGAACCATAATGTGACCCCGACAGTGCCTGGCCGCGCCTGGGGCTGTCCTGCTCCTTGCAGAGGTGAGTCAGCCGGACTAATGGCCGGATGTTTGACCGCCACTGGTCAGGATTCATTTTACCCTTTTTTGTTGTGTGTGAAACAAGAGAGAAAACACACTTTTAGGCGATGTTTTGTTTACAATTTGTGATTTCTCTCTCTCTCTCTCTCTCCTCGTCTGAGTGATTTCCTGTGGGGACTGTGTGCAAAGTTCTTAATTAAACTGTGAAATCTACAAGTAGCAGGGGCGCAGGAGGTGAACATGGCGGAAAACTTTCCCGGTCGCCGCTCTCTCGTCCCGCCGCATTCGACTCGAGCCAGAAAACCAAGCAGCAGCAGCGTAACAACATTACGGCCCGTTAATCTCCCTTAATGAGCGGCTTCTTCTTAAAGACCCGCCATTAACCGTGCAATTTCGGGGAAAGTGATTTACCTAATATTCGCCGAGCCGAGCCGGGGAGAGCAAAGCCTTCGGAGGCGATCAATCACGGGCGGCGTGCTAAAGGGCAGCTCGGCCGCCCCGCTGCCACGCGTCAGGTCCGGCCGCCAGGCTGCAAGGTGACATTCTGCCGAAAGGTCGCGGCGAGCCGACCTTTATCCCGCTATTGTCCCACACGGTGGCGGATACGGCCCCAGGTCAGCCGAGGCGTCACGTTTCTGAATGGAGCCGACTGTGGCACAACTGTTTACTCAAGTGTAAATGTGACCGCGGGACATTCTTCGAGTAGCTTCGGCTACTTGCTATGTCGCTTCTTTAGAGGTTGGATCATCAGATACGCAGAGATATTAGCTTTGAGTATTTGGGTACGTTTTGATCACTGATTCTAATTAAGCCCTCAATTCTTCTCCATCAGCTCGTGTTACTGAGACGTATTATGGTATGTAATACGGTTACTTGCTATGGTTACCAACTACGGTAGGTCCTGTGGTTGCTATGGTTACCTGCTCTGGTTACTGAGATATTTGAACAGTCCCTAACCGTTAAAATGGGTGTCTACAAATCATTTTATTTTTACTTTTTAATCAATAAAGCAGTCATATATGATGCATGTGTCTGTGTTTGTCATTTATATTTCTATATATTATCACATATAGAACGTAAATGTGCATATATGGCATATATGTCGTATATCAAACAAACTAAGTGCACTATCTCAGACATTAGAGCTGCTTGAAATACATGCAGGTCTTGATTTAACCATTGATCTAGTGTGAAACCTGAGGCACTAATTGTGTTTTTTATTATTTGTTCTCTGGTGTAATAAAAGATAAAGTACAAATAAAACAATACTATTGTTGGCAGCTTTCCAAAATATTCTATTATATGCTTCTCTGTGCTCTTATTATATGTTTTTTGTTTGTTTATTCCATATTTTTCTCATAAGTTCAAGGTTTAACAAGCTGCTTTGGTAAGAAACTAGTGAAGTAACTAATTTAGCAAACGACTCGATTTGTATCTCACTTTTACATATGTTTTCTATCTACGTTTGCTACGGTACAATCACACCAGAAAAAAGGTGTGAATACTCCCTCCACCACTGCTGGTCGTTAGGCTCTGCTATGAAGCTACTAATTTCCTGTCTGGTGTGTCTGAGAATTAGATAATTTGCACACCCACACATACACACATGCACACACTCACACACACACATGCACACACACAGACCCACCCACGCATACACAGATGCATTAGTTACCATATGCACATGTTCCGCCCCTGCACTGCTGGACGCGGCCTCACCTTCTCCCTGACATCCCCATTAACTCCAACCAGGAAGACAAAGGGCGCTGCAGTCATTTACAGCAGATATGACCCATAAATGTCATAAATGTCACGCTCAGCCTGGCTGCACACCTTACCTTTGACACGGAAGGTCAAGCTGCAGTAAGTCATTACAGAACCGAACCCGGCGCTGCCAATCAGCACCACACAGATCAACCCCGCTAGTTGTAGAAGGGCACATCATCAGAGCTGAAGTTGTTAGAGATGTCTGGACCAACCAACCCCCCTCCCATTCCCAGATTCTGTGTTTGCACTGTGAGATGTTTGCGCTTCAAAAGGGTAAAGAACGTTAAAGATTGAGGAGGACCCTCCTGTTGAGCTCCGTTACGTGCAGCAACTTTTTATGGCTTCTCGGTTCGATCTACGCGCAAACACACATGATCACGTTTGGTCAACACAAAGAGTGTGAGAAGTTTCAACAAACAGGAGAAACTCCTGAGAAGGTGCTCAGAATAGCAACAGATAAGAGGACGTGGTCCTTCAAGTTCAATCATTGTCTGCTGTTAAAGGAGACCTACTGGAGTGATTGAATTGAGTATTTATTCTTGTTCTGTGGTGCTGACGTGGAAGCTAAGCTAATCAACCAGTACCCTCAGGTGATATTTTACAGCACCTTTACAGTCACATTTTGGTGTGTTTCTATAAAGATCTGGCAGCCTTGCATGCTAGTAGTCCAACCGCACATGGTTTTAAGATCAAATAAATGCCTATATGTTCCTAGACAACCTCAGCGTTTGAGCCACAGTCGGTGGAGAAATCAGTCATTTCAGCCTTTCAGGTGATAAAAACAAAAGATTAAAAAAAAGCTCCCTTGAATGAAAGGTGAGACATCTTCAAGAACTTAAGAAAAGTCCAGTTTCTTAAGACTACATCCTAAACCATTCATATCCCAAACAATTCATATATGAATGAAGAAATGATGGTTTTTGTCCATCTTTGTCTAGGAGTAGTCTGTTGTTATTCAACAAAGCCAGGTTAAAATGTTCCATTTTTTCATTTTCATTACGTTTCTACCTTATTTGCTACCTTATTATTCCTCTTCCCTTCTATGCTTCGCTACATCATCATCTCATTGTCTTCCAATCAAAACAATTCAGTATCTGGGTTCTCCTAGCTGCTGACTCCAGCCGTGATTGGCTGTGATATCGGCAACTTGAGACTTTGTTTACTAAACGATGTTTTGAATCAATGTGATTCAGCTCAGGATGAAAAGAGGAAGCAGGTAATGGCAGCCGGCCTACGTACTCACTCATAATCTCACAATGACGTGATTTAAAAAGGATTACGGGCAGATAATGCTGGCCAAGCGGACAGTGTAATGTCGGTAAATCCCCCGCTTCACGCCATGTAAAATCTCACATCTCCAAGGTGAAAGCAAGCCAGATGATCTGTGACAAAGGGTACAACAGTTTTTCTTCCTTTTTTGTTTTTTTCCTTTCCCCTTTCTGTCTCCGTCTCAGAAGCAACTTCCCACACATTACACTTGTCCAAGCCGTGGCAAAAACAATCTCCAGAGCCATTACGGTAAATTGCGTAAGCAAACACAACTACTTTTCTATAAATGTGGAGAGAAATATGAAATCAAGCGTGAAATGTGAGAGTCGCAATCCGGAGAATTATTATCGCTCAAATTGAAACAGCGCATGTTGGAGGGAGGGGAGGGAGGGAGGGAGGGGGGGGATGCTGGAAACAAAACAGGCAACCACGCTGACGTGCGTAAAGGTCAATAAGTCAATAAGACATCTTGTTTATGATTCATTGCCCGCTCTGTAGATTAAGCCTTGCCCAAATAGTGCACAGTCTGCACTCAGCGCTCAGCACTCGTGCTCGGCCTACTGTAAAACCTTGACGCCGGCCTGGAAGACGATATTTCTACAGTGTGAGCACAGAGCGTCTTGTTGTTGAGCTGCTTGTTTCTCCTGCGGAAACACGCTGTTCCCATGTTGAGTTTTAAGTGTTGTTTCCACCCGAGGATGCTTCAGATGAAACGCTGACATTTTCCTGAGCAAACAGCCTGTCAGAGGAAAACATACCACCTCAAACCCAAGATGCATATTTACCTTGAGGGGAAAACTCACCCCCACAGACTCTGGAAACCAGTCAGCGGAAAGGGGGAAACGCCAGTATTTATTTATTTGTGGATGGAAACAGAATACTGACACTGTTCAGGAAATATTCCCTTCACTGAAATGCCATATCGTGTTTTTTTATATCCTGTAACAATGTGAGAGGGATAGAACAATTAAAAGAAAGTGAAACTAACTTCTCATGACGTTTGCAGAATATTTGCTTTGGCACAGACCTGAGAGGGTTTAAGAGCTCACCAGGAAAATCAGAAATCCTCCGCACAGCGGTATATTTCAGCTGGCTGCTGATAAAACACAAGCAGGGAAAATAAATCAAAAAAACGTGGGTCTGCCAAAGCTTAAAACTTCAAGTATTTACTTATTTTGTTTGAGCACAGTGATGGATTGAGTGAATTGTATATGTATGTTAATTTTCACCCAGGATATAATATGACAGTGTCTCTATCTGGGCTACTTTGAGATTTGCTCCGTGTTTGTTTTAAGCTTTTCTAAAGGTTGGGTGTATTTGTACAAGAAGAAGAAGAAGAAGATGATGATGAAGAAGAGGAAGAAACTATGTGAACTCAGTGAAACTGGAGGTCATTGATGATTTATTCTTTTTGGACTATATATTTTGGCGTTTCAGCTTTCAGCTCTAGATCGGCCTGGTTCTGGCGATAAATCTATGAGGAAAAGGGAAAAGGAGTTTCCAGCCAAAAATGTGCAGCACAACCATGTATAAATATTGAATTTTGAAATGCAGCTTAAAAATATATAACTCTGAACTGACACAGATTTTGACATAAAATATGAGATAATATTATGCTTAAAATACATAGAAACTAACATAGAGTCATGTGATCCATTCATGTGAGTGGCAGATGAGGCAGCCAATGAGCATAAGGCATAAGGCCTATATGTGTTTGCCAGATGAGCATGACAAGGTACCAGAAACAGACCAGAATTTCAATATAGTGTTGTAAAATAACATCGGAGGGATTTCTGATGAAACCAGTCTTCCAAAAGCCTCTTTGTTACCACGAGGTCACATTTCAAGAAAAGATGATGGTTTGATTTCAGACCCATTCTGTTAGAAAACCTCTTTTGGGCAGTTACTATTGCCTTGAAACTGTAGCCCAGGATCTCTGTTAACACGATAATAAACAGACAGAGGGTGTTACACACAGCTCTAACACCGTGTTGAGCTGTGACAAGCACAATGGCTTTGACTCATGGTCCTTTGAGGACCGGCATTCCCAGATTTCCCCAATGAATTGAGTCTCACTCTCTGCTGCACACACCCGCTTTCCCTCCGAGACGAAAATGCGTCTTAAAGACAGATGGGCGATCCAATTAAGGCTCCCACCTGCGACTGCGGACGTATTTATTTTTCAAGTGTTAATTGGTGTGCACGTGTTGCGTTGTGTCCACGTCCACACACCGTTAGCTCCTTCCTAGTCTAAAAACACAGTAGTTTTTGGATTCCATTAGTGGAGCGACTGCTCCAGCCTCATTATGTTTGCTTGCGAATAGGCAATAGCAATAATGGCTTATGAGTTTAGGCTGCAGGTAAATGACTGTCCTTGGGTTGCTGCGCTCATCTAGAGAAGGATAATTAGAGAAAGGAGAATTTAAAACGAGGGCCGCGTCCTTGCACGTTCCAAGAACCTGGAAGTCACAGGATGTTGTGTATTCCTCGGTGAGCTGTGTTTTCTTTTAACGCGACTTCTTTTGATTTGACTTGACATTTTCGGTGGTTAACTGCATCGAGCCAATTTATCTGCAGCTCCGGTTCACGTTGGCAGTCTTTTTGAACAGATGAACGTTCCCTTCTGAATCACAAATATCCTCCTCCATCTTTAAAACTGTCGAAAATTATCGGTACCAGTGAAGCTGGAGGGGGTGAACGCTGTCTGCCCTTATTAACAGAGCTGTTTTTCCTCTTTCTCCGCCATGGAACAAAATGTCCTCAATTTGCATCTTTTGTCACCCATGGGTTTGGAAAGTACTTTTATGATACTCTTGGTCGACTCTACGTTCAGTCTTCTCCAGGGATGAAAGTTAAGCAATATTGCGATGAAAGAAAAACACCGAGCTGCGGGGTTTGACTCAGACAGGGAATAACTGAGTCCGGACTGCACGTTGCATCCACACTGAGGTCCAAAATCGATGATTTTCTGAAAACTAAATAGTGTCCAAACGCAGCCGCTATAGGCCTGGATTTCATGTCTGAACCGGGCTTTAATGTCGACTGTACACAGTGATGTTTTATATTCTGAGAAATCAAAAGTATGAGCGATGGATTAAACAAAGATTTGCCGTCTGCTGCTGAGAACTTCACTGGCTGCGGGCAGAGATGAAGATTGATAGCACCCAGATACATATTCCCTCTGAACTTAATGTTGATTTAAAATTTAAGGATTCGTAGAAACAGGAGCTGAAAAAAAAACACCCCTGAAAAAACACTGCGAAAAATGATTTGAATGTGCAAAGCGGAGCCATTTTCTAACCTGGAATTATCTCTCTGCTCAGAGATAAGACTTTCTATAAAATCATACTGGTTGTTTGAAAGTGCTCCACCGACCAGTGGTCCTACTTATGAGTCATTTACGACCCTGTGTGTTTTTCTGCTGTAATAGCACTTTGTGTGGAGTGCTGAGATGAGGACAAACTGTATATTTAGTGTTCTGCCCAGTCTCTTGCTGGGTGATTAATGAGCAAGTAGACAGACAACCAGGGTGCATTCTAATCACCCACAAGGACAAAGAGTGATAGAGAGAGACAGAGGGTGTGAAGAAAAGCCTGCTCACTAATGGCGCCGACAGCCTGTAATCTACAGGAAATGTAAGTGAATCTGTAAGGGAGATATCCACCCTAATGATCGTAAAAACAACATCCCCATGAAATGAACCCAACAGTGCGAGGTGCCCATGCGTACGGTTGTGCAAAAAATCCTAATGAGAAAACGCCTTGACCTGCTCTTTTTCACGACAAATCATTAATATTGGTTCATTTCCGACATTTAAAACAAAACATTTTCGAGAAATTTGCTGATTTGCTCACAGCGGGACGCTCCACGCGACACAGATCGCGTCGTTGAGCTGGGAAAAGTTTGCTCGTGACCTCTGAAATAGCAGTTTGAAGAGAAGAGAAGAAGAAGAGAAGCTTTTTTTCGAAAGCTTCCCACTGAGGCTTTCACTCCACATGGCATCTACATGTGAGAGTAAACAACTGAAACTGCCATCAGTCACAATTTGCGAAGCTGCACAGACGCAGTATCAGGCCACATACATGTGGAGGTTTTGAAAAAAAAAACGCTCCAAATTAATATGGACTTTTGAGAACACAGCGAGAGCCAAAGGCGTTTTACTTCCAGTTTCCGCCTTCCTGATTTTCTTCTTTTCTCGCTCTCTCTCTCTCTCTCTCTTTTTTTCATGGTGGCTCCAAGATAAATATTCAACTGTCAGTCACAAGCCAGTGAAGCCATCCGGCAAATCAAAAGCGAGATGCTTCCATTAGCCATAATCTGCAGGATAAACGCAAAATAAAGCATGATGGCATAAAATCAACTCCAAATTGGTGCCCTCTTATTTACTGCGACGAAGTCTTGGTTCAAAATATTTGCTTTAAAGCACAATTTAGATGACGGAAATGTTGTGTGATAAAAGTGCTGGAGAACAGCCTAAAGCAAAGCAAATCAGCGTGAGCACGCCAAGAAATAGAGGGAAAGAAAAAAAAACAACAACCTCCAAACAGCCTGGAAATGTCCTGTCTCAAGGACAGAATTACAAACAAATGAAGAAAAGTTTGTTCACATTCACATGAAGTGCAGTGATTCCCTCCTGTTTTTAAATCAGCCAAATCAAGACTAAAACAGTGGCAAATGTGTGAGCAGGTTTGTTCTTAATTTTTCTTTTATTGGAAAAAATAACTCCCCATCTCTCTGATTATCCTCTTATTAAAAACCCATCAACAATTAGGCATCCGAGCCTCTCCAGGGCCATTAAGAAACTTCTTTTTGGAGAAAACAGGAACGTTGACAGTGATTCGGAAACTGGTACCACACAATGAAAATTGAGTGTCCACGTGTGGGATTTATTGCCAAAAGTCACCATAGATTTGGGTGATGTATCTGCTGTCACTTTGTGCATTACCACCGTGACCTTTCCTTCCTATTTCAGAAGCAACCCGGGCCAAGCTGGTAAGAAAGATGGATACGTGGAGGATGAAACCTGTCACCAGGAGAGAAATTGAACGGGCGGTCCCAGCGCTGTGGTGGTAGCGCACACAAACCACCACAAATAACTCCAAGATGTGAAACTACCATGTGCTATCTCACAAAACTGTAATTTACTGAAAGCCGAATGAGAAAATGGACTGTGAGATCTAGGTGGGGGTGAACATTAGGAAGAGGGCAGAACCAGACAGGAAGAGTGAGGGGACAATGGTTTTCCGCAGTGGAGGAGATATCGACTTCTTTCTTCATTTGGGCTCTTTTGTCTGAGCCGTTACATAATAGATCAGGCCCGAAATGTGGATCGATGATGTCGTCACCACCCGCGTCGCATCACCCCCTTCAAACCAATTTAATATTTGATTCCGTTAGTTATTTATGCTCTCGCAGTTCTTTGCGATGCCATTTGGCTGCGTCACTTCATCTTGTGCTGTCCTCGCTATCATTAGCTCAATGCAATATTTAAGAGCCGCTCTCTTTTTGTTTTTCTACCCACAATCAGTCATCGACTTAATTTCTTTCTGCTTTGCTTCGACCCTTCCGTTTTGTTATGAAAACGTAGCTTAACATCGGCAAAAAGCCACAAACTCCACAACTTTCTGGAAACAGAGAGAGAAACACCTGGATGCTAACATGCTAGCATGCTAACATCAAGCTGAAAGACGATGTCTTTGCTCGTCTATATTGAGCTTTTAAACATTCGGACACATTTGGAAATCTTGTCAACAAAATCCTGATAAACAATGGCAACAACAAGGTAAACTAACACCGAACAATGCTAAACTGACTTATTCTCGCCATTGCTCGATAGCATTTTAACATAAACTTGGATTTAACAACGATAAATCAGAATTAGGGATTACCGCATTAGAATTCAGTGAAAGTAATGGTGCAATGTGACAGTAGCTAGTGATGTGTAAAGTGTTGCACTGAATTGCGCGTCTGAGTTTGATGCTGTTTTTACTCGTTCACGGCGTTTTATAAGAGAGATTGCACCACTCTCTTCACTACAGTTTTCAGAATTTGATTTTACGCCACAAAACATATGAAATCATCTACAACATGTCGCCTAGCTCGAGATTAAAACACTTCCTCCGACAATAAAACAGTGTCTAGTTGGAGCAGTTGGTCTCTGAGTTGTGCGAGCGGCTCCACCACCAGAGTCATATTTCATGATAAAAGCAAACATTAGAGAGGAGCGAGGAGAGAAGTGAACATAAATTTACACTATGTGGCAGATCCGTTTCTAGTTATTCAAGCAGCGAGGCTGAAATCACCGTTCCCCGAGAAACAAATCTCTCAGATGCCTCAGACTTGATTTCCCTAAGTCCTGAATATGTCGGATGTTTCCTTCCCTGAACACTTTTATCAGCGCTGAGCATCCACTGCAGGCTCGTCTTCCTGCCCGCACGCTCTCCGTAGCAGCAGGAGGCCGAGCTGCATTCTGCTCGTTTATTTATGTATTTATTTATCTGTCTCTCAGCCCTCCAATCACAGGTGTTTACTGCCCCCCCCCACCTCAGCACCAGACATGGGGGCCACGTCATGACACGCCGCAGCTGAGTCAAGCACCATTGACACCTAAAGGGGAAATTATTCATGTGAGAGCACGGAGGGGGCCCCTCACGCACTCCAGTTCAATGGTTGAAATAAATAATTCACCGTCATGAAAATGCGCGTTGTAATTGGAGAGCACTATGAAATAATCCGCGGATCAAACTAATGCAAAATAGATCGGGTTGAGAGGTTTCGCATCCAGGGCTCTCGTGGTCACGGCTTTAAAACCCTCCAGGAAATCCAAGCAAGGGGAGAGAGAGAGAGAGAGAGAGAGAGAGAGAGATAAATCCCAAAGTAGTAACTTTGTGGATTATGAGGGGAGGATCAGGAGAAAAAGAAGAAGAAGAAGAAAGAAATATATATCCTGTTGATGCACACACATCAGAGATATAGAATCTTTACTTTGTGATGAATAATGAATGTGTTTTGATCATTTCGGGGCTTGCGGGCTACTTGCCAAGATCGGATCACTGCAGCTTTGTGTCTTTATCATTCAGTAGGATTTCAACAACGAGCTGTGATATGTAAAAAAATAGATAAATAAATGTAAAAAAAAACTCAAACAAGGAGTTGGGTGCGTAGGAGATGCGAGCCCCTGCCGGGCGAGGCTCCTGGCACCTGAGTCCCTCCACACGTGAGCATATGTACGACGGAGCTCCGGCCCTCTGGGAGGTGAGGTGCATGCTGGGATAGCTGGGGGGGAGAGAGAGAGAGAGAGAGGGAGAGAGAGTGTGTGCCTGCTGGTGTAGCCATGGCAGCAGAGGTACGAGGTACGGCGGCTGTCTCTTCAGATGACCTCCATTTTGCCACGGTGCGGGGCACAGATGCCCGACGCCGTCCCAGGAACCTCGGCCAGCCGGTGAACAGCCGGAGGGGAGGAACCGCTCGCACAACACGCTCCAGCCGTCCACCAAAACACACACACACACACACACACACACACACACTGCGTCAGGCTACTTAAACAAGATATGACACATGCCTCATTCCTTTACTCCGGCTCATGACAAGTGATCAGGCAATCTCATAGCTCATGCAGCCCGGGCTCACATATAAATATCTCTCCCCACATACGGGATGTTCCATTATTTCGGCATTTAGAGCTTTTTTTTGTCACCCACGTACCTTACACCTGTTTTTTCTTTTTTTTTTTTTGCTTTCCCCTGATGAGGGAGAGAGACATGTAAGACCGCCTCCATCAGCCGGCGTGAATGAAACCCTCCCTCCCTCCCTAGAAGATGTTACCAAAAGTATTTGGGAATGCATGAGCCGTGACCTGGAATTTCAAATGTGATCTTATAAACTGCGATTCATATTTGATGGGGTAATAGAACATGAATTTTTCACTCGGCGGAAAGAGAGAGAGAGAGAGAGGGAGAGAGGGAGAGAGAGAGGAAGAGAGAGAGGGGAGAGAGAGAGAGAGAGAGAGGAAGAGAGAGAGGGGTTGTGGTGGTGGAAGAGGGAAAAGGTAGATCCGTGTGGTTTGTATTCATTTCACTCTGCATTTCACATTCGGATTTCAAGGCTGTGGAGCATGCAGACACACAGGTACATGCACAGAGACACACACACACACACACACACACACACACACAGACACACACACACACGTACACACTCATAGCTGGTGGTATCTGTGTGGCTGTGTAAGAAGCTTATCTCTCCATTAAAGGAATAGTTTGAGGGACATGCTCTTATTGGCTTTCTTGCCAGGAGTTAGGAGGGAAAATTGAGGCCACTTTGGTGTCTGTGACGGCTGCTAGTCTGGCTTACTGGTAAAAACAGACACAACTGGACAAAAAAGAGAGGTGGAACATGGGTTACTGGCCATTGATATCGGGGTTTTGTGACTAGAACCGTTCGGAAGGTTCTGCTGGTTCCCATCAAATCTCAGAATTCAATATCGTATGGATCCTCGTATAGCAGAGCTTTTAAGTCTGATGAAGTTTAAGTTTAGCAAAATTGTTCTTTCCATTAACCAGCAGGTGTGTCCAGTGGCCCAGAGGTCAACGAGAAAATGACCCAACATGTTTCCTTAATTACCTCATATTTATGGTTTCCATTAGTAACTTCACCATGAAGTTAATTCTGTAGACTAAAGAATCATATAGATGATAATAACATAATGTTTGCTTAACATTACAGCCATGGCAACAGGACAGAGGCACCTATGGCTCCAAGAAATAAAATTAGAATGATTATGTTTTAACTGTTCCCAGAAAGTATAAGGTATGACATTTCAAGTTGTTTAATATGTTATATAAGCTCTTCATGTTATATAAGTTCATAAACAACATAATTACATAACATATTGATAATGTCCATCTGTGTTAGGTAAGTAAAAGTCAGACATATTAAATTAAAAAGCTGCATGTGGTGTCAGTAGATCCAATATAATGTTGTGCTTACACAATCTGTCTATCATAGAGCTTTCAAGCAAGATGATTAGTTAGACATAATTAGTTAGACATACAGTAGCTGAAAATACATAGTCAGTACATTGTTTTGCCTATTGAAACAATGCACCCAGGACCGGGTGACATAACCTTGTTCAGTAAATACAACATTTCATTTCCTTCCAAATATGGCGACTTCTGTTCCAAAACCCCCCAAAATGGCTGCATCCAAACTAGCTCAAAGTGATGATCTTTCTGCCACACAATCACCTGATTTCGCAGCATGTTACGTCATCTGTGAGGGTGACGGATGTCTGAGCGGCACAGGTTACCGAGGACAGACGTTTGTTTTTCCCGATGTTTGGTCCGCGAAGAGACAACAGCCAAAAGGCGGAAGCTGCAGCGTCGGCGAGTGGTATAATAAAAAGAAATATTTATACCCCGGCTGCTTATCACCCAGCAAATGTCGAGAAGTATTAATATGTAACATCCTGCAGGGCTCTCTAGGACACTTGCCATGGCTTCAAAGAGGGAGAGAGCCTGGTGTTATCGAGGCTTGGCAGTGTGACTCGGTGATGGTATCGGCCTCGCTGACTGGATTCCATTAGGCAATGCCCACATCTATGTCGACTGAACATATTGGCTCGCACTGCAGGGGGGGTGGGTAAAAAAAGAAAAAAAAAACGCAGAGCGAGTGATAGGCCCGCAGCCATGACACATGAGCGATCATTCCTCCATCCAGGAGGGAGGAGGAGATCGGCCCGTACACCCCAATACGCAGGTTTACGTCTTCCTCTCTGCCGTATAAATCACGCTTTAGTGAAAAAGAGCAGCATTTAGGATGATGGGGATATCCTTCACCGCCTCTTTTACCCCCATTTTACACCCTGACTACGTCCCCAAACACTAATGGGATGAGTCACGTTTTTCCCCCCTCATCCTCCCCCCCCTCCTCCTCCTCCTCCTCCTCCTCCCTCTCTACCTTTGTGTACACAGAGCTGCTGATTTAAGCATAAGATTTGCATTGCAAAGACGGCAATTGGAAAAAAAAAAAAGAAGAGGAAAATCAACAAAAACAGAACGAGGGTATAATGAGACAGCAGATAAAGGATAAGTAATGAGAGGCAGTTCTCTGTTAAACGCAGCGGTCCTCAGAGGTCGCAGATGCCACTAAGCTGCACATCTGCATCGCCTTGTTCCTTTAATGAGCCACACAACTCAAGGCTTTAACAATTCAACAAAAATAAAATCAATGGTTTGGCTCAAGTCTAATGGCCCACACCTAAAATGGTGTTACGTATGTACTGATTTTCACAAATTCATGAAGTATAACATTAATTGCACGTGTTTATTTCATCGTATTTGGGCATAACTCACCTGGTTTACCAGCAACAAACAGCACAAATTCATGTGTGGAATTATTTGTGTGACAACTGGGAAAAAAAACAAAGTTTTGGGGGTATTGTGGTCTTGGTGCAAAGTTTCGCCTCAGGAAATGGGAGCGGTATTGATCTTCTCATCTGACTCTCAGCAAGAAAGAGAACATTTTTTTTTCTTATATCGAAATTATCTGCAGACAAAAAAAATGAATAATTCCAGTGATCTAAAATTCAAAAAGGGAATATGAAACAAAAGAAGAAGGAGAAGAAGAAGAATCCTTGCTCCTCTCTCACAAAGAAACTTTGTTGAGTCCGCTGGACAAACCCAAGGCTGACTCCACACGCACACACACACACACACACACACACACACACACACACACACACACACACACACAAAGTTTCTCATACAAACAGTCTCCTGGGCTTTTTCACTGCTGCAGGACAACTTGTGCAGCCACCTTCTGTATTTTTTTGTTTCTCTCCCTCTTAAAGTCTCAGCTTTTTGTATGTGGGTGTTCATTCATTTTCTTCTGTGGCAGCTCCCAGGCTCAGGCCTGACTTCACAGTTCTCCCCATAGCTCAAACAAACGCATTGTGTGGTCTGTTCGGATTATCTACAGAGAGCAACAAGCTTTGGAGACCTGGCCAAACACTATCCTAATTATGTTGAATGTGCTGTGGCTGCTTGTACAACAGGGTGCCTCCAAAATGTTCCCACAAGGGCAGCTGGACTCAATCAAGCACTGTGACAACGGATGCAAATCTTGGAGCGAAAGTTTCTTCTCAAGATAAAACTTTGGCATTTCTTAAAACATTTTCAACATTAAAACAGCACGCACGGAAATCACACGTGACAAGGGAATAAAATGAGTCCACTGACCCATTTTTATTCAATTTCAGGTTGTCTAGGTTGTGGTTCAGTACATACAAACCACAAAAACCACAAGGAAAGTAGAATGGAAACAAAAGAAAAAAAAAAATCAAAACCTCAGCCACACTTCAGTCCAGGAAGTTGTGGCTTTTGCAAATTCAGGCCTTTAATTGCCCAGTGAACAGTTCAACTGTTTGAAGCTTCGCCAGTTTAAATATTTAATGCATGTGAGTGTGAAATTTGTCATACTGTAGGAACGGTGGTACAGAGGTAGTAGTACAGGCACAGAAGTGCACTTCTGACTCCCAACACTGGGCGAGGGAACACCACTTCAGCTTCCAAAAACACACATATCCATAAATAATGACATTAATAATATCTAAACACATATTTATCTTCAATTATCATAAAACCGCTCGACACATCCTTTAATTATAATGAACACTCGATGGCCGGCCTCTTTAGTATTGATGTGTTTAAGCCAAACAAAAGAAGCCAGATTGAACCACTTTTAGCAATGTTCATTTACAATACATATTACACAGTATGTGTTTCGTTGTAGTGTATATCTAATTGTGCAATTAAAATGCATTTGCAGTGGTAATTGTTGAATAGGCATAGACAGCGTAACAAATGTAACCCCGCAGAGGTGATTTCTCCACAACACACACCAGGTGGTGACGTGCAGGCGAAGGTATTAATAAAACTAATAACAGAGCAGAGGATGAGTGCAACCTGATAGAAAAACGTGCACTCGACACATATAGAAACAACACAGAGAAACAAAAGATCTTTTATAAGGGAGTTAATGCATTCATGCACGTTTGCGAGTCTCAGCCAGAAAGTCTGAGTATAAACAAAACACGGTTTACACGGAGCGATTAAGGGCTTTAAGTGACTGGATACCTCCCCTGAATACACAAAAAGTCTGTTTCATGCCCCCCCCCCCCTCCCTCTCTCCCCCTTTCTCTCTCTCCCTCTCTCTCTCTCTCTCTGTCTCTCCCTGTCAGCGCGGGCCTTCAGCACCCAGGTGTTCCCGACACCGACACATGCTGGAACACACAGGCACGCCCGCGTTCCTCTCTTATCTCTCATTAGGACGCTCTCGCTGGAGTCCTCCGACAGCACCGGCATGTCAGCTGCCTGACAGCAGCCAGCCAGCCAGCCAGCCAGCCAGCCAGCCAGCCGGGCTGCTCCTCCGATACTGTCAAGGTGTTGTTCCTCGGGAGGCTGCTGTTGGACACGTTATCCAACAGCAGGCTGCGTGTTTGCGTGTCCTCTGTCTCCTCCGTGCCGTCTTCCTGTTTGCTGACTGTCAGTAAACATGTGATATCATGTGTGACGAGGGCGATGCTCCGCATTCCAAGTCCTTCCAGGGAAAAGTTGGTGTCCTGTTCCTCTCCAACTGTTCCAAAACCAAAAAAACTGAAATCTGAAGAAACTATAAGAAGCATGTTTTTATTGCACTGTATAAACTACCTCAGTTTACTGTCAGTGAGGTGCATGCTGACTTCCTACCTAGTAGTTACTAAGCATAATGATGGAGAGTCATTAGATATGTGGGAGTAGGAGCAGCAACACCAGTAAGACCTGTTCTGTATTCTGGGTTTAAGGGTCAGTGTTTTAAGTGGTTTTGAGTCACAACCCGAGGTCTCACCTTGAGTCTCATCTGCTCAACCAGTGCCTGTGATGCCTGCTCCTGCAGGAAGCTTCCCAAGAGATCAATACAGCATACATTTTATTCCACTGACCTTATTTCCAAGGCAAATGCGCATGAAGGAGCAGTTTTGTTAGACTGTGAAACTTTACAACTAGTGTTGCTGCGGTCATCCACACACACACACACACACACACACACACACACACACACACACACACACATACACACACACACACACACACAAGGATGAACCTGGGACAAATACCCTAGTGCAGTGCATCTATTCGGAATTGGAAAAAAAAACAGAAAACGATGGAGGAAACCCACATAGACACATGAGAACATCCAAACTCCTCACAGATATTCTCATTCTAGATTGCACTGCTTCTAATGGCTGCAGTGATGCTCCTCTTCTCTCCTCTGGTTTCTGCAATAATACAAATTTCATCTCCACAGTGCGACAAATCACGGGTTCACATCATCATGTCTTAGCTGATTCACTGCATATTAGTGTGACACCAACACTGTTTAGAAGCTGGATTTTAATGTTACTTTTGCTGAAGACCTTGGATTCGTTGGGGTCGGGCCCTTAAGTGTTGATGCGATGTTCCGGAAACTTACGCGTCCCAAAAAACAAGAGCCCCCGTTTTGCTCCAAGGACACAGGAGGAAGCTGCTTGGTCACCATGAGCTTTGTTATCATTATTTTATGTTGTTTCCTATGGTTGACACAGGTTTGGTTTTTGTTTCCTTGTTTCTTGTTTTATTTTCTAAGTACTTTCTCATGTATCGCGCTGCGATTTACTTCCTGTCTCGTGCTCTCGGCTCCCTCGACTCTGCTGAACGTATTTGCGTCCTGATTATAGTTTAGCTTTTGTGTGATTGCTTATGTTGCTCAGGCTGTTTGCTCATTTTGCCAATGGTACGTTGGTGTTTTGCACTCTTCTACGGGTCTGATTACCTCCTGCAGAACTTCTATAAAAGGAAAATGCATGTCTGGTTTGCTCTAAAGGTTGTAAGGAAAAGAAAAATTCATGAAGGAAACAATTTGGTGCAACCATTAAAAACATTCATTTCAAAGCAGAAAGTAAGGCAGAAACACTATTATGCTCACAAAGTGTGAGCAGACTTCTATTAATTCTCAAAGCCTCATAAGACGCACTGAGATGGCTGTGGGCAGGGACCAAAAAAGCCAAACAACAACAACAAATAAAAAACAACACAAAAAAGGAAAACTGTGACTCACCACCGACGGGGTGAAGTTTCCCATTCACAAGTTGCTTGTTTTGTACATGGCTGAGGGGAGAAACCGTCCAGTCATCCAGGAAATAAGAGAGCAGCCATGTGATTTAGAGAGGAGAGTCCCTGTCAGGCATCTGGTCCACCTGGGACTCAGATCATTCTCTGTGTTCAGCAGCCCGTTGATGGATAGACACACTTCTTTTATTGCTTTTTCTGCCCTTTGATCATCCCATTGTGGACATGCTTTTTCGTGTTTTATCTGCACAGCAACATTATTTGCGATATATTATATTGTACAGTGAGCGACCTGCGGTTTCAGAGGGCAACTTCAAGGAGAGTTTGGTCTTCCACACACTTGTTCTGTGCATGCATATGTGTGTGTGTGTGTGTGTGAGAGAGAGAGAGAGGAAGACAGGGAGAGAAAGAGAGCGAGAGCGCCCAGAGACCGTGCTTCTGGTTGATTAAACCTCTGCTACTCAAACCACCCCATGGCCTTGGTGTTTATTGGCAGGCACTTGAGAAAGATGCACTCACAAGTACACACACACACACACACACACACACACACACGCACACACACGCACACACACCCAAGCACACTTCTACAAGCCATACTAACCCCCCCCCCTCCAAGTTCTATTGAGCTTTGCTTGGTAATGAGCACCCAACAGTAATTTAAGGCCATAGCACTGACACCCATATTGATCTGGGGGGACAGGGCATGAAGAACATCTACAAATCAGCGCAGAGGTGATAAATCGCCTCTTTCGTCGGATAAATCAGCGCCAGAGAAAGGCCGTAAGTCCACGTACTCCTCATGCATCTCGGCAATTTCATTTTCCACGTCATGTTTTAATGTTATGAAGGTGGTTGGACATGACTTAACCGTGTTGGTTTTGCCTTATTTATTGAAGTGTTTTTCTTTTGTTCCCCTTGAATTTTAACAATTCTCCCGTGGCACATTGTGATTATTTTGGGCTACTTTTTTGCGACATCTGGGTGACTTGCACTTACAAGAAAATCTCAACAGAACATTTCAAATCAAGTCACTTTGCCACTCTCTGTCATTCCAGTCTGGCAAGTGATAAATCACCTAGTTTGTGAAAATGGCTGATTTCCATGTCCATGTTTTCTCCATGTTTCTGTTTTCTTTTCCATGGCATGTTTTAATGTTGTGAAGGTGGTCTGGTCCTGGACTTACTCATGTTTATTTCATTTTCAGCTGTTTTTTCCTGGAGTTTGTTTTGGCAGATTGTGATTTGGCTTGTGCCATTTGGGTTGAGTTGCACCAGTGGAAAATATTGAGAAACCAGCCACCGGGCCACTTTCTCTCAGTCCTATCTGGATACAGTGACCATCAAAGACATGGGGACATCGGAGTAATACCATGATAATGTCGCTGTAAACACTGCAGCTTTATAAAATGAATCCCAAAATGATCAACGCAAAATGTCTCTCAGGGAATGCATCGTCATGTCGATTATATCTCCTGAATGCGGGATGACACCTTCTAATGAGAAACATCAAACGTAAACATTATTTAAGTTATTTACCGCAGGTATTGGTGGTGTTTTCATCCAATTAATGGGAGTGACATGTCCACACACCTCTCACTCGGCAGAGCGTTTTAGCTGGAAATCATGGTGTCAAACAGCACAATGAATAAACACGGGGACGCAGGGTGAGTTTCAATCAGCGTCCACGTATTTCTCAGATTCTCATTCTGCAAACATTGAGCTGTCGTTAGTCACCAGGGGCTGCGGAAAGAGGAACTGTCAACATAATTATCAGAAATGGTGGCTCCAGGTGCAATCATAAAAAAAAAGAAAAGTAAAAGAAACTATGAGGAGGCCTCACGCCAGAATGCTAATTGATATATTTCATCAAGGCTCCTGAATGGACGCCCTGTGTCATTTTGCACCGCATGCTGTTGTAGGCGCTGCGGTGAGCACAGCTGAAAACAGCCTGTCACTGTGCAGCAAAACTGAGGACATCGAGACCAAAGAAAAACTGGAGACAGAGCGATGGCTGGGCTCACTTTGGAGGACTCTACATACCTTATTTTCACCACAGTGACAGGAATACATGAAAAGAAGCAGCATGTGAAACACTCTCTCCGACACAGTCATAGTTTTTACCCGGGTAAACTAGAACTAGGAGGACTAGTGTTTGTTAAATGACTAAAATATCCACAAAGTTGTCTAATATCACCCACAGAGGTCCGGTAGCAATGATTGACAGGTCTTTGCCAGGCCTCCCACATTTATGCAATGTGCATGTGGACAGTCTGTAATGCTATGTTCCCACTACAAATGAATCACTCCAGCACTGGAATGGAAGCGAACCAACACAACCTCTTCTTTTAGATCTCAGACGCTTGTGTTGTACCTTTTGGTCTCTGTTTGATCCAGGTCTGAATACGGCCTTAATGATCTCTGCTGCACGGGGTTTCATTATGTTTCGGTTTTAGTCTCAGACTAAAACAACATAGCAGGAGAGTGAAAAGGTGAAAAATGCTGCTTCAAAATCTGTTCTGTTTGCAAAGGACTCTGTGCTCGTCTGAATGCAACTTTACAGTTTAATTTCGAGGGCAGCTGTCAGCTAAGCTGTCAAACCACAGATGACTCACTCTTCTCTCCCCCTCCATGTGTATTTCATCCGCTGTATTGTGACCGTGTTACAAGCCGTTCACAGCCGCGTGTCGCCTCTCGTTACCCGCCGACTGTGAATCCTGTGACCCATCGCTGCGCCTGGCAGCGTGAAAACTTCCAACACAGGAGCTCTTCTATTCCTCTGCAAGAGTTTTCTCTTCACCTGGAGCAAAGCTCATTTCACTGGAAAATTGGCTCTACCACTCAGCTCCCCACTCCCCCATTCTCTCTGCCTGCCTCTCTAAATTCAGCCGTTATTGTAGTGCCTTAAGCACTAATCCAATTAGCTATAGGAAGCAAATGGAGCTATCTCTCATTTTAGCTTGTCACCTGTGCAGGAGGGGGTGGGAGGGGGGGGCTAAGGGGAGGGGAAGCAATGAGTTTTATGGGGATTGTGACTCGGGGGGGAATAGATGATACCTGGCATGCAAATTTTTCAAGCCTGCAGACGAGGGGTTTTGACATTAAAGCGAATCATCAACAGAAAATGACTTGGCAGTTGTATTAGAGAGGGAGCAGTAGTAAAAACACAGCCGCATGCTTATATATCTATATATACATATTGAATCTCCCGATCGCCCTTCAAACATCAGTGTTTCTCTCCGCTGACTTGTTCGACCTCTCGTCCGCGGCCTCAGGTGGACAGGCTCAGATTACCACGATATAATAGACGCATAAACATATTGATGACTACAGAGCTCTTGGCCCGGACGTGCTCAGACCTCAGTGCTGCAACCATTTTTCTCAGAGTGCTTCGCGTAATGCCAGATGGCGTCGGTGCTCACAATGCCCAAAAAGCAGTGTGGGTGGTGATTTTGGGGGTGGACCTGCAGAGACGATTTCAAAATGGGTAAACAGAAAGGTCCAACACCACACAATAGACACAATAGGGAAAAGGCTATTTTAGGCAGGCCATTCAAGTGGCCAGTGTGTGTATTGTTGTTTATCACAGCATAAATCAGCTTCTGCAGAGCAAGTTGAGATCACCACGATAACAAGTTACCCATGTGTGCCATCTATCCATTCATCCGTTATATTACCTTCTTTGTACCTCAGTGTAGGTTAAGGGGTCTGCTGAAGCCTCCGGCTCCTATAGGGTGAAAGAAGGGAATGACACCCTGGACAGGTCACCCTCAGTCTCACACTCACACCCAAAGATTTTAATCTTTTTTCAACATGCAAAGTCTACGTGATAAGAATTCATGAGCGTGCTCCACCTCAATGTGCAATTTGCTGAAATGTGATCCTCTGAGTTGATTCTCATCCAGCTCTCTGCAGATATATCCATTTTGTTTACAAATGCATAATTACTGGCATAATTGCCAAATGGACCAAAACATAGCTGTGACGCATTGAAATTATCAGACAAGCTCGCTTGGTAAACTTTAAAATTAAGCTTTGCATCTGAGTTTGAGAAATGTCCCCCTCCCAGCTAATATCTCAGGAGGACACAGTCGATTTTTATACTCTGAAAAGTGCCGTATAAATCCAGCTTATTATTATTCCTACTTGTGTCATTCTCCATCATGAGTCGGCCTTGGTCAGACTTTCTCCTTGCAGCCTGAGATAAAAAAAAGGAAGAAAAGAACACAACACCACAACTCTGCATGACCTGGGTACACAGATGTGTGTGGCAAAAGTGATGTATGTGTGCATGTGCAAAGAGCTTACCTAACGGTGCTGTCCTGCCCTGCTCTCTGGCACTCTTGCATTAGGGGCTGGTGAGACATTCGCAGCTTTTCCTGTCCCAGCTGTCGCCAAAACCCTCACAACGCTCCAGCAGACCTTGCCCGTGGTTCCGCCTGCCCGCCGTGCCATGTCACGATGACAGCTCAGCCTTTTGCCCCCTCTGAGCTTTCGTAACTGTGTGGCTGGTGGTGGGCTGGAACATGTTGAAACAGACGTGCCGAGGCTTCGCTGCGCGTTTTAACACTTGTACACAACTGCAGAGCGCTCCGGAGGGGTCAGGTGAGGCTTTTGACTTCCTGATAGCACTTTTCAAAGTATATAAAGCTCAAGTGCTATGACAACGCCTATGGGTATGAATGTGATGAAAAGCTTGATGAGAAGCTCTTCTTGTTTTGACCTAGAGAGGTCATCGCACTGGCTCCAACGTATTCAGTTTGATAATGTGCCACAACAAAGCCAGAGCCATCAGCCAGACTGAGCATTAGCATGAGGAATATACGTTCACTTAAGACAAATTGTCATAAGTGACTTATCAAACAGCCGTCAGCTGCAGAGACCTCAATCGGAAGCGGCTCTCACAGTCGTCTTCGTGAGGAAAAGTCGTAATTTGTTTGCAGATGACAGACTTCAGTGTCAGACTTCAAAAAACGGACGCTTTCACTTTCAAGGCAGCTTTTCCAACGCGTCCTGCGCCGACACAGCTCGGCGGGGTCAAGGAGAGGATGGGCCCGACCAGCTGCAGGCAGGACGAACGCCGCTCTCTGTGCCACTGATGTCTCGGGAGAGATGTGAGATGGAACGGAGCACACTAATTGAGACCGTCCACCCCAACCCCCCCAACCCCCACCCCCGCCTGTGCAAGCTGCCATTCTCTTTGGCTGGAGACACTTACTCTCGGTAATTACAGTGCTGGAGAGCGGCAGCCTCTCAAGCTAATGTGCAATCACAGGTTGGAACCTGACATTAAAGCGAATCTTGCCATATTTGGTTCACATAAGCATCATCGTAAATACAACCACTGAGATCATTGTGGCCCCCCCACTGCTTCATGCAATCAGTCGGCGGTGCCCCCTTTGTGATTGCACTACACAGGACAAAAGAAGAAGAGCAGAAGAGTAAGAGTAAGTAACAAACCACCTTCACAACATCAATTAAGGTACAGACAAGAAAAGCATCATATTTTTTCGGTATTTATCTTGCTCCAGCACAAAGGATGCAAGTCTACGCAAGGAAATGGCTCTCAATATTTGATAGCTGTCTCTCAGTGTATGAATCTTGCAAGCACAGACTATACTGTCCACATCAGCAGGGTGCTAAATTATTCATAATGAGCTGAATGGTAGTGCGACACTGATTTTAACGGGTGGCTAAACCAGGCTGGAATAATAAGCGCCCCCATCACGGAGAGTACATTTGTGCACCATTCATTTTTTATTTATTTATTTTTTAAAGTCATTATCGGTGTCTTTATGTACGATGAAAACACAGGACTAGATGTTTGTTTTAGCGACCACGTCTTAAATGCTGAGAGATGTGATCATCCAAGCGGCCTTGCTAAAGGCTAACAGCATGAAAAGGTTCACAGGGTTGTGTATTGGCACAGCTCATCCCCGGAGTGGTCACCGCTGCTTTGCAGAGCGTGCTACGATGGGATTTCACTCACTCATGTCCTCGGTCAGGCGAGCTTGGTGGCAAGAGCGAGTCTAGTGTGATTCAGATCTATGACATCAGCACAAACACACAGAAAAGAGTCTTTGTATCTCAAGCACTTGATACAGCGTTTAAGTTAAAATACGAAACGAAGCAAAGCATGGTCTGGAATTCAGTGTGTGGGCATACATTATAAGGGGTTCGAGAGCTGGGCCTTGAGGTACTCCAAAGAAGCAAAGGGAGCATGGCCGTCACAAACAGAAGGATAAATGTGAAACATGTAAGATGAGTTGTCATTATTATTGAAAGTAATTGAAGGTAACTGAAGTTGAAGGTAATTATCCTGCATTTATCAGCAGCAGCAAGTTATAAGAGGGTCATTTAGAGTTGCTTGTTACATTAGAAAACACTGTTTGCACTGAAACACACTATTTATGACTGTATTTATATGAGAAGCTTGTTTTTTATGTTAGGAAATTGGATTTGTGAAAAGACTATTTTTCTTTTGACCTGGAAAGACTCAGAGAGGCTAAAACGGACTTAAACGTATCATCTACTGCGGTTACTGTATGTGGTCCATTGCTGGTGAGGCTAAAAAACTTTGTTTTTAGTCTGGAGATTCGAGGGAGACTAACACGTTCTCAGTCGTTGGGCTTTTCAAAGCGTGACGAACATAAAATATGAATCGCTAATTGGAAAGGGACATCAAAAAAGACAACAGCTACTGCGAGGTCTTCTGCCTGGAGCCAGAAACAATGCTGGAAATCAGAACAAATGTCAAACAGCCGGCTTTGTTCATAGTTCAGAGATTTAAGTCATGAATAAAACTTTGAAGAAGAACACTCCGAGTGAACTCGCTCTGCCCAGCACAAAAACAGCTGGGCGACAGTGCATGTAGATGAGTTTGCCGACAGTTGTTTCCTATAACTTTTTGTGCATGCAAGTGGGAAAACGGCTTCAAATAAATAAATAAATTGCCTCATTGAGCAGCTGAACTCGAGCTACATCAAAAGTAACACCGTCAAATGGGAATTCATGATGATGGCCGAGCTTCTGGGAGATTGGTTTAGTTTTATTTTTTTGGGAGATGTAAAACAAGGACGCTGATGTTTTCCCCATGCAGCGAAAGGTAAACCAACGGGGGATTGTTTGTCTCTTGATGCGATGGTGAAAAAAAACAACATCTTTTCACTGAGACGCTGATTACCACGGATAGCAGTGGTGTGCCCGGGTAAACAGATGAGGAAAAAAAGAAGCGCCGTGGAGTTCGACCTTCACCTCGGAGCAGCGGCGTGGCGTGGACTTCTGGCTCGGGCAGCGACGGTTTGAGGCTGAGAGCGGCGGGGGGGTGGGGGTGGGGTGAGGGGGGTGAGGGGGGTGAGAGGGGTGAGAGAGGGGGGGGTCTGACTTCTGCTCTCCACATGAGTGGAGGCTCTGCCCGGCTCCAGGGCTGACACGCTGGGCGTCCTGGTGGTCAGATCCTGGCAAACGTGGCTGAAGATAGCAGCACGTCATCGCTTAAGAAAATAAGCCAGATGTCAGTGGGTCCGACAGCGGCCGCTTCCCCTGAGGTGAGCCGCACACACGCATCAGACAACACGGAGGAGATTCAGACGAGGCCTCTGAGAGACTGCACATGCACGCTCTGCCACAGCTAAAGACAGGTCGGGAGTTTTCAGATGCAGTCTAACCACAGTCTGGCCTCTCACTATGACATAGCTGGGTCACTGTTCACAAGATTACAACCTTGATTCTTTTAGCAACATCTTCCACTCTTGGTTGTTCAATCAATTGAAATCAAACATTATTTCTATGGCAATTCATGCAGATGAAGGAGCCCAAAGTACATTACAAAAGAAAAACCAGAATACCCTCGCATCCCACGTGGATTATCAGATGCGCCCCTACTGAGGAAACGGTTATATAGTTTGTAGTAAGGAACTACTGGAAAATGGAGCAAACCAATATGAATTAAACTAGAATAAAAAAGAAAAAAGTCTAACCATATAAAGCTACATAACTATGCGAGAATGTAACTATAAAACTAGTAAACTATAAAACCAAGACAGTCAAAAAAACTATTCAGAAAATGTATTATTAACAAGCTGGAACAAAATTATTGTATCATCCACTACAACTATAGAAGATGTAAACTATTGTTACCACTAGTAACCAGTACCAACCAGTCACCCCCTCCGACAGCAACTGGGTTGCACTAGGTTGTGAAGTGAGGTTCCTATAAGATGGGAAGGAATCCACTGAGTTGTACTGCAGCCTGGACAGATACAGATACAGAAACATCCCTCGAATATATTCAGTAGTAACCTGGCTTGACTTGGCTTTTGGTCTCAGAAACAGTTCCCTGCTGCAAAATCTGTGTCATCCTTTAAATCACTTCTCAAAATGCATTTATGCAAAGGCGCCTTTTTTACAGGGAGGCCACAGGCAAAACCCCAGCTTCATACAAACACACACACACACACACAGAGATGTACAGAGATGGTCAAGCAGCTCGACAAGCAGCTGAAGGCTTTATTGAACTTAAACTGAGATGAGATGACGATAAAGACCCGCTGGCAACCGCGCTGAACTCACAAACCCAGACTGAGGCTGGAAGCACTTACCGCACACTGCAGGCAGCAATAGCACACAAAACAAAGTGTTATGAGTGTTATTACGTTAGATCAAATGCTATTTGGGGGTGCTTATGGCACAGCAAAATGTGTCTTCAAATGTTTTTATTCCCGTGACCTCCCGCGAGTTCCCTCGCCGCCACGTGTGCCTTGTTTCATTTGTTTCACAGCTGCAAAGTTTTTTCGCCTCCATTACCCATGAACACACTCGGAAACTGGGCGAATCCTTCACGTGTCTCCGGCTACACCTTCTCCAGCGTGGTACCCGGATGTGGGACAAAGGCCTCGATGCCGCACACAAACAAACAAACAAACAAGCATGTGGGTGAACCGGACCGTTTTGGGGGGACCTGCAGAGAAGGTCTCGTCTTCTGGGAAGCAGCCGGTGAAAGGAGTAGCAGAGAGGGACGTGTCTGAATCGGCCAAACAGCAGGTGCACCAAATCATAAATAATGAGCCTCAATTACCAAAACTACCACTCCTGCTACGAGGGCGAGACCCGCGAGACAACAAGCTGCGTGCCGGTCCACGGATTACCCTGGACTCCTTTCCTCATCGCTGCTACCGCCTCACATGACATGTTGAAGAAGACGTCGTTTAATTTCTTGTTTCTCTTAAAATCGCATGTCGAATTTTACACTTGACCTACAGAGCATTCATTATGCATAAGGGTCAGTATTCGACATTATGGCGACATTATAAAACCACAAGAATGCTGAGTAATCCACGTATATGTGTGTGTGTGTGTGTGTGTGTGTGTGTGTGTGTGTGTCTCCACCACACACACAGTCTCACACAACGTATCAGCCGTTAACATTTCCAGGCTGCGAGACTGTAGAGCTTTTAAATTAGAGTCGGTCCGTCCTCCACTGTTATGACTAAGAAAATCAAATGCCCACGAGCTACAGTCACGGCACATTTTATCAGCGTCTTCTGTTGGACGATCGCTGTTGCTGAACATGAGTTATTATCACGTTCAACATGACTAATTTAATTGGACATAAATTAGCGTGATCGTCCTCCGGCATCAGACTCCATCTATTTCCGTTCACATTTATAAGCAAAGCTAAAAGCTTTTCAACAAATGTAATAGAGTGGTAAATACATAGATGGTTTGTCAATGTTAAAAGTCTTCCTGGTTCTTAAAGTCATTTTATTTCAGAGCAGGGCCCTTTGAGCTGCCACTGGAGCTAAAGTGGAGGTGGAAGTGAAAATGTTAACAACGGCTCGGGCCTGAGATATCTATTACTTTGTCTATTGCTCATCCAATGTAGCACTAACCTTCCAGGCGAATCGGATAAAAATCTAATATGACTCCCTCTTCTTCTTCTATGAGCTAAACTCCCACTCTTTGACCTTTGCTTAATGGACGTCATATATTTAAGGCTCCTGAGTGCCTTTATTATTGAAATTGACCACCAGAAATGTGATATACTGTATTTTTCTGTCTCCTGAGAAACTGTTGACCTTTCTGATGCAGCGAGGTTGAGCGTCGGCCAAACCCACATGGCTCCAAACCCACATTTGGATCCTGTATTTTCTCAGAGGCACAAAGTGAAAAAGTTGAGGATCTGTCTATCATCAGTTATACATGATTTCAAAAAGTCAAATATGGAGTGATAAATTAGGAACGTTCCAATTTAAACTGTCTTTAAACCATGTGTTACGACTACTAAATGTGCCAGCTGGGGTATTTTGATCAGGTTTGATCGATCTTGACGGCTCAACTACTTAAAGTGTGACTCAGCTTCCCTCTGAGCTGCGTTTCTTCAGTCACATATCCATCGATTTCAGGTGTTTAATCTGTCAACGAGCTGTCATGGGTTCTATTATAACGCCTTTAATATGCAGATGTGGAGGTGGGTGTGTGTGTGGGCGCCTGTGCGTTTTAAACAAATGTGCGTTTCATTCCTTGTTTTGTTGAACTGCTCCATAATTTTTCGACAGCTCCCGGAAATAGAAACGTCTGGAAGCACTGAGGAGCGAAGGAGTGGACGAGGCTGTGATTCAGGACTGAGGCAGATACTGTATCAGAGGCTCGGCTGCGATTAATAACTCTGTCCTCGGCTACACCTGTGCTTCCCCTGCCGCTGTGACGGGTCAAAATGCCTCCTGTGAAAAGCTCAGCTCGTACCAGAAAAACCAGGAGGACCGCGCCCGGGCCGAGCTCTAGAAAACAGCTAGGGATTCAGATTTCACACCTCTTTTGCTTAACAGGTCTTCCAGGCAGTCTCTCCACAGCTCAGCGTCAGCATGTTACAGTATGTGACCCGGCATCTAATTGCATTTTTTTATTTTTTCTTCACAACAACCATGTGGCCTTTCTGTGACTTTATCGGGACGGTTGTGGCTCGCACTGATTCTCTGGCGATTAGGAAGCGTCTCAGGGAGAATGGAGACGGTGAAACGAGGGCTGACCACGCGGTCCTATCGGGCTGGGCGGTGGCGGCGTTTTATTACTGATACGGAGGCAGAGCTATCAGACTTCCTGTTGCCGTCGCCACGGCGACGCGATAACGCCCGGACACAGATGTCACAGCTGCATCCGCGCTGCCTGCTGTCGACGTGGGAGCGTTTCCGTGTTTGGTGGAAGTAAAAAATGAAAAGAGTCACAGAAAGAGCTCAGAAAAACCCATTTGTGAGGAAGACATTAGTCTGTTTACAGCCAGTGTGCCACATTCAAAGCTTTTACTTTACGTGTCTCCAAAATACGGTGCCACCACCTTGGAAAACTCACCTGCTGATTGCATTCCTCACATCTCGGAAAGTGAAAACTTTTCCTTTCAGCAGAAACTCATCAATGCAGCAGTGTCTTAACAGAAATATATAAAACATGTTCGCATAAAATCCCTGCTGCTTTTTAATCTAAAGGGCTTTTCTTAAGGTTTTTTTTTTCCCGCGAATATAAAAAGACCAGAAGAATCTTTCCCCGCGGAGCTCCACTGTGTAACAGACTTGCTATATTTCAATAAACCTTTCTAATAAACCAGACTGATGCAATTTAACAGATTGTCCATGCGTAAACTGATGCAAATGTTACACCATGCAGGGAACGAGACTGAGCGTCCGTGTTTGTGCATTCAGACGCCGTCCGGCGGGAAAAGCACAAAATCAAAAGGCCTTCAGGTATCACGGCCTGAAAACTTTTACCTCGAGGTGTCGCTTTCAGCGCGTCCTTCACTGCCTTTTTGTCCCGAGTTGCATGAGACTGAAACGAGTCGCCTTCAGGAACTCTTTGGAAAGTTTTCCCCATTCAACATTAAAGTCCTGACGACGGTCTGTGAGGAGGCGATTGCATCAGGATTACCTCCAAAACAGTGACACTTTAATTAACTTTGCTACACATATGAAACGGGCAAGTTAAACACACACACACACACACATACACACACGCACACGCACACGTTTGCAGCAGCTGCTGTTTGAAATGTTTGGATAAAAATGGCCGACGCTCTGATGGCTACGTCCTTTCCAGTGTTTTCTAATTGTGTTTTGTTGAGAGCGGCCCGACAACAAAGGCACGTTTTCAACACGCCTGCTCCCTCCTCTCACTCGCACCCCGTCCTCGCTCTTAACGATAACATTCACACACAAGCACCAGCAATCATGCCCATTAGTACCCTAAAAAGCCCCCAAAAAATGTAAAAAGACAAAAAAAAGCAGCTTTGGTTTTGACAGGGATTAAGTATAAACAGTGGCCTCATTCTTTCCTCTTTGAATTATCTCTCCTGACAATTTCCCTGTCTCTCTTTCTCTTTTTCTTTTGCCTTGAACATACATAAATGCCAGCATAGAAAATAAAGCAGTAAATTTGTCGGGAAAAAATGTAGATTTGATGTCTTACACAGAGCAAACAGGCTCGAGCAAGTTGTATAAGTACAGCCGGGAGGAAAAGGAAATACAAATGCTTTAATGATTGTTGAAAGCGTGTGTGTGTGTGTGTGTGTGTGTGTGTGTGTGTGTGCGTGCGTCCCAGCTGGGTGAACACACATACTGTACAGGCTGAGGTGTGATGTGTGTGTGCTTTGAACGTAGCCTGGGACCGCTGTCACATGCCGTCTGCATCTCCCCCTGCCCTGCATCTGCCGCTCTGCAGCAAACAAACAAACAAACAAACAAACAAACACAAAACATATTTTTGTTGGTTCAGAGCAGCGCAGATGCTTTCACTCCGGCGTGGCCAGGCACGTTTCTGGAACGTCTGCCACAGCGGAGGACGGGTTGATTTTAATGCTTTTGGTGCTGAAAGATGACATTTAAGAAAAGCAGCGGAACCTTTTCCCAGCATCTGTGTCCCAGTCAGAACAGCTTTGTCTATAAGAAATATATATATACATAATCAGCTGGACTTTATTATCAGTGCTGCAGACAAAATGCATCAGTGCATCCAAGTAAAAATACAGTAAATCATAGGGCAATGGAAGAATAAGAGTAAGGGGATGTATACATCTTGAATTGCTTCCTGGGTCAAATAAACTTCTATGTAAACTTCTGGAGTATGTAAAATGTGGAGGCAGAAACACAAGTAATGACAACAAAAACGCATTATAATTCATGCTGAATACAGTATTAGGTAAACATTACAGTCTGTAGTAAGATGAATAAATAAAATATATTTTGATATGTACTGTATAGCATTGTGGCAGCATAACTGCATGTATGTTTATCTCTCTCTGTCTACATACATGGGTGCAGTAGGGTTAATATGTTGTATAATGTGCAGGCAAAAACACAGGAATTGATATTGAGAACGTGATATGATAGTAATGGTGACAACTTTATTTAAAGGGTTCATAACAATACGATCACATTCATACTATAATAATGTAATAATCACATGGCAGCAACAATAGCAACTTAAGGCACGCAGACAAGGTCAAGACGATCCATCAAAGTTCAACCTGAGTGTCAGAACAGGAAGGAAAGGGGACCGAAGTGACTCTGAACACGATGTGGTTGTTTGTCGATTGGCTGAACTGAATATTACAGAAACTGTTGATCTACCAGGATCTTCACACAAAACCATCTTGAGCTTCGACAAGCTTTCATACAAATATGTGTTCATGCAAAGCATATACAGTCTGCAGCGGCGTGAGGGCACTAGTAATTCTGATAATGTATGATAATATAGTGTGCTGTGTGCCACACCATATTGCGTCTCCAGAGCAAAAGCACAAACAAAATGTTTTGACTTTTATCTTCATCTGCAGTGTCTGTCTTGTCCATGCGTGTGAAGCAATACATTTTATTATATTTTGCAGAGTAAAATCACATGGCTGAGGTCGTGGTGGGACCATGGCTGTTGTTATGTTTAAATAAGCATTTCTGTCATGATTAGAAGGAGACCATGTTTACCGAGGAGCAGACACGGCTCTGGCAGCACCATCCACTCTCATCTGAGTCGCAGTCTCTGGAGCATGAAAGCAACGATGGCACGAGGCATTAGCGGCTCCCCAAAGCCTGCTTTAAACTTTGTCTAAATCATGATTAGAGTTTGAGATGTACCGCGATGACGGTGGAGAGTGAAACCAAAGCTGCATGGCTGCAATATCAGAAGAGAGGAGAGGGGGGAAAAAACATGTTTTTTTTAATAATTTAGCAAATCGTAATATATAAGAAAAACAAAAAGCGGCAAGACCCAAGGAAATTTTTAAGAGTAAGCAGATGGGTGCGCATAAAGTCGAGGGTAATTGGGGCAAAAGTGGATTTTTAGTCGCTGTTACCACAACCGACATTAAATTATGAAACACAGGGATGCAGAGTTGATTGGTGTCTAATTTGAAGGCAGCTTCTTTGAGCTCATTTATCCTGCTTTACTGCACACATCCTGCATAATGATGGAGGGGGAGAGAGAGGGAGAGAGAGCGAGAGAGAGAGAGAGAGAGAGAGAGAGAGCGAGCAGCCAGTGCCTCTACTCCTCCATCTCTGAATGCTCATTACTGCCGTTTTATTCCCCTCACAGCCGCTTTACCTGCGTGTTTCCTCTGCTCCCACACGCCTATGGATGCCCGCGTCCTTCAGCCGGCCCTAATACATTTTGGCTCGGTGTCCGCGGCGAACATTTTAAAGCTGTATTTCATTCCTAAGGCATGAAAAGAAGTTTTACGCTTTGACAGAGTAAACGCACAACGTGTTATTTGTGTCACACGCTGACGCGGCCTTTCTCCGGCTCATTGATCTGATACGTGAGGCTCGCATTAGCAAACAGGACGAGGGCGTTGAGCACAGATGCTGCTGCTGCTGCAGCCTCGGCCCAGGAAGAGGTTGGAAAAGCATCGTGAGAAAATCAAATATCGCCTTCGTCTACGCAGCAACTTTTTCCTCTGAATGACAATTAGAGCTCCTTACCCTCCTACTCTGTAAGGGTTAGGGTTAGGGTTATATGTTGTTTTTCATCATGCATTTGGTGTTTATGGCCTGTAGGTCACCTCAGGTCATACTCTCCTACTTTGAAGAAAACACATGAAACTCATGAAACATCCTCTGCTGTTTATTAAAGATTCCTTAATGTATTTCACCAGATTTAACTTTATGGCTGCAAATTCAGCCACAAACATTTAAAAACTGTGTCCTTCCTAAATGTTGTGACATGCTTCATCTGAGTCTAAATAATGTCTTATAAAGCTTTTTTTCTACCAAAACATAAAGTAAGTTGCATGATCTTTAGCTCATTAAGGCTTACAGACCATAAATTCAACAATTTAAACACAGTTTAAGGTAAAATCGTGTAAATTAAGACTTATAATCATCTTTTTTATGATTATCAGTAAACGTCATTGGGTTATTTCTGGACATTGTGTAACCTGAAGGCCAGCAGGGCTCTGCAGCCAGCCTTGTAGCATCGTGAGAAGAAGAACCTTCGCCATGCTGCTTTTTTTTTCTCCTCCGAACGGCAATTAGCTTTCTCAAATGCCTCTCTCCGTGACCTTGAGGAATCTCACATTTCGACAATCAGCCTGAAACCACTTCCCTGCGAATCGTCCAAGGTGGGATGCTGCGGCTGCGTCTTTGCAGCCCCCCCCCCACCCCTCCCCCCCTCGGTTGGCGGGGGGCCTTGCTTACAGGTCGTGTTCGCCTCCTCAGAGATCAAAGGTGTGTGTCTCTGCCGCCTCGGCGAGGACATTGCGGGAGCGCAGCATCCAGCGCTCTAATCCAATTAAGAGTGTTTGTGCTCAGGTTGGGATGCGGCGGGAGGAGGAGCAGGAGGCTGATTAGACTGATGTGTCCTCGGCCCATGCTCGGCCAGCCCAGACCGAGTTTATGAGCGTATTTACAGTGAGCGCACACGGCGACCAGCAGCTCAATTATTCAGCATGCGGAAGAGATGTAATGACTTTCTCCTGTTATTAATGACCCGCGCCCGGGCTTATTTATGAACGGATACTTGTGTGTATTAGGCACGAAGATGGAGAAGCATTAGATTGAAGATGTTTGCCTTCGTATGGATTCAGCCTTAATTAAAAAGTTTTTTGGGGGTCCAAACGTATCTTTACATTTCCTACTTGTACTCACAAAACTGTTTCCATTCCAACTGTAAAAGCCAGCGACCAGGTTTCAATAATATATGAAAGGTATTACTTTTGTTATGGAGTTTGTTTCACCCCGTTTCACTGCTTGATGCCAAACGCCAGGTTGGCATCACGATGCAGGTAACTCATGGAGTACGTGAACGTCTATTTATGTAAAACAAGAGGATAAGTGGATAAAGAGGCGACAAGAGTCAATCCATCTCAATCAATCAACTTAATGATGAAGGCAGGGAGTATTCCCTGAGCACGTCTCCAGTCCATCACAGGACACACGCCGCTCACTCACACATACCGGAGGTAGTCTGCAGCTGACTTCAACAGGCTCTCTGGAGGACTGAGAAAACCTACCTACAAATATGCAGCCATGGATAGAATATGCAAACTCTGGCCCTTTGAGGTCCCACAAGTGTTGAGCCCTAAGTCTTGTTTTGCACCCCATTCACAAATGCAGCTATTCAGAAACCGACTTCATTTGTGGAAGGATGTCGGATGATGCACAGGTAATAACACTACACAATCTTTTTGTCATTCATGATTGTTACCATGTTCGACTACATGATCACAGTGGCCTAAAACTATGCAGTGTCTTGATAGGAGATTATAACACGTTATGATACTCTACACGTCAACATGTCTGTCTTGACTTTGGGTCGAAATTGGGCTGAAATCATACAGCGTGCACCAAGCGTAAGGTGCATAAGTGACACATTCTCCCTCCAGAAGGAGAAGAGTACGGTTGTCATGCCTGGCAGTCGGAGCCATGTCTAGATTCAGATGCTCCTCTCTGTCCGAGCACATCTAGCTCTGCCTTTAGTTACTGCGCTCTACTGGACAGTCCTGGTATCCCTGGTGCTTACAGTGCATGTGTGAACACGCACTACCGGGCTTTTATCTGGGAATGTGTGCAAGGGTAAAATCCCTTACAATCCAAGAGACAGACAAGAGACATCTTTGACATGAGACTAAACCCAAATAACCAGGCAGTCCTTGTGTTAAGCATGGAGATGTAAAAGCAAAGCAAATTCTTCCTCAAGGCCCTGAGAGCACATATTGTTTCATCTGCGAAAGATAAAAAAAAATCCTCCGACCCACATTAGTAGCTGCTTACGATTCCTGACGGCCGAATAAACCTTTTCTCCTTTTTAATTTGAGGTGAAAGCCTTCTAATGAAGTCGAAATGGCGGTTCTCACGGGACCTGCACAGCTGGTTGGAATTCATTTCGTCTCTTCTAAGATGGTCACTAAACACCCCAGTGGAAATGTTAATTACGGGCTGAGATGCCTCCAGATATTGCATAAACACACACACACACACACACACACACACACACACACACACACACACACACACACACACACAGACACACACACACACACACAGTGGAGGCTCTCAATAAGCTAGTTTGCTGATTCAGAAGATATGGCACTATAAGTCGAGGGCAGTGAATAAGCCGGATTTATCAATAGTTATTGAGCCGTGGCCTAAACCGGTTACATGGCAGAGGATCTGAGGGATGAGCGGTTATCAGGCTGCTTGTTAAACATGAAAGCAGACTCCATGTGCATTTATGTTCCTGCCTCTCCGTGTGTTACCCTGAGGTGAACATCCATCAAGTGAAAGCCCTGCAACCAGCACACGCTTTTTGCTTCTTTTTTTCTCCATAAAGCTTTGCTGATTTTAAATTGGCGAGAGCAGAAATTAGCGTTTCACGTTGATTTAGATGAAAATCCTGGTGGATGAAAGCGGTCTCGCCTGCACCACCTGGCCTCATAAAGAGCGTGAGAGACAAGCGTTGCTCGTTTTGTCTTCTGCTGCTTCCGGCTGTTTGGCGTCAACCATGTGTGAAACCAGGTACAGTAGCTTTCATGCACGACTCGCAAATTTGTCAAATGTAAATGCAAAGTTAGCGCTGCTCCCTGTCAGGCGTTAGTCACAGTTAATTCTTTTATGGATGGAGGGATAAACTCTGTTCAGTTTCATATTCAGACCCGGTGAGGAACAGTCAATCTTTCTGGGAGACGTTCCCATTTGTAAACACAGACGCGCCCGAACTGAAGTGACAGTCGGAGCATTTACATTCGCTGCTAAGTAGCTCGACTCCGACGTCTCGCTGTTACTGTCGGGAAAAACAAATAGACTCAAACATGAAACCTCCTCAACACTAGGTGGCGATGTGCATTATTTCAACAGGTTAAAATGGAGTAATTTTTTTCCTCCCATCCATTAATTGCTATTTTTATGTATGTAGGTATGTATTTAAAATGAAATGCTGAAATGCGGCAAAAAATATAAAATCTGAATGGAGGTAGAATGTGAAGCTATATAAAATGTATAGAGTATTTCTAATATTCTGTTGTTAACTATCCTCTTATAATCATACACCACTGGAAACGTACATTTACCTAAGGGAGCCATCCCATAGGGAACAATAAAGCACAATGTAAGTCTAACCATATTGCACTCCTCATCTCAGAAGTACTATCTAGTAAAGCTGCAGGTTCCTTTTGATGTCTGATTCCTCCTTGGATACTGGCTCAAACATGAGGAGGTGTCAATGGTTCATATTCAAACCTCTGTTGTTAAGAGAACCTAAAGTCACATAATCATTTATGTGAGTGGCAGGCAAGATTCCCACAACAGGAATAAGACTTTAAGGCTACTTGTGAGCAATACCTTCTATGGTGATAACAGAGGGTTATTACTCCATTCAACTATTCTAGGTCTCCATTAAGACAACACATAAAGCCACTGTCCGGCCAGCAAGGAGCAAAGAGTAAGAGAGCAGCCTCCTGTCAGAGGCCACTTCATTAGACAAACTCAAACAATGCAGCTTCAGACGCTCTGCCACAGACAGCTGCTTGCACACCAGCTAACACATGTTCCAAGACAATGTTACAGCTGAGGAGTTTGCCTATAGCGACAGGAAAAAAAGAAGAAAGAAATCAAGGAAATGTCATAGCGTCTCACCCAAAAAGTCTCTCTAAATTAGTTTGAGCATCTGTGATCTCATTACCAACCGCGCTTCAAACGTCTCCGACTGCTAAAAAAGACCAAACGGGAAGTGACCTTGACTGCAAAGTCTAGTTAGAGCACACCTTCGAAATCTCTCCTAATGACCCGGCAGTCAAAGCAATTATAGAAGTGCTCTTTCTGCTGTCATCTCCTGCAATATTCTCCTCCAAATATAAAGCAGAGTAAAGGGAGACAGCGGCCCCCGTGGAACACATTCCAAAAGATTCCCGATGCCCTCAAATGATTGAACGATGTTTTCTTCTCTCTTTAATTGATGTCTGATGCAAAAAACAAGCAGAACAAAGGCCAACTTCACAGTGCAGGTAAAAATGACTCAGATCTGGCTTTTTTTACCCACGTGTGACCCATATCTGATGGTTTTATGACAGTCTGAGCAGCACAGATTTGACCCAGGTCGTTTTCATGTGTGCTTCCTAACTCCGATACATATCTGATGTTTTTCCAACACGACCTGAGTCTGAACCCTCACGTCGCATTTCATCTGACTCGTACGTCACACGTCGTCGCTCCGACTCCACGTCCACACACCCGACTGCAGCCGCTGCTCCACAAAAGACTGAAATCTGTGCTCTCTTTCTCTGAATCTTCTGCCCTTTATCACTAGATCATAATGATGATGCACACATGTCATATATACAGCATGTTGGTGTGTGCCACGTCTTCCTCTGCACTTCAAGGCTGCAGAGACTGCTCACAATGGAGTCTGATAGCATCAGATCTGAATTATAATACTAAATGTGCATGAAGAACTGCAGTTCACACACTGCAGACTCATTCATATATTATACTATATTCATAATTTTACAAGTGTTAAATGATTTATCTTGTTTGAAGAGTTCTCTTCCTAATGCAAGTGTTCAGCTTTACACCATTATTTTAAGTCGAGTGACAATAAACTTATTTGAAGAAATCTTGTCAAGTGAAATGATCTAATTTCACCTGCTTTCAGTACCTCTCTCCTCAGACTTGGAGCTCTTATCTTGTGGGTAGACACCTATTTTTTTGTCTTGCAGTTATCCTGCAGAGACTGAACTGGGAGCAGGACGTCACCTTATTTTTCAGCCGAACACTGAAAAACCAGTTTGTACTGGAGCCGGGAAACTGGAGCAGTTATTGTGTCTATTCAGTTACAGCTTTTCAAATAATCCTGATGCTGTACGTACTTTTGTGTTTGTCAGAAAAAAAAGAAAAAAAAAACTCCAGGTGGTAAGTGTTGCAGTCGATGTGTTTTTGCTTTAGTCCCTTTATCTCACCGTTTGTGTGTGTGGTAAGATTCATGGTGTCTATTGTTGAACACAACAATGTCTTTTTAAAAAAAATTATTTTTATTCTGCTCAGATTTGATAGATTCTTCCGACTCTTGCAGGTGTTGTCCTATGCATCACGCTGTGCTCTCAGTCATACACAAATTGGAGCGGCTACACAGCTTGATGCGTGATTACCGGCACACGCGGGAGGTCGTGGCAATCAGACGTGTCTGAGGAGCCGGCTGGCTGCAGCTGAGCCGCCGGGCCCCGGCCCGGGCCCCGAGGACGGGGCCGACGCTCCGCTCCGGCTCCTTTAATGTGCGGCTCGGTGCGGCCAGAGCTTCGGACGCCGCAAAGTCCATTTCTCTGTGTTTATTAAATCACCCACGGCACAATCGGCAGCAGGGTGCTGGAAAACAAACATCCTGCTGATGGCGTGTGATAGAGGGTGTTAGCGGGCTCCTGGGGAAGGGATTTTCTCACTGCTGAAACACATGTTGACTCTTTGCTGTGACCGGGGGAAAACACCTCTCGCTGTGGAGCACCGAAATTGCTTTTAAAAGTATTTAGGAAGATTTTTTTTTTATTTTTCCTCCTCCCGCCGAACAGTCAAAGGGCACAAAATAATCAAGAAAGTTTCCTGTTGTTTATTTCCTTCCAATAAACAAAGGTCTTTATTTTTCTCAGAATACAAACAGAACTCGTCACGTACAGTATGATAGCACTTTATGAACCACAGGTTGTAGGAGTAATTAAATACTGATAACGTCTGAGAGATCGAGGATTAGTTCATAGTTTGTCCGTGACACAACACACACATATACACACACACCACTAAAACTCACACTCACACCTAGGGTCAGTTTAGTCTCCAATCGACTTTAACTGCATAGAAAAAAATGAGCAAATGATTGTTTCACCTGCTAGATGTTGTAAGAGGCCTCCTACATGTAGAAATGAAAGTGTTTAGATATTCGTCTTTTACATTTTACTACACAATATTGCAACATTCGACCAACAATTAGTTAAGACAACAATCTAGTATATTTAAAGGTTCATTTGCAGGGTTGATTCATCACTAAGTCCCATAACAGTGTATATATTGAGAATAGCAGTCGTTTACTGTCCTCTGGCTCAGAGTTGTGATATCTCTGAACAAGCATAACACACTTTATATTAAATAATTCACTTAAATAGCAAATCAAATCAGATAAAACAGAGAGATGAGCTCACTCAGAAACATATAGCCACGTCTTCTGTCCAATAGCATTGTGACTATGTAAACATGGTCTTGAGTAAAATAACACCTGCGTATTTTTTTATTTTTTTTAGATGTCGTGTTGTCATTTTACAACTTACAGGGTGTTATGATGCATGTTTTTGCACTTTGTGAAGAAACAGAAAGGTCAGGGACCAGGAAGTGAAAGTGTGTCCTTGCTGTGAGTCAACAGCACTTGCCTCTGCGTAGCTATTAAATTAGACTGGTTTCTTATTATTTCTGCAAATACACAAAAGTATCAGTGAATGTTATTGTAACAGAGCCAACTGTTTGCATTATGCAACGCAGATATGCATAATATGCATTATGAATAAATTATGCTTTTTTTTAAAACTAGGAAGCTGGTATAAGCCATACATGTATATTCTTATCACGTATCTATAAATATTTGAATCACAATGTTTGCTGCTTTGTACCCACACCCACACCCACACACCATTCACTCTCACACCTAGGGGCCAATTTAGAGCCTCCAGTTGATCTTAATGTATGTTTTTGGAGTACCTGGAGGAAACCCACGCAGACTCTTACAATGAGAACATGCAAACTCCACACAGAGAGTCTCTTGCTCTTTGTGTCGCCCCTCTTCCTGGTAAACCTGCCTCCAATTGTGAGATTTCCTCCAGCATGTGAAGCATAAAAGAGCCCCTATTTTGACGCTGGTTGGAGAAGGGCTCTTTCCTTGAGCTGGAAACTCAATTAAGACGCGGCTTTCACATCAATTTTCTCTCCCGACGCTTCCTCAAGAAAATGCCACAGGCAGCTAATCTCAGGGTAATAGCGATATATCTGTTTTCCTGATTAATATGCATAAAGAAATCACTTTTCCATTTCCCAGTTACCAGAGATTAGGGTTTCGATAGGTCAAATATCTAATATGGTTCAAGCCGAAGGCTTCATCTCCTCTTCTGGTTTATTGGTACGAGGAGAGAAATTTACATCCAAACAGTAAAATGTCCTGAACAGTCTATGAAGAGGCTTCTGGACACAGCTCGGACTTAATGGACCCTTCGACTGATACATAACTGATGACAAATGCTTTCAGTGTTTGTCGTGAGTTAAGATCCACATTCTTAGTTTTAATAACTTGTGTGTACAAACATTTCTAATCTCTGACTGTTGTGACTCATTCGTCCATAGACTGTAGATGCTATCAATGAGCAACGAGATTAGCACTATAAATTGAAAAAGACAACCGCCAAACACGGGGATTATCTCATTAATTAGGCTGAAAGATGAAATGTCATAATTGCCGTCTGAGTCTTTGACTGTAATGAGAGACGACGAAGAGTGAAGAGGAACGAGTCGATTTACACCCACAGCACGTTTGATGGGGGAGTACAAAGAATAAAGAAAAACACATCCATTTGTATTATAACATCTCTGCAGGCAGAATGTGCAACAACACATGTGATCCACTCGACATATAGGGATGGGACTGTTAGCACCATTTCACTGTGTTAACATTTGAATAATCTCCAACATCATCTCAAGAAATCCTGTTTAGACACAGCTGATGTTTGGTTTCAAGTTTCAAGAGAGTTAAAAACAAAAAAAAACTCAATTTGCTTTGCTTTTATTCCCTTTTCCAGCAACAATTGATCAGAGAATTGGTAAGGAATCAGATCGATAAGCAATATCGATACTAGAATCAGAATATATAACTTCTTATCTATCTCATCCCTGCAGGAGAGATACATTATACACATTGGATTGATTAAGTGCTGATTCTAGCATCTGGACAAGGTGAAGTTGCATGAATAAGTAAACATTCATTCATTTTTTTTCAGTTTTTGTTGTGAGAGGGCTTTTATGAAGTGTCTCTGATTTGTCCTTGTGTTCCTGTCTCACTGAGGACAACAAGGATTTTCTAATTCAAACTTAATTTAGACATCGCTGGTGTGGATCAATTTGTAAAGGAAAAAAAATGTTGTTTGTAGACCCAACTACTCCCTTTGTGCATACATGCTCTACTTCCTATTACAAACGTCACATACTCAGAGAGAGATATCCAAGGTTTTCTTTTGATTCACGATAATTGAATTAAAAATGTATATAATGTAAATAATGTCTTTAAATAATCTGACCACTCATTTTGTGCCTACTCGCTGGGAACTGGAATAATGAAGAACTAAAACCGCTCCCTCATAACGACTCCGACTTAACATCTGTATTCATTGCGGGTCCTCGAATGTGTTCAATAGCTTCTTAAATACTCCTAAATACATGGCTAACCATAGCACTGATACTTAAGATATATAGAGGGATCTGGGAGAATCTGGGTGGATAAAGAGATAAGTTCAGAGCGAGATGCTGATTAATCTAGCGGGCCTGAAACTAAAGCGCGGACGTGGACGGACTCTTCTCGCGGCAGCTGTAATGAATGGATCCACAGCTCGTGAAGAAAATGTACGAGTGGTCTGAGAGCAGACTCATTATTAAACAGCAATTACTTGAAACCAGACAATAATTCCTGATGACGTCTTATCAGGGGGAACGATGCCGCAGTAACTTCCATTAACCGTCAATTGATTTAAAGAGTTACCCATAAACCAATAATTAGATTAGGATTTTAGTACTTTTTGCCCAGGGCCTAATAGTGGACAACATAAAATGAAGGAACTGATTTAAGATTCACACCCACGGACAGAGAAAAATCTGTGGCTCAAAAAAAGAGGTGCTTTACCTTGAAGAGACACGGAGTCTGAATCCGAGTGTAAACGCTTCACTTTCAGTTTAATTTCTTTGCTTTTGGCCAGATTTCCTCATCCTCGATTGATTTTTTTATAATTTTTTTCCGCCCAATTTCACCAAACTGCAATTAAATATCAATATATTTGTTTTATTGTCATTCCAGTCTGCACTTATATGAAAGCAATGAAAGGAAATTGGCGACTGAGGTCCCAGTAGCAGCCAATAAGTAGACATAATAAGAGTAATTATGTGTAAATATGAACTTTATCTGGATATTGATGTTGATAACTTGATATAGTTGCATCCCCGGTTAGCTAAAGCATGTAGACAAACAACCAGGGACCAGAACAAAGAATGCAAGCTTGGTTAGTGTTGAAAGTCCAAAGCATACACCTACGTACATCTACGTAACAAACACAGAGGGAAAATTAGGTCAGAGGTGAACAAACTAAATCACCCAGGTCAGGGAAGTTAGGGAAGTTATGGAAGATTCATCCTCCTTTGCAATGAGAGAAGTATTGTCCAGCCCACAGCTCTCTCCACATCATTCCTCAGTGAGGAGTTTGCATGCTCTCCCCGTGTGTGGGTTGGTATTCCCCAGGTACTCCAGTTTCCTCCCACTGTCCAAAAACACGCATTAAGGTCAATTGGAGACTCTAAATTGCCCCCAAGGTGTGAGTGTACTAGAGAATGGTTGTGTGTGAGACCTGACAGTCTCTATTCACTGTCTTTGCATTATGTGTACAGGAGATGGACTCAATAGATCCTATAACACCATTAAGGTACATGCTTTGCTCAACTTATAAATACTGCATAAAGTCACTCTGGATGTATTGGTTATTGCTGAATTCTTCTTTCTTTAGGTTATTGGGATTCAACATCCTCTTTTTTATTCCTAACATGAATTTTTTCATCTTTTCTATCGCTTCGTCATTTTTACGAAATGTATAAACCTCAGGTTTTAATTAAAGTCTTATCTGCAACCTTATTTGTGCCATTCAAGTTTTTCATGCATTTTGAAAAAAAAAAGTAGAAAATTAATAAAAATCTCACAAACCAGATTCATAAAGGGAGCTGTGCAATAAACGGAACGAGCCCTTCGCTGTATTTCACCCTTGGCAGCTGTTTCCAGGGGCTGCTAAACATATTCACCAATTTACCACAAAGCCCCGGCTCCAAACCTTATAAATATTTTAAAACCCGCCCTCTACCAGTGTGAATTTATAGGCTCTCCTTTGCGCTTCTCCGTACTTCAGAGGGACCCGCGGCCGAGTTTCGGCGCGAAACGCTAACAGTCTCCAGCAGCGCAGATGGCGGATGACCTCGCCCCGCGCTCGAGCAGCTTCGTCTCCTTCACATGGTAATTATGCAGGGAGCTGAGCGCACACACAGCCATGTTTTCTCCCCTGATGGGGGTTACACATATCCACGCTCGGGAGCTGCCCTCAGCCCTCGTGCTCGTTGCCGGGCAGAGCGGCCCAGGGGCAGGTGTCCTCACACCCGGCTCGACCTCATCGACCGCTTCGTCCCAAACTGCCGATCAATGGCGAGGGTTTGACCTCACGACCTGACGCCGTTCCTCAAGGCTAGAAGCGTCCCCGACCGCTCTGTGGGTTCTTGAATAATACGCCTGGAAGAGGAGTTATTATTAGGGAGACCTCCTGCACCTCCTCCCACTCCTCAGCACGCCATCCTGAGCCGACCACAGAGACATCACGTATCATCAAATGCTCATTAAACGCTAACAAGCACAGCCGGGAGGCAAGGGGAACACAGGAGGAATTCACACGTTTGCGATTCTCGTCTCCGCTCCTATTTCCATGTAATGTATGCACAGCCCGGGTCCCGTCGCAAACATTCGTCTGTCGCATGAGGAGAAAGCTGAGAGGAAAGTGCCCGGGGTGGACGCTGTGGTGGAGAAGACATTTAACACTTTTTCATATATATCTGGAAACAAGCCTGCAAACAACTCTTGACAAGTGAACAAATGCGAGGTAATTTGCAGTAAAAAGTCACGACTGAAAATGGATAAAATGTTTTGGTTGTGTTTGCCTTCCTGTATCTACTGAGCTTCACAAATGAGAAGTGAACAAGCTGGCAGAGGCAGTTGGTAGAGAAACCACCTGGACTCAGACAGATTGAATTCATTTGAAAACTGACCTGAGTTCAGTTACATAAAGCAAAAGCAAGCCAGACTTTTCACTGCCTAATAATTATTCCTGTCAAACATCTCAGTTGATGCGTGTTTGTATGAACAGAGAAGGTTTTTTCAGGCCATGATCGCACATAAAAACAAACAGCCAAAACCGGTTATTTTTCCTGCACATCTAATCAGATATTTCCAAAAATCTCCCCACGGGTTCTCAACTTTAAACAACTGCATTTTTGTATTTATATGAGGAGATGTTAAAACTGACTTTTTGTTTATCACATCACATGTTGATTTGATCGTTATGTCAGATCCTGTCAGAAGCACTTTCTTCTTAACATTCTCATCACACTGAGGTACACTTTGACACTGACAAGTTTACGGATCAACATACAGTTTCTATTTCACCATGTGGTCCGGACAGAGATAATTTTATCATGTAAAGGTCCGTATCATCACTTCCCTTACTTCCCTTCACAGCCTCAGAGCTCAAGTAGCTTTAACTTTTTCACACATTCAACTGGAAATTATAAAGTAGGACTTTCAGAGCAGTTTGTTGATGGGGAGTAAATCCCAGTGCAATGAAACAACTTTGGATTTCAGATCAGTTATCTTGTGATGATTCTGATTTTAGCAAATAACACTTTTCAAACTTAGCTGTATGCTTCTTCTTATCCTGGCGTTTAGTTTCACTTTTAGTGGTCCTGCCATCTTGGAGTTTATGAGACATAGCAACTCTGAACGTGAAGAAGGAGTTTCAAGATACAAGAATTATTTTGTCTTTGTCGTACTGCACACAGTGGCTGATGTAAGTTACTGTGAAGGCAAGCACAGAAAAGTTCAGTTAGAAGTTAGTTACAGTTCTGCATCCCAGTAAGGTAGAGTCTGGGTCCGGACCTGGAAAGTCGTCTGCTAATTAGAGGAATGGAGACTTCCAATAAAAGTCCAATAAAACTGCCATTGCAGCTCTGGTTGGACATCCAGTTGGTATTACATATAGACATGCTGTTTTTTTTTCTCTGGTGAAAACACCCAGGTACGAATGGACAGTCCTAGACAGAGGTAGCCCTCAATCCAGTTTTATTTAATGTTTATTCAGAATTCTTTTCTTCAACTTTAGTCTCTCACATAGTTATGGTTTCATGTCTTGGCAGAGAGTGTTAACTTCTATTTTACATAGAAACTCCTATAAAGTGGGTTTTATTTGAGGAACAAGAAGGTTGTGTCTCATGTACTGGTACTCGTTGGCTAGAGATCTGTGGATACATCGGTGCCTTATCATCCTCGGCAGGATCCACGAAGAGATGTGGACAAAGCATCCGTCCTCTCCGTGGACTGGACTGTAATTGTGCGTTCCAGTTTTACTCATCACTGAAAGTGCTTTCCAGCACAAGACGGCCTTCAGCCATTCAAAGGCTGGTGTCAGGGCGGCCGAGCAGGGTTCACAGCTCGCCCATTGTGTTGTGGAGACTGCCACTCACTCAGAGGACAGCTATTTTTATTCCCAGACGATTTTTTTTTTTTTTGTCTTCTTCGGGTGGATTTGCTGCTTTCATTAGTGACTAGACCTGAGTCACACGGACCAGTTGATAGCCCCGGACTATCTAAGAGAGAGGAAAAAAAGAGAAAACGAGAGAGACACAGAGAGAAAGACGGGTCAGGAAGCTAAACAGAGCAGCCGCCAGTATTGGTCCAGTAATGGAATATAATTGGAGAATAAATGGACTAAGTCTGTGGGAGGTGGAGAAGAGCTGAAGGACAGCTTCGTGAAGTGAAGTAAAGCTACTCTTAGACGACATGTGAGAGAAATTCAGTGTATTAGGAGCTGACTGTGACTTCACGTCATGCCTGGAATATTTGGTAGCTTCTATCAGCGGGTGCTGTTGTTTCCTCACTCCTCACGCCAAAACAACAACCCATCAAAATAAGAGCGTTCTTTTCTTTTCTGTTCTTTATTTTTTTGTTTTGTGAAATAACCTGAAGCTATTACACCTGCAGAGGCTCCAGCTTGAGAAAACAACACGCGTGGCCTCGTCTCCCTCTGTTGCAGTGAAAGATTCCCTACGCCAGCCTCAAACTGCGATTTGTGTTTCATTAGCTGCTAGATGCTGTGAAGCAGCCCAACAGCTCTTTATCTGACAAAGTACAATTCACACTTTGCCCCGGAGACTATTTGAAAAATCACTTCTATTTCTGCACCACAGGATCACTGCACGAGAGGAATAAAAAGAAAAAAAAAACACATATCCAATGATCTTGAGATATTTGCTTTTGAGCAAAACATGGTTCCAGGTAAGATGTTCTGCTTGATATAAGCAGCTTTTAGTAACTGGGAGGCGTTTGTGGTCCCACGAGTCGAGCAGATAGCATGAATATTTTTGTATAAATGTTCCTGGAGATGTTTTGTCATTGTGCGGCGTGTTGTTGGCTGCAAACTTGGAGGACGAAAACTTTGCCAGTTAGCGGAGACGCTTCATGGCCACAGAGCACGTTTCATGAAAAAAAGATCGCACAGATGTGTTGCGTGCCGTGTGGGGCGGTACTGTGCTGCTTCCAGCCAGACGCTGGCGTCAAGCTCCCTCCCTATGACCGTGTGAACAACAAGATGCAATATTTACAACGTTTATCATCTGTATGTCGGGCTATTCTGCTGCACACAAGATGAAGAGGGACCCGGGCATTTGAACACGGTGCTGACGTGAAGACGCTTCAACAAAAGCAGAGTGCTGCGAGTCACACTGAGGTCAAAACGAAACAAACCTCAAAGCCCTCCGTCCAAAAACAAGCCGAGACGATTCAAGATTTTTGTTATTTGTCTTGTGTAAATGTACAAGCCACAGGGCACAGGGAGTGAAATGTGCAAAACAAGAAAGGAATTAAAATACAATCAATACAAATCTAAAAATATGCAAAATGATTATAACTTGGATGCTTTTCCTGGTTAAAATAGTTTTGCCTATACACTATAAGCATGAGGAGTATGTTTGAAGTGAAGTAAGCACACAGGTATGTACAGTACAGTGGTACAGCTAGTGATTGTAAAAGATAAGAGATTTTTTATATAGATTAGGATCAATCATTAACAATACACATTATCAGCGTTCTTCATTAACAAACAGGATTATTCTGTAAAATCTCTGTCCATTATTGTCTCCAATCATACTGAATATTTTGTTTTTGAAGCCAGGTTCTTGGTAAGTCTCATTGAAATACACGGCTACAGCCGGCATTAAAAGTTAACACAATGTTTAAAGAAACATCTGAGTCCATTTGAAGACTTTAATATTTGCATTAAGCTGAAGACCTGCCTGTCTCGAGGCCCATCTCACTGAATTAGATTCTCTTTTTGACAAAATGTATGGCTGCGTGTATCATGTCTCTGCTGCTTTACCTTTATACACGCGGGACTTCAAAGTGCATATCGTGTGTGTGTGTGTGTGTGTGTGTGTGTGTGGAGTTGAGAGACAGAGCACTGATACGGAGAGCGGGGAGCAGAAGGCAATTTAACTATGAACTCATCCTGAAAGAAGCCGCGGCCTGTCAATCAGCCGGCCCACCGCCTTCAGAGAGCCTCGGCTGCCAGCGCTGAAAGTCTAATGCTTAGCGTCCCACTCCAGACCTGTAATGAGATCTCTGGGCAATCTGATTGAATTATTCTGACGGTTTTCAGTAGGTCTGCGCCTCGGGCCTTTACACCCCTCACCGATAAAGCCTGTCTGTGTGAGAAAATGACCTGATGGATGTACAAATACAATTCGAGGATGGACTATTTACATATAGAGGACAGGAGCGGGGGAGGGAGTCCTCAAAAAAACGGTCAAAGGTGTGAGGTTTCCCCATATTACACTTGACCTGTGTGTTCAACCTCTGGTTTACACATGATATGTTTCTTAAAAGGGTTGAAAGGAGTGTTTATCCTTGTTCTCTGGTGTTCTGTAGAAGCTGTATCTCAAAGGTTACATCAGAGATCCCTCAAAAACTATTTTCAAAACCCTAATATATAGGTGTAAAAATGTTACGGTTCATTTCTGGACAGATCAAGTGTCTTTTCATGCTTATCTGGCAACCACACGTACATGCAAGTGTGAGCACGCAGTATGATTTTTAGCGTATTTCAATATCCAGCATTGAAATGTGGATGGGGATGTGATGTACAAAATATTTCAAGGTAAAAGTGTTTTTTTTTTCATAGTAGGTTTCCTTTAAAGCCACAATAAGACAAAGGTTTATTCTATTCTTTTTCTCTGAAACAGTGTCACTTCCATTTAGATACCTTTGTGTGGATGAGAGCATCTATCAGTGAGAGGAATAACTTATTCTCACTGAACAATATTCATCCATCCATCCATAAACAGATGAACTTACCTGGAAGCGGATAGAGCAGATTTTGCCTAAATAGTTGACAAATTTGCCACTTCTGAATGAAAGCTTACCTGCTTCACATTCACTGACAGAAATTTCTGAATAAATGAGGCCTGAACCATTACTCCATCCAACAAAGCCAAGGTAGGAGCGTTGATTGTATTCAGGTGAAATGTGGGACAGGTTTTGTAACGGCGTTCACCCGGGTTGCCAGGTGTTCAACCCTTGAACTTCCTTTTACTTTTAGCGACTAACGAGCTTTGATAATGAGTCCGCTGGGACCGGAGTGACAGGCATAAAAGTTAGTGTTGCTTGATAAACACTGAGCAGCAGCCATCTGCCGGGCGCCTTTGGATGCATTTTGCGAGGCAGGAAATTGTAAGGCGCTTCAAAAAATGCAAATGAACAGAGGTTCGCAAACAAACTCAATCAACAACTAATAACGCAGCTGTTTCAAAGACGGAGTGTGCGAGCCAGAAATAGGTTTTCGCCTCTTTAATTGGAGCAAATTAATGATTTAGCTGAGCATTAGCTGACTCAAGGCACTCATTGTGACTAATCTTTATCAAGCTATGCACTGATGGATGTGGAAATGGTAGTAATGAATGGATGGAATATATAGATGCATATTCAGAAGTGAGGATTGCATTTCCATGTTCACTCTTGGCATGTCTTCTAGTTTGTAATTCCATTTGATTTATAGCCGAGCCAATCTGCTGTTCCCTGGCTACTATATTAGGTCCTCGGAGCTAATTGAAAGAGCCGTGAATCATTATTTGCTTTCAAAGCGAAGCAGCCACGGTGTGAGAGATGTCACTCCGCCGCCACGGAAAACATTGCTCACTCTATATTTAGCCCCGGATCGCTGTGAACCTTACATTCATCAAGTGATATTACAGCCGTGTTTTAGAAATACAGAGCGAAACAAGGGGATTTAATCAGCCTCAGTCTCCGCCAGCTGGAAGGAGACGAGCCATAGAGTCTGTCATCAACAGGCGACGCTTCACAGTGGCTTTTCAGGTGAGTCCCATCATCACTTCACACTCATACAGCAACGGTAAAGAGGACTCGCTCAGGCTGATTCTCTCAATCCAGAGCTGATTCATACAGTCGTTCAACATCTGCATTCTGGTGGTGCAAAAAGAAGTGCACCTGAGACTAATGTAAACAATGTGGGAGTTGCGTGCGAATGCATTTTGATGATGGAAGGTCTTAAAGTGGCTTCATAAATGTATTAATTGCGAACGCACGCATGGTGGAACAGCGGGATGCAGAATCGCGTTCATTATTGGAGACAGTGCAGAAAATTGAATGTAATAAGTGAATAACGAGTTGCTAAAAATACTCACACAAAAAAACAAACACGTCCTTGTTTTTTGTTTTTTCCTTTTTTCTGGAACCATAATTAATCCAAGACACAATTAAATTTATTTTCAATGAAAAGAAAAATACATCATTGTCCATCACATTGTGATAAAAAGATCTTAGTCTGAAATCTTAATCAGTTTAGAGCTGCAAAACACTGTAAAACACGAGAACCATGTGAAGCCATTTTGAGGTTAAAGAGGATGTCTCGGGAGAGTCTTTCAAAGGAGACCGTGACCTCCCCCATAATAACAGTGATTAGCACTATCAGTCTATTGATAATGCCCTTGGGCGTGTATGGGTTGTGATAATGGACTGAAACAGCCAATCTATAATGTGGTATTCATGGTACAGATGTGTTGGAGAAGACAGGTATAACATGCAGAAATGCTGCATTTATTTTTTGCAGTGTATTGAACTTCACCTTCAGGCTCACTGCCTCAACATGCTAAACGTTAAAGAAATTAGCAGAAGAAGTCATTAACACCTTGTAATAACCTTTAGTTTCAGACTTGGTGTCGTGTCTGAATCAATCGGGTTGTTGTTGCCGACTGAGTAAGCGTGGCATGACATGTTGTCTTCCCCTATTTATTCCTCTCCATACGCTGTCCTTTCTCACAAGAGCCAACGTGCGAGCGATTCCATTCACCTTCAACATCAATCGCTTCATTTTCAACTCCTTTGGATTTGGTTTCAGTCGGTGAAACTTCAGAGGCACAAATCCAGTGTTTGATCATACGCAGCCAGCGGCCACTACTTTGGAGATAATGGGATTGGATCATGGGATTGGTCACATTCCCACTGAACCGCGGCTCATTCTGGGATCGGAGGCTGTAATATCTGTGCATTAATCACTGTACCTATAATGCCGGAATTGATTCGGTGTTGTGAAGCAGCGTTTGAAAAGATTCATCAGACGATTTAGACACTTTCACTTGGTTATCAGCCGCCCATGAGCAAACTATACGAGGCTATAATTGCTTTCCAAATTGCCTCTTTGAGCGGTGGCTGACCCAATTAGATTTGAGACTGTTTGTTACAGTATCGCTCTCCGACTGTTGCGACTCATCTGTATGAATATTTCAAACTTGCAGTCGGTTGGCAGCAAATTACATCTGTATTTGTAACGTGTCAGCTGACGTGATTAGTTAATTATGTTTGCACTTTGTAACGAAGGCACTGCCAAGTGTCTCTCGGCTGCTTATCAGTCTCTCAAGTTGGGCTCGAACACACATTGCACACGCTACCTTCAATGTTTCAATACGCTGGGGGCAAAATAAAAGAAAGAATCGATGGTCATGAAAAAATTACGATTGCAATTATGTGTCGAAATCTGGAAGACATTGACAATCTATTGGTGACGAGTCAGTTGAGTCTTGAAGATGCAAGCTGAAAGCTGCATATGTTACCATTACCATTTTTGACGTAGAATAGCAGCAGATATCAGACTACTAAGTAAATACAACTAAAAGATGCAAGCGTCCTCTAATGTTGGAGGTAAGTGGTGAAGGGCCTTTACATACCCAGAGATTTCTGCTACAATCCAAAAAACATCCATGTTTATGTTGATTAGAGACTCTAAACTGCATCTACTGTAGGTGTGAGTGTGAGAGTGAATGGTGTGTGTGTGCGTGTGTGTGTGTGTGTGTGTGCGTGTGTCTTGTAAAGGACTGGAGACCTGTCCAGGGTGTATTTCCCTGTCTTTGCTCCACGTGAGCTGGAGATAGACTCCTCCATAATTGAGGCCATCATTAGGTCTCCTCCCGGTGCCATTCAGCGACAGTAAACAAAACAGGGAGTGCAAAGTGTGAAAGGTGCCAGTGTCATCAGCATTCACACACCTGAGAAATGTCAATATACCCATTTGATAAAAAAACAGACATATTGCTACAGTGCGAATGAAAAGCCCATCCATCCATCCATCCATCCTTCCATTATCTCACCTGCTTTCTACCCGGTAGTGTCATGGTCATCTACTGGAGCTTATCTCCAGTACACATGGTGCCAAGGCAGTAAATACACCCTGGACTCAGGATGTGCACACACACACACACACACACACACGCACACACACACACACACACACACACACACACACACACACACACACACACACACACCATTCACTCTCTCACTCTCACCTAGAGGCAATTTAGAGTCGCCAAACAACCCTAATACATGTTTTTGGACAGTGGGAAGAAACGTGAGAAGCTGAAGAAAATCCACCACCTTCTCGCTGTGAGGCGACAGCACAAACGGCTGCACTGCCATGCAGCTTGTTGATAAAACAAAAAGTGGTAAAAAATCATTAAAGGATTAATATAAGAAAAGTCTCGTAGCGACACAATGAATAAGTTCCATTTAAACTTCAAACTTGTTGCAGTTGGAAACCAGAAATGCAATAATATCACTACTTTATATCCGGTAGCAGGGTGTGAGGCATAAAAAGACTGAGTCATGTTGTAAACGTAATAGCAGATATTAGTGTGGTGCCTCTGTGGGGTTGAAATGGAAAAAAAAAAAAAAAAGTTGGATAAAAACATAATTACACTTATGAAGACTTGTATGAGGATTGAGTATCTCAATTATATCGGTTATTGGTCATAATTAGGCCTTCAAGCCTTTATAATTTTGGAAGTTATACGCCGACATGCGAAATGACCACCGTGGGCAGCGGCCATCAGTCCCTCAGTGTGCAGGCAGTCATGTAGCAATTAGGTTAACAGAGTTAGACACTGGTGGCTGGTGAAAAGCTGGAGGCCTCGCTGCGTGACTCAGAAATACTTATTTCTCCAACCACAAGCCATTAACGCACAGCCGCTCCTCTGCGAGGGTTTCCAGAGGTCTGCTCGGGTCATTCTTAATCCTGCACTCAGAAGATACAAACCTTTTCAGTCACATTAAACAAAACGATCACTATAAATAGACAGAGAAAAGAAAAGAAGAGCTGAGCGGGAAGGAGCTGGAACGTGAAGACGTAGCAGCACTGGAGTGATTCTGCCAGGCTAAACCTGTGATCTGTGCATCATTTTGTTGATGCTGCACAACGCACACGTGTCCATTGTTGTTTTGAGCAGCAACACTGTTATACGTTCCTCCATTATGATCCGCAAACACAGCCAAATCTACATTCATCTGCAGCTGTAAATCATCAGCAGAAAATGCTCCATTAACTCCTGCCTCGGTTTGCTAAAAACACATTGCCCAGCTGTTTTATAAAATGATTTAGCCCTTTTAAAAGGGGTCACAATTAGCCCGTTTTAATTTTTAAAGCGTCATTAAATCACACAGTCTGCATTTAGAGATGGACTGTGGTTCTGTTTTTTTTTTCTTTCCCTCTCTGTTTTAAAGCAATTTGCCAACAATTAAAAAAATGAGACCTTCCTTTTGAATTCATCTCTATGCTTTCTCTAAATGAAAAGGAAAAAAAATTGCAAAAGCGCAAATTATCCATCCGAATAAAGCTTCACAGCTATTAAAATAATAACTGTGGATGGATGGGTTCAGCTGCAAAGACAAGACAAACATGCGCGTACGCACTGAGCTGCAACACTCGGCAGATAACTCACTGTGATGTCAACGGGAAACCAAGAAACATGGTCGACTGACAACATGTGTCTGGGAGCAGCAGAGAGTCAGGTACCTGCAATCCAGCAGAGTGGGGACCACACAGCTCAGGCGTAACCGCTCCCCAGAATAGATGCGGGATGTGTTCTTGAAATGAAGTTTAATTTTATGACATAGAGACGTAGGTGTTTCCAGAGCCCGCACGTTCCGGGGCAGATGAGACAGCGGAGCATCAGGACGTTGGGGGGGGGGCAGCTGATCCCTGCAGAACCAGCTCCGAGCTGACCCAGATGAGCCCGCTCCACTGTAATCAAGCCCCGGAGGTAATGGAGGCAGGACATTATCTGCTTGGCTGCTTCTTTTGCAGCATCTGGACGAGCGTGCCACCTGCTCAGGCAGGCCTCACACCTCTCCTCTGCCTCTTCTTTTCACGTTGTTTGTCTTTTTGATTTGCAGCAGATTAGATTTACCACGTCAGATGTGTTCATGGGAATCATGGATCAATTCTGTTAGTCTTTTCTTTTTTTTTTTTTCTTTTGGAATGTTTTCCTTGATTTATCCTACAAACCAGATGCCGTTTGTTGGATTGCAAATAGATTATTTTCTTTTTTTTTTTCTCAAGATCTTCTTGGCATGACATTGTTGGGATAATTCATCAGTGTCATTGCAGATTCAGTGATTTATTGTGGGGCTCCTGTGAAATCACATGCATAATATGCACAACAAAGAACATTTACCTGCAATATACATAAAGTTTAAGAAATAGACATAGAAAGAGAAAGAGACATAGAAATAAACATTTACCTCAAAACATATTGAGTGATTTGCAAAAAAATCTGGCTCTATTAATAACATATATGAAAATTATAGACATAATAACATTTTCAGGATTTTGGAAGAAGCTAGACAAGAGAAGATAGGAGAGGAGAGTATTCACGCTGCAGCTGCAATAACCCACATCAGAATACACTAAATCTAATGTATGAGATCACAGAGTAGGAGTTAACTAACAATGTAGCAGCCTTGTCCTCAGGCTGAGACTCCTCAGTTCATTCTTCCACCATAAAATAGTTTCATTTTTTCTGACACATACTGTAATTCACCCATTTATGCAACTTTTGTTTTGTTAGTCGTATGAAAGGACTCCAGGCAGCATTCAGTTGAACAGCCCTGCATCGTTGACTGTAACCTTGTTCGAGAGTGAATGCTCCCTACAGCGACCTCTCTTCAAGCACAGTGTGCTGACCCAACAATTAAAAAAAAAAAAAAACTATTCAGGCACAAGCTGAAGTATTCTGAAGAGCTTTATCAATGATCTACCATTTGTGTTATGAAAAGAACCATTTAAAACATGCATATTTAACAAATCAATCTTTTCTGGCTGAACGCAAGCGGCCAAAGCTAAAGGCTAAAGCTAATTAGTATCACAACAGAGATTTCTCCTGGATCAGTTCTCGCTGGTCTAGCACTTAAATTACAGAAAACTAATCTTTGTCTGGATATAATAACCAAGCAGAGAATGTCCTGAAAGTTTTAAAAGAGATTTAATTCAGTGGGAAATGTTGAAATGTGGCTCAATAGACGACCGACAAGCTTTAGCAGAAAGTGCAGGCATATTGAACGTGAATGGAGCTGCAGACAGATTGAGGTCATATAATTTGATGTCTGAAAACCTTTGGTTTGCTTCATTACTTGCCTTAACTGTTGCATATCGTCTGTAGATATACGGTCTAAAATTCTCTCAATGTAAGTATTGAATCTTTTTCTTGATGCGAGATTAGCAAGTTGTGCCATGCTACTGTAACTATCTTAGCATCCTTACAGTCACAGGTTAGCATTGAAGGCAAGTAGAGATGAGTATTGGACTGTTAGTATATTTTTCATAGATTCCTTAGCATTCATTAGATGGACAGGACACAGTAAGGTAGGATTATACACTTTGTTTTATTATTATTATGCTATTATTGTAATTGTAATGTTGTTATTGTTGTAATTTTGTTATTAATCAGGTTAAATAAATGTTTTTGTTTGTTTGTTTGTTGTTTTTTTTTTTATTTATTTCACACCGTGAAGTGAAACCAGAATATGCAGGTGCTGCTGGATGAAAAGTCAGTCAAACATGGTACAAATTTTAGATATTCCCATCTGGACCAGAAATCATGTTTGAGTGCCTTGGTTTATTCTATTGTCTGCTAATTAACAATAAACACAAAGTAGATTAGTGTTTCAAGGTATGTTATTGCATCATAAAGTTTTAAGACTTGACCTGAGGATAATGATGCACATTTAGGTGGAAATCAAATAATTTACCATTTCCAGCATTATTTAACAACTTCACTGAACAATGTAATGAAACAGATATTTACATTTCATTGAAAGCATCATTGAAAATGTTAAAACTGCCGGCATTGCTGGATGAAAACTCAAGAAATCATAAAAATCTGTATAAATTTTATCCTGTAGCTCAGATGTTTCTCTCCAACTCTGAAGGACTGTTTTCATTACGTACGACATGAACTCAGTGTCCTTAGCAGTAGCTGTGGACGTGAGTATCCCTGTATCCCCTATATATATATATATATATATAAATCATGAAACTGAAGCTTTGTTGACTGTGTACATCTACTTTTGATACAAGGACGACAAACGTCTAGACGTAAAAATGAGACGTTTCCGCGGCTGCCATGTGACTGTTGCTTCCACGCAGTCTGAACTGGCAACCTGTCGTCGCCGTCACCTCGACACAGAGTGCACACGACTCACAGACAGGGAGCAGTCACTGTCAGCCCCCCCGCCAAACCCCCGCCCCCCCCCCCGCCCCCCAACCCCGATATCTGTCAAAACAACGAAGCGTCTTCAAAACAAGTCAGTCATACTTACGGATGAGTCTGGAAAGAGTAAACAGCCCCTGATTGTTACTTCCTGAAATATTTATAGCGGGTGCAGCCGGGGTTTCTGTGGCGCTTCCTGACAGATCCTCGCTCCTTCCACGTCTGTCAGCGCGTGTGAGAGAGACCGCCGCTGTCATCCGCATCAATGCCGGCTGGCTCTCCCAGGAGAGCCGCGCGAGCCTTTCACGCTAATAATGATTTTCCGAGGGCAAATATGATAAACTGAGCAGTGTAGGTACAGTAGGGAGGAAATGTCTTGTGAGCACTGCAGGCGAGACGAATCAAACCTCCTGGAATGACATCCGGGCCGATCTGAGCGGGAGGATGCTGCTGTAAAATACGCTGTGTGTAAAATTGATTCCATGTAGCGAATCGTGATCTAATCTCGGCCACCAGAACGAGGCGCCTCACCCCGCGGATGAAACAGTCTCCGCACAGGAGAAACTACAAAGTCTGGACTCGGAGCGTTTGAACTCCTTCCTGTTTCGCAGGGACTTCATGTGGCGGCGTGATTACGACTGAAACATCTGTGGAGAGTGAAGCCTTTGTTGCCGTCACAGTGACGCCACAAACCGAAATAAAAACGTCCTCCATTCGATAAGGGTTCGCTTACAAGCGTGACTTCAGTAGTCAACAAGTCTGAAACCCGGAGTGACTAAAGCTCATGTAGAGCTCAGTAAGATTGAATAAGAGAAGATATGATACACAAGAGTCCACACATATAACTGTAAGCAATAAGTAGTTAATGTCAGATAGCAAGAAATATGATAACAAGAAACACCAATAATAACAATAACAAACAGTTGTAATAGTGTTACCATTTCAGACAGCAGAAATGATAATAAATAAAGAAATGGGGAGAGAAAACGTCCTTGTGGAGTCTCTTTCCCTTTCTCAGCTGTGATGTCAGGATTTACTAAATAAGACGATTTTCAGAAGCAGTTTGGTTTCTCTGCTTTCTTCCCACAGCCGAAAAATATTCAAGGCAGGTGAAGGAAGTGAAACAATTAATTATTTATGCACTTTTAGGTTTGTTTTAGGATTAATTCCCTCCGAGCACGAGCAGTCAGATGATCAAACAAACCTCCACCTTTACAACCGAGGCAAATCGTATTACACAGTCTGTGCATTAGAGTGTTGGAGATTGACTTCCCGCTTCATGTTTGACATTCACCCCGAGGGCAACGTTGTCACATCAGCACAACTGTATTCAAGCTCCGGCGCCTTAATACAGCGAGACCCTGAACATCAGAATCAGCTTCACTGGCCAAGTTTACATACAGTAGATGGGATTTATCTTTGCCTGTGAGTTGTTCTCTCAAGACCTCTCGAGACGTTAATTTTTGTTACTCTGTGGTGGAGACTATTTGACACAGGGGCAGAGACCGTGATTTTTATCCCTCTCTCGCGTCGACAATGCCCAGATCCTGGTAATTATCGCGCGGCATAAAATTTAATGTGTTGATTGAAAATTCAAATCGTATCGTTTCCCCTCTCTCGTTAAGTTCACAGTTTTCCCGATAAGCATCAAATCAGCGATAGGCCATTCCTCAATGTCTGAATTAAAACAAGCCGAAGGCTGAAAACCCTACGTCGACGGATCGGCTGCGGCTTCCAGACAATAACGACTCGTTTCAAGAGAGTATTTAACATTGAGACAAACGGTTCCACATAATTGGCACTAAAAAGCCCTCCAGACAGGCCCTATTCTTCAGATATGGGTTTAATTGTCCAGAATATGATTGCTAAGTGAGAGATCCCCTCACTTATCAAATTAACAGCTTCGAAAAGTGGGACAGTGGAGTACTTAGTGCTTATTAAAGTGGAACGGGTCATGCCAAAGGTAAGCTGTTTATCTCTTGAAGGAGAGCATGGAGCAGAGGAGGAACGCCTCACAGACAGAATGAAAAGAAATAAAAGGGCTTTTTCCTCCACAATCCAACCTCTCATTAAGATATGATTGGAGAGCTGGAGAGCGCCATTGTAATACAAAGTAGGAGTTTGATGGCAAAATAATTTGAAATTTCTATGTGGAAAAAAAAAAAAAAGAGACATGGTGCCACCGATAAACACAGACACACGCACACAGAGAAATGCATGTAATTGGATAGACCCGCACGTATTCCTAGCATAAACGGTACCTACTTCCTCATGTTTTATTCATGGCTAAAGGTAGTGTATGGCCACACATGCGCTATCACATTTCTCAGGGCTCATTTATAGCTCTCCTGAGTGAGTCTGGCTGGGCCCAGATAACAGTGAAACCGCCTAGAGGGCCGACACAACACCCCAAAGAGTAATACGGTGCCGTCATAACACCCAGCAAGAAACATGGTAATGCAGGTAAACTCAAAAAAAAAAAAAGGACTCTTATCGAAATGCCATACGGCTTTCAACACAGTGAGTGAACGGTGTGGACCGGCTGCCAGCTGGCCTGATAACGCCGGAGACATCTCAGGTCCAAGTGTGCCCGTTCTGGCAGCACAGGCAGCAGAAGCTGAAGACATGTGGCCTGGTTGTTGCATTGATTTTCAATAAAACTCTATCATGTCTGCAACCCGGGCTTGTTATTCTGACAAATATTTCCCCCTCACGGTCTTGTAAATGACTGGTCACACCCCGGGCCACAACTTACGCCCTGAAACAGTTGTTTCGGCCTGCACAAAAGAAGCTTCAAGTTCCTGACCATGAAATGCTGGAATTTAAGATATGTTTCTGAAAAGGTGAAGGTCTCCCTGAAAATGCTCTAATCAACAAAACAATGCTGATGTTGTATGCCCTTAATGAGCTGGTTTATTAAAGCGCTGCATATGAAAAAGCATTGTTTTGATTTCATTGTGTCATAGCAGGGACATGGTGTATTGGTTAATAGCAACATGGCGGTGTTGGTTCGGGGCTAGTGCTTAGCATTTTAACAGACAAAGAACTTAGATGATACCTTATTGATCCTTGCAGAAAATGATTTTGTTTTTGTTCTGTTGTTTGGTTCTGGCGCTCAGCCCCAGAATGACTCCCCTTCTTTTACTTGCTGGGCAAGAATTAACAACCACGGATGATGATGGAGGTTGGGGGAGGGATGGATGGAGGGAGGGAGAAAAATGAAAAATCCACACTTTGAAGTCCTGGACTTTGGTGATGTAAACTGATGTATAAGGAGACTTAATGATGTTGGTACTTAAACCATGTCTAGCCATGTCCAAGATGCATTCTCTGCCTATGCGTGCTAGAGATTGGCACAACCCAATGATGCCTCTGGGCATAAGTTATGCTTAAAAGGCAGATGCGATAATGGATATATGGATATTTATACATCTCTGCAGATTAAAAAAGCTCATTTTGCAGTATCAGTTCTGCTGAGGGCCTTCTAAATCTTGCACCGTGATCTTTTTAAGACTTTGTAATTGTTTCCACAAAAGTTTGCCAAACTTCAAAGAACAATAATATTTCACAGTTATGTTAAGAGCCTCTTTGTGCTCTTCCCCTTGTGCTTTTCCTTTTCCATTTAAACCAAATTACTTCATAAATATCAAACTTTAAATGCGCCACCCTGTGCTGAAAAAGTGAAAAAGCAAAGATAAAAAGTTGATATAATTGCTCATCTTGGCCTTTGGTCACAGTACGAAAACTCTCGAGTCGACCAAAGGGTTTAGTGGGCCAGCTGGAGATGTTAAGGGGGGGGGGGGGGGGGCACTAATGGTGACCAGGGGGCCATTAACCCAGTCACATACCTCCATGATGTGACAGCAGGGCAGAAAGTGAAGCTTCTAAAATTGGGACACTTTGCCACGCAGAGCAGTAAGGTCACAGGCGGTCAGGTTTTTGCTTGACAGTGCAATTTCCATATTTTCACACTCAGACACTTCTTCCGGCCCCCCGGAAGGTAATCACAGATCAGAAATGCTCCGGCATTAGTTCTGACAACACTTCCTGTTCGGCCGGCTCCGAGAAACCAGCACGACTCCTAAGTGACCTTGAGAGTCAGCTGGCGAATGCGTTCAGATAATATTCCCAGTGATGCATTTGCATTCTCCCACCCTTGCACGCTCTGACAATGATTCAAGGCGGCTGCTAATCTCTTTCTAATACCAGAAACCATATGTTAAGAGAGATAAACTGTTTTGACAGGGGTGGTCATTTGGAATCTGTAATGCTCCGGGCAAGTTTTGCCCAGTGGGTTGTCCCGGAGTCATCTATCTTAGAGGAATTCTGCCTCTGAAGTTGTTGCCGAACCCTCAGTGTCACAACTTTAATGGATACAAGGATTTGGTTTCCTCTTGCCGGGTCTGATTTGGGTGGAAAGCGTCAGCGGAGAGGTGGGGAGCGTAAACCAGACAGCGGCAGTTTTGCTGCCCATGTTGTGAAGCTCTGAGACAAACTGATGCGGTCAATTCTTTTCCTCGTTGCCCTCTATTTTCCTTTCCCAGTTTCACACATACAGTGTTTGATGAAAAAAGGAAAAGAGAGAAAAAAAAAACGCTTTGCTGCCGCTGAATAATTTCATAAATTAGCATGGCATGAATCTCTTCTCGAGCAGAGGTCAGTCCATTTATTGAATCGAATTAACTGTTTTGGCACTCGATGCTGGCGTTTGTGAAGCGAAGTTGTGGGAAAAGTGCCCATTTTAAGCAGTCATTAGGAAGAAACGCTGTCCTTCCCTTCAGGTTTTTTCACAACTATAAAACTTTCCTGGTGCGTGTGTGGAGGTCTAATATTTTAATACCCTCCTAATGTTTCAGGCCTTTCAAATCCAGGTAGTGCACGTTCTCAGAAAGTAGGATGGAGTTATAATTGACTATTGAAACGATCCCAAAAGTTAGAGCAGAAAATGATGCATCGTCACAAAAAGCCTCTAATTCACAACTCTCAGGCTGCAGTGCTGTCACCGAGCGTGGATATAAGTTGGAAGGCCACAGATGCGAGTTAGATAAAAGGCCAAGGTGACGCGATTATCTGCGCACCAGCTCGCAGGTTCAGAAAAAATCTATTATCTGACTGAGCAGGGAAATGAACTCAGCAGCATCCTCTTGTTTTTTTCTTTTTTTCCCCCCTCTCTTCTCCCTTCAGGTGCCCACAAGGGCATCTGGTCTGTTAGTCGCCCTTCACACTCGATAGCATTTTGGACAAAGTGTGAAGTATTGTGTGGAGCTGCTGCTATTCAAATGCTTTTTCATATTAAAAAAAAGCCCAGAAGAGAAATTAGCAGAGGAATCTGCGTTTGATGCGTTTCCCCTCAGATCACATGTAATATGTAGCTCCTGCTCTGTAGAGAGAGGGGGGAGGGGGGGGGGGGGGGGGGCAGTGGATTATATCCACAGTGAGACTCTGTCAGACCAAGATAACAAAATGAAAAAAAAAAAAAAATCTGATGTGCTACGATTGAGGCTGTGATTCAGCATCGATTGTCTACTATTATGTGTTGGTACAGTGGATGAAGCGACCAGCTGACACTCCGTACTCTCATTTTCTCTGAAAATCTCCTCATCTCCTCTCAGCTGGCAAACACCAGTCAGCTCTGTGTCATACTGGAATAAAAATAAATAAATATCAAGCATATGATGTTCTCTGCCGTTTGGGATCATCGTGATACAATTCAATTTGTGCATTGTGTTGGTGTCATGTTGCTCCAGGTAGCTAAAAGTACATAGAAACAGACACATATAAACCAGATACATCCCCTCCCCCCCTTTCTTTGTGGCTTGAGTTTTCATCTCAAACTGAGAAGTAGGTAATTTTCTTTTCATCCTGGGAAATGACCAAAGAAGCCAAATGGAAAATCTGAAATGGAATTTTTGACTTTTTGTGTGATAGATTTGGGATCAGGACTGGGATGGATGCAGCTGGTTTTGGAAATCATATTACTTGTTACTTACTTGTTGGGTTATTATTGTTTCTTCTTTTTCTTCATCTTGTTCTTCGTTTATGACTGTTAATAGCAACATATTTAACCTGCGATATATTTCATATAAGATATGAATGGGAGGAAGTGTAAAAATAGACTGATTTCTCCCTTTTTTTGTCTCTGCTACTTGACTTGGTCATTCAGTGGTTGAAGAGGATACAGTATATCTGTCCTTTATGTATAGTTTGTCTTCACATCTTAACATTTTGTGGTATTTCACTGCAAAACAGGAGGAACTTACCTGACCTATCTTAAATGTCAGGAGAGAAACCTCTGTGTTTCTACAAGCACTTTAAATCGAATACCTAACATGGAAAGCGAACAACAACAAGATACAGAACCAAACTGTCACAAGGTGCAGGCATTGTTCCGGAAAGTACACTATACTGGAAGAGTCACAATATGTCTGCATTTCTGTCTCAGGCACATGAATGATCCTCAGGGCGCTCGCTGGCTGTTGCAGCAGCTACAGCAGGAATAGAGAAGCAGCTTTGATGATGATGACGACGCTCACAATAGATAAGGTTGCGTAACCCTCATGCCATTCAAGACGAAACTCTCAGCCTCAGTGTCCAAGGATCTTCACACACACAAAAAGAAGCCTGAATATTTCATCCCTCCTACGTCACTCACCGTTCAGAGGCTGTTTCATAACTCCTTTGTGCGTTGCTTTCAAAGATCGCAGAGAAATCCATCAAAACGCGCCGCTGAACATGTACAACACAGGAATGAATGTTTCAGATCGGGACAGAGCCAGTTCTTGGAAATCTTCTAGAAGTCTTCCATTAAAAGAGTCTGGCGGGGAATGCAGTGGCGTAGTGGTGTCCAGGTATGGGCATCTACTGGTCTGACCAGGAGATCAGAGATGCTACAAAGCTCTGAAGATAGAAAACAACATGGTTTGTTCTTGTTGATTCTTTTTTTAAAAATTTCTATCCCTGAATAGAAACAAAAGGTCCTAAGAGACATGAGTGGGAATAATCAACATGCAGGCCTTTAATAACCAAGAATCAGACTGAATCTTTGTCTGGTAAAATGATATTGAACTGTAACTAAGGAGCCTGGGTTACACAGCTGCACACCCACATGAAGTCACACATCTGAGCTTAACGTTTAATGTTTATAGTAAACACAGTGACATCGCTATGACCGCGTCATTCAGGTTGAAATAAAACCTTGATTTCTCTTTTTTTGCCATCGTTGAGCAACAACTGAACAGATCAACAAACTCATGTAACACAGGCAGGAATAATAAGCTGCCAAAGTGCCTTTGATTGAAAGAACAAATAAACAAGTTGCAAACAAGACGGACAAAAAGAGCTTTTGAGGTAAGTGCTGTTTCTTTTTTCTTTTTTCCTCCTCCTCCTGATGAAAAATATAACTCTCAGTAGTGAGCCTGAAATACCGGGTTTGACGTATTTTTCGTAAATGTCATCTTTCTTGGATAAATGGAAGGGAATGAGTTATTAAAGCATCGGGAGACAAGACTTCTGGATCAGTGTTTCATAGTCTCCGTACATTTGCAGCTATTGTGACGCACAGGGAAGGACGTGTCCTTCTGTGGGGAGCGCTCGTCCCTTCAGGTAAGAGTATAGAACATGACAGCCAATCACAGGATGACAGGCGGGGACATAAATCTCTCCAAGCCCTTCACTAACTTATATTTATATCTGCAGCTGACCTATAAACCCAGTGGCTACGTCTCTCCGGAGACATTCATCTTGAATGTCGCTTGACTTTCTACAAAAATATATGTTTTAAATCAAGCAAAAATGGTATTTTCCTTTTGATTTTTGCTATTGGTATTTTCTAATGCATCCTCGCATCTGAATGTTTAATCAGAAATGATCCAAAATAAAAGGACATCAACGGAGCAGCAACAGGACATTACTACAAAGGCGGAGCTTCGAACATCCCAGGACTTGTGCAGCCAGCAGGCTAAAAATAAACATTTATTATTAGAGTAAAGTTAAAAAATGTGTCCTTGTGACCCATTTTTGCACCTGCAGAGAGAACCAGTTGCTCTGGCTCTGGATGCCACAGATGAGGCTGAGAAAACTGTAAAAATGTTGAAATAATCATGCATTTATTTGCCTGTTTGTTACAGAAATGTCTGCAATCACTGTGATTTATTGCAGGTCCTGGCTCTGTATACACCATTGTATATACAGCGCCTGGACTTCGATCTTCGATTAAATTTAATGTTTACGACTTACTGCACTGGCACACAGTGTTACAGTACATTAGTGGAGGGTCGAGACTGCGATGTGGCAGGTACTGTGTAGAGAGTCCATGGGGTGATGAGAGCTGAAGCTCCAGTCTCAAGCAAATTATGACATGTCATCATTTGCAATTCCACAGAAATGCTTTGGCACGAATGTGTTATTTTATCAGTCTTAGCTCTGAGATGGTTTATTCTGACACACTAAGGACTCTTTTACCCACTGCTCACCTTGTAAAAGGGTACATCAAGCCTCAGCCTTGAGGTTTGACAGCGCCGAGGCTCTGTTTGATTTAACAACCGTGAGCTGCCGTGAACACTTGTTCACAGCAGGAAAATGGAAATAAGTCAGTCGTTACCCTGAGTCGTTGCTACCTGCATCATTTTTTGTTGTTTTTTTTTGTTTTAAGTGCTCGCTCAGTGGGATGAGTGGTTGGGGGATGAGGGAGGAAGGGGGGGGGGCAAGTTCAGCAGACTAAAATGAGCATCTCGGTGACAGCTAAGGCGAGGAGGTGCTCTGCTTTGGTCTGGCTGCTTTGAGTTTTGCTCCACAGACACTTTTGTGATGCACACCTGCCTCAGCCTGTAACAGTAGGCAAAGATCTCCGATCTCGACTCATTAACGTCTTTCTCAGTCTTTTATTTTCATGCAGAGACAGGTTAAAGCAGAACCACCTTGTTTTTTTTTCAGTTTTTTTTTTCTCTCACCTCCATCATTGTTGCCTTGAAGGGTTCTCTCAGCTCTCTCGAGTCTTTAAGGGTCTATGCTTAGGAAGGTCTGCCCAGGTCTTCTGTATTTAATTAAAATACATGAATTAGCAGGAGCACAATTCCAAAGACAGAGAAATTATTTAACACAACTTAGACTTCAAAGGTATGCATTATGCAACGCTGTGGCAGGAGGTTGCGCCGCAGCAGCTACTCAACTGATGAGAACTACTGCCTTTTTAAACTCCACCTGCTATAAAAGAAAATATTAAGTGGCCACTCAATCACAGAGCTCATTTTATATCTGCTGAGCTGATGAATCCACACAAGTGTCTGCCAACACACACATACACCATTTATGGATCCCCCGGGAATCTCGATTTTATGACAGGGTTGAGTAATTTAGGGTAGTAATATTGACAAAAGTCTATTAACAGCTTTAACGTTGGGGTATGTGATCTTTATTCCAATCCTCCGTTAATCCGTCTGTTTGCCCGCTGCTTAATGCAGCGCAGAAAAGTGGAAACCAGTCTTGCGAGCGAGCCGTTTTCCAGCTCCTGGTTGGATTTCTGGGAGTGTTGCCGAGGCCAGCGGGGAGATACTGTGTCCCGGGTCAGCCCCGGGGCCTCCTCCCAGTCGGACCACTGGGGAGTCCTGACACGTTGCACAGGAGCAGCAGTTTTGACTCACAGGTCTCGACGGGTCGCCGAGCGCCGTGCACGCATTTAGAGCCGAGCAGAGTGAGACTCTGCCAAAATCACGTCTATCGACTGTGCAGTTCTTTTTTTCTTCCTGCTGAAGAATTTTGACCACGTCCACACGGACCAATTTTCCAACACAATTCCTACAGTTTGTACGCAATTCAGTATGAGCTACTGTTCAATGGGGCCAAAGGAGCGATGTCCTATTCACACATCCTGTCAAAGCATTTTAATACTGTGTGTTTGCCACAAAGAAAATGGAGGGCAAAGGCAGTTCTAGAGAAGAGCAGGGGAATGAACATCTCCTGCAAGCTGTCTTCAAAGAACAGTTTGACATTTTGGGAAATCTGAGGAACCTTTGGACAAAGCCTCTTAAGCTGCTCCCCCATCTCTGCAACTTCACATTTCCGGTGCAGATATTGGAGGGGCGTCGGTTCTCTCATGTGACTCCATGGAAGAATGAGAATAAGCACCTTTCCCGAGATAACAAGCGGCAGAGCTTTGCCATATGCACACCGGCAAACACAATTGGTCGACATCTCTACAACGAGGTATATGAAGGTGTTGAGTATATGACCTTTAAATGGCTAGCAGAAGTGGATCTAGATCAGAGTATTCCCATTGAAAAACCCCTAATACCATTTTAGCCCTTTTCCCAATCCACACAGCACATGGGCCTGAACCATAGACGGGATTAACAAACTCCCTTGGCCCTTATTTTATCTCTTAAAGTCTGGTCTATTCTTCCGTGACCAGGACAAAATCTACATTTTTTTTTTTTTACTCTTGAATCTGAGGCTGTGCCATCAGGCAGAATCACTGACTTGACAAAGGATTTCCCAGGGAGACAGAGCAGCATAATCCTTCAACAATTCTAATGGATAACTCAAGAGATATGACTGATATTCAAGCGAAATGATGGAATTAATTCTATTGCTACTTGTCACACACGAGTCACAAGAGTCAGATATCGCGGGTTTGCACGTTTTTCATGATTGAAGGTCAAAGAGAGACCATCCACCACCCACCCACCCACACACACACCCACACACACACCATCCACTTTGCAAGTGCAGGACATGAGAATTGATGTGTGTTATCTCCATTAGGAGTCAGCGCGAGGGAGACAGCAGGTTGGATATTTACAAGCCCAGTCAAAAGGTGATTACATTTTTGCAGCCTCTGGTTGATTTGTACATCTGTTGACTCCTCTGGTTAAAGGATCATCATCATCAGTAAATGCACTTGACAACACACACCATATTCTGCCTCCTGCTCAAAGCCTGGAAGTGATAAAGCTAAAACTATATAAGAAATACAGACGAACCCCTGTACATTTAGACTGGTCTCTTTTATCAAATAAATAAATAAAATAAATCACACTACTGTGCCCTTGAATCTTGAATTGGACCCTTAAAAGCCCCTATTTTATTGCATGAATACAGACAGTCAAATAAAGCATAGTTTTTATTCCAATACAGGTAAAGTATGCACCAATTTAAACCCACACAACTCAAAAAATGGCCAAATCTCAATGAAACTCAAGACTGTGCCAAAGCAAGTACTACTACCACTTGCGTCAACTTCTGGACAGAAATCTAAGCATCAAACCACTAAAAGATAAAGAGAATTTGGTATGTTGAAAGTAACACATTCCAGTCTTTAATTTGCTGAGCTGCTCTTCGCTCCCAGGGAACATCCATTTGTGTTCCTGCAGGCCTGAGGCTCAGCTGATGCAACACCCGGGGAAAATTGCTTTAAGGCATTGGGCAATATTTATCTCAAATACTAGTATGGATGGTTTCAACTGCAAGATAAAATACATTAAACAAAACTTCCCAAGCGCATGTAATGGCTGGCCGTCAGGTATAATTATTTCAGTCTGATGAAAATTAATTCGGCCTACATCTTTTCTTTTTTTTTTGCCCATAGGGGTCACTGGTTGGAGGAGGGCCCCTGGCATTTTGCAGGTATTTTTTTCAACTTGCAATGAATTATTTACTGTAATGTTTTTTCAATTGGGAAAACACACACACGCACACAAACACACACCCACCAAGCAGCACGCTGAACAGAAATCTGCAGAACTGGAGGCAAAATCAGAGACGACGAACCCTCAACCTGCAGCTCCGCAAAGTTCAACCCAGTTAAGCTTTGACGGTCTAAACATGTTGAGCTGAAACTGTTGGAAGAGACCAAAAACAGTTCAAGGGTGAATTCAGAAATGTGTATGTGTGTGTGTATGTGTGTGTGTGTGTGTGTGTGTATGTGTGTGTGTGCTTGGGCAAGTTTGTCTTCAAGCCAAATGGCTAAACCGGGGTGTTGCAGCGGGAGTGGCCTATCGCTAAAATGCACACAGCTTCCATATGGAGCCATGTAGCACAAGCACAAGCACACACACACACACACACACACACACACACACACACACACATGCACACACAGTTGTGTGTTATCTTGTCTAGAGGCATGATAGAGCACACTGGCGTCCCCAAACCCACTTGGTCCACAAAGCTGCATCCACCCTATAGAAGCCGCCTTTAATGTGCCATGGAGGTCAGATGTGTGCGCTGGAAGTTTGTGTGGATGAATTCCCACAAACGCTCAAATCCTTCACTGAGACCACGGTTGCAGACTTAAACAGAAAACTGCCCAGCCCCCGATAACGCCCAGTGGACCACCACTGACATTTAACACTCCTGACTGGATCTTCCTGTCCTCCACTTCCCCTGATGTGACACTCCCCCACTGTCTCCCCCACCTGATGGCCCTCCTTGGAGTCGAAGCCTCGCTCTCCCCTGCATCTCCCTCGAAGCAGCCAGGCCCCCAACCCCCAAATCCTCCTCCCCCTCCTCCTCCTCCTCCACCTCCTCCCCCACATAAAATTCACTCGCTGGCCTTTAGGTTTCCATAGTAACAGGCGGAGGAGCTAATATGAGGACAGAGTCATTGATTTGATTTGCTGGAGATTAATATAGACATAGCATAAACTCCATGGGGGGACGGAGGAAGGAACCTGATATCAAGTGGCTGAGATGACGCAGACACGGCCGACTTGACTTCCTCGGCGACATCGTGGAGGCAAATATTTGATAATAATTCAATAAATTACCCAACGCCGTCGGTTCAATATTTGATCAAATAAAATTAGACTTTTGCTTGATGCAAGGAGGCGAGGGAGGAGGCTCTGCACACACATACAGTGTGAATGATATCTATTAATAAATTTATAAAGTCTGAATATAATAGCGTTGGTGTGGCTGTTTGCATTCACCACAGAGCTTTAAGCTATAAAATGCATTTGAGTTAAAGGGAATGTACTAAAGTGATATTTATGATGGCCAGGGGAGGGAAAACATACTAAAACTAAATGTCACTTTAGGGAAAACACAGGTGTGAAGAATAGCGCTGTGTGACATTTAGCTGCTTCACGTTCAGGGTCCTGGTTTTTGAGCCAAGTTTCCATCAACATATATTTAAACACATTGTGAAATATCTCCAGGACCATCTCAAACCAAAATCGAATATATTGCCTCAATTTCGCCACTAAGTTCTTGCACCTGCTTCCAGTGTTTCCAGGGTTGTTGTTGTTGTTGTTTTTTCTGTGTTCAACAAAGAGTTAATGTGGTTTCCCAAATAAGTTCTGACAGTAAAACAGATGCTTTCACCCCCACAAGGAAAATGGCAAAAAGACCCAGAGGACCACCCTGTCGCATCTCTCGTTTTTCCTCTTTTGTATTCTAATGTTTTCCCCTCTCCCCTGTGATCCGCTCCTCTCTCTCCGGGCTCGCTGCTGATGAAGCACACCTGCTGGAGCTGCTCACCTGCTGTCCACCAGCTCGTCAGCCTGGTGCTGTTTCAGTCCCCGCTCTGCGCCCACTCCTCGCCGGATCATTGCCTCTAACCACAGCGGTCGTCAGCTCAGATTGTGCTCTCTTTCTTTCTTTTTTTTCTGACTTACCTGATTCCCTCTGCGCTGGTGGATCGTCCCCCCACCACCTTCCTGTCCTCCTACATCCCAGTTCTCTCCCTGCCTCCAAGCCATTCCTACCATTTACGCATTACATATCCCATAGATTCTCTGTAAATGGCCAACGAAACAGTATATTTCTTTTGATTTTCAGAACATTTCTACATTCCCTCTGCCACTATTTGCAGAACTGAAGTAGCCTTTTGGATGAGGGGCAAAAACATCTCCAAGAAACAGTTGATGTTTTTATCACCCAAAACTACCATGACCTGGATCTATGACCCACTACCATCTAACAGAATGACACTTGTCTCATTGTTGCACATTACGTGATGGAAACGTGCTCTTAAAGGTCTGTTTAAAGTGCACTGCTAATGTGCAAACTGAAACTGTTGGATATTGTTGCCAAATTTTCGTCACATCTGTCAAAAAATATGTTGTGACATCCGTCACATCCATCAGTCTTCCAATCATCTTCCAATCAGTCCATGGAAGATGTCGGAGGCAGCAGTAGTTTGTCGGCACTCCAGCTGTTTCTCCTGAGGTCATATGGATCGATATTGTTTATAGTGTTTATAGGGACCTGGTTATGTTCCGCTCCCTGGCATCTCTGCTCAGTTATCCTCTGCTTGCTATCCACTCCTCATTTGTCTAATAAAATCAAAAAGTCTCCACTTGTTTGCTAATATGCCAGTACCAACCACCATCTAAAATGGCAGCTGGGGCGTGTCAGTCTGACTGACAATGACCGGCTGTCATGAGTGTGGATGACGCCCTCTTGTGGTCACAGATGACATGGTTTATCATTATGATATATTAGTCGCTTCAAAACAGGATCTGCCAAACTATAAACTACTGAAACACATAAAACAGCTAAAAAACACTGCCAATAAATAGATATGGAGCTAAAAATGTATAAAGTCAGAATGGTATTGATGAACTTGATAGACATATTGTGATGCTGGATGCAAATGATGCCACATATTATAGCACAACAAATGTTTTGGAGAGAGGTGACATTAAACATCAAAACAGATCAACAATTAGGATGAGGCTATTGGCTAATCATATCATCAATAAAAGTAAGTTTAGGCTCACAGAAAATCCATTTATTTCTACTTTTTTTTCAGTGCTAACTCGTTCATATCAGGTTGCTACAGGTTGTATGAATTTAGAAAAGCATTGTGTCCCTGGAAAATGAACCTTTAGTTATACAAATGTCACATTCAGGGAAAGATTGTGATTTTAACCAGAATCAAAATCGCACGTTGTACACACTTCCACCACATGCTCTCAACCAGGACATTATTCTCCGAAACATACAACCAAAACCTCCATCCGCATGAATGGATCTGTAGAGATGAACTTCAGGGAGCAAAACAACAGCAGGAACCAAACTCTTTATCTGAATCACAATCAGTGTTGCGAGAACACTTTCTGATTGCACGAATTGTGAATGATGTGACCCCTCTCTCAAATCCAGCTCAAAGGCCCAAAGAGCTCAATCCCGAAAACTTCAGCTTTAAAAATTACCATAGAAATGACAAATCATCTCTGAAATCTCCTGCAGCTTTTAACCCAACAGTCCTGGGTGCACCAAGTGAATGTCGGAGTGATTTCGCCTGCGGTCACAGTCTGATCATGCCTGTGAGGCAGCCGTCTTCAAAGGAAATCGCAGCTGAAGTTTAGGTAATTAGAGAGAGGAGCTATCTACAGCAGGCATCATCATACAGTACGGGCTGCCGAAAAGCCGCCGTTGTCTCATCTCCTCTCTCCTTCTTCTCCTCTCGCTAACACATATCAAAGGGAATTTCAAGGGTGATTAAAAGTTAAACTGGATCCTGAGAGGGGAATGCCAGTTCTTTGCAACCTCATGTCTCGTTCGAGGCCCTTTGCGGTCGCTCGGTTCGTTAGAGCAGGAGGTGGCCTGACCTTCGATCGCCACAGACCAGAGTGTAAACACACTTAACCTGCATATGTGAAGTGAGGTAATGGCTATGTAATATAAACACTGAACAAAGCATTACCAGAGCAGAATATTGTTTTTTTAAAGGATTCATTGAATCATTCATTATGTTGTTCTATGTTGTTGTACTATGTTGTTGTATTTATTGTTTGTTTTGTTTTATGTTGTTTTATACATATTTATACATGATTTATACATGAGTGCATTGTCAATAGAGGTTGCTTTTAAACTGGTTTGTAAATAAAGTTACAATTATTATTATTATTATCATTGTAAGATGGATACAATTTAAGATGTTTACATAACTTTTATGGTTGCTTGTCTCTCATAGTTGTCTAGAATAAGTGAATACTTGTTTTTTTTTTTGTATTTAAATGAAATCACTGACAGCTAGAGGAGCATATAATTTTCCTACCGAGTGAATTTGATGGATTTAATTGTATTTTTCTTCAGTGAAACCTTTTTGGAAATATTGCATCTCTTTCTTCAGTTATGCACGAGCAACAGCTCATTAGTGGCAGCCTGAACGCTAGTCTCAATAATCTTTATATAATAATAATAATAATAATAATAACAATAATTACTGCAGTGCCTCTTAACACACATGGGACATACTGGTCACTCTCTTTACACCTATGGGAAGTTTTCATGGGGAGTCTCAAATCCAGCTAAACATGCATGTTTCTGGACTGTGGGTGAATACTCAGAGAAATCATACAAACGTCTTGCTGTGAGGCGACAGCACTATCCTCCATGTTGCAGGACTAACTGTAATTGTCTTCTTTTCTTCATCCGTTGAAATGATTGTCAGAATTGTTGGATAAAACGCCGGAGGAAATTCACAGTCATTTCTCCTCTGATTGCCAGTCGGGGGTAGGAGCTTCTTCTGTTTATTTTAGGGGCCCCTTGCAAACGCGGTTTTTTGGAGTTTCTTTACTTTACAGATGTTATTTCACACTCATTTGTCCACTACCAGAACAATTTGGCCTTCATTTCCACTGCGGGGTCGGCCACTCAAAAATACTTCTGTTTCCATCAGTAAAGTGTACTCAATACCACATTGTGGAGGTAATTTCCCCAAGGATGTGATTCTCACCCCTTCCTCCCAGCTCTCCATCTCAAACCCACACACACACACACACACACACACACACTCGCATTTTCAGACCCACACGCATTCTTGCTCTCACGCTACATGCATGCATGCATGCTCATGTGCTTTATTTATCTTTGTGCTGAGCAAACACCCTGCTGTGTCTCACTTTTTTCTTGTGTCATGATGATGAAAGGCACCTGCTGTTCTCAGCAGAAACCCCTCTCTGCCCCACGTTACTGACATCCTGCCTGCATTATTCACAAGTCGAGAGGTAATTCAGTCACATCTCGCACAGGCTCAACTTTGGTGACATGGGCTGAGGGGAAGAGCGGAACAGCTGAGTGGATCTGTGCCCTGCCGTAACCTCTCGCACAGAGAAAATTGGCCAATAATGTGAATGTCGTCCCCCTCACTTCATGCTCGTGTTGTATAATGTAATGTTTATTCTCCCCATGCTGTCTGAGATAACTCTATCTCAGACTGTATGAAATGTTTTTTTTTTGTTTTTTTTCAATATTTATAGTTGATTCCCTGTAACTTTGTTATACTATTGTGATGCAGTGCAGAAACTGCAACTCTACATCTAAACTCAGCTTAGATGCTAGATTCACTTTGGGCTGTTTAATTTAGCCAGAATCTAAAGAAGGGGAGGGATAAAAGGGTGTGACAATGTGACTCAAACAGCATTAAATCAGCATTTAATGGCAGCGATGTAGTATTAAATTATGTGGTCTGATGTTGCTCCTCTGACTGTAGATGTTACACTTTGGTTTCACTTAAAATCCCTTCTTCACTTAAAAACTTCTGTCATCTTCTCACTCACTTAGAGTGTGTGAAATCGTGAGGTTGTACATTTCTGAGCACCAATCAGGACCTTATACTGTCAGCTAAACCGCAATGGACAGCACACATTGTTTTTCAAGATGCTTCAGATCTAAAATAGTTCCTGTCCCAGTTATTTCCCCATTTGCTGTCATGTACAAATGACAACAATGGGGGTTGTGCAAGTAGGTACCGCATCACATATTCCAGACGCATTACGTCAAGAATATTGTGTTTTCGCCGTTCTATTATTATCACTCCATTAGTTATTGTTTCATTATTACTATCTGTGCCGCACTATTAATAATTAATCACCATTAGTTATTGTTGATGCATTAAGTGGCCCACTCAATCTGCCATGCCTCGGGGGTGATTTTTAGCTCATATCTGCTGCACAGGCGCAGGGGAGTCTGGGGCAATGCCAGAGACAGTGAATTTGGATGAGTTTCACTCTCTTGGCTTTGATTAAAGAACAGAGACATATTACCTTCAGCCCAGAGTGCCTGGAGTGCGTTATTGTGCTATATATTGTATATTAGTTGGGGATTTTACGGACAGACCGAGCCGAGCTTAACTGTAAAGCCAGTGGTAGAATCGACCGAGTGCAGCTGTTTCGCGTGGCTCGCTACAATGTCATCAACGCTTCATATGTTGCAGAGTTTGAACACGTTGGCAAGGTATTGCCATGGTATGCTAACTGGGGTTGTAGAGTAAGTCACTGCTATTGATTTAGGTCAATGGATGCCCATTTGACTGCAGTGACAGCATCTCGAGCAGCTCCTTATTCCTCCATTTTGTCTGTTCTTAGTGATTCTGTTTTGTCAATTTATTCACACTCCTTTACTGCTAGAGCGTGTAGGATCTTGGAAAACATAATACTTTTTTTTTCTTAGACCAGCATATAGTTTGTTTTTGATTAAATGGGTTGGTTTCAGTGTTGGCTCCAGCCGCTTAATGTGCTCTTTACGAGGCTGTACACTGGTACTGCATTGGAGTTTGGACTGAAATGAACTCTTTTTTCGCAGTGACAGGCTGATGTGGGGATAGAGCATAACAATGAAATGGTTGAAGCTAATGTTCAGAGATGTTCCCCTCCGACGTTTAAATAAGGTGTCAAGGACCGAAGACAGGTTCATCTGTCATCACAGAGTCTCTCTGGCCTCATATTAAACTTTTCTTTTTATACCTGTTCTGTATCTGCAGTCAAATGGCGGAATAAGTACATCTCTTCTTTGACGTCTGCTGTGGAACAAATGCAGTGTGCAGCTTGTCCGTAAAAGTCCAGAGCTATGGAACATCAGAGGAAATGTGGAGGAATTAAAATTCAGTTTCATATAAAGCTAAACAACATTATTTTCCCTAGTTAAAATGCAGCTTGCATTCATGAAAAGCAAGTGGTTTTTGATTTGTACACGCGCGGTATGTCCATGTTGCCACTTATCGACATAACAGCAGCAGTGATGCATACAGCCTAATGTGTTTTTCTGTTGTGTCTGATGAGGTTCTCAGCGGGCTGCGAAAGGGCTCTCCCACCTCCTCCGCACCTACCTTCACTCACGGCCCTGCTTTTTCCTCAAGGGGGGAGAAAATAAAAAACAAAATAAATCCCTTTTCATTTAAATGTATGCAAAATGGCTTAAAGGCATGCACCAGCGAACACAGTTTGCCACCGGTGAAAATGCAGGTGTGGAGATGAGGGAGCAACTAATGTGCAATCGTGTCCTCTGAAGACCGCCTCAGGGAAGAGGCTAAATAAAACTTCACTGCCAACACAGCTGCTGAAACATCTATCTGTCTGTCTATCAATCTATCTGGCTAGCTAGCTAGCTAGCTAACTTGCTAAGTAGCCGGCTAGCCACATTATTTAGCATATTGGAAATCAGTACCAAATAACTGACAGATGATGATCGAAATATGACCTCTAGTGGAGTTTATTAGTGTCAGATCTCTCTATAATCAATGTGTCAAATGATCATCCGAGTGACTTAAACACATATGAATGGAGCACAGTACAGTTAGCAGTACAGCTAGCAGTTAACAGTTACATATCTGACAAATCAGAGAAAGCATCAAATATACTGAGTTTGAGATGTGTATTTCCGTCTCTCTTCTTCAACAGGTGTCAGGTTCCATGAACTATATGCAGGCTGTTGATTGGTTTGCATAACAGCTTTGTAGAGAATATGATCAGCTGCAAGGCAGAGATTGAGTCACAGAGATGGTTCAGTTCTCCAGACTCCTTGTCAATGCCCCCAAAGCCTCCGCAAAGAAATTGGCATGCAGCACACCTGTTATTACTATGTTTTGAAAGCACGTGCCAGAATTGCTCTTTGAGTTCGGCTGTCGGAGCGTGCTGCGGCCGGGCAGCACACATTCATCGTGACAAAAAAAGTGGAAAATAACCAGAATTATCCTCGAACACCTGAGTGCTACGTTTGTGAGCGGAGCCACCGGCGACGAGCAGGAACAGGTGGCCGCGCAGGAGGATGTGTGACATTTTTGTGACATTAACTTAAAACTGTAATCTAATTATCTTTTTCTTTTTTCTCCCCCCCCCCATCTGCATCAAAAAGTCACAATTACGTCTGTCTGCGTGGCGTGTGGTGGAGCGGTTAAATAACAGTGAATTCAGTGTGGGTGGAGACGCTCCACTGTGGCTGCGATGGGTTTTGTCAGGTCCCACCTTTCAGGTTGACATCATCACCGCAGTCTAACCTCATCACTCCAATGTGGACTAAATATTGCTGCTCACATTACCTAGTTGGTCACTCTAAGTAATGGATTGTTAAATGATTCAGTTAGCACATGCAGCGCATACTAATTTGGAAAATGTCACCGGTGTATTAGACGGCGATGTGGGGGGAAAACAGAACAAAGATTAGTCTGGTGAATTACTTGTTTCAGAGCGATATGGATTAAATGACTGACTGCTAATTATTGTTTAATATGTACATTACTCTTACGTTACATGGCCACAGGGGATCGTTTAGGACAAACAGAGAGGCAGAAAAATATCGATTAGAAGGAAATGCTTCGACTTGACTGTCTACCTCATGCCTCTACTTCTTATGGGGAACTACTTTTTGTTCGGCAGGGAAATGTGCAGTCTCCCCTGCAGGAGGTTCAGCCGCCTCACTTTGATATCAGGTTCAGGGGAAGTGTCGCTGATGAGTCTAGATGGAATATGGATATCATAACCAACTGTGCGGCGGTTTCATTAAAGCCCAAGACGGTATTTAACAAATGTGAAAGTCTGTGTCGGCTTGCTCTGGTCTCTGCTATCTCCCCCACATATCAGGCAATGCAGTGGATGTGATTTCAGGCGCCCTGCACACATTTATCCCATCTCGAGCTACTTTAATGCTGCTGTCAATTCATTCTCAGGGCCCAAATCAGAGTGTTGCAGCACAAAACTCGACTATCTCTCTGTTGACTAGTTGCCCGCCTATTCCGGAAAGCTGCAAAGACCTTTTCCTTCTCTATCTCTCTTTGAGTTTCTCTCAGGGGCGGAAGTAGTTCAGAGAGATTGTATTAAAAGTGGAACTTTCACAATGGTCTCATCTGTATGTGGCCGTGTATCATTTGTTCACACCTTTTGCAATTGAATCGGGCTGCTAAAGTGACTCTCCGTGGTGCCTTGTTGCCGTAGCTCTCTCCCATCTGACTCGCTGCGAATGAGCAACGTTATTGCCTGGCCCGGTTCCTCTGGAGGCATGCTAATGGAAGTGTTTGGCAGCCTGCCTCCGGAGGCAGGAGGGATGGACTTGTTTCACTTGATGTCAGTGTGGGGATCTGGAGGAGAAGAGAGAATTACAGGTTGGCATTGCCTCAATTGGCAGGAAGGGAGCAAAAAGAAAAGACACCATGCAACATTTCAGCCTCACGATAGAGAGCCGAGTGCAGATTATTTTGGGGTTTGTTTGAGTTCAATTATCTTTGGTGGCTTAAGGTTTCACCGCCATGCAGGACCCGTTACGTCCAATCTTCTCTTACCAAAAAAGACATCCATCCGTTTTTCGCAACCCACTTTGCACACAGACAGTGTTGCAGGCAGTCTGCATCTCTCACTCAAATCCAGGGCCAATTGAGAGTCTCCAATCGGAGAAGACGATTGGAGAACTCCACACAGAAACGTCCTTCGTCTGACCTGGGAGTCGGAGGTCCTCCTTGCATAAAAGCCTTAAATCCGATAAAACTCCTCCACCATCTGTCACAGGTGATCCAGGAGTGTGTATTTCCACACACCCCACCCCGACATCCAAACACTGCTGATTTGTACAGTAATTAAAATGTCGAGCACTAATGGCTCACACATATGGTGCTGGCTTGTTGTTGGAGCCACTTGGTGTCTTCTCTGGAGCAAACAGCTGCGGCTGCTGATTACCACGGACGGCCTTGAAACGCCTTGCCAGAACTTCTCATTCATTTCTCCTTTTCCCCGCTCCTCCCACGGCTGTCGCCCTGTTGCTCGGTCGTCTCCACGTCACCCAGCGGAGTAACATCACTGTTGACTCCTTCTCTCAGCAGCCACTTGTCATTTCGGCCTTAATTCCAACAGTGTCAAACGTGCAGAATTCGCAATGCCCTCCAGACGATGATGTCCTAAATGAGCCAAGACTAATGCCCGTTCATAAGACTATTGCCGGACGCAAGGGTATTAAGTTGGCTCAGTGGTGAGACCTCGCATGACTGTGACTGTCTGTAACAGGCCTGATGGGAATATTAATGCGTTACCTGTCGTACAGCCATTGCAGCGTGTCTGAATTCAGTTGCATATATTTTGTCCGCCGTCTGGATGTGTGTCTCCCCCGGTCCTATTCTCGATGGTACAAGCTTGTAATGACCTAATCTCTGAGAGCACTGAAAGCGCTCCAGTAGCTCTCCTCTTCACTGTGTCCCAAGGCTGCAGGCGTGAGCCCGGTGTGAGCTGAGCGCTGATGCTTGGCAGCCACGTAGATGTGCCCGCGGCTCCGCCATCTATCAGCTCAGCTTAGGTGCTTTTCCCCTGCTCTGGCTGACACGGGTGCCCTGATGGGGGGGAGGAATACAGGGACATACAACTCTTAAACATGTTAAGTTCCATTAGAAGACCTGTGAGATTTTGTGCTGATGTGGTGTGATATTCCTCTAAACAAAAAAAGGCTGCAACATGTTTTGGTTCCCTCCGCCTTCTTTGGGAAGCGACGGCGTGGCTTGTGATGCCGATTCGAAGGGGCTTAGCACAGTTTGCGCAGACTTCTGAGTGCCATAATATCACATCATCAAAACAAGAAATTTCCCTTTAATGGTTTGACAATCGATCCTAACGCTGACTGTCAGTGTGCCGGAGTAAAATAAAAATGCCAAGTTCATTACTAGCAGCTGCCACAGCCTGGAGAAAACTAAGCCGTGATATCAGAGGGAGCTGAGATAAGAGAGGGGGATTAGTAGCCTGTCGACATGCTGAGGAGAAATCAGACAGCCCAGTGAAGCTGTCTGTGGCATCAAAGGTCGTCCTTATTAAAGATTATTATGAAAGGGCTTGAAGATACTGTCAGATTGAGTGGATTACTGTGAAAATACAGTCCAAAAATGGCAACAGGAGGCTGGAAGGTCAGGTTGGCTGGCTGATCAACCGAGGGGAGAGGGGTTTCATCTCGGGTGCTCACAATGCCGCTGTCAAAGGTGCCCCAAAGGTACCTCTAAGTATATTTGTCACCAATGATTAGGAAGCGCCGGGGTATACAGCCGGCTTCATGAATGCCAATACTGACTGCTTAGGGTGCTTCATCACTGTTTACTTAGAATCCAATTCATCATCGACCTGCAATAGGAAAGTCAGCAAAATTGTCCACTTACACAGAAAGTGCTGCATCAGAGAAAGTTTAATGGCTGCACTAATGCCTGCAGCCAGAAAATGGCTCTATCATCGAGCATTGATCACGATGGACTAAATATAGAGAGCTACTCTGTGGCATAAGTTACGTCGCCCGAAGGCTACTTCAGCAACAGAGGATCAGCCTGCACGGGGATATATTATCCCTTTGTGGGTTGTAAAATTGCCATTTGCGGGATTCTCATGAAAGAACGAGGCAGAGAGACGCGGTTTATCTGACTCTTCCCAGTCAGACGATTTCCTGCAGGTGAGTGTGTGGAGAACAGAGCAAAGTTAATCTGCTATGATGTTTGGCCGTTTGAGCGAACCGCCGATTCAAATCTTAAAAACCTAACCGTATTTTCCACTCTTGCCTCCTGAGGATGCCTGCGAAATGCAAAGGAGGACTGGAGGAGTCCTGCACAGCTTTGTACGTGGAGATAATCTGGGCTGTGAGAGGCGATAGAGGTAGATTTTTTTTTCCACCCTCTTCTTCCAGTACCGTGCTGCAGCAGGGCTACAAATTTGAGCCTCCGTAATGGGATGCAGAACAGTGACAAATGGCTTCTTTTACAGTAATATATAGGCTCATCCCTCTGACTTTGCCTCTGCCCTTGACATTTACTGTAGGAGACCGATGCTCACCACAGTTTGACTTATAATGGCAGGAAGTTAAAAGGCTGGGGCCATCCCTTTTGTCCCCTGGACATCCGGCTAAACATTTTGATCATGAGTGTGACACTCAGGTGCAATTGGGTTGGGTCTCCCTTTATCTTACTATGTGTGTGTGTGTGTGTGTGTGTGTGTATGTGTGTGAATCCCTCCCCTACACAAAGATGAGTGCCTGGTTCTAGCTCAGCATCACCCACATACACACAGCTACTTTTCGATTGTGCGGCTCCACACGAGTGTCTGCCATGGTGTAATCGCCTGATTATAATCGAGTGTGTTATTTACAGATTTAACATTCGTTATCTGCATCTAATCACCGGCTTATCTTTGCATTTACAGCCGATATTAACAAGCGTGTTATCTCGATCCTGCCAACGCTGAGATCGTATCTGCGCGTTGGGAACGAGCTGCGGAGGTGTAGGGAACCAAGCAGAAGCAAACATGGCCTCTGAGCTGCCTTAGCTTCCTTTGACTGGATTAACCTTCAGCATCTTGTCCGGTCACAGTAAGATCACGTGTACTGTATTTCAGCATGTCAAGTCTGGTGTTTCATTCTTTTTTCTTCTCTCAATAACTTCCTGAAGAGCCCTTCCACTTTCTGAGGTCATAAACGAGACACCAAATAACATATTCAAGTTTCTAAAAGCATTATTATTTTTATGCTTATCCTGATGTTTGTTTGTTGGGCAAAGCTTTTTTTTCATGTTTTTGTGCCACTAAGATGAAGACCTTGTGAAGCCAACCATTTTAGACCTGAATGAAAACAGTGTTACATTCGAAACTGTTTGATTGCACTTTAATGCAAAAGAGGTCAAAGTAAAGTCACTCACTGACTCAAAGCGTCGTGAAAGCAAGCACAATCCTAACAGCATTTTAGGTCTCAGTAAGAGTAAATTAAACAAGATTAATGATGTTTTTGGCAGCGCGCAGCTCTTTTGGCCTGGTTTTTGATCCTGAGCCACTGAGGTTTGTGGGGTCGATTTTTCTTTGTCTCTTTTCTTCTACATACAAAAAGACGGTCGTGGTTATCGGTCCTGAGGGTTGGAAGCTATGATGCATGCTGGATTCCCATTTCCCTCAGTTATGTTGTTGGGAAGCATACACCCTCCTAAAAACTACTTTGATTATCATGAGCTCTGAGGTTGGGCTCTCTGAACCTTGTAAGTCTGTGATCAAGTTATTACCTTAATTAGGGTATAGTAATGGCTGCCTGTGCACTGTAATATAGTAATTTTCTGCTTAAGGAGCATAGGATTGGGTCTTCCACTTGCTGGTTGCACCACAGCCACAGATAATAAGCACTTTGTGACAGAGTCGCTGTGCAGCTCTTTACTGTATTTCCCGAGGAAGGTCCTGTGGTCTGATTTCCCATTTCTCCTGTTCATAAAAGAGAGATTCTCTATTAATGATCTCTTCCCTGTAGGGCACTTGTACATTTGCCTTAAGGGTCCAAAGTAAGGTATTGAGTCTGAATATTTATGAGAATCGTGTGTGTGTGTGTGTGTTGTAAGTACGTAGAGCTTTTAGTTCAACAAGTGACCTTATGTCACTAAACTTTCTTCGTTAGAATCAGGTGAGAAACGACATTTCGTTTCAGCTTGTGAGAATAAAGAATCTTATGTCTTGCATTACATTCACCACATATCATAGGTCGATTTTTTTAGGATGGTTAAAAGTCCATGAAATATGACTCGTACAGTTAAATGCAAACTGAGTAATACTGTACGTATGTAAGACTTTATCTCAATTAACTTCCACTACAACACGTCAAGGTTACTAATAAGTATAAGCAACGGTGCTCCTTCACGGCCGCTCTCTGGAGTGTTTGCAGTCTAGGTTGTCACTTTGTTTGTCTAATCTGTGAGGTCGGTGTTGAACCTTGTCCCATCTTCGTCCATGAGTGATGGAGCCTCTCCAGGACACGTCTTTTCAGGAGTGTGAATGCTGCACATGTATCAGTGTGCTGTCAGGGTTGTTAACTATGAGAAACAAAACCAAACCGTTGGTTTGATCAGTTTTGGAGCGGCCTTGAGTGTTCCAGCGAGAGACTCGCAAACGTAGAAATAAATGAGGAAATTACATGAATACGATGATGTGCCATTATATTCATACTTCCATCAGCAGCAGAGAGCTCACAAACATCAGTACTCTCCCAATTTGTGCTTGAAATTAATATTTAATCTATCAGCCTCAGCAGGATGGAGCAAGAACTCATTCAGTTCTAGATTACTGCGCAGTAGATTTCACATTTCTGTCTCTTTCCTCTTGCTCTTTGCCTCCATCTCTAGTTATCCTCGATACTCATCAAGTTTGGTCCCCTCGGGAGACCACCAGGCGATGAACATCTCTGCTTTCTGTACTCTCTCCTCCATCTCCATCTCTATACCTTGCGGTTCCTGCCTCTTTCTCTTTCCCTCCATCTTTCCCTCAGTTTGGAGGAATTTATTCCCTTGGCGGCCTCCTCTGCTTCAAATGCGCTGACTTCAGCATCCGATCTGAGAGCAAACTCTTGTGATCAGGCAGGAGTCTTACTTGTCAGGATCGCCTACTGCTTCAGTACTCCTTTCTTTCTGCCCCCTCTTATTTTTTATCGCATCCTCTTTCTTCTCTCCCTCAGCGTCATTTCCCTTTTATTCCAGAGCTGCTCGCCGGCAGTCGCCTCTGTCAGCCTCTTCTCCTTTCGCTTTATTACGACTTCTGAGCGTCAGAACATCAGCTGTACAACGACAGTCCGGTCTGATGAAAAATTATTTAGCATGAGCGTTCTCTCCATGCAGAACATTTAGTCCGTGCTCAGTGTCGACCTGCTCTCCTCGTATTCTCATAGCTGCTCATTATAACTGAAATAAAAGTGAAAGATCCGGTCTTGTTGGGAGATATTTGGGGTAATTACCCGCGATAAAATCCACATGTCAGAGGGAAGGGGCTCGTACAGAAGTAGTCTGGCGAGCTATTTAAAGAATCATAAGCGAGGCGACAGAGGATAAGGCCGGAGACATCAGACCATGTAACCCAGATCTATCTGGGCATCACGGTGGATAAGTGGTTGGACTGTCGCCTCGCATCAAGGATGACTAGCGCTTGTCGCCGCGCCGCTTTCCGTGAGGAGCTCACATATTCTGCACGTCGGCCTCGCTCTCCGGCTCCCACGCCGGCCGCGCAGACGTGCCATCGAGGCCGACCGGGAATCCTAAATGACCGGTGTTTACCGACGGTGCCGCTCGCCTGCTCGAGCTGCTCTCATTCCTCCAACGTCGAATACAAAGGCAGAGGAAGAGCGCTAGCGTCGGTCCTCCTCGTGACTAAACCGTGCATGATGAAACCACTTGTGTTCTAAATGTGCTTTCAGACGCTTTGACTCCAGCCTTGTTGAATACTTAACATCTGACTCTGCGGTGTCTGGATCCTGACGTGCAGAGGAGATGATAAAAGAGGCTGTCTGTGCAGATGGTGGCGATCGCAGTCACACGCCGCTAATTGGAAACAGTGGATGTATTTTTATCTCTTCTTGCAAGGTCTGTTTACTGACTATTTTTGGTTAACTGGACTGCTGGAAGTTGCCAGGTTGATCTATCTGATTAGACAATCATTGGCGTTACCTTGATGGTGGTTGTAGTTTTGCAGTTAGTAAGTGGCCACCATCACTTGCCTATAGCGCAATACTGTTATTGTTGTAGACACAGCAGTGGGTATGCTGTGTGGAAAATGCACAAACTAAAGAAAAAAAGTCAGAAAATCCCAGCACATGTAGGCGAAGGTATGCTATCATGCTTTAGAACATCATCATTCATCCTCATCTCATCTGCTTTGTACCCGACTGCGTCACACAGAGTCTCAAGTGCATATAGAGTGAAGACATTGAATACACACTCACAATAAGGGCCAATTTAGACTCCAATCAACCCAAACATGCATGTTTTTTCACTGTGAGTCCCAGTAGAAAAAAAAACCCACCCAGAAATGCTGGAGAAGAAGAAGCTGACCAACTGAGCGGTATTCCTCCGTGCTCTCAGGCAAAGTTTTCTGTGTGCACAAATCAACCAAACCTGTCCTCCGTCCTCTTCTATTCTAAATCCAGTGACACCAGCAAATATAATACGCTGCTTTGCCAGGGTATGAATATCCAAATAATCCCCAGAGAAACAATAACATGTATTATGTCAGTGTAATGAAAAATGACTGAGCTCAAAGTTTTGTTACGTCCCTATTCCTTGTTTCAGAAGTTACTAAATCTAAGGTGTTTGTTTTATGTTTTTGAGGGTTAATTTGTTTCGCTGTTGCGTTGTGTGTGACGGCTACGTTTGCTTGTTCCCACACATGTGATTATTAATGTTGTCGACTTTCCTCTACGCAAGCACTAAGCTGCGGCTGATCTCCCAGATGGAGGGCGCCTCTCACAATGCTGCACAAGCTCTAAGAAATCAATACGCTTTCTGAGTCTTATTACACAACTCTGTGCAAACTGAAGCTCCCGCTCAGAGAAGTTGTACACGACACTTTCCGAGACGCCTCGAGCTTCTTATTTCAGCGCTGCACAACTCTCAAAAATTACTGTTCCAAGTTTTAATTCCTGTAAAGAAGTTTTTGTGGGGGCTTTTTTTTTTTTTTTGGGAAACTTCCCGCATGCACGCATGCCATAAATCACACCTTGTCTTCCAAATAATAATAATAGTACTGTTTTTACAATTTTTGCCCTGGATTTTTTTTTGGCTTGCAAACCCAAACCCACACATCATAGCTAATGTTTTTACTCCGCGGCTCCAACGTGCCCTCCCTCAGGTTCTGACCAGACTGGGTTCATGGGAGGCCACTGCTCATTTTCCAATATCTGTGGGCTGTAGAACATTATCAATACTGTAGACCGCTTCCTCCCCTCCAGGAGCTGTCATCTGCTTGGGAGCAGACTAAATTTTTGGCTCGATAAAATACGTTTTTACTGTGTTTTCTCGTTTATTCTGTTTTTGTACAGCGAGACACACGCACACACGTGTGCACAAACACTGAAACGTGATCAAAAGGAATAATGTATAATGCTAAGATTTCAAAGCAAAATCAGGACTGGCGAGGATCTCTTACTGGGAACTGAAACATCATTGTCAGAATTAAGTTAATTTATAATTGATTGGTTTCTTTACAGTACTGGAAATGTCCAGATTCAGATCCTGAATCTGTGTTATAACCAGATAAATAATCATGCTTTAAAGCAAAAAAAATCTGGAAATCATTTGACTTTGACCATATTTTTCACCAACACTATTCGTACAACTGGGAAAAGCCTGGAAGTAGATGCACAAAAAAAAGAAAGCACAGCAAAACAACAATAGTGAATATGAAGAAGACCAGGAGGTCTAAAAACATAGCATCAGGGTTAATTAGGTAACAGAATATGAAATCTGGCTTGTGTGGGTGCTTGTGGCTCCTCCAAAACTTTGATCAATGCCACACCGCATCCTCTTATGTCCCATCCCAACATCATGCTGCTGACTAGAGCGCGTTCGTGGTAATTGAATGCATTTTATGTTGTCCTCCCCCATCCTCAACCGGCTCAGAGACTAAACAAACAGTTCTCAAACACCAACTCCTCCTAAAGTCTGGAGCTGCTCCAGAAAGAACTACGAATGAGGGAACGATTTTGCAGCTGCTCTGGATGTTTCGGTCTTCACGCCTAAATGAGCTTGTTTTACATAACATCCTTTAGTTCTGCTCTCGTGATGCACATTCATCGCATGTAAGAAAAAAAAAGGGGAAAATAAGCCGTCTCTCTTTCTCTGTCACCTTCACCATCATTTCCTATTTATTCTTATGGTTTTTATGGGGGGAGGGGGGGACAGGCTGCAGCTCCGTGCCAGCTTTTCCTGCCTCTCCACGCTCTGTCGTGCGTTTACACTCGCAGAGGCCACAACTCACACGCATCAATATTTAATGACGATATTTAAAATCTTGACAAGCGTCTACGTGCCGCGTTTCAGAAAAAAAAGTGTCATTAGAGCTGAATCCACTTTCAGCAAGAATTTTGTCATTTTAATGGTGGCAAAACTCAAATGGTTCACTTTCAAGCGTTGTCCCCTGTGGTGCCTTCCTTTCAACATGGTGCTCCGCTGCTACCCAACCCACTTCCAGTCGTGGCGATGCTCTAATTTTACGGGTTAGGGACCCAGTGTGATGACATTTTGAGAGCATGTAGTTTCCTTAAATTGATGTGCAGTGTTTCTTAATTATACAGGATGTTAGGGCGGGGAAGGACACAGGGAGGGATCATTTATAGAAATTAAAAATGACGGCTAATCAGGTGCCGGGGGATATAAATTTAGGTGTGACCGCAGTGTCACAACTGGCAGGATTGTTTAAACATCGATGATAGATTTATCTGTTGAAATCTTTTTGAAGGCTTTGCTTTAGTTATGTCATTTTTTTAATGGCATCAAACAGCATTTTAATGCTATTTCTGGGTGTTTTTGACATGTTGTTTATTAGCTCAGACGAGCCGTGCTGTCTGTCATAAGTTGCGTTTCCATTTCAGCTGTTTGTGAAATAAAAACAGTATTTGCAAAATGTTAATAAAGTGCGTCCTCTAAGGCTGCTCTTCGAGGAAGATGGATGTTCAAAACATTTTCAAACATTTCCATGGTTTTATTTGACTTTTTCATTGGATATATCTAATGTTCAGTCTCCTCCTCTGTCCACACATTCATCAGCTGAAGACATGACCTACTACATCACAAAGTGAAACTGCATGTGAAACTGTTTTGGTGACTTTTAAGAGCTGTTTCCATATCTTTGTCTTTTGCACATTTGTCACATTTTGATTAATTGATTGATTGATTGACTCATTGATTGATGTGCAGAGCATTGTGCAATCTCTGGTGCAGACACCACACAGAAAGGCCCTTTATCCGACCCAGGCGTGCTATCCACCAATCCACCTCTGCCACATCGATGTGTGTGAAATAAATGGAAAATAGAGAATCTGTAATAGCATCTTCTGATGAAGATCATGAGGCATGACTGTGAGCTCCTGGAGAAGCTCCTGCCCTGAGTCTCTGGTGATTGTTTTTGTGCATTGTACATCATTGCAAGGTGAGGGAAAGATCGCACTGTTGCGGTCAAATGTTAAAAATGTCAGCTCTCACTTATGAAAGAGGAGACACAGACTCCCATCACGTTTTAATACTGTATCATGAAACTGCTCATTTCCACACTATTTCAAGGCTATTCCTCTAAAAGCTCTTTAACAGATTATTTATCTGGCTCCTGTTTCACTTATCTTTGCATCTTATTTATCTGTGGCTGCTGCCTGCGGCCGTCCTCTCATTTGTTACTCACCTACCTTGAATAGGAAACAGAGATTACAGGATGCTGATTAAGGAAACAATGGAGAACATTTCATTCTCCGAGCCGGGTAGTTCTGCATCGTGCTCCTTTTCCAATAAACCACAAAGACGGGTTCAAAGCACAAGAGGCGTTTGGGAGGGTGGGCTTAACAACTGTATTTCTTCCCCATAGGCTGTTCGATACAATGTGTAATGGAAGATCAGAGTCTCTGACCTACTGGGGGATTACTGCAACCTCTGGCTGAACCACACACAAACAAATGAGCCTCAGGAACTCTTTACATCTCAAATCCTGTTGTTTCTAGGAGACAAATTCCATGTTGCGTTGGCATATGCATCCTCGTTCCCTTTTTTATCGTTTCAGTTGTAAATGTGATGGAGATGAAGACCGGATAAGGGCCGAGATAGCAAAGCTTTAAGCTCTGTTGTCGCTTTGAAAACTGAAGGTAGCTGAAGTCTATCATCTTTGAAATCTTTTCAAGGTATTAAATTTAAAGTTTTTACTTTGTGGAAAAGTTTCTGTATTTCTGTCTCTTCTTTCTTAGGCAAAACGCCAGAGATATTTCGTCTGTAAAGGGAAAAGAAGAATGAGTAACAATTGTCTGTAAGCTGTAGCCTATTCCAGTACACCTATGCATCCAGCATGGCTCAGCTCAGGGTTTTTGTTCTTTCATGAGGGACAGTGTCTGGAACTTGGTCCCATTTTGGCAAACTGCTCTGGGCAAGCCGAGCTGATCCTAAATTGTTACATGAACACGTGACGACTGCCAGGCACCCACCGGTCAGAGAGTGGGTGGTTTGTTATGATCTAGTTGCCACGGCCTCTACAACCGCTCTTTGGTCTGTCGAGGAGCAGACGCCATTGTTGATTTGTTCGTCTCACATAAGAAACGAGGTCATGGCAGTTTGGCCCCGTCATGCTATGGAGAACACGTCCATACTGAGGTGGTAGTAGAAGTAATGGAAAAGGATGCGTGACGAACTGTGAATACACCCCTGAGACACACACACATACACACACACACACACACACACACACACTCTCACACTCACTCCTAGAGAGTTGGTCTCTAGTCGAATCAAACATTTGTTTTGTCTTTGGACTGTGAGAGAAAACCCGAGACAAAGATGCAAACCGCCATCATCTATCTCAGGCTCAGTGGACACCATTGACCTTTGATCCATGTTTGTTGCACGTGCACTTTTATCTGTTTAGTTTTATCGTCCTCTCCTTTAGGTTTAGCGGGTAAAAATGAAGCAGTCGTTTTATCTTATAATGTAAATTGAATGCATTGTTTGCATATTCGATCAGTCAATTATCATAAAAGGGCACAGCAGCATTATCTCCTGCATTTTTATCTAATCACTGTAAACTTGCCCATGAATCTGTAAGATCAATGTCTGTGTAGACGTCCCGAGACATTTTCAAAGGGCTAATCAGCATGAGGACGTCAGCCTGAGACGCCATGAGACGGATACACTATCGATGCAAACAAATACTTGTGCTGCAGATCCTCAAATTGCGAGGAAAAGTTTGTTTACAGAGGAAATCACTTAGAGGAGAATATTGTTTTCCTCTCAACGCAGATTGAAGGACGACATGATTTATGTAAAGCAGCAATCACCATGCATTGGAGAGAGCCAAAATCCTCGACACGGTGTGGATGTGACCTTTCATGCTAATTCCGAGCTATTCATTATGAGAGGGAGGAAAACTTGCATCTAAACAAGATAGGCTTTGATTTCCATATGCAACACTTAACCATTTATCATTTAATTGTGATCGGAGTATTCCTCGTTGTTCGAAATTAATGGAGGCTCTCAGGAAGCGGAGCAAAGTCAAGAGAATTCCTTTGCATAATCAAACATGCAAATTAGAAGAAAAGTGGAATTAATCCGTAGACGGAGCAGTAGATTAGTGCAGCAGAACAATGGCGCGTGCGTTGCCAATGTGTTCTATTGTGTGTGAGGCCCGTCTACAATTTCCGTTTTTTATGCAAATATTTGCATCAGAAAACATTCGTTATACACAGATGCAAAGCTGTGTTAGCGTCAAAAAAACCCCCCTCAATGGGCCCTTAATGCTAAAACCAAAGAGCGACACGTGTCGTTTCCAGCGTTAAAGCCAAATACTAAGAGAAGGGAATCAATAGGAAACATCCTCCGAGTCTCTTGACATTTAAGACAAAGTGTCCTAACCTGTTGCGAGCAGGAGGAGATGGGCCTCACGCCGAGTATTTCAGCAGAGTGGAGATTCAGTATCGATTGATGACCTTGATATTATGGAAAGATTATTTCTGAGGTCCGCGAGGCTCTACAGCATCAGAGGAAACATGCCTGATTCATCTTTCAACAAAAGTCATTCGGGGTCTTGGGGAACAAATCAAACTTAAGAGCACGAATGTGAATTTTTAAACCACTTGAATGGGGCCGACTGGTGCAGCCTTGGTTATGTCACGCCGCTGAATCATAAAACCTGATTCTCATTTAATTATTTGCCTTTTCTCACCCAGAGAAGACTCTAAAGTCCTCGAACAATCAGCAATTAGAATTTGTCATTTCAACCAAAATGGAACAAAATGCAAACTGATGTTGGGATTAATAATTTCATTTTGCTCGGTTTGTTTGGTTCGACAGCTAATGTTTCTTGTTTCTTTACTTCTGTTGAAAAAGAATGACCTTGACTTCAGAGAGGCAGCCTGATGAATAATGCTGATGATTTGCCTTGTGCATTTGTTCCACTGATTGTGATTGCACTTTTCTATCGTTTCATGCAACAAACTATGACGTTAAAGAAGACAAGAGTACAGCAGCGTTAAATGCATCATCTACTATCATTTCAAAACGTCTCATTCCTCTGTGTTAGCGATGTGTAGTCACGCTCCCCACCGCTTCAGACTGGCAAAGGGACAGTCTGTGTGAGATCCTCCGGAAATGACACGCTTTCCAATCCATGAAACACTGAGGTTTCAAAGGAGGCTTGAAAATAAATATAAAAATAAATTCCATGTTCCGCACTGAGACTGAAACGTTTTAGTGCGATGTTCAGCCTGAGTTTCCTCTTGTGCAAAACACTCTTAAATCAAAGGTTGGGCTGCACTGTCGTGTGCTCGTCTGAGAGCAGAGCTTGACGGCGCAAACATTAGCAAACACAATTATGAATCAGCTCTCTCACACACACCCACATTAAAGAGGAGAGGTCAGATTAATAGTCATCTAAAGTGCCACGGGGCACCTCTTTCTTCTTCTCCAGAATCTGTTTTCTATTCATGCCCACAGTGTTGAAGCCATCGCTGCAGTGATTTCTTATCAACATGCACAAGTTCCTCGACCTTTGAATGCAGAAAATAACCAAAAGAGAATAATGATGATTAACTGCAGGCATTTCTGTAATTAATGAAAATTACCAGAGAATCCATAATTAATGTGGAAGAGCGAGAAAAGTCATTGCCAACTCTCGATAAGTGATTAGAAGTGAGAGAGAGGCACTTACCCATGGAAAATTTGACTTTTGGAGAATATTATCTCTCTTGTGTCGTTCAGTTAGTCAAATGTGTGAGTGCATAAAACAGGAGACAATATTTCTGGATTGAAGTAATTTATTCTTGCGAGAGCAGTTTTTGGCCATTTAAAAACATTGGCTGTGAATCATCCGACTATACCTTCAACACACAGAGAGGCCATGGGAAGCTCATAAATCCCCGTTTTACTGCTGAGAACACAAGTTGGTGGAAAGCACGACATAAAAAGCATGTCACACTCAGAGGCAGAGGTCAATGGGATTTCTGAGAGGACTTGACAAAAGAAAAACAGGCCCTCCACGCTCCTACTTCTGACCAGCATTGTAATGACTTGATGATCGTGTGCAGCCGCCTCTGCTCGTGCGAGCCGACGCTGGCTCGATTTTACCCCCGTCCCCCTGTCGACGGTTTCCCCTCGGCGTGCATCTCCTGTCCAATCAGGCGGACGAGGACAGCTGAAACCACGGCGAGGTGAAGGGGCTGAGGCCAGCAGAACTTTGATTGATTTGATAGCGCCGCATCTCGGAGTGAACGCTTGGCTGCGAGGGCTAACCGTCAGGAATGCAAGGTAAGAAAAAGGAAAAGCTGTGAGGAACCAGTTCAGTAAATTAAATGGATTTGCAGAGAGCGGGGAAGGCCTCACAGAATGATTTTCAATAAGAAGAAGATGGATGAATATGGCGAATGGCAAACGACTGCCGGATGCATTTGTTTTGAATCCTTTCTGTGAAATTAAATCCTCAACTGATTATGAGAGAATGGTATTACATGGATGAGGAGGCAGGAATAGAAATATGAAACAATTCCAAATGCAGGGGAGTGCAAGTGTTTTGTCTTACCCATTGGAAATAATGATCCACGCCGATGCGCTGCCCCTGTGCAGAATTGGCTCGTGCTGATAGAAATCATCCAAGAAATGGCTTTCGTGATTGCAGCTAATGTTTGCGTTCGGCTGTTTGTCACTTTGAATATAATCCCCACCGCACATTTATGCATTTCTTAAAACCAGATTATCTTCCTGCGAGACATCGCGCACCTGCGTTTCCGCAGACTTGTAATGTTGACCAGGCGTGTTTGTTTGTTCGACTCGGAGGGAAAAAAGAGAAAAAAAACGTGAATGCAGTGTTTAAAAGGTCGTGTAATTGCTTTCTTATCGCTGAAATCTGGTGTTATTTTGACAAAGCTCCCACTGGGCTTCTCTCTGACGGCGCTGGAGCTCTTCTTCTGTGGTGACACTGGCAGCGTCTCGGAGCTCCAAATCCTGGCCAGGAGGCGAGTGTGTACATAGATGGTATTCGCCGTTAATCTGATTAGGGCGAGGAGATAGAGAAGCCCGGACTATATGTCATCTGAGAACAGCATCGCCGCTATTGATTAACTGTGCAAACATTACATGGACACACCAAACATTTGTGCAGAAACGTACACACACACACACCCACACACACGCACACACACACACACAAAAGCAGCAGTCCAGGGCTGTGGCAGATGGCGGTCAGATACTCACATACTGTAAATGGGTTCATGTTTGTAGGGTATTTTTTTCATGCGTCCTTTCTGCCAAAGCATCACCGTCGGCCCACTCAAACAACATGCTGCTTGTAATAATACATCGGAGCGAGGCAGATGTCTCTCGTCAAACAGCCAAACTTGCTCGTAATGGAGCGACAATTAGAGCCTCAGACGAGCGTGACGAGAGGCGATCTGAACCCCAGACCCGCGTTGGAATCTGTCACCCGGCGATTCGATCGATAGTTTCGGGGTGCCATCCATCGCACCCCGCCGATCACATCGACTTGTTTTCGGATTAGGGCCGCGCCACTTTGCGGAGAGGGAGCGTCCATCTGTTGTGCCGACTGGAGACGTGCGAGCAAACAAGCGCCAACATGCGGCGTTACAGACGAGAATAGACAAACAGGGTTTAATCTGTTGTTGGAGCGGCGGCTGGCGCCTGCCCCGGGGGCCGGGACTCCTACTGTGTACGGTTTATGTGTGCAACAATTAGGAGTCACATCCTCTTTCAGTCACCAAATGTTGTTGACTCCTACGTGGCGCCCGGCTCCAAAGCTGTCTCAGACAATGAGCGTAATCGATAAATACGTAATAATAAGGAATAATTCCAAGGATCTCGCCGTTCTAGGATCAATTCTCATGAAAATATTGACAGCTAAACCAAGTAATTAAATGTGTTTTTCATCATCTACAGGAAAACACAGAGAAGTAACAATACCATCGTCTGGATATAGTCTGACACACATGTATGCCTACTAAGTAAGAAATGAAATAAATAAATGCTCCAACACATATCTATATAAATATGAGCGATGGCATTTATCCATTCTTTCGAGAGAGAAAAGGTTGGATGTCTTATTCGAAATGGCACTTCAACTCCCTTTTCTGCCCACTACGTATTATATATTATATTATACTTTTGTTTTGATGTCACTTGGTGTCAGATCAGAAAGTAACCAGCAGAATCTCGCTTCACAAGGAAGTGCAGCCGAAACAGCACCAGATCACAAACACCCAGCCCAGTTTCAAATATTTATGAAACTTATTGCACTTTTGTTGATACGCGTGGTTTCCAGAGGTTGAACCTCCCTCAAGGCCGCCGCAAGGTTGACATTTCATGTGTAAAAGCCTGAACAAATATCGGATGGATCTGGAGTCTGTAGAGCAGGCATATTAATAATTTTGGTTGGTACTTCTATCCAAAGCTTTCACCTATCTGGTAAAATTGGAAAATGTTTTATTAATTCTTCAAGTGAAATTCAATTTTTACACTCTGTTCCCACACCAAGTGCAAACACACTGAGTTATTGCTGCACCCAACTCACACCTGCTGATTTGACTGGTGCAGAGCTGTGTGTGGGTGTTAATAGTTCCCTGATGAACAATCTTATTGATTTCTGGTGGTTCCTCTGACATTTTCCTCCTGTGCCCAAGTGTTATTAACATTCTGACGTGCCCCCATCATTAGCATCTTAGCATGCTGCCATTGTGAGCATGTCTGAACGCTCCTAACCTTCTTTAAACTCTGAATTCAGGGTTAGACCCCCACATGTCTGCAATCATCACTGTAATTGGAGTCAAGTGCGGCATCTCAAGCTTTAGCAACTTTCATCTCGTGTTTGCCCTCCGCTCGTTACGTTATGTCTTCAAGGTTTGTTTATGCGTGCTGTTAAAATTCAGTGCTTGCGGTATTTAAGTTAGGTAAGGAATTGCAATTGAAATGCTAACTAGACGTGTTGAAGGCTGCCTATGGGGATACGGTCAGGGTTACAGTGTGGCAAAGGAAGGTTTGGGTCTAAAGAATAAAGGTTAGAGTGCAAGGAGACTGAGAAGCTCCAGACTCTGCTGGGAATACAGATCTCAAGTGAGCATTTAAAACCATCATGGAAAGGGCAAATACAGCACTCTATTATAAAGCTTAACCAGCTGAATAGATAACAATGATGTTAATTCATTCTCTATTTTCCTCCGGTGCAAGTACAGTCTCTTCCATGTCCAAATTTTGTTGAGTTTCTGGCAAAGAATCCAAATAATTTTAACTACTTATGCTTTTCCAAGGCCACTAAGATGGATGCACTGCGGATAAAGAAGTGGTGGAAAGAGCCGGGCCTGAATGGAAGAGTGACTATCAGATAGAGATTCACTTTCTCCTCTAAGGGAGGGGAAGTGGCCATTAGTCAGGGAAGTAATCTAATCAATGTTGTTGTGCACAACGGTGCAGACAGCCGCAACGCATCGCTGAGCGCTATTATTCTTAGTCATGTTCTCGTTGAGGGGGAAAACACTGGCTCTCGACCGCCCAAAAGCTTCTTCCTGCTTGTGTGCTGCTCTTGCAGATTGGAGGTGGCTACATGCTGGAAGGGGGGCAGGAAGGAGATGCCTCCGGACCTGAGAAGCTGTTGATGTATTTGAAGCAGTAATATGAGAGCAGAGAGAGAGCGGGACATCATCAGTGGCCACTCTTTCTCAAATTTCACTTTCCTGTTGAGCTGGTTGGCTAGCATCAGCTGATGATCTCTAACCGGACTGCAGGATAAATATTGGGAGAGATGAAAGGTGGAGGGAGAGTGAAAGGCGGCGCTTTCGATGGCTGACTGCCAGGAGTTCAGCCGAGGTCAGACCCCATCACACTGCACTTCATAAACCTTTGGAGCTACAAGGCCGGGGGGAGTTTGAGGCCAGGGCAATAAATTTTAGTGCGAGAAGGCGTTAATAGTTCACCTGTGTTCCCGTATTTAATGGCACCCATCATTAGGTATTACAGTCTCTTTATATGTTTTAATGCCTTGATTTTCTCTTGCTGTCACAGTTGAAAGGAGAGGGGAAAAATCTGTTGTGGAAATGTTCTTTAGCGCTGTTTCACATCCTGTTAAAATGAGTAGAATACCAAAATGCTGCGTGCTACAGCCACTCTACGTATCAGGTATTAATGTGTCCCACATTTAGTCCTTAGAACAGACACTGCTGCCTAAGATTTGCGGTTGTACTTGTTCTTAATTTTCAATAATATGGCACTAAACCTGTTTTACCTATTGTATAATAGCATGGGGAGATGATGAATAGATCCCTTTCATCATCATCCCAGTCTTCATCACAGTTAAAACTCTCACGAGGTTAAATGATTTTCTCACAGACAATTCATTGAGAATATAAATTATTTTGAGCTGCGCAATATCACCGAAAGCACATTTATGCCAGGAGTAAATCATCTGGGGGCTCTATCATAAAAGCATATTCTTCCATTGATCTGGGACCTGTACGGCCCCACCGTGTTAATGCTGCACCACTTCCTTGTGCTCTGTTGTGCAACCCTGTCCCGAAGAGAAGGTCGAGTACGAGATGTGCAGCACCAAAGTGACATATGAATGACAGCGGTTCATACACACACACACACTGGACTCACATTCAGGCTTATTGAGTTCAAGCTTTAAAAGCAATGAATACGACCAAGATGCGCCCCTCTCAAAAGGGAGAATGATCCTATTTGCTGCCTTTTAGCAAATGAAGAAAATGGCTCGTGTAAACTACATATCTGATGAATACAGAATTAAACAGGATTGATTTGAACTGACTTTTTTTTTCTGGGTTGTTTTTGCATGTTCTCCCGTTGACTGCGTCAATTTGAGATTACAATCGCTCTGCAGGTCTAAAAGCTTGATTCAGACTTTTTCCTGAGCACAAAAGAAGTTTTGTGGAAGTTTTGATTTTTTATCATGCTGGCTACCTCAAGCTAAGAAGCAAATATGTGCACCTCTCTGAAAATATTCCCCAAACTTTTATTTAGAGTTTCTCTTACAACAAATAACTCTTTGAGCCCAAAACAGAAAAAAATGGCAAAATGACGTGTCTGCACACCAGCACTGCTCTCAACAAAAACCTACAGCTCCTTTTCATCGCGGAGTACCTGGAGAGACTGTTTGAAACAGGCAAAGCTCTACAGATAAAACCAGCTTATCGAAAAAGTGAGGTCAAAGACCAGAGATTCACATGTGGCATGAAAGGCAGGCAGCGAGTGCTCCAATTAGTTATAACACTCAACACTTCTTAAATGTTCTTTTTTTTCCGTCTCACCAGAGCCAAGGCAGTGGAAGACTGCGGTGGTGACAGCCTTCCACCCCCGAAAACCAAAAAGAGGGAACAGAGAAGTGAGAGGTGTCTCATGTCACCGTGTCCTCAGACTGACTGAAAGAGCGAACTTGCACCGACAGTCTTCCAAGGTTACTTCTGAGGCTAAGGTTTAAATGAAATACAAGCTCGTGTTCTTGTCCTGCTGAGTCTTTTCAGTTCACATCTGCAGGCTGCAGCCGAGTGATACAGCAGCCCACTGAGCTACAAAGACAGAGAGCAACTAAAACATGAGCCGGTGTAATGCAGCGCTACAAGAGATGCTATTCTCGGGCTACAAAGTAAACTTGAAAGCTCCCTAGAAAGGGAACGTGATGGAGGTTAATGCCCCTCGTGGTGCTCAGTGATGCAGTGAGCTGCTTTGCAGCGTTGCCATTGACAGAAGTGATCAAATCATTTTCTTGACTAACGGCCACTTCCCCTCCCCAAGGAGAAAGCAAAGCCGTGGATGATGTGCACGCTGCTCCCATCGCCAGGGACACAACTTTGATCTGATTAATTTATTCAAACATGACAACTGTCAGGGACAATCATCACATGGGAAGCCTCAGAACTTATATCCATGCTTTTAATCAGTGTAATGAAACTGTGCTATTCATAGCAGCAAGGATCGGGGAAGATGATACTGAAGCAGAATAACAACAGGGCTGAAGTCATTGTTAGTGTTCCCCAGTCATTAAGAGTCAGTTAGTATCCTGGTAGTTACATTTGCTTTACTTAGAACTGATTTGATAAACAATAGAGCTTAAACGGTGGGTTCATTTCTCTCCAGAACAAGAATAATCTCTCATTCCGGTCCCGAAGCGGTGTGAGTTTCATAGTGTCATGAGTACGGACATAATAAGTGGATCAATTGCTCCCCGATCACATTTAAAGCCAGACTGTGCAGCCTCTCAGCTCTGAGGGGCCGCTTGAGAATTCCCGACTTCCCGACTGTTCACCAAGGAATAGAGGCATTAATCATTTTCTCTCCGTCTCTGGAGGATTTCTGGCGCTCGCTCCTACATGTTAAAACAGTTCGAATCAAGTTGCTTTGATTGCAGCAGATACTGGAAAACAGCAGGACAAGGTGTGACTTTTGCATTTACATTGTGCCAGAAAAGCTGGTGATTATATCAAAAGTGTCTGTATTCCATATAAACACCCTGCTTTGAAGATCCCGGGTTAAATATATTTCTGAAAATATGTCATAATGGTTTATTCATGCATTTTATGAACTCAAAATAGGAAGAAAGTGATTGTTAACCTATTAACCAACCAGAAGGAGTAAACTGTAGTGAAAGACAACAATGAGCATGACAACAAACACAGCTTGATGACTGAAATGGTGAATATTGACTCTAATTCAAAGAATAAACAAAGTAATGATAGTGGTCCTTGAAAGAAATGTATTAATTTATTCATTTTCTAAAACCAGTCCCAAACCAAGTCTCCTCCACAACACTGCAGTATAGCAGCATAAATACTGTCTAAGCGAATTAGCTGTGCTCTTTGGTCTAATAATCTATAGGTAGCTGGTTGTAAAGTTGAGAAATTTCTCACAATGGACTCCCTGTATTTTGTCAGCTCATTCATTGTTTGGTCAGACAAGGTCTTCCCTTGACCCTTGTGCTGCATTTTTCGTACATTTCTATGGGAGAATCTGCTAATTAGATGCCACAGCAGCTGAAAGTATTCATAGTCCTGGTTTCTATTCTTCATATTGTGTGTATTTTTTCAGCTGCAGCGGGAGGTTTTTCTTAAATCCATGCTTGCCATTTTCCCTGGTTTTACAGTCAAATTCCTGCTGTGTCTCAGAATCCATCTAAATTATGTCACTTTTTAGCAGTCATGCCTGTACCGACATTATTTGACAAAGTTTGAAGATTGTTGGTGAACTACTCTCAGAGTTTGTGTAAAAAGTAGTGATTTAGAGGCCTGTTTACTGCATCTCTCGTACTTTGTGGTAATAAAAGGTAAGAAACGGACTGATTAAATGGACTTGGGGTCCAGCCGGAGGGTGCTGAGGTGCCCATTGTTCACTGTCACCCTCTAAGTGTTGGTTTCCTCACTGCCTTTTGTTTAATGCAATCGCTGTCCGTGGCCTCACTGGCACAGCAAATTATTCCCAAACAGTGTGATTAATGTGATGCCACATGATCCTTTATGATTCCCCAAATCCTTCTTTATTCGCCGCGATTAGCAGACATTTGCTGGAACTCACGATTGCATACAAGGACATAACCAATCCGCTTTGGGTAAACAAAAAAGGTTTGATTCCCTGTATGAGTTTTTATTGCACGACACAGAAACCAAGGACCTAACTTTGGCAGCTAAGGATGTTTTGTCACTTGCAGTTAGTTTACTTGGACTGAATCATTTGATGAATTGGTGAGGTTTCTGCATTTATCTCTTTGGAGAACAAAAAGTGTCCAGTTTGGCAGCAAGGCCATAAAAGGGGAAAGCAGGTCCTGAACGAGGTCCACCGACCAAAGTGGCACTATTACCACTCTTCCACCAGAGCTGTTCCAGTGATTCAGTTCAGCGAGGGCTGGTTAGGAGTTGGTTGAACTAGCGAATCAGCCAGGGCCAGCTCTTGGCAGGGACGTTGCCTCAAGCCCTATAAAATATCAAATCATTCAAATAGAATTTGCAGCCCTGACTGGCACCTTTTCTGTGTCTTGAAACGAAAAAAACAAACTTTTTTTTCCTCATTATTTAACATGAACCTGTCCTATGTGATGCCCAGTCACATGACTATGGCAGATGAGTTGGGACGGGTTATCTTTGCTCATCTCAGCCAGGTAGGTTCTGATTGACAAATACCTAAGTATGCCTGTTTGATCGACCGCTATGGCAGGTACACCTGACATCCAAAGTCTCCTGGAAGGTCTGGGTGTCTCCTGCATATTGATAATGGCTCCTTGACTCCCTGAATCACTTGAAATCTTCCAGAAACTACTGCGAACACACAAAAGCATGTCCCAGGGGGTGAATGCATGTGTGGCAGATTGCACAGTGCGTGCATGAGAATGTAAAACTCACATTAAAATGTGATAGAAATAGAAAATAAATGATTAAACACGTTGTATAAATAAGTTAAAATGTTTAATTTAATGTTCATTTAATTAATCAGTGTCATTCCTATTACAGCCGAACAGTAATTTAGCGTGGAGGATTAAAAGTATGCCTACAGAAAATAATTATGTCACTGCCCCGTTAAGAGACGCTCACAGTACGTCAAAGACGTCGTTTGCCAGAGCGGAGGAGAAAGCAGTCAACAAGTAGGCATTAACAAGAAAAACAGTGTGCAAAAAAGTTGATTTTCAATTTGTAAAACAGCATCTACTTGGTCTGGAATCAATGAAGAAGAGCTTATAGAACAAAAGCATCTGGGTTTTTGGGGAGTTTTGTGTTGTTATGTTTAATTATAAAGCTAAGGCTAGAAAGGTTAGAATGCTATCAGCATGGTAGGAGCCTGGAACCAAAGCTCGAAACCTTAAACCATCATAACAGTTTCTTTCAGTGCAAAGAAGAAAGAAGAATGAAGAAGAACAAATCTGAACAGAAACATTATGGGAGAAAACATCTGCAAAGCTTTCATGTCAATAGTGTTCCCTTCAGTGACCTTGTCAGCCGCTCTGTTTGTTGTGGTGAAGAGCATCTGAATAAGCACAGAGGTGATACTGATCCATACACCCACATTTAATGTATGCATGCACATGTCTGCATGTGCATACATGTCTGTAAACAAACCCAGCTAAGGAGAACAAAAGGCTTCTGACTTATGCAAATCTATGCTTCTCATGAAATCATTGTGGTTTAGCAATCTGTTGGGGGGCAACAAATGAAAACACCCAATATATGTGATGTCATGTGACACAGATGCAGCTGCTTCGGGGTTAGACTTAAAAATGATTTCTGAATATTTTAGTTTTCTATTGACACTCACATGACCCACAGTTGCAAAAGACAGTTGTGTTCGCTTCATTCCATTGTTGGAGTGCCTCTACATTCAACTCCAGCCCCCCCCACCCCAAAAAAAAAAAATTTCCATCCTGAAATGAGATGACAGAGAAGTAACAATTCCATTTTATGAGCATAATTCAGTCACATTTCTAACAAACACATCTGAATGTCACAAAAATCTTCTTAACATCTCCAAAAACACAGACGGACGCTGTATTGCATTTAATGTGTCCGTGGTTTTTAGCCGTAAACTGAAGCATGATTGCTTTATTAGGACAGAGTCAGGATTGAAGTCGGGAGAAGATTGTGTTTAAATATTTGATTTTCATGTCTTGCTCACCTTATTGTGAAAGCTACAGCTCAGTTCCTGGTGCAGGAAAGCACCAGGTGAAAACCCTCGACAGGCGATAGTTAAAGTCAAACTCTGACGTGGTGTGATCCTGCATAATCACTACTAAACAAAACAATGTCTCTGAGGCTGGGTTGCCTTGCCCTTTTTAGAAGTTTTGGGAATTGAGAGAGTGAATTTGACTAGATAACACTTAACCTCTTGCTCAGGGTTGGATATAGTCGACGACAATGTGTTCTACAGTATTTGGTCAGTCTGTCTTACTATGTCTTTTCCATGTCAACAACTGATTACATATCGAATAGTTTGGACCATGTTCCTGTAATGCAAGCGTAAAATTAGCCAGGATATGGAAGACTGTGTCCCCAGCTTAGATCTGGGCATCCCACACTTCACCCCTCTCCCTCCCTACTTACCTTTAGTCAGCAGTCTTTAGTAATGAATGCTGTCAGAGAAAAGTAACCACAAATGAATCAGATAAAACCCTTGTGGATGGGTTGAAATTTCACTTCTCCATTGGATTCTTTTGGACTCTCTTATTCAGGTTTTTAGTGGTAGTCTTTCTCAAAAGCAGTTGCATATTTCATTTTGTAGTTTTGGCGTTTTATAATCCCGTTTGTGCATGGTTGAAAAGTTTCAGATACTGGGCCTGTATTTACAGATCTCCGTGAAAGGAGGAAGGGGTTAAACAGGGACATTTGGAGCGGACTGCTTTGGTTTTTGGTTTTAACATAAATTATGAATATTCTTGTTTTGTTGTATGCAGTCTCCAGTTATGATGGACAGATGTGGACTTGGCATGGATTTCCTATATTTCTTGCTTCCCTTGACATTACAGTCTCACGTAGGACTGAATTAATCATCAAGTAGGAAAAACAATAAACAGAGAAAGCAGAGGGGAAATGAAAACAGCCTCGCCCACAAGAACGTGTCTGTTTATCTCTGTCAGCCCTCGTATGTGCTCGCAATTTGCCCAGCGCATTTCGCTGACTGGTGCCCAGTACATACTGGAGCAGGCTCCAGCCTCATGGTGCCATGAAAAGGATTACAAGAAAGAAAATGTGCTCTTGTGTGTGTGTGTGTGTGTGTGTGTGTGTGTGTGTGAGCGTGTGTGTGTGTGTGTGTGTGTGTGTGCGTGTATGTGAGGGTCTGAGAGATCAAAGAGTGACATCAGATTCATGGAGTTGGTTTTCTGTCAGGCTCTAAACAGTCCTCTCTCAGCATCCCATCGTGTTATTAGAAGCGGCCGCAAAGACAGGGGAAGGAAATGGGGAGAGGCCTGTAGCTCAAATTGCCACCCGGAGAATGCATCTCAAAGCGAACGTGATCAGATAGAGGGAGAACATTACCATTTCTATTACAACTGTTTTGCCTCTAGCAAAGCGGTCCGTCGTCCATCTCTGTGGAAATGATCATTCCTTTCCTCTCTTTCTCTCTCTCTCTCCTGAAGTAAAATAAGGATGCTTTGTCATCGATTTTGAAAAAGAGAAATCTGGAGTACATTTATAATTTATAGAAAATTGTGTGATTTCCAAGAACCCGTTTGCTGGCTTGTTTGTGTCCCTTTCTGCGTGTATGGTTGTGAGTCAGAGAGGCAGCGGTGGAGCCAGCAGTGAATGGGAGGTCCACCTCAGTCTTATGCTCCATTAGCAGTCAGTGTGTAATAGCACGGCTGGACATGTGTTCGGTGCAGATAACAGAGAAGTGGCTGAGACCGTGACAGGGGGAGACGGCCCTAACAGACTGGCCCTGATGTTCCAGCTCCAATGACACGTTCTCTCTCTCCAGCTCTCCTCCCTTTGAGAGTCGGGCCCCCTTTCAAATACCTGTAGGTGCGACTGAGCCAAAGAGGAAGATGGGAGACGCTCGTCCGGCTTGAAATTATCTGGTTATATTGCAATTATTAGGTCAGGCTCTGACTAATTGATTTAACAACTCTATGCAGATCTTTACCTCATTCAACCCAGAGCCGCTTCTGGGACTGCTGGATTATGCAGATCGTACTGAGTGGCCTCACTGTGTTTTTATTCACAGAGTTTTATTCATATTAGATTTCTGTTGCCCGCTGCTTTTGACAACATGCCCACATGGATACACTTAAACAAAATTTGAGTTTAAATATTAATAGGGTGGTTATTAAATCCAGAAAATCCCAAAATTAAAGTATAAGCCGGTTGGAGGGAGAGAAACAATGTTTGCAATTCAGATTTTTTTTCTTTACCCCCTTCTGACGTCTGTATAAACTGTCTCCAAAAGTCAGTGAAGATGTTTTTAGTGCGGTAATAAATTTGACATTTCCACCCGTCCGCGTGGAGGAAAATCACCACCTATACTGACATTTAAAATGAAATTGCTATGCAATCAGAGCATCAGAATTTCAGGTCATCAGGGTGGAAACATGAACTGGAATAGCGAGTATTCGGCTGATAAGACTTGTCTGTTTTCAGAACTTGTCTTTTATTGAAATGTAAAGCTCTGCGATATGTTAACAAGAGTAAAATGGCTGCCTTTCAGACTGATCCTGCTAGGCCTCAGCACTCGTTAACGTGCACAGCTCATGAGCTCATGAGATTTATCAAACAATAAAACCATTAGTGGGTCGTAAATCGGTGCGATATGACAGCCATGAAGTGTGTCTCAAACCTTTTAATACATCAAAGTTTTAATATTGAGTCAATGCAGTGAATCGGTGGTTAACATTGTCTGCTCAAAGCAAAAAGGCCTCGGTTCGATTCCCAGTTGGACCGAGGGCTTGTGTGTGAGGAATTTGCATGTTATTAGCACGTCTTTATCATCCAGTTTCCTCCCACAGTCCAGAAACATGCGTGATCAGTTCTATTAGAGACTCCAGTTTTGTAGTGAGCGCACGGTGCTCTGCAATGCCATTAAGGTACAAAACGAGTACGATTATGGATGGTTGTAATCCTGATTGTTGCCCTTTTTGTTCTGGCAACACTTAGATGGAGCGCTAACATCCAGCGAACCTTCGGCCAACCTTAACAGCTTTGACTTCATCGCAAGGTCTATTGATTTTAACAACCGAACTGTGACTTCACCTTGTAAAAATGCAGATGCACTTTTGAGAGGCCTTTATGTCAGAATTAAGAGTGAAACTTTACAGTCGAGGAGACAAAGCAAGCCGCGGACTGGATAACATCCAAGCTTGTAGTGAACTCCCCAGACAAATGATAATTGTGTAGATTTGGATTAAAAAAACTTTCACTTCATTTAGCTGAGTGCACAATAGATTGTTGGTCAGCAAAGTATTGGCTAACAGCCTTCATCAGCCACTAAAACCTCTGGGCTTCTGCTCAGTTCTTTTGACTTCAGTGTCTAACAAGAGGAAAGTTCGATGTAGACAGTTACAAACAGTGAGCTGAACCTTGCCATTACTTGCATTAAATCCTCCCATTTAGCTCAAGATATACACAGCATCAGATACTGTAATCAAGTGCCATTACAGTAAATGACAGTGATGTAGTAATGCGCTTCATATAAAGGCATAAGTAGAGCTGTGACATCTGTAACATAACAGTAATAGTGTATGATTACCTGATAACCACATTGTACCCGTTAATAGGGATTTATCCATTTGTAGTACTTTTGTACAAAGCCCTTTTGTCATGTTCAAGTTTATTTTCATTCTCGGGGAAAAAAAAAAGTTTCAGTTTTTTTCAGATATTTTTATAATTGTCATCTGTCAGATGGAGCTTTTTACTCTGCACTGGTGTACAGCTTTTTACGGAAAATGTGGCAGCTGGACAGCCCTGTTCCTGTTGAAGGACAGTCAGATCCCAGAGGTCATCTTTAAATCCAAAGCTCTCCGCTGCTTCTGCTCCACTGCCAGACAATGTCCAACTCAACCACGAGTGTTTCCTGTGGCCGTCAGCTCATGACTGACAGCACTGCTGCAGAGACATCTCAGCACGGACTGACTGACACACGTGGTTCTAATATTCATGCTGCCAAGGTGATATAGCAATAATATCAACAACAGTAACAGCAATAATAGTCATAGCAATAATACTAAGTCCAAAATTGCAGCAGTGGTTAAGTCCTGACAGGAAATGGCACTAAAAGAATGAAGAGAGATGATCTGGTCCCTGGCTGATCTTCAGTCCCTCCGAGAAGCAGTGCAGGGGAAGACCTCGAGTCCACGATGCTCTGCACCCTCTCCTGAGCATCTCTCTGCTGTAGCGTCCTGAGTCCTGGCTGTTCTGTTCCTGAAGGTGAAATTATTTTATAGCAGCACAGAATACAGAAACCAACATTTCACGTCGGCAACATCTCAACATCAAAGCTACTGTCGACTGTCCTGTCTGGCAATACCGAGTTCCTCCTTGCTCAAATTTGCACTCTCTCTTATGCCTGCCATCAAATCCACTCACTCAGTTTTTGACCCCTGCTCCTCATCCCAACCCCTATCCATATTTCCTGAAAATATATATACATAAACAGTGACAACAAAAGCAACAAGACCTACGAGATGTGAGTGGGTGGTTGGAGGTTCGTCCATAGTACCAGTCATTTCAATGTTGGGACAAACCTCCAAACACAGAATGAGGCCAAACACAATGTCCCATCCCAGTTGACAGCCAGCTTATTCCCCTGCGGCTACCTTGTCACCTCAGCAGGAGGTGACAAGGTAGATTGGCTGACTGGTGCAGCAGTCAGCCAAGTACCAGGTACTGAAAGTAGGGTAGCTCCTGGGTAGCTCCTACTGTAAATGAATGAGGCCTAATGTGGGTTTTTCATGTCTTGGCTTTCTTTCTCTCTTTTGCCACCATTGCAAACACTAGAAGCAAGCACACAGCAAAATATTACCCCGCGGACTGCCTTTACAGTGATGGACTACCCAAGCTTGTCCAAACCAAAGACTCATCACAACGGTTCAGATGGATTTTCTTTACGTTTTTGGGTCCACAAAGCAACAAAAAGATTGATTAACACAGTGGCAGATGTGTTGGAGTTTATCTAAAGAGACAAAAAGAAAGAAATGGGAAAACAATTGGCTCCGTATCGCACCTCGGTGGGAGCAAACAGATAAACTCGGCTCTCTGCTCACCCAGGGACGTTATGATTAATCAAACTTAAATTTGCTGTACATGAACTTGCATTCATATTTACATTTTACTGCCTTCCAGGAGGTAGCTCTGTCCAGGGAGCCCTTATGTCTCCTCTGCAACAGAACCAAAACTAAAGTGGGTGGAATAATAGTTCCTCATATTCTGTGTCTGTATGCAACAGATGAAATGCATATGTTTTGCTGCTCGGCGGCTAGCTTTAGGGAGGCTGTGCTCTAATGCTTCATTCAAGCATCGTGGCTCCTCATCGCTCAGAGCGGTGGCGGATCAGGAGTCGGGTCCAGGTTAGATTCGTTAACAGAGACAGAGGCGGTTTAACGCCAACAGGATATGGGTCAGGAATGTACATCAGGAAAGGCTGTGGCACAAGGAGTCACACAGCCTGCTGGGTAATTGGCTGCTCTCTGAAAGTTTGATCATAATTGGCTTCAAGTGACACTTTAATTTGGGGTTAGCGGGCCTGAGCGAGCGTGGGGTGGACATGTCCGCGCTCATGTATACGATGGCCCAACAACAGCCATGATTCGTTTCTGATGTTCCACCTGCAGTAAGGAACAAAGAGCGGTGGTTGGTGTGGCGCTGCAGGTTAATCGTCCCTGGGGGGGTTTCCTCTTAATGCGACGTAAGTTACCTGATCAAACATGTCAGTCTAATTAAAGGCTGCTCAGCTCTCTCCTGTGTTTCAACAAATGAAATTGAATTTTGCACCTTGGTCTCAGACTCACCTGCCTCTGTTTGGGTCTTTAATAGAGCCCTACCTTTGAAACATTTTCTGCAGCGTATACATTCAATTCTATATATTTTGTCTTGATAAAATGAATAAATAAACACTGATAGTTCAGTTCAACTCTTTTTTTTAATTTCTGACTTTCTATCTTTGCTATCTTAGGACAAAGCCCTTAACTGTCAGGTTCCAATAATTCATGCTTGAGTTTCTAAGTTTAACAACAATTTATAACTTGAATTAAACAAGATGTTTTGTTTCTCCCACTGTCCTTGTTTTTCAGTAATCAATGATGTGCTTGACCTGTAAGCATATATTGCTCTAAGCTCTCAATCAATATTCAGATAAGTCTGTTTAACCCCTGTGTGCTGTTTCTGCTTGTGTTTATTGAAATAAATAATCATGTATTGTAATTAGATATTTTCAGTATCATAGCATGTAGCAGTTTATGTGTATTATTGTGTATCATTTCAGTTTTGTCCAGAATTGTCCAAAACAATGAAAACAACAGTAAAGATTATTCAGCTTTACTCCAGCTCTGACTTCTCCTGGAGCTGTTGAACTCTGTGACACACACATCGAGGACAGAATATGTGGAGGTACGTGCCACCACACTGTTATTCATAAATATCATCTAACAGAGATGGCATCTGGCATTTTTACATCAAATTGTGATGACTGTATCAAACAAGAACATGAAGGTTTCGATAGAAAACAGAGAAAAGACGTGTAGCTGCATGAGGTTGGAGAGTCCTTGATAATGACCGGACTCAATCAGGCGGCGGCTCCTGGCTTCGCCACACAGAGTGTGCTGTGGGCAGTTGTTGTGGCTATTGATTGTGTGCTTGTGGTAATTGCAGTTGCTTTATTAATGTGCCAGCCTCAGACCCTTTATTAGTAATTGGATGCAAACTGTAGAAATGTTGCAGCATGAGTCAGTTGGTTCGCTCGCCTGTTTTCTTTTCTCTTAATATCATGTTTTATTGTCCGAGGAAACTGTTGCTCCCACGGCAAACAAAAACAGCTTTGGCTTTGTAATTCAAAGCGTCTGCCACCATGTGCGCGCCACGCGTCTCTCCCGCTAACATCCAATCTGATGTGTCAGAAAAGGCAAAGCAGCGAGCGGAGTGGGCGCCCGGCAGAGACCAAGATAATGGGCTTTTAACTGGGTGAGAAGTTGGACCCTAAACTTTCTGTTTATTTCTGGCCTTGGCAGATCATCTGATCTCCAGCATGTTTGAATCCTTGGACCATTAGGATGTCTTAAAATATCAAATCTTTTATGAGCTGCCCTTTTTTTCCCCCCCTTTCTTTTTATTCAAAGCCATGAAAAAAATAGGAGATGGTGCCACAGTAACATAATATAATGGACTTTACTTGGTAACAGAAGGGAATTAAAGTGTTTATGCAGTGAACTTTGGTCACTTTTACACCGAATTTAGTTAAATCCAGCAGATTTAATTGCACTTAATACCTCCATGAATCCACAGTCACATTTCACTTTCACTGTTCTGGACAGTACCTTTTGATGCACAAATCGCACCTACTGTACATATACTCCACAGCGAAAACCGCAGTGGGTGAAATAACAGCACTTAACAGGAATTTCGAGCGCTGGAGTTAATAAGAGGAATTAGTTATGCTCATGTACTTGAAATATTGACACTGAAGTCGTAGGACGTGATTGACGCTGGTCGTGGCTGGGAGTATTGAACAGACTCACAGAGGACACATTAGTTTGATTTCTGCTGTTTATTGGACACTGTCTGCACACTAGTCAACATTTGTTGGGGCTTTAAACAAGAGAACCAGGAGGCAAAGCTGTAAACAAGCATATTCAGCCTAAAGTACATGCATTTCAATATTTGCTCGGCAGCCAAATAGGCTTCATCACACAATGGCAGCAAGAGAAAGTTCTGCAAAGCAATGGATTAAATGCACAAATTATGTGTATAAGTGTCCTCCTCACAGACACACACTTTTTTCTATTTCATCTCATTTAAGTTGCCTCTGTTATCTTACTTGATATGTTTGTCTTCCAAAGGTTAATAAATTATTCAATCGCTATAACAAATATATAAAATACAGCAACATTTAGCTGCTTCTATGAAGTCCAAATGAACTCTCCAACTGCACAAAGTGAGCTTATCACACCTCCGACCTTGCTCCAATCCTAAACTCAACATGAACGGATCACATCAGACCATAATGCAAATGTGACACATTTGAACTGGGGAATTGCAATTCCAGTCAGTTCAAGCAGTGGAAAATAACAGAAAGACTGGAAAACATGCTGAATCTTCAGTGGATAAATGCAAAAGTTAATATTCAGCACAAGATCTAAAATTAAGTTACGTAACAGTGGCAAAAACATTCACAATTCAGCCACTTCAAAAATCGTATTACACACATGAGGACCTCTTGAAATAAATAAATAAATAAATGAAAGAGATGTTCAAGCTTAGTAAACTGGTGCATCAGTTTATCCAGCTCACAGGGTGTTAAGATCCTGGAAGGCCGTGGCGCATCCTGGCAGATATCGTCCTGCACAGTCTCTCGTCCAGATGGAAGGATTTGGACGTATGGGAAAGGAATGAAAGAAAAAAAGGGGAAGACAATCTTGTCAGTCTTGGAGGAGGGTGACAGGATGTGATTTCTGGCCGAAGACTGTGTGAACACAGATGTGAGTGATGTGTGAGTGAAGGGAAGTCACAAACATGGAATTATTTCCCAGACATAGAGGACCAGGTGATTTTCACTCTAATGTGAGCAGGCTCTCTCTATTCTCCCTGTGTACATTTAAAGACAGATAAGCTTGCCCATAGCTCTCAAAGTCTAATTAAACTCTTATAGGCATAGGCCATCACCCTGTCTTCATTCCTCTCCTTCCTTCTCACAAAATATTTCTTTCCACCTTTCAGCTCATTCAGAACCAAACTGACAAGTCCGGCATCCTGGTTTGGGACAGGTATGTTAAGTATGAGTTCAACAAGGGGAGAGTCTAGAGTTGCGGTCACATACATCCAACCTTTCTTGGAATAAATCATTGGGGGTAATATTGAGCTACTGTTAGCCTCAGCTAATAGCAACACGGAAATGACTAACCCATCCAACCAACGATCTAAGAGTCCATGAGAAAGTGGCCGCCAACGCCAGAGAAAGGCCAGAGCATAACTAGGTATATACGAGCAACAATGGCCACGGTTTTGTACCTTAGCAGTGTCTCAAGGGTTTACTGCTGCTTATAGTGGTGGAATTTCATTTTTCAGTCTTGGCAGAAAAGCTACAACAACTTTGGAAAAACACGTCAAAGCATTGCCAAGAAAATGAGTCCAGAGTACAGTGCCTTAAAGCAAACCAATGGCCATTAGAACTTTTTGTACCAGCTCAAAATATGCTCCAGAAGTCGGGACAGCGGTAAGCATGATGTATATCTGCATGCAGTGCCACGTGTGCTGCAGTCCCATCGGCTTGTCAAACCAAATTACAGGTGCAGAGTACGTGGCCAATCATTCATCACCTCGCACTGTCCTCCCCGGTCTTTAAACGCTTCCTCTTTGTTTAGCCGTGGCGTCCTATTGGAGATTCATCCAATCAATGTAATTGCGGGCGATTGTTTGACTCAATCCGCTGGCTCCTTACAATCACTGCTGCAATCAATGGCCATTGCTCCGGTCCTCCCGCTGTCAGGCTGAAGGATTATCCAGGCACACAACAAGAAGAGGAATTATTCCATTTGAGATTTTGAGATTTATCTGATTATTTCTCAAGAATCAAGCCTTTTTACACCTTTGAACAAGTGTTAAATTGTTAAAGCCTACGTATGAATGACTGCAGTATTTAACCAGCCGGAGATACAAATGTTGAACGATATTGAAAATCAAGGCCTCTTTCTCTTTAATTGCCCTTGTTGTCTCTTCATACTCGATATGCATGGGCCACTGGGACCCAAGTCTTTGTTTTCAGGAACCTTTGCATCAGATACTGTATCTCTGCGATTTCCCAGTTTTTTGATGATGCACTGCATCAAGGACTTTGCGTCAGGTGATATAAGCTTTTTTGAGCTCAGGAACAAAGGATTTGACGGCTCAGCGCTGTGCTAAAATCTTGCATGATGCATGCGTGTTTTTCACAATGAGCTTTGTAATAGGGCAGGGACATTAATCACCACTGGGTGTGCTATTTAAAGGCTGGAGATTAGCATAAATGAAACTGGAACTTCTGTGAAATTCTATAAAAGTGGCCACCCTGTTAAAACATCCCATCTAAAACTGTGGCTCAGACTGAGGTTCCTTTGCCTCTTATCAGCTGTGTCGATCACGTGCAGTCTGTTTGATGCTGTATACAAAGTGTACTCTGCATGGCTCTATGTAATGAGGATTTGCTGAATGCAAATCATCATTAGATTCTCTGCTAAAGATGAACTTTGATGCCACCGGCAGCTCTGCCGGGCTCTCTCTGAGTTTTCCTCCAGCAGGCTGACAGGCCACTAATCCTCCGCTCTCATATCAGCTTCTCCTCAAATCACAGCTTAGTTTTCATCAAGCCGGCCCAGCTTGATGGTAATGAGCTTGGCATTTTCCAAAGCCATACTGATACAGCTCGTAGTCCACCACACCCCCAAATTTTTATTTTTCCCCCCAAAAACCGTCCATGGGTTGTGTATTAGGGCCAGATCCAGTGTGTCTGTGTATGTTTTATTTTGGAACTCCTCCCTGGATGCTCAGACTGCTAATGGCTTGAGTAACCAGCGATAAAAGCATCTATTAATCTAAGCAGAGATAAGTAATTGCAGATATTTCCAGAGCATATTGAAACGTCAGACTTTAACACGGCTGGCTGTGTCTGAGCGCCGCTCCCCGCTGTGCCTGGGCTCTCACACCGGCACAATGCTGCTCTTAGATAATGAAACTCTACATGTTCTTTATAAGTGCGATTTGTCTCTGCGTTTGCAGCCGGGGCAGCGCGTGTCAGCCCCGCGCCTCGGCCGCGCCGCTGAGCTGTGGCGAAGGCCTAAGCAGCGCTGATGGATGGCTGGGCTGCAGGCTGCTGGCGCGCTGGCCCGGGCTCCCGCCGACGCAGCCAGACCCCGTAGCCTAGGGGTACGGCTCAGGATGCAGCTATTAGAGCAGTCCGCAAGATTTCACAAGCTCATTATAGCGGTGGGCGCACGTACGCACACGCACAGGCGGCTCAAACACAGCAGCCACCGAGGGCAGCCATACACATGCATTAGCCTCACATATAACACAAATGGACGCCATTTTGTGTGAAATAAGATGAGAAAATTCTAAATCCATAAAGTCACACACGTCTATTGGGACTTCAGGTGCTCAAAATGCTCCTACACAAGGTGATTATCAATAATTTGCATGCACAAGATAAAGAAAAATAAAATCGGCTCATTTCACTTGAGAACTGACACAATAAGACTTTTTGTTGTACAGTTTTAGATCTGCAGCAGATTTCCTCCTCAGGCAGGGTGGGTGTTTCAGGCCTGGAACAGGTGCACTGTCAGACCGTGTGCACGTTAATTATGTTTGCTTGCGTAAGTGCAGCTTGTAATCTTGTTTGCCTCCTCTGACGGCCTTCTTAGCTACTTATGTGTTCACTTAAATTATGTAGGCATACAGAGTTTGTCAGTGAGCACAGGCGAGGCAGTGCGATGTTGTATGATGTTATATGCAGGTCATTATCATTAAAACGCGCGCCGTAAGTGAGCCTAGAATGAGAAATCACTCTTACCTTGGCTTCCTTGACAGTCTGTTCTTTGCCAAAGATGTAGGGCAGGATCAAAAACATCATCATGTGCGGCTTCATGTATAAATTCCTCGCTCCAGCATACGAGGCTGGACTTGCTCCATAGCCGCATCGGACACAATTTAAAGAGGACCCATTTCTAGGTCCTCTTTAAAAATTGATTAGTGATGATTGATACTGCATTTAAAGTCTTTAGTTTAAAGCTCCTTCAGTCTAAATTTGTTCAGCGGTTACTAATGTTATAATTGGCATATATTATGATATACACACTCTGATTCTATGCTTGAGTTATTAGACACTAAAAATCCAAGGGATGATGTGTAAAAGTGATAATGCTCATTTCATTTTCCCTCAACATATTCCCAGAGCACGGACGATACCATAACTCATCTGCATATGTATGACTGTCACCAGAGAGCGTAGCAGGGCGAGTCGGCCCACAAGCTCACAGACACAGAGCAATTAAGGGTTTAGTGTCTCGTTCAAGGAGACTTTGAGAGCAGTTGACACTCGCTGGGGACCTGGAGACCACCTTTCACCCGCGGCCTGTCCCAGTTATGACCATTACCGAGAGCTGAGGGAGAAAAACCCCGGTCCAAGATGTTGCAGTGATGCAGGATAGTGTCCAATTTCAAGCCCATTATTTTCACATTTTACTGCCACAGTTTTATCTCGCCCTGCCTTCCACTGCTTTCATACTCAGACAAACACATTTTGCAGAGAATATCATATCGCCTGCAGTTTTCATCCGGCAGGATGAGGAAATATTTATTGAAGGTATCTGCAAAAAAAAAAAAAAAGCTCACTGTTGACGGTTTCCATTTGTTTCCCACACAGCATCAGCTCCTAGAAAACCAGAGGACTGTTAACATTTTATATACGTAGGGGACTTACTCACAGTCATCACTTAAGGTGGCAAAAATCTGTTATTTTACATCTACCTGATGACTGTTTGACCACCATGTTTCTTTTCACATTCCCCAGGTGAAGATACAAAGAGATTATGGTTTTAACCTGGGGCCTCGCTTTCTGGTTTCGCTGCCTCTGAGCTGCTTACAACTGGACTGCAGTGTGGTGCTAAGCTCACAAACAGGACTTTTTTGCATGTTTGGATCCAAATGTGCAGTCGCTCTTCCACTATTTCGGAGGCGTTAGGATGTGCCACAGAGGTCAGTGCTGCATAATGCAACACTCCCACGACAGCACCCCCGCTGCCAATGTTTGTGGTTCTGGATCGGACCTGATTGGACCTGTAGCTGCAGGTGCCCTTCTTGTAATAGCAATTTTCAGGTTTCTGATTGGCCAGCATGGCTTTAGGGTCAGTTTGTATTTCTGCCTGTTGGTTTGACATGTTTTAGATAGAGTGTTGGGAGATTTTATGGCGCTTGTGCCCAAGGAAACAACCCTGCTTTAACGAACACCCGGTGCATGTGGATTCGACCGCAGTCTGCTGGCACCGGCATCCCTGCTGCACTGACCGTCAGCTCATCAGTCTGCCACTTTATATGCCCGCAGAGTTCAGCGTTTGTGCTATGAGGATGACTCCAGCGTCCAGACTAGCCTCCATGCTAACCAGTCTGCCAGCAATCATCTCAGAATCACAAATAAGTTCATGTTGCCAAGGAGTTAAACAACTCGGCCCTGTTTTGATTTGGTGTTTAGCTGCAAAAAGAGGAAGCTACAGAGCAGAAATAAACACAACAATGATATATATATATATATATAGGAAACATACAATGTATACAGTGTCCATGCCATCTCAGCTCCATTTCACTTCTCCTCATTAAAAATCTGTTTCAATGCTGTTTTGGCTCCTAGTATTTTTGTGCATGAGCCACAACCTCAAAGTCTATTACCTTGGATCATACCAGAATTTTCATGAAATCTCATCCCCGGATGGACATCCAAAACATCATCTTATTAGATATTTTAATTAGCCATATAAAAAGTTCAGACTTGCGCCATACTACGAGTTGATCACATTACCCACGACATCGTGGTTGGTTACGTGTGTTAATGCGATAAAATTGTCCATTACTGTCTAATAGGACAGTAATATCTATAATTATCTAATAAGAGTATAAACATGTTTATATATTATATGCTAGCCATAATTAGCAGTATTATTGTGAAGATGGTGCCACATTTACCTTCTAATGATACATATATTTTACTTGTGGCTGGAGGTGTCAAAGAGCAAAACAAAGCCAAAGGAACTGAATACTGGATTGAGTTAAAGATGGGGAACTCTGAGTGAATGCTAAAATGCTAATGTTGCCATCCCTACTTGGTCTTTGCAAACCTATTTTGCAGCATTTCCCTCTGAGGGTGTGATTTCTTTGTGCCCGGCAGATCATTAATCAACCAGCCTCTCCATCAATCATGTAGTTTGCCTCATGTGCAATCCAACATTTTTGCTTTTGTCAAGGAGCACACCCAATAAAAGCATAATTACGCTTTGCGATCGAGCTATTTTTTTCTTTCTTCCCCCCAGTTAGATTCTGTCAAAGTGCAGAACTTTCCCTGCGAAGAAAAACATCTGAGCCTCTCGTGGTCAGTAAATCTGAAGCCCGGGCACTGAGGAGACAAATCAAAGAGGAGTGATGATGCATTGTGGGATGTGCAGGTGAGGGAAGGACTGTGCAGTGAAGTTGCTTACAACCAAACAATGCGTGTAGATATTTTCCCCGGCTCCTCTCCAGCCTGTCACTCAGCGCTGTGTTGACTTCCCTGGGCTGTAATGAGAAACTCTGGGCTGCGTCCACCCCGTGAGTCCAGTTAGCGTTTTGATTTATTGAAATCCGCTGCCGGCCTGTGCTGAGTCACCAGCTCTGTGCCCAAAGCCAGACGGATACTTCACAGCTTCCGTCCTTCCTGCCTTCACTCTGCTGAGCATCATCACGCTGTCAGACGTTTCCTTGTCTCCACTGCAGCAAAAAAAAAAAAAAAAAAAGCCGGCATCCATTTATCCAGCAAAGCCGCAATTGACAGCGGACACTTGAGTTGGGCAGCTGATGCATAAACCTCGGAGGTTATTACGGCGATAAATCCTCAGCCCCTTCTGGCTTTGGAGAATATACACAACAGCCCTCGATTTACTTATTGTTATGTCTTTCTTGATTTTCTGCCGACGTCCACTGGTATTTTCTGAAGTGTGCGTGAAGGCAGAGTAAATTTCCATGAATATACTTAGCCCACCGCTGTTGTGTTAATGGTAATTTCTCATCATGAAGCAGTGAATGACATTAGTCATGGTCATTCTGAGGAAAAGAAAAAATCCCACGGCATTAATTCAAGCTTCCGTACAGTCATTCTGAGCACTCATTCCCTCACTGTATGCGAGTGGCAGTGGATTAAGATCAATAAACACGTCCACACAGTGTAAATGAAACAAGACCAACAGAGGAAACCTGCCCCTGTAAACGGATACCAGCAAAATACAAATATTTGTAAGACATAGACATACACCATGTGCATTTGAAAAGAGAAAACATTCAGGTCTGAACATTCAGGCGTTCACTAAAACCATCATCTGGTTGTGTTGCAGATGTTTGTATCCACTCACAGAAGGTCTCACACAAAAGTCTTTCTGAAGACATTTGCTCGGGTTCAAACTGAGGATTTCCCAAGCAAACATGCCCCGAACATTGAAATGAACATACCATATGTTGTGTCCTATTTGAAACCAGTCTGTGGTGCATAAAAGTCTGGGGTCAACTGATATAATGACGTAGGGATAACGTAAACGCATGTCCTCCATGTTATGTGGTGTGTAGAGGATGTTAACTGTTATTTTTCACCATTTTACCAACCAGCAGTAGCATATTCTGTATTTAATAAATTGTTCTCACCAACCTAATTACATCTCAAAACAAACACATAAAAGTCACAGAATAAACAAGGCGGAGTGATCTGTGATTTTCGCTTCCTTCCGACAGCCTGTGACACGCATCAGTCACCAGAATATCTGTGACTGGCGTCTCAGATAAATCTGCCACCAGGTGTGAGTTTTATTTCTATTTATTTCTATTTTTTACCTTTCAAACAGGTGCAACTGGTGGTCACAGATGTGCGTGAAGGAAAATTGTCAGACACTTTTAGAGTTTAAGAGGAAAATATATTTTTGACAAAAAAGCGTCAGTTTGTTTCTCCTCCTCCCTGCTTAATTCCATTAATTTAATTTTCCTCTCCACTTTAATGGTCCAGAACACTTGTTTAGTCTCTGATTTTTGTCGCGTTTTAAGTCTTAATGGTTCCAATGGAGTGATTGATGCTTCTATTATGTTGTGTCTAAAAGGATAAAAGTGTGATTTTTTTTTTTCTCCTGTAGCTTATCTCTCCTTCGCTGTTATGATTCCATTTTCACCACAGTGCAAGTCCTGGCAAAGACTAATACGTTTAGAGGCCTTATCAGAGCTTCCTTTCAGCCCCTACTAAGCCTTTGTAGAGAAAGCTCTCTCTGCACTTGCCTCTTCCACTCGCTCCATCTTCCTTTCGCCTGCATCTCTGGAACATTGATGATAATCGCTGACACCTCAGACACATCCCGGCGCCATCGCCAACCACGGACATCCTCGTTTTTTTCTTTTCTTTTTAGTTTTCCCCCCATGTTGACCACATCAGCATCCGTCCAGCCGGTTGTCAAGTCGCTCCTAATCGCTTTTTCGACGAGATACTTCAAAGTCCTCGTTTGTTAACCTTCATTTGTCAAAAACTCCCCGAGCTGATCCCAGGCAATTATTCACTGCTGAGGATGGGAAGATGAGCAGTTCATAATCAAGCAGCTGAGAGTAAGGAAACTCTTTGTGATTGATAGCGAGTTGTCATTAATGGCAAAATAATAAAGGCGCAGTGTGCCACAGGGATGCCTGACAGGCAATGGAATCGAGAAAAGATGAATTAATTACACATCTTCTCACTGAATCAGTCTGTGGGACACATTTTCTCTTCGTCAAGTGAAAGTGTTCCCACTTTGTCCTTGAAAAAGTTTCCCTTTTCAAGTGCTGCTGCCTGCAGTGAATCAGGCCTTGGAGAGGACAAACACACCCGTAGTTTGACTCATATTCAGGTACTGTGTTTTTCTTTGCTTTCTTTTTATCTTAAACAGGATGATTCTGTGAGCACAACAAGAAGAGCGATATCTAAAAACAAACACACCAGCACATCAATTCAACACTTACGCCCAAACAGTGAAAGGCATCTACGCCTTGTTTCCATGTGGGGAACGTCGAGACTGGTTTGCATTTGAGATTTAGATGAAGTCGACACCTTCAGCATCACTTATTTAACAGTCTGACACAAATCACTGTCACCGAACATATCGTAGCAGCTGATGAGTTGTTAGTGTGTGTGTTGGGTTAGGCTCAAACAGACCCACATGACACATTGAGATATAATCGATATATGAGTGCATGGATGGGCAGAGTACAGGTACAGGTCAAAGTAATATATATTTTAATAAGATGAAGGTGCCATCTTGTCTCTACTATGACAGTGTCATGTCTCGTTGGAGCCTCATTGTCTGGAGTTTCAGTTGCCATTTTGCCATTCCCTTCATGGCGAAGAAGAAAAAAACGTTCTCAACAAAATGTTTCTCGTGGGAGTTTGATTTTATTTTGATACGGTGTGCCTTTATTAGTCCCACAGCAGGGAAATTTACATTGTTCCAACAGCAAGAAAGGAGAAGCAAGAATCAATAGCAAGAGCAAGATCGATGAATAATGAATGCTGTTTTTGAACAAAACTGGAGAGCTTTCCAGATGGATTCTGACCAATTGGTTGCATAGTTTATACCCTATGCATACTGTAATCATGACAAACCATTTGTTATGGCTAAGACACTAAGGTCCAGTATGGTGAAACGAACTCTCCTGTAACAGAATACAGTATCTGGTCTTTGCAATCTTTGGAAAAATACTGTTTTCCTTTAATTTGGCTGTGAAAGAAAGAGTTTATTTTTCCCTTGGAAATCCACTCCGGCACTTACCAACGTGAACACAGTCGCCTCAGAGAGGCCACAATATTCTCTTTCTCATTTATAAATAATAATTAGCCAATTGTGTTTTCATGAAAAGAATTACATGAATAAAGAAACATGAAGATTTCTACACCATGCAGCCTGCAGTGACTGTCAGTGTTGTGATTTTCCCAGGAGGAGGTGTTGGTGGAAACAGTTCATTAAAATCCAAGTGCACGCGGAGACGAAGAAGAGATCTCACCTTGTGTACTTCGCAGACAGTCATCGAGCAGCGAACTGGTCCCCTTTAGCGCAGTGATGCAGGAATGTCAAAACACGTAAAGATCAGCTGCAGACCTCGAAATGCCAGGCTGCAAATTCCTCCTCTGCACTGGATCTTCCTGAGATTTCTGGAGGCTTTTGCAGAATTTAAAATCACATGATAAGTCATTTACTGAATTGCAGCTCGGTCTTCAATGTTTTTGTATGGAGTAACCGGGTCAGATCAGATCAATCTTTTCCACATGGTGAAGCACATAGAGCCGAACAGCATGAAATGCCTGTGGATGGAAACATATTGTTTCTTTTAAGGTAATGAAGAAACGGTGATGATTAATGCACCTGACAAGCCGCACATATGCCGATACTAAATGCATCAGTAAAACGTTTCACTTGCAATGTCAGCTACATGATTTGTTTTCCACCGCCATCCTCCATCATTCCAACTGGTCTAAGATTCATTTACAGTCCACTGTTCGTTTACCTCCTGATTATATTCCTTTCATGGTTTTGTGTTGTTGTTTTATGCATATGTGGGAAGTTTTGGAACAGTTACTGCACTAATAACTTCTTGTGAGATAATGTTATCTCATTGAATTCAGTTCACATTTTTGGAGACGCTAAAGCAAAACTGAGAGATAATCAATGAACTATGACTTAAATAGCTCACTTTAATTCATGCAGTCCATAGATGCATTTTACCCTTGTTGGGACTCCCAATAAGACAGAAGTGGTTTCCTCTACTGGTTTTAATGAAATCCACACCCAAATGGATCCACACCCTGAAGAAACAAAGAAACAACTTTAGGAGTTTAATTCGCTAAATAAACAAACAAACAAAAGTGTGAAATAAAACAAAGTGAAAGTAAAATTCAGACAATGCCTTGTTGGCTGCAGGCTGCTAAATCTCTCAGGGTCTTCTTATCTTCTGGTCCACCAATAAACATTTATTGCTTATTCCTAAAACATTCATAACTCCTGTTTAAGTCTGCACATATCACAGTTCCTGCTACCATCTCAAGTGTGACACAAAGGAGGAGCCGTAAAAATACTACTGAATTAAATACTAAAGATATTGTAGATAGCAGATTTGGAGCTGGGCAACTAGACTTAGGTAAGTAACATAGGTTTCTGAAGACCATTATCTGAGAAGCTTTCTGAGTGGCAGTCGGTCAAATCCAGCATCTAACCTCTGTGTCGTTAGCATCACTGGTGTGAGTAGCAGGCTGCCATTAAGAGTCATTAGAGTCACCAACTTCCTGGGAAGGGATGATAGGAAGCTGGGTATGCTGGGGATAGTTAGAGGCTCAGACCTCCCTCTCTGTTCAGAGATGGTTTCTCTTTCCCTCCATCTTCATGGATGAGAGGGGAAACGAGTCCAGTGTCCGTGACTTACAACTCCTTGGATAATGATGACTTGACTGGATGAGAGTCTCCACACACATCCTTAGGAAAAGTACACCATCTGCCCTTAAAAGGTATTTTTTAAAAGGCATATAATTCACAGTTATTGCTCACTGCAAGATAAACACTCAGCAGCACTCGGTGGAGTCGGTAAAAGTCTGTCAAGGTCAGAAATTCAAGGATGCGTGTTCATTTTCATCACAGTTCTCCGCTGATGCTTCTCATCCTTTTTCAAAGTGAAGGGAAGAAGACAAAGCACACGCCTGTCCCCATAATAACCTCGGCAGGAGCAAAACAAAGCATTAGTACTTTTTTCAGAACTAGGTTTCATTGTTCGGCTCCTAGCACAGGAGCCGCTAACAAGCAGCTCAGGTTTCCAAAAGCACAGGGTTTCAAAAAGAGAAATGAAATTAGGAAACAGAAACAGAAAAGTCAACAGTAATGACAGCCCCGCGTATGCGGAGTTCAGCATGTGTCTTTCATCGTTGCATGACAAACAACGGAGGCACGGTGGGGGGGTGGGGGTGGGGGTGGGGGTGGAGGTGGAGGAGGAGGTGGAGGTGGGAGGGGGGGCAGAGCAAGTAGTAATGTGTGTGTGAGCCAGGAGGAGGCGCAGCCAGGAATACAAACCAGGAGCAGAGAGAGGAAGAAAATGTGCTTGAATGTGCGGAAAGGTCAACGGTTGTGATGACAGACTATTAAACATGCAGTGAGAGAGTACATTATTAATAATCCCTTCATTAATAACGTGATCACTCATGAATACCAACTGTTGACATAAAATGCGGTTCCCAGGAAAACGTCCCCGTGCCCGGCACCCCCCGTCCGCCCTCTTTCATGTTTCCTGGATGTGTTTCTGTTGATGACATGGATACTGTGATCCTCCCGAGCCCTTTGACTCGACGCAAGCAGACAAACCAATTATTTTGACTCGACTTGACATGTAGGTCACACTATGAGTCCTGCACAAGCTCTGAACTCCGCTCAGGAGACCGCTCGCAAGACCTGCCTGGGTAATCCAGCCCTTTAGGATCAGCACATATAACTGTCACTGTATTTACGTCGTGTATGAGCTGCTGACTGATGCATCCATGATGCTGGACAGCACCTTTGATTTCGGCTGCTTTCATGCTCTCTCCTCATGCTTTTGCTCCGTTGTTGTTTCTCTTCACAGATTCACGCGTTTTGTCACACACGCTCTGATGAAGGTGTTACCTGAGTGTCATCTGACAGCCTGTTTGCAAAAATGGCAAATTAGCACTGATCTTGAATTTGATTCATTGTTACTCAGCCTTAAAGCTGCATCTCTTGGCATCAAAACAGCTACATGGGACGATCCAAGCTAAAAACATGCCTCGAGTTAGTTTGACACTTCTGTCTGCCACTGTTTTATTTATTTTCCTGGGATTTTGTTCCCTCTTTCGCTCTGTCTTACACCTCCTGAACCCCACCCTGTCCCCAGGCATCCCCGGCCAATTAGCTGGTTTCTGTTCTTTCCACCTGACCTGAGCTTCCCCACCTTTTCTTAATTCCCCCTGCTAATACGCCTAATATTTCACTGCCATCTCTATCGACTCGTCTGTGAATCGTGTGTGACTCTCGCTTGTTCTCAGTCCGGTTTTTATTTTTCCTCCCTTGTGACAAAATGCCAGTGAAGGGATCACTGATTTATTGATCGTAACCTCTCCTAAAAAGCCCATTTATATGTAGATAATTAAATATGAAGTCGGCGATGTGCCGCTGTGGGTGCCCCTCTTGACCCAAATGTTAAACCAAGTGTCAAATGACAGGCGGGATCATATTCGCCAGATTCTCCAGGCAACCGTTTATCTGATGTGACAACGTCGTCAGATTTGTGTTTCTATTGAAACACGTTGATATCTTGAGCACTCGGGTAGGTGGCTATTTTGAAACGGAGCGTTGAAGGAAATCCCCTCCAACTGGAAACTAATTAACACAAAGGAAACGGTCCCCCGGTGCCACAGTGCGACGACATCCAGGCTTAATTATCAGATGTGATCTGCTTCTCACATTTATCCGCCGCCCTTTATCTCCTCCGCAGATGCTGTAATTAAGCGCGGTGCTCCGTCACATCTGGAGAAAAACAACCCCGATCTACGTTCGTCGGGCTGGATCTCGGCTTTCTAGAAACGGGATGGAGCAAGGCGCGTTCCTGCGAGCTGAGCAGATACGACAGGAGTCACGTGACGGAGCGTTATATAAACGTCATGACATTTGACAGGCGAGGCAACATCTGAGCCCTGCAGAGCAGCAACTTCCAGGTTGATTTTTTATTCTATTTTATTTTTTAGTTCCCCAGAAATTTAACACCTTTAAACCATCGGCTCATAACGCCGTGTCAAAACCTTTTCTGTTGTCTAAATAAATCATTTTCTTTGACCTTACGACAAGGCTGCTCTTCTGCCTCTCCTTTCATAGCAGTGGCGATGGAGCTGAGACCATGCAGTACACCATGGGCAGGTCACCAGGCCATCACACTGTTCACTCTCTCACTCACACCTATAGGGGCTGTTCAGGGTCTCCAGTCGACTCAAGCGTGTGTGTAGACTGTGGAAAGAAAGCAGAGGAAAACCATGGAAACCGGGGAGAGTCTGAAAGCTTTTCCTCACATCTTCTGTCCCTTTAGGACGTGAACTGAGGACCTTGTTGCTGTGCGGTGGTAGCGCTACATATGCCATTCAAGCCAGTAGAAGTTTTACATTGAAAAATCTTTGCATTGTTCTGATCTGATCAGCTGCTGTCCACATCAGGTCAGCTATTATGTGTGGAGCAAGAGGAAGAGTTTTGTTTAGGTGAATTTACCTGAATTCATTCTAATTCATAATGAGAAATACCTTACCTTGTAAACATATTGCTAACAGTGTTAGTTCAAATAAATGTTTATTTTGTATAGAAACACTTTAGGCATGTTTTTTATTGCATTTCTACTATGGAAATTGTTGTCATAGTTTTATGTTTCATGCATAGGCTGATGGTTTCAAGGCCATGTACTGTATAGCCATGGAAACTACATGAACCATGGCAGAAAGACATTTCAGTAACGTTTACAATAGTGCAAGATGTTTACAGCGTTTCATCAACTTTAGAAACTAGGTGCTTGAGGCACTTTGGTGAAATCTGTTAAATAATCCCAGATATGTTAAGAGGAATGTGCATTCAAGTCAATAGAAAGGAAAATTCCTCAGGTTTTCTTTTTGTCTGCTTCCACCTCTGAAGTGATAAAAACACAGGCAGTCAAGGAAGTTGGTGCAAATGTTTGCATGCCATGCCAGTGTTGTCGTGCTTCTTGCAGCTTTGGCATGCGAAGGGTTTCCACCTGCACAGCTTCTCCAGGGCCAGGTGACCCACTGTACCTATGCCCGGCATAAATAAACCATAGGCACCCTTCCCCTGCATCTTTTTCAAACACGTAAACAAGGTTTCAGATTCAGCTTCGCTAGGGCCTCTCTCTCCCCTCTCTTGCTTTCATTATCAGATTTAATTTTAAAACAAATAAGATCCAACTCCGTCCAAGTGGCTTGAGAGTTGGGCTGAGAGCGATAATTAGATGTGGGATAAGCCTCTTGTGTGAGGCATATAGTTTGAAAGCGTAATTAATATTCATGCTGTTAGCACATAAGCTACAAATCCCTGTTGAGTAAGTGCAGCGTTCTTGTCATAACCGGGCTGTTTATGCGGCGAAAAAATGTGTTGAGGAAAAAAAAAACATCTAAAGTCAGCATCTGACTTTTTATTCCAGAGCTTACAATAGAAAAGTCAAATTATGAGCAGCGAGTTATCTGTAAACACAGCGAGACGAGGGTAGGAATTGTCTCTCAGAAGATTTCTGATCGTTGTTGCCTAATGCAGCCAATCAGCACCAACAAAAGCCAAAGGAGCATCACTGCTGTTCAACGTGTGAAAATGAGTCACATTTGTGTTGAGATGAGTAAAAAAAAAGCACTTTGTACAGAGAAAAGTGGGGGAATATTCATCTTGAAGAGGTTCAGAAGAGGGAATGGTTTAAGAATGAGATTGAATCAGTAGATTCAGGTACGGCCCTGTACTTTTTTTTTTTTAAAGGGCAGTTTTTCCATTAAGCACTTGGGTTAATTAAAAGTTACATGCTCGAATGACATTTGGTTAAAAATGAGCTTTGTTTCATTTCAACTTACTTCTCTCTCCTAACTCAGTTAAATGACACAGCCGGAGGTAACATTGGTATAATAATTACATTTATGATGAATAATTGCATGAATAATTCATTTTTATTCTGAGTATTTTTAATTGCTTTAGTGAGATTCCTGCAACAAAGAGCAAAATAAAGAAACGTGTCCTTGACAAAGTTTTTAAATCATTACGTAACAGCGTTCAGGTGGGTGAGAGGAATATTTAATCACAGTCATGCATAAGTTTCCAGTGAGATACGAGAAGAAATGTGAAATAAGCTGCAGAGAAAGTACAAAGCTCAGAATCCTGAAGTCCAGTGTGTATGTTTCCCACAGACACTGTAATTAACCACCCAACGTAGATGAATAAATTGTAATTGCACATTAACTGATTCAATTGCTTTTACAAAATGTGCGACCTTCATTTACCAAATTACTGGAAAATAAATTGGTCAGAGGTCACAAACGTTTTTAAGATAATGCTCTTACGTTATCCAGGAGCTGCAGGTCTAATCTTTAATCAGAATGGTACTGGATAATTCTGATATGAAATAAAAAGGTTTATTGACTAGAGAGTAGTCAAAGACCTACATACAGAAAACATACACAGGAGGTCCAAAAAGCAGCATCCCGGCCTCAGAAATGTTAGAGATGGGAAAAAAAGAAAAGAAAGGGGGAAACAGAAACAGAATGTGACAGTCCCCATCTTCAAAACAGTTTGCATGTATTTGCCTCCACTCAGGGACAGATGCGAGGCAGCAGATTGGTTTCCAGTAAAACTGCAGAAATAGAATACAAAACACAAGAGGCTGGATGCATACCCGCTCCATAGCTAGCTCAGTTTGGGTTAAAGTAGTTAAAGTAAACCACACGGTTTAGAAAGGCAATGTACGGTTATGTTATTATTCAGGCAGACGAGACAACCAATCTCTGTAAAACCAAAGCCACACCTAAAATGAGATTGTAAAGAGGCTTGTAATCTAACATCAGGCGCATTCCTGACTAAACCAATGTTCCCTAGCTTTCATTGTAACACCAGAGACCAAGGATAAATACTCCATATAATCATTCTAGGTCCCCCTAGCGTCTGAGTGACAGGCGCTACACTGTACGTTATTATATATTAATATATACATTATTTCCTACCCTGTCCTTGCTCTCACTCTAATACATCCAGCCTGTCATATTGCTGGAATACATCCACGGGTTGTGGAATTCAAATCATGTCAGTACAACCTGATCCTTCAGGTCCAAAGTGGCCTTGCAGCCTCCACATGTACAACAGTGTTTCACATCCAGCCAGCAGAGTGGTGGCACACACAGCTGAGGCTGCACTCCAAGGAAAAAAGAAAAAAGAAAGAAAGAAAAAAAGCCTTTCACCACTTCCACCACCTTACACCACTGCAGTGTTCTGCAACAGGGAAACAATGGCAGGCGGGCATCCTCAGACTCTCTGCTGCCCTCGGCTTTCAGGAGATGCTGTTTAAAGGACGGTATGCTCGCCTGCCAGAGGCGGCTGGCCTGTGCTCGCCGTCTGCAGAATCTGATTAGGAAGGATGTGCATGGATTCAGCCACCACCACCACCACAGCCGCCACCTCTGCCTCACCAGCACCTGAGCCTGCAAAGTGAAACCAGAGAGCAGTCTGGCTCGAGCAGGAGAGCGTGGAGCTGTGGCTGGAGAGGAGCCCGAACACGCACACACACACACACACACACACACACACACACACACACACACACACCACACACACACACACACACACACACACACACACACACACACACACAGAGCATCCCCCCTTTTCACATCTTTTGTATTTGTTCACAATTTCAGCCCACCAAGACCCTCAGCTGCTAGTGCTAATCCATGGCACATCAAACCTTTTCTACATATCAAGGCTTCAAACATGTGCATAAATCTGTACTATTGTGTATCCACATTTACAGTAGATGTCATACATCCTCATTCCCACACAAGTATAAACCTCTATGGTATTGTTTTTATGTACCTGTCAGCGTTAGCGGCCAGTATTGAGCGATTGTTACATATTAGCGTATAGCGCTCGTCTGTTAGCATTAGCGGCTGGCACTTCAGCAGTTAAAAGGTCCCTCAGGCCGTACTCACACAGGATCATGGAGCTATCCATGCTGCGTCTTCTCAACATTAATCGAGCTTTCTAGCTTCTCTTTGCTCATCAAAATGGCCGCTCTCGTTGCTCTTTGTGGCTAATGAGGAGGCGGAAAACTGCGTGGGGGTCGGGCAAGGCAGAAGCTGATAGGGTTATCTAAACTGGCCTTACAAAGAACACCATTAGTCCAATTATTCAAATCACATGTTTTATCTAGCACTATTAACATTAATAATACTGACAATGAAGCACGTTTTGATGCAGTTTTAGCTTCCTGTGTTCAGCTGTGCCGATCTTTGCTCTCATAGACAATCATCATCCTTTTACCAATGGACCTGTTCATTAATCAAAACATTGGTCGAGTGAAACACATCAAAGTGCCTATGGTTGTTCTTGATCTTTTCCACATCGACAGAGTTGCTACAATTAAAAGAAGGATAGAAGTAACTGCTATTTACTACACCTGACGTAGCTGATGAAGCAGAACATATTGGCCTTTTGTCTGTTTGCAGTTGAGTGGATGCTGAAAAAAACAATACAGCCCTGTCACAACTGATTTTCACAAAAGCTTTTTCCGTATCACAGCCCAACATGTACGACAGGTTTGCATAATTGATTAAGGTAACCTTACATTCACCTTGACTTAGCGAGTCTAAAGAATGATCTCATTAGTGCTCTGCCTCAGGCCGTGTTTGGCTAATTGATGTATAGTAGAGTGGAAATAAATGACAAGGAAAATAAAATCTATAACTCTGTCCATCATGTGTCACACGCGGTTGAATATTTCATGAGAGGCACGGAGTGCAAATGTGTGTAATGTAGCAGAATGAGTAAGAAAACAAGACCTGAAGTGCAGTAAATCCAGAAACCGAGAGCATGCTGGAATAGTGTGATTTCAAGAAATCAGCCAGAGTGAAATTATGCAGCAGATTCATATCGATCAAAAACACTGAACTGACTTTTTAAAGATAAATGTTTAAGCAACACTTCAGGCACAAAAACAAACATTTTATGGACAACATTTAGTGATTTGTTCGAGAATGGATATTGAAAAATGTCAAAACTGCCCTCAATGATGCTCCACCTGCCTGTGAAATGAGAAGTTATCACTCTGATGAAGCTGTTTTGTTTCCAAATTACAATTATGAACATAAAATGCACCCTGCACAGTATCCTGCCTCACCCATTAACAAGAGCTTAATGTTACCTTGGAAAAAACTACAATCTTTACCCTGCATTCAATCTGAAGATAAAGTAAAAAAAACCTATCTTAAACAAAGTTGACATTCACTCAACTAAGAATCATATAAACCAGTGAGCGAACCTCCTAAAATCACTTTCAGGCTGTTGACATATCAAGCTTGTAGGCTGTTTGGAAACACAATGCACCATAACCTGCAGTCTCTTCACACACTGACAGAAGCCCTGTGGCTAAAACCGCCTGTGTGGCTTCACAGTAAAACGCTGGACAGACATCTATATTTACTCTAAACTCTGACACCCGCAGCAACAATCCCAAATTCCCGTTTGCAGCGGAGTTAATATTTCATTTCCTGCATCGCAGGGGCATCAGAGACAGCCAAATCAGATGTGACAAAGACTTTGCAGGGTTCTTTAATGTATCAAAATCAAAGACAGCCCACTTTTTCTTTACACTTCCCCCAGGCGCAGAAATATGGAACATGCATGACTTGTATACTAAGTAAGTCTCTCAGCATTTCAGAAATTACCTCAGAAATCTCAGAGTGAATTGCTATTTTTCTTCCCCTGACATCTACAGCTGACAGAAATGACCCCGGCTATTACATAACCGCACTTTGTGCAGTGTCTTGATTTGTAGCAAGCCGCTACTTTACTTTTATGGGCAATGCAAGTGAAGAGGCAGCAATCTGTTCTGTGAGGGGCTATTTTCTGTTTTACAGATTTCCTCATGGAAAACATCTTATTCTGCTGTTATGAATCTGTTAAGAGTGAATATATGTTTAGCAAAAGTACTGTTAAACCGTCAAAAACCACACAAAAACACAGCACTCAGACCAACACCTCTCCAGTGAAGTCGACAGAAGCGATGCAAGCTGCAGGAAAATCTTCATCATCATGTCGGAAACTCTCGAAACTCTCGACGCGATACGCTGCATTATTTTAAACTTGAGCAACAAATGTGCTGCCATATGCAGTCACTGTCGAGTTTTCCTTTTGTTTTTTTTCACCTAACACATTAAAAGTCAGTTAACTGATATAGTTTTTAGCCACAAGCAATTAAATCCCAACAGTCACAGTTGGACCAATTTCATGCTCCCGTGGTCGAACAAAGTACTTAAACGCTTCAGCATCTGTGGAACAGTCCAATAAGGTGTCCATGATCAGAAATCCAGAGTGAACCTGCCTCTAAATTACCACACACACACACACACACACACACACACAAGCACACACACACACACACACACAGAGGGATATACACACTCCTTAACTTTGAATTCCCCTACGTGTAGTATTTACTATGCATTGTAAACAACACAGAGAATCTCTTCTAAGTAAGTTTTTCTATTGTCTGCTCATACAATTCAAATAGTATCATGTGTGTATTATCATTTTATATACTATATACAGTATACAGTACATATGTATTTTTACATTTGGTCAAAAGTCACATCTATCCAAAGCTACAGTAGATGACAATAGAGAAGCTATAGTGAAGGTAAATACTGGTCTACAGACTAGTAGTAGTGGCTGGTTAGTGCACTGGTTAAAAGGAGAAAAAACTAGGAGAAGTAAAAAGAGATGTAAGAATAGAGGCCATGCAGTTTACATAAAGATATAATCTATAACCATAGTGGCTATATTGAATTATACATTATGTCATAGTTTCTTATTATATTACGTCGGTTTTATTCTATTTTGTCCATTATGCTTCCAGTGGCACGGTTTATAGTAGACATCTGCATTTTCTGCTGTTTGCACCTCTGGTCGGATGCCAAACTGTATTTTGTTGCCTGAGTACCTGCCCTACCTCCAAAGACAGTAAAGCTGAGTTCAATATAATCTGAAATTTATCTCCAGCCACAAGCTCCCGGCGTCGTGCACGACACGGGAGCAGCGAGGAGAGGAGGCCCTGGCACACGCGGCCGCGCCGCATGCAAACAAATGAACTGTCATGTTCTTATGTTAATTAATTATCAAAAGGCCAGGCGCGGCGCACCGCCCCGTCAGCCCCCGCTCAGGCCCACAAAGCCCCCGGCCCAGCGCCGGCCCGCGCTGCTTTGTGGCGGAAAGGTCGTCCGGCCCACGTCTCCACGGGCGCCGGCGAGATGGAAATATCTCTGCGTAATGTGACAATTAACGTGACCGCTGTTAACAAGGTAAGTACATCAGATACGTGCGCATCTGTTCAGAGGGACCTTTCTTCTTCTTCTCCCCTCTGACTCCTACGCTTCTTAGTGTGTGTGTGTGTGTGTGCGTGTGTGTTCCAGTTGGCACAGACCCGTTACTCTGTTTACTTCCCTTTTTCAAAGCCAATTATTTTGTTCATCAGGATTTTTTTTTCCCTTTCCAGCTCCTTGTCACAGACCGAGAGCAATTAATTCAATGCAGAGGACAACATTTTCCTCAAGAATCCTCGCCCCCCTCCCCCCACATCCCTCTCCCTCTTTCTCTCTCTGAACTTAATTGGAAGCGTAAACGTTTTGTAAGACGGCGCCTCTTCCTCTGCAAATTGGTAAAACTTCAGCTCCGCGCCCCCGGCGCGTGTCTCGACGTCTCGTCTGGCCCAGAGGTTTGACCGTCTGCGGCTGCCTGGACCCTTGACCCGTCAGTTCTGGCTTTTGTTTACGTCCCTTGACAAGACATCACAAGACATCACTCGGAGGGGAAGGAAAACACGGCGTGAGTGAATACAGAATGCCTGTAATTGGGTCTTATTTCACAGTCAGACAACATAGAGGAGCGCGCCTGGGTTTGCATGAGAATTACCACAACTGTTGACTTTGGTTTTGATGAGGATGACTGTTCAACTCTGGTGCATATATAGCAAGAGAGTAAACAAGACAGAAAGCGGGATGCGGCTCCCAGGGGCACAGGTGTAGGGAAAAAAAAACAAAAAAACAGCAACGTAAATTTGCTTTCCCCTGCATTATGACACTGTTATTTAGCTTGCACTGAAGTAATGACAATCCCTTAAATGTACAGTTAAATAAATGGAGGCTATGAAAGGAAAATGTAGACATTTTTCATCCCGCGACTTCCTCTCATAATTGTCATAATTATGGGCACGCTGACTAATGGCTAATAATACTTTTCACACTGGAGAGAGATTTTGAGAAATGAGAAAAGTACAGCTTTCCGACCAGAACTTACATCATACATTAATTATTCCGCTGCAGAGTGTCTGCAAGTACAATAGGAAAATCACTTCACACTATTTATCGTGCTCATTTAGACCGCGTCGCCATTTAGCCGAGCACTTTGAAAACACAGAGGATCCATCGTGATGCAGCCGAGGCACAGACATCATATTTTTTCTCCCATTGACAAAACTCATCGGCATCTACATTACCCATAATGCAGTTTGACATCCGGGGGCGTTATGTCAAGAGCAGCTGAGGTGGCGTCAATAAGGGGGAGGTCACAGAGTTTCCTGAGCGAAAGAGTGAAGCTGCAGGTCCTCAGATGGCCTCTCAAGACCAGTTCCACAAACACATAAATCCTCATAGACCCCCGTATTAAACCTCACAGCTCAACACTGAAGGAACATTTCAGGGGAAGTAAGAAATAAACAAATTTGCAAGTAACGTGTCCCATAGCTGTTCCCTGTTCATTAAACTAAGCAACATGTAAATCAAATTAGCGGTAATGTTCTGCATAATCACAGACAAGGCTGCTTTGATTAGTCTGAGAAACTTCCCTCAGCCCACCTCAGCTCTACCCACACTCCACCTGTTTGCCTCTATTTAGGAGTGAGTTTGAGTGAATAATGAAGTTTTAGACCATCGATGCCTCAGCTGTGACCAACACAACTCTGATCCAAGAAATTCTCAGATTTATATCAATAAAAACATACACATGTGATGCACTTCCTAAGCAGTGTCTATACCCGCCTCCATTTACGTACCTAATTAAATGGCTGTGAGACAGCAGTTTGGTTAAGGCTTAAATGAAATATCACTCTCGGTTCTTCCTCACTCTGCGACTCCTCCTCCGCTTCTGCCTCACACATATGAGACGGGATGTGTTCAGGCTCCGTAACTGTTTCGCTCCACTAGCTATCTAGCTCAGGAAAAAAGTTGCAATGCAAACATAAATTCAAGTGATCAGCATAAAGTCAACATCTGATTGCCAGTTGAGCATGAAAAGTTGCCAGATCTGTGCAGAATATTTGAGCTTAACATTACCCCACCTGAAAACAACAGCATGTGCACCAGGCATTTCGGCCAAAGTGTTGTTACATAGCTCATATGTTACTATGCAAGAGCTAGAATAAATGCATATATAGGTATATTAATGAGATAAAGCTGCAAACAAGAGTATGACCTTCTGTATTACAGCTCTAGCATATAACACTTGTCAAAACGATCTTGTACTTGCACAGACTAATATAAATCCCGAACTGAAAATCTATCCCCTAGGATTTTGACTAATCACTATGCTATAATATTACCACTGCAAGTTCCACATAAAGGGCTTTGCTGTGTTTACCTGACTCGGGGAAAAGATTATGGACCGTGAGTCGGGAGCTTATGTTTCCTATCTCCAAACGCTGATACATCTATCTCCGTTCCTGACTTTGATGGCACTCTTTCCTGACGTGTACATGAAAGTCAAAAAGACACTTCATCGCACTTAAACCCGACGCTGGCTCAGGCATCTGCTTTATGACTGTGTAGGGCCCATTTCAGTCTATAAGTGAGGCTGTTAACGCACAGAGATATACTGCAGGGGCTGCAGCGCGAAATGAATAAACAAATAAATAAATAAATCCCGCTCTTATAATAAGAACATGCTCTCGCTATAACGAGATGCTTTTTTTTCCCACTGTAAGACTGTAAGGACCGGATCTCATAAGCTGAAGGTTATACAGAGGAACAAAGATGGTGGAACGTGCCGTCCCATAAAGAGTCGCACGGCTCTCCAATTTCACTTTGCCTCTCTGTCTGGATAGAGTTGACAAAGTCCCTTTGTAGCATCTGCATACTGATGACAGGGCTTTTAAATATGGCGCAGTGTGGCGGGAGCACAATCCCATTGTCCCCGTCTCGCCTCTGAAAGGGAGAAAGAGTTGATCAGTTCATCAGTGACGTCTTCCCACTTGGTGCCGAGCCGCATTTTAAACTGAAGCGCAGCGTCTACAACAAACTGCAACACGCCCTCCTTTCTCTCTCTGAGATACAGTAGCTGAATATTCACAGCGCAGCCAGACAAAACCCGCCGCTTTAATAAAAGATTCAGTCAATAGCTCCATGAAAAACCATGACTGGGTTTCGTGCTGTGCTCGCTGTTTTCCAGCACAGTGGAGTTTGTTCCTTCTTCTTCTGCTTCTTTAGCATCCAAAACCAAAAGCTGGAAATGTCCGCGTGATATTTTCCTACTGGAAACTAGTAACCTTGTTGATAGTCATTCGGTATTCAAAGTAGCTTAAAAGAAACTGACCTACATTGTTATAGAGACCAGGCAGTAACAATAAATGTTGTTCTACATTCTTCAGACTGAGGGATGAGGCTCTCAGAAGAGTTGGGTCTTCAAGCAGATGCCCTGCGGTTTCTTCTGTGCGTCACAATAAGAGAGTCTAGTTTTTCACCAGCTTGTTTTCTTTATTTTTTGTTATTATTGAGAAAAACACTTACATAAACAGCCCTAGCAGAGTATAAGACTAGGATACAGTGGTTTGTTCCTTCTCTGTCTGCAGTCTTTGAATCTCATCCATTGTCAGAAGAGCAAAGTTGGACTTTTGTGGACTGATTTTTGGCATGAAGTGCAATTTCTGAGTTACTTTCACTAATATAACAGCAGAAGTACAGCTAGGCATTCTAAAATGGAAAAATGTAGTTTATCGCAGCTCACTGAAAACCTGATAAATATTATTCGGCTGTCCAGGATGTCGTTTGCATGTGTTTGTTTATGATCTGTATAATGTTGCACTGATTAATGAAGGTGCTATCGTTTAATGCACCTTACTGAGGCTGTAACTGTAATAATACTACTAAACATTATTAGTTTTGTATTTCACTTCAGTGTATAGACAGATGGCAGTATGTTACTGTAGCTGGTTAACTTTTTTAAAGCATTGTTACTTTGAATGCTGGAAATTGTCCCCTTGTTTGGACTGCTGTTTCATAGCCATTTAGTTTTTGACCAGCGAGTCTTTATGGTGACAACAGTGGATCTGTATCAGCGCTAATGAACATAAAGCCAGTGAGCACTAACTATGTTAGTGTGATAAATGAAAGCAGTAAAACCCTGGGTGGCATGCGTGCATTGTTTGCTGTGAATCCCCTGAGTATTTGAAAGCAACACGGATCTCCTGAGAGACCTCGGCTAGCGAGGGTAGAAACTTCCAGTCGATGCTGTTCTCTCTGAAGGTGCCTCGAATGGCTTCTGCGGCAAAAAAAAAAAAAGAGGGACCATAAACGGTGTCAAGAACGTGGTTTGATTCCGTGAATGGCTCAAAGATTTAGGAGGAACGTGAGGACGGGCCATCTGTCTGCTCATTAAGTGGAGTGAAGCTGCGACAGTGGCTCTTAAAAACCTACTGTAAACTCTCTGATCGCAGCAGCAGATGTGCTCCGCGAGATCTGCAAAGGCTGCTAAAAAAACAACAGTCAAACAGGAGGGTTTTCTCTCCATGTGGAGGGGTGGGGGGTGGCTGTTCCTGGCCCTGGGCCCCAGGTCAGTCACTGGAGCCTGATACCTGGGAGGACGTCCCGCTAACTGACCCAGCTCCCTGGTGCACGCGTCCTCTGCTACTCCACTCCTCTCCACTCCGTTTTCCTGCTCAGGAAAGAAAAAAAAAGTGTCTGAGTGTATTTTCATTCTGAATGATTTGATATAATCCTTCCACCTTAAGCTGTAGATTTGTAACTGTAACCCATTTATTGTAATGAGCATTAAATCCCCTCTCAGTGACATGCACACGCTCCGTTTATTTTTGATTAAAATATCCTGCGCGATTTGGGCCGACTCCTTGACAAAATGGTAATTAAAGAATACAAATCCTCTCAGTGCTTTAATGGAGGAAATTAATTCTGTCCAAAGTTTTTTTTTTTTTGTACCCCTTGCATTTCCACAGATTCCTATGGACGCCAGGGGTCTCAGATGTGTGAGGGAGGAGCATGAAATTTGATTCGGTGTAATTCGAGATAGCACACAAAAAGCATGAAAAAGAAGCAGTTGAATACTATGTTATATAGTCTCCTCGAGATGATTACATCTCTTCACAGGGGGAGTTTCTGAATGTATTACTCGCCTTTCATGAGACACCTTCTGATCACAAGAGAAGAACAGCAGTGGAAATGAATGGCAATGAAGAGCTTTCCTTTTTCCGTTTTTCCTAAGTTGAGCTCATGAGCACGTATTGATGAATGCATCTCGGGAGTTAAAACCGCAAGACAACTGCTTTGGATACGTGGGAGGAAAAAACCCCCACGAGCCCACATGATACCAGCTCTGCCTCCTGATTGGCTGACGAGCAGCCCTCGCTCTACGCTAATGAGTTATCTGAGTTATTAATCGTGATTCTGTTTAGGCATCGACCTCGTTGAGTTAAAACTTAATGAATCCACTGAGATCCAGGTTGTATTTTTATGTTTTTATTTTATTTATTTATTTATTTTGTCTTTGGCCTTGCAGAGGTTGTTTATCTTATACAAAGAGCCTGTGTCAAAAGGGCTGAAATGATTGATATTGCTTATTTCAGATATTCATAAAGGGCATCCCTTTAACCTTGCGAGCCTCTTTTCAGATGCAGCAGCACAGCTGATAAACAGTGCGGGCTGTGTGTCGCAGTAAACACGACAGCATCTCTCATGTTTATGGTCAGGTATGGATAAATCACGTCCAAACAGACATAAATTCTTTATTTACGTGCATATCTTCCAGAGCGGCCGTTAAAAGTTATGCTGCATTAAACTGAGAGCGGGGTTGATTTTAAGCCAGATGTGTGTCAATAACAGTGCTGGGCATTAGTCACGGTTTATTTTAGGGCCTGCTACTTGGATTGGATTATGGTGGTTTAATTACATCGTTTTTGTTGTCACCTCAGCTCTGCCCACATGTCGGTGCCTATCTTTAGCTGTTTCCCCACCATGCCTCAACCGTCTTATCGTGCTCCGGTCAAACCTGGGCGGCTGACATGCTTTTGACTGAGAAAATGCAGCTAATGTCATCCGGTTGGCATGAGGTTGCAGGACTTTGTCTCCCTCAAATCTCCTTATCTCCAGCTCATGTACGTAGGGCATGAGACAGGGAATACACCCAGTCCACAATAGCATGCACACACACACACACCATCCACTCTCACATTCACATTAAGGGGTGTTAGGGTCTCCTATTGACCCCAAACATCCATGTTTTGGGACTGATTCAAATGTGGGGCCTTGTTACTATGAGAGATAGATAGACAGATAGGTAGGAAAATTCAGGAGTCTGTCTTGCCATTTGGAATAAAACTTGAATAGCTGCAAAAATTTGACTTGATCAAAAAAAATCTCACAACATGAGGTAATAGTTTTTGTATTACTAACTACATCTTTTAAAACGGTTCAGCCCCGTTTGTCAACACTGAGGTGAGTATCCTAAAAGTGAACAGAGATAAAGTCAACATCCGAGCAGCTTCGTTATCACGTCATTGCCAGTCAGTGAGGTCATACACACCCCCAGGCACCGATAATTACAGTCTGACAGGTCCCGCCCGGCAAGATGCTGACCGTCAACATCGCTTTATAAGCACCAATCAATGTGCCATGACATTGTTGACATGCAACACCGAACGGGAGGGAGGTAAACGCAGCACAGTGCAGTTTGTTGCCACATTATCTCTGACGGCTAAATGGAAACAGAGGCAGAACACGCTCTACGACGAGGAGTTAGATTCCTCTGCAGGGGAAGTTAGAACGCCGCTTCCCGGGACCTCCGGATGCAACCAACGTGGAGTGTGAAGCGTTTTTACATCGTGCCTCCCGACGGCTCACGTTTGATCTGGAAAGTCAAATGAAATTAGACAGTGCTTAAGGTGGAACCGGCACGCCGACTCCGACGCTGATGGATGAAAGGTGACAGTTGTCTCCAGCGCCGCACGCCACGTGAACTCGCAACCAGTTTTGCCTGACTGCGGCAGGCGGACGCTAATGTATCAATAACACGTTATTACTTCCCTGTCCGGCACAATCAAGGCTGGCCCAAATTTCTCAGGTGTATTTATTTAACAAATGAGAGCGAAGGAGCCAGAGAGGGGGAGAAGGAGGGAGAGAGAGGCATGGGAAGAAGATTCATATAGGCGCTATGAATCCAAAAGTACCGTGAGAATCACCTCTGTGGTTTCTCGACCTTATAGTACATGAATAAATGAATGCAAAAGCAATGAATGCATTGCTTCTGCAGCTTCACTTAATACACTGTGAAATACAGTTTCAGCACCATGGAGAGAGGCGGGCTACATTATGTTCCGCATTGAAGAACTTTCAAAACCACGGACAGAGCTAAGACTAAGTATCTGTCGGTCTGATACTGCACCCGAGTCTGTCAGTAGGTTAATAGGTAGGTTAGTTGGTTATTTGTTTTCTCCCTCAGGTGAAAACGCATCATATCTGCACTAGATCAGCTAAAATAGCATCAAAGTAGAGAGATATAAAGAAATAAAACAACTTACCACATGGAAACCCTGTCGTCTCTCACTCACATCCATGCTGGATGGCATTGAGAATGGGATGCAGTTGATACAGCATGATATACTAATATATCTTTCATAACCTGTAAACGCAGCCGAGGTCAGTTTTTGGCCAGATGTCATAAACTTCTATGTCGCTCTTTGTTTGACTCACACAGATTGCACACACACAGATTTCACACACACACACACACACAAACACACACACACACACATATACATACATATATATTTTAGTCTGTTTAATCCTGCAACATCCTCCATGCATGCAACATCAAAGGTAATGGGCCGTCAGTTGGCATGTACATTTGGACACATGATAACATCCAACTCCCTCCTGGAGTGAACAGAGGGATAGAGAGAGAGAGAGGGAGTGAGGGAGAGGGAGAGAGAGTGAGAGATCCAGACGCAGCTGAGTGCTGTGACTCTTTGGCAGTGTCAGCATTATGAATCTAAAATCTGTCACCTTTACTGCGTGTCCACAGCTCTGTGGCACTGAGATGTATTTCACTTGACGTGTCCGATTCACATGTGAAACAAAAATAAGTGTCCAAGATGCTGCACGGTGTTTACATAACAAACAGAACATTTGAAGTATTAAATAAATTGCCCCGGCTGTGTGTGATGCGTATTTGAATCTCTGCGACACATTGTACACTCCTCTGCATGGCGGCCTCTGTACAGTGAGAGCATAATGCTGCTGTTTGGCTGCTCCACACTCTCTAATTGGAGACTGTTGAGAGCATTGTCTGTTTGTTTGCTCTAAATATTTCTTTTCCGCCGCAGTTTCACACACAGCAAACGCAGAGTTTGTCCCCGTCGTTTTGTGCTCCGTTGCCAAAACTTTGAGCCATAAAAACCGACACACGTAACCTCTTCGTTACTAACAGGCACTGTTAGTCTAGTAAATGAAGTTAGGCTTATTTATGTTATGCTTATTTAACTGCTTTGGGTAAAAGCGGTTAAATAAGCACATGTGATGCAATGTAATGTCAATCAAGCTGCATCTGTTTGTTGCTCACAAAACTGTTCATTAAGCATCTCCTGCACATTTGGCTGCACATTTGGCATTAAAGTAAGATTTCAGAGCTCATTATATTGGCTTCTGACTTTTCTTTAGCGTGTTTGAATCTGAAAACATACAATGTTCACACTGACTGACAGAGCTGCAAGGTGTTGATGTGTCCTCCTGTCTCAGCCCTCTTGGTTTAACATACTTTGAGTGTTTATGAATTTGGAGCCTTTTCTGAAACTGATCCACACAGATCCACAGATCTGCAGGTCCTGACTCCAGATATGGATTTTGTTCATTTCTCTCTATTAACAAAACTGCCCCTCTGTCATTTGCTCCAACATGTCAAAGATCCAAGATGTCAAAAGCATGTGTATAGATTCTTGACCTTTTTTGATGAATAGTCTGAATCTGAACAGCCTATCTCTGCTTCTTTTTTTTGTGTTGTAACTAGCATGCGTCTTTTGACCACCACCATCAACTCTGCTTTCCTTCCATCACTCCTGATCAGAGAGAGAAAATGGCAGCTCAAACTCTAGATCCAGTTTCTGCCCGATGCTCACAAAACTGTTCTGCACTTTGTGAAAATATCTAAGAGTTTAAAACATTCTCTGACCTTGTTTTATAGCATAGTCTGAATCTGAAAAACCTACTTATGCTTATTATATTGGAGACTCTGTTCCCACTGAGCCACATGGCTGCAGGATGCTGGTGCATCCACTACCTTTCAGTGCATATACTGTAGCTGCATAAAATTATAATTGCTAAAGCAGTTTCCCCCTCAAGTGCATGCATCTATGTGCAAACACCAACACCTCTACCTTCCTTCCTTCCTTCCTTCGGCACGGATAGAGAGAGAGAATCTGACTATAGATAGAGTTTATGTCTGTTGCTCACAAAACTGTTCTATCACCATTTGCTCCAGCCCATTTTGCGTCAATGTAAGGGTCGAAAACATTATCTGACCTCATTTTATTGCAGAGTCTAAACCACGAAAAACCTATTTGTGCTTATTAAACTCTGGATTTTGTTCAAGCTGCTGAAGGATGCTGGTGCATTCTCCTCCAGTCCTCCTCTACCTTTTTTTTTCTTTCAATGCATACAGAGTACTGTAGTTGCACAAATCCCAAGTGTCACTGCAGTTTCCCCTTAAAATGTGCAGCTCGTGCATGCATCTATAGACCACCACCAGATAGACAGAGAGAGAGAGAGAGAGTCTAACTGTAGATCCAGTTTCCATTGCTAAGAAAGCCCCTCCATCACCATTTGCTCCAGCATCTCCTGTATGTTTTGCACTATTGTAGGAGTTTAATGAGACCTTAGTCTTAATCTCAAAACCTGCTTGTGCTTATTAAACTGTGGATTTTGTTCACACTGATCAACATAGCTGCAGGATGCTGGGGCATCCTTCTCCAGTGTTTGCTCCTCTACCTTTGTAATGCATACACTGTAGCTGCACAAAATCTTAATTGCTGAAGCAGTTCCCCCTTCAAGATGTGCAGCGAGTGCGTGCACCTATCGACCAGATCCAGTTTCTGTTGTTCAGAAAACTATTCTTTCTCCATTTGCTCCAGCATCTTCTGCATATATATGTATTTTTTTGACAGGATTCTGGTGCATCCTGCTCTCACAGTCTAGTGCTTCCCTGCATCTTGCATCCCCTTGCAACTCACAACCGATGCATTTTGGGTTTATGAAATAAAATGCGCTGTCGACCACCACCACCGCCGTTAGCACCCCGCCTCTCTTCATTCCTCAGCAGAGACACAGATGAGAGAGAGAGAGAGAGGGAGAGAGAGAGAGAGAGAGAGAGAGAGAGAGAGAGAGAGAGAGAGAGAGAGAGAGAGGCTGCACTGAGAAGCGTGTGTGGAGTCCGCGCTGCATCTTTAAAGCCGAGGGGAAACACATACACACGCACACACACACGCAGACACAGAGAGCTGCTGTGGGATGAGAAGGAAGGACTGCCTCTCTCTCTCTCTCTCTCTCTCTCTCTCTCTCTCTCTCTCTCTCTCTCTCTCTCTCCTCCCTCCCCATCTCTGTGTGTGTGTCTCTCTCTCTCTCGCTGGCTCGTCGTGTCTTTTTTGCCTGACTCTAGCAGAGCTCGGAGGGAGCCGCTCGGAGAGCACCAGCCCCAGCTGCTCAGTGCTGGGCAGTGACTGAGTCACATGACGGCAGCGGAGGCAGAGACCTAGAGAGAGAAACAGGCTCAGCACTTCTCCATCCTCCTCCTCCTCTTCCTCCTCCTCCTCCTCTACCTCCTCTTCCTTCTCCTCACCGCCATCTCTCTGTATTTTCAGCCATAATCACAATTTTTATCGCCCACATTTTACTCCCGCTCGGTGAGTACCTTTTCCACTGGCTGTTTTTTTTGGTAAAAAAGCATTTTTTTGTCTTTTTAATTGCAACCTCCCCCCTCTTTCTCCTCCTTCTCTTCTTATTTTTTATTTTTATTTTTCTCCTCCTTTTGCTGATGTTTGAATCTGAGCGTTTGGTGCTGGTTTTGAGCGTTTTTCCTCCTCCCCACACATCCACACATCCTTCAAGTTTCCGGGCATGCAGTTTAATGCTGATGGAGAGTCTGCAGGGCTGATGGGCACATCCAGGCTGTGACTTGCTTGCAGTTTTGTTTCCAGGGGTCCGAAAGAAAAAAAAAACCGAGCAGCTTTTGTCGGTATTGAGAATTTTTGGCTTTAACAGAACACAAAAAAGGTTTTGAAACATTTTGATTTTTTCTGTTTCTGTCGACTTTTGCTGTTGCTGTTGCTTTGGTTTGCATTTTGCGGTGTTTGTTTGTGATTTTGGTGTCTCGGGGACTCCGAGCCCTCTCCTTTGCTTTTACTTTGTCTTTTCTTTGTAACAAGGAGTCATTTTTAAAAAGCCCTGTGGCGTTTTATAACCCGATACTTTTCTTGCAGCCGAGCTCACAGGTTTGTCGCTTTTTTTGTGTTTCTCTCTTTTTTCTCTCCGTTTCGTTATACTTTTGCTGGTGGCAGTGTCGCGTATTTTTCATGGATGTTATCGTTCTTTTTTCCGCTCTCTGACTAGATGATGCTGGGGAGTTTTGATTCTTGGGGGAGTTCAATGCGTTTTTGTTTTCTGTCTCACCGAGGATGAACAGACATTTTCCCTCCTGCAGGTACACACTGTGAGTGGACCCTGTGACACTTTTATGCCTTTCATATGCAATAAAGAACAAGGTGACAGAAATATGCACCTGTGGCTGTTATTTCGTACGAATTTGGCCAAAATAATTGCTGCTAGGGGGGGAAATAATTCTCCTTTTATCAGTGTTATCTGATGGTTTCCTGAGTATCGATCTGTGATGCTTTGCAAAAAAAAAAAAAGAGGGGGGGGGGGGGGGGGGGTGGAGAAAAAATAACAAAAATCCAGGATTTGGGATGTGTCGCCGCAGAAGCTGAGGAGTAACATGTAAGTGGGTGCATTCAGGTTCCCTGGGAAGGATGCACTGTCAGGACTGTAATGACCAACTATCCCATACCCTAGCCCTGCATCCCTGTGCTGCAGCAGGAGGCTGCAAACTGCTGCAGCCTCGACTGCCAAGTTGGAGCGAGGGGAAAAGGAAAAAGGCACAGCTTGCACCACAGTCATGTCAGGGGGGGAGGCAAAGTGTTGCTCTGCACTTAAGTAGCCTCGTTTGTATTACTTGACATCCTAAAATGTGCTTTTTGTGAGACTTATAGGCATTGAATACACAAAATAGGGTTAAATTAGTGAAAAACAGATGTTTTGGCAGTATTAAGATAAGGTGTAAAATAAGGTGGATTAGATACGACTGTAGCAGCATGGTTAGTGCAGTGTCCGTCACTAGGTTGTGCAGAGTCCATAAGACAGGGGAAGAGATGTTACAGGTGCGTACATGCATGTTCCAACGACGTCCATCAGTGCTTGACAAAACAAACCCTTTGCCCTGTTCTGATGGAGTCACGTCCTCTTCTCGGATGCATTAGAACACGCTTGCCTTTGCATATCAAGTGTACAGTAGTTGTATGGAGATCTCCTCCTCATTTGCTGGACACGCTCAAATTGGCTGCTTTGCAGAGCCTTTGATTGGTAAATACCCCTGGATTTGTCACATCGGATTTTGCCGGAAGTGAGTGGAAAAAGATAGGAAAAGGAGGAGGACGGAGAGCGGCAGGGGGTAGTTCTTATGGTGAATGGATCCGTCAAGAAGCCGCTTTAGGCTCAGATTATCTCTGTACGGCGAGAGATGCACACGCACACACGTCATGTGCAGTTCGAGCCTGTTCCCGTCTGCTTGTGTCGTCTGAGTGCATGTTTGTAAAACTTCCTCCAAGTTTAGTCTGTTCTCACTAAACAAATCAACTGTAAGATTTTTCTAGAACATTCAGGGGTTTCATCTCCGTCGTTTCTCTCCGATCGCTGTTTGTTGGGCTTCAGATCTCATGTGTCCAGTTTTTCAGGTTTTGTCAGCACAGTGTTGCAGGTCTATAAAATATCCGAGAGCAGACCGTTAAGCCTGGACAGGGACTGTCAAGCCTCCAGTGTCATTAAAACGCTGTTGTGGCGGATCAGGATCGTCGCAGTTTAATGTGTCGAAATGCAATATTTGTGATTATTGAAGGCAGAGGAGTCAAGTAATCTTTGTATTAAGGGACCGGAGCAATTAAGATCAGTCATTTGGCTGTGTATTGAAGAGCTGTTAAAGTGTATTGATTGCCCTGATGTAGATAAAGAGCTGTGGGAGGGTTTTAATGCTTTTCTTCTTTTAGATGTGTGACAGTTTAGAAACAGTCGACCGTCCGTAGTGTTTGCATTCAGTGGAGGGTTGAATCGCAGGCCCTGGGGAGGCAGAGGTGCCATTAAATGGGGTCAAATGTGTGAATATTGCAGTGAGAGGCGAAACTTTGACTCCAGTGCAATGTTTCTACGGATCTGCACTGTGACTGAATGAAAAGTGTGAATCTGGAAAGCTAAAACTGATTCAGCGGGACACCATCAGACCTGCGTAAAGGACAGCTGTCCTTTCAAGGATTTTATTTTTAGCCTCACCACACCAACCTCTTGCAACTTTCTCAGGCCATTCACCTCTGCTGAGAGAAGCTCTGGCGTTCGATAAACTTCTATCAGAACTTTTACAACCCATGTCCTCCACTGGAACCTTTCCTTTACCTTTCAGACCTTTCTTGTCTGTGCTGCTGGTAGCTGAGAGGTGTTTCTGCCTCAGCTCCAGCTCCAGCTCCAGCTCCTGGACATCTCTCCTGCTAAGCATTATGATAGCTTCTATTACGTCCTGCGGAGTTGTGTCTCCCCTCCAGGCAGGCTTCCTGTTATCTAGGCCAGACCAGACCTGCACAGGAGACTTGCAGAGAAATATGATAGCTCCTGGATGGATATTCCTCTGATACCACGAGTGAAACCTCATGCAAGAGCTACTTGGTGTGTGTATGTGGTGCATGCGTTGTGTAGACACTGAAACAACAGTTTTACCTGCCAAAGTGGGACAAATGGAGACAGAGGTGATATATGGTGCACTGCACCATGGATACAGATGTTGTGTGGTTATTAAAGGAAGTTGGTTTCAGTAGTTACCTTACCGTTACTGATGATATAACCGTATGGGTGAATCATCAGTTCAAACCTGGAGGCTTCTTCGGTTGAACAGTTGAAACAGGAAGCTTTAGACCCCTCTAAGAATGGATCATTTTGGCAAAAGTGAGCATAGCAATCCAGACAAGATGTGGAATCAAGATCACAAAGTAGGGCTGGTCTCCTCTTTCACAACTACTACACCCAGCTAAATGAACAGGCATAGTAAGTGTGCGTGGGTTCATATGCAAGCCAAATGGGGCGTGACAAGAAACTGTCATTCATGGCCTCCAGTGCTTCCAGTGCATGATATTAGTGTGTTTGGTTTATTTAGCCAACATTTTCTATTCTCTCACAGGTTTCTGACTAGTAAGGGAAGAGTTGGTTTCTCATTCTCATGACATTTGTTTACAACTTTTTGTTTGGGACTGTTACTGAGTGAACACAAAACCTACAATTGTCTAGTTTTAGCCCCTGATTTGGAACAAAGCAAACAAGCCACAGGTCTGAATGCAGCCTCAGTAAATGACCTTGTGTGTGTAGGATGTGCAGCGCCTGCAGAGTCCGTCTCACACTGTTTACGCCAGGCATTAGCAGCGCGGCGGGGGATCTAATCACAAGTAGACACAACATGATTCACACCTGTGTCTATACGACGCATCTCTTAGGCGTCCAGCTGACAGATTCTTGTAGAAGTTCTTTTTCCTTTATTCTACTGGGAGCTAACAGCTAAGCTACGCTACAGACAGTGAGACTGGACATCTGAAAAGAACGAATACGTCCCTGGGACACACAGAGCAGTTCAGTTCCACTCTGTTCTTTATTTCCGAGTGCCAATTTATAACTGTGTTATCTCAAGAGACTTTATATTAGAGCCCGTCTGCACCAGACTCTCCATTAAACATAAATAAACAAAAACGGCCCGACAAATCCCACATATAAGCGAGCTGTCGGCGTTGTACCCACAAAAAAGAAAAAGCCATAAATGGACACAGATAAATATGAATCAAAATGGAGGTGGAAAATAGAGTTATATAGGTTAGAAATAGAGGTGCTTTTGTCTGTATTTACATAAAATGTTGTAAATTAGAGTGTAAGGTGGATCGGATGAGAATGAGCAGCATTGTTAGTGCAGAGTCCATCAGCAGGTTGTGTATTGTGCATTAGACAGGGGAGGAGACGCGCTCAGTGGAGTCCAGTTTCCTCCCACAATCACAAAAACATGCCTGCTTATGTCGATCAGAGACTGATTTCCCCCTTGGTGTGTGTGGGAAAATCTCTAGTGTGTGTGTGTGCGTGTGTGTGTGCGTGTGTTATGTGACTAGAGACCAGCAGACAACCCAGTGACACCTTTGGGCACAAAGAGAGTAAGATAATAGATGATTGAATGACAAACCCCATGTTCTGGATTGATGAGGTTGTGTCCTTGTCGCAGGTTCATCTGCACATTGAAGCGATATGTGCTCCCATGCGTCTCAGACGACCACAAGAGGCCTGAGTGATCGTTTACACACACTTACACACACACACACACACACACGGTGCTCTCAGCTCCTCATCAGATCTGCTGGGGTGTGTGTAGATGGAAAGTGCAGGTGGGGTGTAAAGTTTACTCGACTACAGCCTCTGGTTTCCCTTCATCCGTTGGATGTTGAATGTGACTGAAATGTCAGGGAGTGGGTTCGGCTTCAGAAGTGTTTGTGTGTGTGTGTGTGTGTGTGTGTGTGTGTGTGTGTGTGTGTGTGTGTGTGTGTGTGTGTGTGTGGGAGGGGGGTTTACATCATGGTTTACGCTCTCATTGAAGCGTCCTGTTCCCCAGCTCCCTCCCTTTTTAAACAGATCAACAACTTACCTTTGCCATGACTCATTGGACTGAGGCGAGTGTTAAGTACTTGACTGTCCCTTTTTCTGAGCTGTTAATTTGATAAGTGAGGGGATCAGCGCTTCATATTCCGGGCAATTAAACCCATATCTGAAGAATAGGGTCAGGCTGAATGACTTCCCAGTGTCTACTATGGGAACCATTTTGAGTTTCAGTGCCTCACATCAGTGGATTGTTATTTTTGGTGAAAGCAAAGTTTTAGTTTTAGTTGAAGACGGTGCTTGTGATTACAGTTAGACGGCAGTAGTCCTAATGGACATAAATGAGTATAATCTGAATCTACATATTCATAAGAGATCTGATATAGAGCTGCAACACGTCTGAATGCTAAGGAATCCACAGAAGTGCCCTTTTATCAACTTTAAAACTGATATTCATTTCATTGAAGCTGATAAGTGTTGTAGCTTAAACCAACAAAGGCACAGTTCATTTACTTAGACGTCTGCCTGCAGATATCGACCCAGTACCATCACCTCCTGGTCACATCCCGTTCCGGCCAACTTAATATACTCAATACATTTAATTTTTTTCTAATCCCTCTGCTCATTAAATCTATCCAGGAGCTTCAAAACAGCCAGAATTAGTTTTGGGATTACATCTAGATTCCTGATATTTACGCTGCGTCTTTTTGTTGTGCTTTGCTCTCAGACAGGACTAAATCAAAATACCCGGCGTGACATTTTGCGCTCTGTCTTTATCCTCCTGTTATTTAAGCTGCGAGCTGTAAGACGATGCTGAGTCCTGTTGTTTTCTACACAAACTTGCATCTTCACACTTAACTTTGTGGCATATTAATACGTGTTTCTGTCACCCGTCATCCATTAAAAGCGTCCCCCCCCGGGCAGGAAGATGACCGCACTAAAGAGGTTTCGCTGGTTCGTCTCCCCTGAAAATAATGGAAACGTCTCAGCTCGGGTATAAACAGAATTATGGAAATGTGACTGCGATGTTTTGGCTGAATGCAACAGTGTTGCTCCATAAAACGTCCTGAATAGAATCCATACAAATACACAGACTCTCTCTTACAGAGTACATGCAGATTGTGACACGAGTACTGTAACAGGAGATTGAAGCGGAGCCAAATCAATCTTTTTTCTTATTTCATTTTTTTTTTTGCAGTGTATGACCTTCCAAAAGCCTGAATAGTTAGATTAGTCTTTGTTTTCTCACTCGCGTGTGCTGTTAATTTGAATCTCAGTGATGTGCAGACACCAGCACAGTTGACTGATACTTGCTAGCATCTCATTAGTTTATGAAAATGTTTGTAAGGCTGCCAGGAAAAGGCAACAACTGAGCAACACCAACAAAAAAACAAAACGTCCTCTTCGGCATCTTAATGATTTGTCAGTGCTAAGCAGAGTGGGTAGAAGGTTAATGCACGAACATAATGCAACATGAAAAGTCAAGCTGATGAAGCAATTAGAATAGTTCTTGCACCGGGCTGAAAAAAATGCCTTTTATTTACGGAAACATGAAAGAAGCACAAAGCACA